>CM066567.1:56445029-57027529 GCA_033816785.1 Picus viridis
CTCCTCATGCTGAGCTGAAACCTTCTCTGCTCAAGTTTGTCTCCATTGCTCCTTGGCCTATTGCTGTGCACCACCCAAAAGAGCTTGGCCCCCTCCACTTGACCCCCAGCCCTCAGCTCTTGATAGACATTGATCAGATCCCTCTCAGCCTTCTCTTCTCCAGACTCAACAGCCCCAGGGCTCTCAGTCTCTCTTCACAGGGGAGATGCTCAAGTTCCCTAAGCATCCTCCTGGCTCTCCCTTGGCCTTTCTCCAGCAGGTCTCTGTCTCTCTTGAGCTGGGGAGCCCAGAACTGGACAGAGGATTGCAGGAGTGGTCTGAGCAGGGCAGAGCAGAAGGGGAGCAGAACCTCCCCAGCCCTGCTCTGAGATACAAACTCTACAACCCTTTTTTTCCCTTTTTTTCTTTTTTTTTTAATTGTGAATGGAACTCAAGAAGGTTGAGAGAGAGCTCTGGGGGCTGTAATTGTAGAAATGCATAAATGAGACTGTCAGAGGGGTCCTTTGAAGTCACTTTTTTTAAGGCTGTATTTCAGAAAAAAGGCAATTTGTGTGGTGCAGCCATCATTAATTGCCATTTCTGGGCCTTTGCCTTAATGGATTGGCTTTAGTTACTTGATCCTTTAAACTCTCCTCTTAATTGGTCTGCACTTGTCAAGGGAGTGGTGTGAAGCGTGTGGTGCGTGCTGAACTCTGCTGAAGTGCTGCATCCGTTGATGAAAAGGGAGGAGCTGCCCACCCACACACAGTGCCAACGTTTGACCTCTTTCCTGTGGAGAAGGAAGGCTGGGAAGGGTCACCTGGACATCTGTTTCCGCAGGGCTTGGTCATGTCACCCTGTGAATAACCTCATCGCCTTCACCCAAGTGATTCCCATCTGGCTCAAGAAGGATATTAAGGTCAGAATGTGCTTTTGAGTGCAGGGTCAAGCTGATGAGCACACACCAAGCATGCTTTAAGCAGTGGCTTGGAAGCAGTTGTCAATAGAATATGCATCACTGCCAGGACTCTCTCAACTGAAGGAGGTCTGCCAAGCTTTTCTGGGGGCATGCTTGAGCTGCTTGCTGTTGTAGCCCAGGCTGTGTTTCTTTCCTGTTGGCAGGTCAGTGGTCATCTCCCCATGTGAGAGGATGGCCCCTGACCCTCACCCATGTCTCCTGCTGGCAGAGGTGGTGTGTTTTCAGCCAGGTGAGAGGACACCAAGCAGGCTTGTTCACTGTGTCCTCTTGTTCTGGTGCTGGTTGCCTGAGAGAAGAGGCCAGCCCCCGCAGTGGAGTAGCCACTGCCCACAGTGATGCACATCAGATGGAGGCAAGAGTGGGATTAGTCTTTCATGCCAACCCTATCCAGTAAGTGAATTTGAGTCACCTAAATCACATCAGACCCTAGGGGAGCTCATATGCTTGAAGCTAGGATGTCCAAACACCTTGCTGGGTTGATAGGCTTAGGCTTAGAGAATCCATACAAGAATGGGAAATCATTTCTGTTGCAGGTAGTGACTGCTGATGTGAACCAGCTGTACCTTTATCTCACACTGAAAAATGCAGGAATTTCAGCTTCAGACCTGTCCTTGGCATGTTAGAGCAGGAGATGGCTTCACGGGCAACAGGGGATCTCCCCAGGACAGAGATAGCTCAAGGACCACTGCTGGGTGATGGAGGCTGCTGGGGTGCAGAACAAATTGCAAAGGGGTTCCCTGAAGAGAAAAAAAAACCTACAACATCTACCAATATCTTGCCAAAAGTTACCTAGATTCAGAATTTATATCCTTCAGTTGGATTTTCCCACTTAAACCCATTCTGTGTAATTAGCTGTTAAATCATAACACACTTCCCCCACTAAGACCTTTCCCTTTCCAGAATCTTCCTTTATGGCTTCTCAGTGAAAAAAAAAAAAAAAGAACCACAGGATTTTGAAGCCCCTGTGCTGAACTAGGGCCTTTATGGTTTAGGATATAAATGACTTACCAAGAGTGAGCATCACAGGTAGAGTCAAGGGCCATGCTGCAACGTGTCCAGAGAAGGGCCACCAGGATGAGCAGAGGGCTGGAGCTGCTCTCCTGTGAGGACAGACTGAGGGAGCTGGGGCTGTTCAGTCTGGAGAGGAGAAGGCTCTGAGGAGACCTAATTGTGGCCTTCCAGTATCTGAAGGGGGCTCCAAGAAAGCTGGGGAGGGACTTTTGAGGGTGTCAGGGAGTGATAGGACTGGGGGGATGGAGCAAAACTAGAAGTGGGGAGATTCAGATTGGATGTTAGGAAGAAGTTGTTCCCCATGAGGGTGGTGAGAGCCTGGCACAGGCTGCCCAGGGAGGTGGTGGAAGCCTCCTGCCTGGAGGTGTTTGCAGCCAGGCTGGATGTGGCTGTGAGCAACCTGCTGTAGTGTGAGGTGTCCCTGCCCATGGCAGGGGGCTTGGGACTGGCTGATCCTTGAGGTCCCTTCCAAGCCTGACAACTCTGTGCTTCTATGACATCAAATGTCTTTGTCTTGTGTGAGGAGAGAAAGGCAGGAGCAGCAGCATTTGACACTTCAGGAATGCTGCAGTGTGTGCTTGGTTCCTTATCCATGCAGAAATTACTTCAGTGGGAATTTTGTGTTCACACTTCTCAGGGGCAGAGTCTCACTCACCTCCCCTTGTCCACCTCTGCACTTGAACTTTTCCTCTTTTTTTCCTCTGTTAAAGAAGCAGAGAACAGCCCTTGGAAGGTTTCTTTCTGGCTGCCTTTATCTACTGTACCTTTTGCAGCATTTGCATAATTTGTGGCTGTTGGTAGGAAACCAACTTGCAGCAGCTTGGGGAATTGAAGCATGGAGGGAAAGAAAATTACATGTTTATCTTTATTTGATTTCTTAATTTGAGAAGCAGGGATAAGTTAATTAATTGACAAAGAGGGTTTAGATTTATCCCATTAGCAATTAGGGCTGGGACTGCTGAGCAGTTAACCATTTTTGACACGTCCAGGAGCTGAGAATATTGATTTCTGTTCCATGTTGTGTTTGCTCACTTCAGGCTAAGGCACTTTTGTACTTCTTGCAGTGTTTTTGCCTAGTAGTGAGAATGCTAGTAGTAGCTAACAGGAAAGCATCTCTGCCTCCAGTCTCTTACACTGAATTATTGTCTTGCTGAGATGGTTTTACACTACTGTTACACAGCTCTGATTCCAGCCCTGCTCAGTAACTGGTGGTGTTGAGACTCAGAGGTCTTGCTAGATTCTGGTCAGAGGCAGCTGAAGATCAGCTGGTAAGAGTTGGTGGTGACATCACATAATGTTAATAATACCAACAGCTAATTAACTTTTTGTCCAGTGATAGTTCTTAAGAAACCTAATAAACAAGCTCTGGCTGCACTGGGCTACGTTCTGTACCTGGGATTTGTGGTCTGAACACCCAAGGCAGACAGAGATGAGATACTTGCACTTAATTCACTGTCTTCTTAGTTCTGTATGTTTGGAGGAGACAGAGCCACAGACTGTTTGCAAAGGGCTGCAGGGACAGGACCAGGGGCCATGGCTTCAAATTAGAACAGAGCAGGTTGAGATAGGATGTGAGGAACAAGTTCTGCACCATGAGGGTGGTGGAACACTGGAACAGGTTGCCCAGGGAGGTGGTTGAGGCTCCGTCCCTGGAGATATTCAAGGTGAGGCTCAGCAGCTCTGGGCAGCCTGATCTAGCTGGGGATGTCCCTGCTGACTGCAGGGGGGTTGGACTGGCTGAGCTTTGGAGGTCCCTTCCAACCCAGACCGTTCTGTGGTTCTATGATTCTCTATCTAGAGAGGCAGAAGGCCATCAGTGCCATTTCATACCACCTGGATCACTATGGGGACATATTGCACATCTGCATTCCTTTCTGACAGGGATAGTTCAGGCTGGAAAGGGTCCCAGGAAGCCTGTAGTCTCTGCTCAGAGCAGGGACAGCTACAAGGTCAGACCAGGTTGTTCTGGGCTGTACCCAGAGTGTGGGCTTCCAAGGGACGGAGGCTGCACAGCCTCTCTCTCTGGGCATCCTGACTCTCCACTGCTTGATTGTCCTCATGGAGAAACATTTCTTTGTGGTTTCACCTTATGTCTGGTGCCCCTCAGTCTCCAGACCAGCACTGCTGGCTCCATTTCCTTGCCAAGCTCCTGGTAGGTACTAGGGGAGTGCTGTGCAGTGCCCACAGAGACATTCCCTCTCCAGGTGAACAAGTCTCAGTCCCTCATCCCGTCCTCACAGGGCACATGCTCCACGCCTGACCAAGGTGGTGGCCTTCCCCTGAACTCCCTCCAGGTTATCAGTGCCTTTCCTGAGCTGAGCAGCCCCCAACTGGCCCTTGGTTCAAAACTAATCTTGAACTCGACCTCAGGCAGGGCTGGAAAGCTAGTGGGAAACAATTGGAAGGACAGAGCTGAAGCGAGAGGTTGCTCTTGCATTGTTCAGGGCAGAAATTTGAATGCCTTAAAGGGAGGAAGAACGTGCAAAGGTATTCTAATGAATCCTGGAAATACCTCAAAACAGGATGGCAGAATTCTTCTGTCCACCTGCCTGTGGTGTTAAATGTGGTGGAAAGCCTTACACTGTGGCCAGGGAAGGATTCATTAGCTGCACCCAGCGTGGAGCCCCACACCTAGCAGCTCCATCACGTGAACATCAGGGTTCTGAGGGGAGAGGAGGTGCTGTGTGTGCCCTCACACATGGATCTGTACACACAGCATGCTAGAACAGGGCTGGTGCTGGCTGCTAATGGTGTGGGAAGCGCTGATGGGCCAGGCCTGCACTTTGCTGAGAGCATGAGTCTGGCAATTCCCCGTTTTCAGCATCAATTCATTACAGCAGGGCAAAAAAATGAAGGGAGGCACTGCCACTGAGCATAAGGCTCCACAGGCATAAGTCCATTGTTCTACCCAGTGCCTCCATTAGGCCATTTGGAGAGTTATTTAGGCTTAAAGAAGGCCATTAATTCAAAGTGAAATGGCTGTCCTAATTTTCTTTCCTTGTAAACAAGCTCCTATTTGATTTTTTTTCTCTGTAATTTTTCAGCAGCAAGAAAATTAAAGACTATATTCCCTATCAAAAAACTTTTATTAGTTGGCTTAAATAACTTGATTCTATCATTTTAATGAACACAGGGGGAAAAAAAAACTATAGAAATAATCAGCAGCAAAAAACTTCATTAATTCCAACATGGCAGCAAGCCACTGGAAGAGGCAGCAGTGGTTCTTCAACAGACAGATAATTACTCAGACAAACTATTTCAAAGGCATCTTGCAAATATGTCAGATGTGTGGGCAACAAATTCACCAGGGGGCTCCTCTCGGTGCCTTACATCCACTCCTACCTGTTTCCCTGGGAGTCACCCTGCTAAGCCTGGCTGATTGGACAGCAATCTGCACACAGCAAAGAGAGAGGAGTTCATTGCAGAGAGGGGGTGCTGGCTTTTGCAGGAGCCATCTCTCCACAAACAAGACTGATCAGGGCTGAAGGCATCGTGGGAAGACATCTTGCAAGTAAAACAAAGGTAAAAAGATTCTGAAGATGGATCCAAGCTAAAAGCCACCCCAGGCTGCTGCAGCCTCCACCAGTGAGGATTAAGTGGTGTGTCTGTACCAATGATGTGGTTTGGGTCTGCAGAATGCTGTGGGTTCTTTTCTTCTCCTCTGGAGAGGAGAAGGCTCTGAGGAGACCTAGTTGTGGCCTTCCAGTATCTGAAGGGGGCTCCAAGAAAGCTGGGGAGGGACTTTTGAGGGTGTCAGGGAGTGATAGGACTGGGGGAGAATGGAGCAAAACTAGAAATGGGGAGATTCAGATTGGATGTCAGGAAGAAGTTGTTCCCCATGAGGGTGGTGAGAGACTGGCACAGGCTGCCCAGGGAGGTGGTGGAAGACTCCTGCCTGGAGGTGTTTGCAGCCAGGCTGGATGTGGCTGTGAGCAACCTGCTGCAGTGTGAGGTGTCCCTGCCCATGGCAGGGGGCTTGGGACTGGATGATCCTTGAGGTCCCTTCCAACCCTGACAATTATTCTGTGATTCTGTGTATGCAGTTCCTTTCTTACTCCATTTGCTCCAATAAACAGTCAACAATCAACTTCTGAACCAGAATCCCAAGGTAAGATCAAATGCCTGAAGCCTGAAATGCTGCTCCCAGGCACTCTGGCAAGAGAGTTTCTGAAGAAGAAAGCTGGGACAGAGTGTCAAGAAAAAGATCCTGAAGAATAAAGTGGTTAAAGGGTGTGCTGCCTTCAGGGCAGAAAAATGGAAAGCAAATTCTTCCATTTTTAGTCCTAGAAATGTGATAGATTGAAGCACAGCAGCAGGACTGCCATGGCCAGAGCACAGGAGATGTGGTTTAGAAATTAGGAGACAGAACACAGAATTAACCAGGTTGGAAAAGACCTTTGAGATCATCCAGTCCAACCTCTCACCCAACACCATCTCATCAACTAAACCATGGCACCAAGTGCCACATCCAAGCCTTTTCTGAGCACCTCCAGGGATGCTGACCCCACCACCTCCCTGGGCAGCACATTCCAATGGCCAATCTCTATGGGAAGAACTTTCTCCTCCCCTCCAGCCTAAACTTCCCCTGGCACAGCTTGAGACTGTGTCCTCTTGTTCTGGTGGTGCTTGCCTGGGAGAAGAGACCGACCCCCAGCTGGCTACAACCTCCCTGCAGGGAGTTGTAGACAGTATTTGTTGTTCAGATGAGCCCCAGAGAGCAGGGTGATTTTAACCACCCCTGGGTTTGTGCTGTGTTTTGGTGGGTTGGGTCTGGGGGGTGTGTGAGATTTTTGATCGTATGGTTTGTTTTCAAGCAGCTGGGCAGCAAACTCAGTGGTTTTAATTTTTATTGTTTCTGACATGGATGCTGAGAGTCCTTCTCAGAGGGAAGCACCAGATGGAAGCACTGCCTTAGGAGCATCAGACAGAGGAAAACCTGGGCTAAGGCTGAGGGGCTGGAACACTGAGACTGCAGCAGCCAGCCCTGCACTGGTGAGTGAGTGAAAGAGCTGCCAGCAATGTCATAGAACCATGGAATTGGTTTGATTGTAAAAGATTTCTAGGGTCATCAAGTCCAGCTGCTGGCCCAACACCACCATGGCCCTTACACCATGGCCCCAGTCTGCACATCTACACATCCAGGGATGGTGATGCAAACACATCCCTGGGCAGCCTGTGCCAGTCTCTCACCACCTTCATGGGGAAAAACTTCTTCCTAACATCCAATCTGAATCTCCCCATTTCTAGTTTTGCTCCATCCCCCCAGGCCTATCACTCCCTGACACCCTCAAAAGTCCCTGGAATGTGTCCAGAGAAGGGCAGCGAGGCTGGGGAGGGGTCTGGAGCACAGCCCTGTGAGGAGAGGCTGAGGGAGCTGGGGTTGCTTAGCCTGCAGAAGAGGAGGCTCAGGGGAGACCTTCTTGCTCTCTACAACTCCCTCAAGGGAGGTTGTAGCCAGGTGGGGGTTGGTCTCTTCTGCCAGGCACCCAGCACCAGAACAAGAGGACAGAGTGTCAAGCTGTGCCAGGGGAGGTTTAGGCTGGAGGTGAGGAGAAAGTTCCTCCCAGCAAGAGAGACTGGCCATTGGGATGTGCTCCCCAGGGAGGTGGTGGAGTCACCATCACTGGACGTGTTGAAGAGGGGACTGGATGAGGCACTTGGTGCCATGGTTTAGTTGATGAGATGGTGTTGGGTGAGAGGTTGGACTGGATGATCTCAAAGGTCTTTTCCAACCTGGTTAATTCTATTCTATTCTATTCTATTCTATTCTATTCTATTCTATTCTATTCTATTCTATTCTATTCTATTCCATTCCATTCCATTCCATTCCATTCCATTCCATTCCATTCCATTCCATTGCTCTACCCTTTCAGTAAATCTCAACCTCCCCTGGCACAACTTGAGGCCATTGGCTCTCATCCCACCACTTGCCACTGGGGAGAAGAGGCCAAGGCCAGGTCTTCAGATGATCTAAAGCAGGTTAGTTCTGGAGGAGTCAATGGAGATGTGCTGGTTCACACCATCTGGGTGTTTGGCTGAATCCTGCCCTGGCAGAGTTACAGAGCTATAGAGACGGCAGTGCTCTTCCACTGTCATTCTTTGTGGCTGGTTCTATATTTGCTGGAAGAAAACAATAATGGAGGTGCTGATATTTGCTTGGCAGATAGTACTCATGGCAACAATCTCTCAGGCATTTATTGTGTGCAGAGTTTGTGAGAGCACTGACAGCTTCCCTCCACTTGATGACATAATAAAATACTACACTGGGTACAAAATGTACTCAGCATTCAAATTGTAGCTGTCCAGTGGTGTTCATTGTTCTTGTGATGAGCAGATTACATATTTGGGATGAATTTATTTAAGTGATAGTTGATTGTGTTTTTCAGCTGGTGCCGAGTGAGTTGAATTGGAAAAGGCAATGTGCTTTCTAGTTTTGCTTCCTTCCCAGGACCAGATTTGTTCCAAGGTTTCCCATTAATTTCCCAATGAATTTTCTGACTGAATTCCTGTGTGTTTCATCACAGATACGATGAGCTACTGCTTGGCCCTTTGTTCCAGCAGCATGTCCCTGGAAGGAGGCAGTGACTTGTCCCTGCATGCTCTGCTGCCTTTAAGATCACAAGAACAGAGAGTGAGGTCAGTGCTCTTGCAGGAGGAGGCTGTACTGTGACAGTCACAGCAGCAAGGCTGCTGTCCTCATTTTGTCATAGCCAAGTGCTGTGGCAGTGCAGTGGTAGCTAACAGAGTGAGTAGTAGGAAGAGGACGATGCTCGTGCTGTGGAGAGAGACATGGTAGACAAGACCCCCAAAGATCAGTGGAGGGGGATAATGACACACAAGAGCCTGGTACCTCTTGCCTGTCATGCCTAGCACAAGGCTTGGTCACAGGATGCTAGGGGCTGGAAGGGACGTCTGGAGATCATTGAGTCCAACCCCCCTGCCAGAGCAGGACCACAGAGTTTTGATTGCTTTGTTTGTTACCAGCCACTTGCCTTACAGCACTAAATTACTACAGACCTCTTTGGATAGCCAGCTAGCTACAGGACAAATGCATCCAAACCTTTAGCAGCATGAGCTTCAGGTGCTTGCTGAGGTGCATCCTCATCAGACGTTAAACCCAGGTGAGAACGCAGCTCTGAGGCCCTCATCTCTCGTCCTGTCTGGAAGAGTCTGTCTCTGCCTTGTCTGTGCACTTCCGTTGGGATGCTGAAGCCAGCAAGAAGCTGAATATTTTCTTAATTAGTCCCTTCTTGAGCTTTCCTCAACCCAGCTGTCAGCCACTCCCGGCTTCTTCCAGGGCCTTTTCCAGGAGCACTGCTGGAGACAACAGCTTTCATTCACACAGAGTCACAGAATGGGAAGGCTTGGAAGGGACCTCTGGGGATCATCTTGTCAACCCCCCTGCTAACACAGGTACACCTAGACTGGGTTTAAAGACAGATTGGATGTGGCACTTGGTGCCATGGTTTAGCTGATGTAAGGTCACAGGCTGGGCTTGATGATCTCAGAGGTCTTTTCCAGCCTCAATAATTCTGTGGTTTGCAGGGGAATGCATCCAGGTGGGTTTTGAAAGTCTCCAGAGAAGGAGGCTACACAACCTCTCTGGGTGGTCTGTTTCAGTGTTCTAGCACCCCCAAAGTAAAGAACTTTCCCCTTAAGGTCAAGTGAAACCTCCTGTGTTCCAGCTTGTCCCCATTGCCCCTTGTCCTGTCTGAGGTCACCACTGAGAAGTCTCCAGCTTGTTCTCACAACCTTCACCCTTTAGATATTTCTGTGCATTTGTAAGTTCCCCTCTCAGTCCTCTCTTTCCCAGGCTAAGGAGCCCCAGGTCTCTCAGCCTTTCCTCCCAAGAGAGAGGTTTCAGTTCCCTAATCATCTCAGTGGCCCTCAGCTGGACTCTCCAGTAGTTCCCTGTCCCTCCTGAACTGGGAAGCTCAGAACTGGACACAGTACTCCAGGTGTAGCCTGACTAGGGCAGAGCAGAGGGGGATGAGAATCTGGCTTTACCTGCTGGCCACACTCCTCTTAATGCACTGCAGAATGCTGCTGGCCTTTTGGGCTCTAAGGGCACAGTGCTTCTCCACCAGCGCTCCCAGGTCCTTCTCCACAGAGCTGCTTTCCAGCAGGCAAAGCCCTAACCTGGACTGATTCATGAGGTTACTCCTCCTCAGGTGCCCTTGTTGAACTTGATGAGGTTCACCTCTGCCCAGCTCTCAGCCTGCCCAGGTCTCACTGGAGGGCAGCACAGCCCCTGGTGTGTCAGCCACTCCCCACCTCAGCTCAGGGCACCCTCTGTTCCTTCATCCAGGTCCTGGATGGAACTGTTGGACAAGACTGAACCCAGCAGTGATCCCTGGGGACCACCACTAGCCACAGGCCTCCAACTGGACCCTGTGCAGCTGCTCACAACCCTCTGTGCTCTGTCGTTCAGGCAAATGTCAATCCACCTCCCAGGCACTGTCTGCCCATCACTTACCTGTGAGGATGCTAGTGGGCACGAGCTCAAAAGCCTTGCCAAAGCCGAGGTAGAACACATCCACTGCTCTCCCCTCATCTACACAGCTGGCCAGCCCACCACAAAGTGACCTCAGTTTCCAGCCAATTATTTCTCATGCTGACACTCTGGAGGGGAAGCTGAAAGAGTGAAGACCCTAATTCCCTTTGTACTCCAGCCCCACGTAATCTGTCCTTGGTTTGTACTTTCGTTGCTGTCTGCATCAGGTTAAGAAGATATAAAAAAGCATTGCCAGCTCCCTCTTGGGAATTCTAAGCTGTGGGATAATTATCAGGGCTCCAGGGAAGCTGAGCCTCTTCAGGGACTCCACTGAATGCCTTAAGCTCCCTTGGGATTTGCACAGCTCTGAGACAGGATTTAAAGCAAACAAGCAGGGAGCTACAAAGAGGCAGAAACAAACAAAAGCCAACGGAGCTGCTGTGCAAACTCAGACTCCTGCAGCCACTCACTGCAGCCAGCAAGTGTTGTTAAGGGCTTGTGCTCCCAGAGCAGAGCCTGGCATGTTCAGTGGGAATTCCTCTGCTTTGCTGAGACCCCACCTGGAGCTCAGTGTCCAGTTCTGGAGCCTCTGTTACAGTAAGGATCTGGAGGTGCTGGAAGGTGTCCAGAGAAGGGCCATGAGGAGGAGCAGAGGGCTGGAGCTGCTCTGCTGTGAGGACAGACTGAGGGAGTTGGGGTGTTCAGTCTGGAGAAGAGAAGGCTTCAAGGAGACCTAATTTTGGCCTTCCAGGATCTGCAGGGGGCTCCAAGAAAGCTGGGGAGGGACTTTTGAGGGTGTCAGGGAGTGATAGGACTGGGGGGATGGAGCAAAACTAGAAGTGGGGAGATTCAGATTGGATGTTAGGAAGAGGTTGTTCCCCATGAGGGTGGTGAGAGCCTGGCACAGGTTGCCCAGGGAGGTGGTGGAAGCCTCCTGCCTGGAGGTTTTTGCAGCCAGGCTGGATGTGGCTGTGAGCAACCTGCTGTAGTGTGAGGTGTCCCTGCCCATGGCAGGGCGGGTTGGAACTGGATGAGCCTTCCAACCCTGACAATTCTATGATTCTAATTGCTACCTCCTCTGTGTGATGCAAACCAGGTCATTTACTGAGTGCCTGAGCATGGATTTCACAGCCTCACTGGGGGTGGCTCTGCTTTTTCCTCTGGGAAGCCGTGGCCTGCTGTCAGATGTTTGCAGAAGCACACCCCCCCAGCCCTAGGAAAGAAAAGTAAAACAGCCCAACTGCTGTAAATCAAGGAGAATTCATCACTTGCTTGAGGTCTAACAGCTGTTGATTTAAGGCTTAACATCTTTGGCAGCACATTGCTGCCAGGGAGATAAAAAATCTTTTTGACAAAGCTGTGGCCATAAAAATTGCAAAGCTGTAGTCAATGTTTTGAGAGGATTTGCATGTCCCTTGTCATAAATAGCAATAATAATGGCTGGCATTTGTCTGGGGGTTCTGAGATTCCAAATGGTTTATCACCACTAACTAATTCCTCCTCTTGAAATACTTCTCCTTGCAATACAGTGATGCGCAGTGCCAAATGTGGATCAGAAAGGGGGATGCTGGCCCAGCAAATGCAGCATTTTCTTCCCTGAGTGACTGTCACTGGCTTTTGGCATGGCAAATCTACAAATCACACACCTCTAGAGTCTCAGAATCACAGAATCAACCAGCTTGGAAAGGACCTGTGACCGGTTTAGGCTGTGCCTTTAAGAAAGGGACACTTTCTGAACACTCTGGGCGAATGTTTTTGATATTAGAATGAAAACAATGATATGCTAATTCAATTTCATTGGTGGGACCCGGTTGTAGTATTTTTGTTTAGTCTTTCAGTCGGGGGAGTCAGTCTGCAGTCGTCTTCTTCTTCCCCCTGTACTGTGAGCTGGCCTGCTTTTCTCCCTGAAGCAACAGCTTGCTACACAGGGACGATTCTTGCTAAACAGATAAGAGAAAACTAACTTTTTGCATTCGCTTTGAGCTTTAACAAGTTTTCACCCTTTTAATTACCTTCCTTTCTCTTTCTCTCTAACCCTTTTGAGAAAAAGGGGAGGTAGGGAGGGAGAAGGGAGGGACAGGCCGAACCCCCCTGGCCGAAGGGGGGAACCTTCCTACTCCACCACATAATTTATAATTGGCGCCCAACGTGGGGCTCAGTGCACCATAATGCCATCAAATTATCAGGGATCAGAAGCTACAACTATTCTGGGAGTCACTGGTGGATCTCAAGAGTTTCTCCAGTAGACATGGACTCTGATCTTGATCTCGACTGGAAACACCGAGGTGAGATATTCTTAGCATCAGAGAGCATCACATCCAACCTATTACCTAACACCTCCTGACAACTAAACCATGGCTCCAAGTGCCACATCCAACCCTTAGACTGGACATCAGTGTGAGAGACTAAAGCTTGTCTCTCCTGGTGTGACTCAACAAAGATAAAAGCACTTGCTGCTTGCCCAGACAACAGCTGATGTGCGTTGGGCAGAGCCACTGGAAGGACTCTTGGAAGGTGCAAAGATAACATTGCTCACAGGACTGCAGCTGGCCTACAGCAATGGCCCAAGGGCCCAGCATTCCACACCTTCAGGACAAGATCATTTCCAGCCATCAGATACCCCAGGAAGGGAGGATGGTGAGGCAATGGACTCACCACCTGTTTCCTGATGTGTAATGAGTGTGTGGGTAGGTAGATGGAGCAGGAGGAGGCAGAGCCCCCCTCCATCCAGACCCCTGCCCAAACTCACCTGAGCACACAGAAAGATTTCCTTGGGAACGATCCCTGGACACTTACCTAAGGATGATTTCCCAGAACGATATCCTGGGGAACAACACCTGGGCACTCGCCTGAGGACTAAAACACTGTATGAAAGACTGGAGCAGCTACTGGCTTGGGAGAAGAAAACTGGAGAAGAAAAATGCAGAAGAAAGAAGATGGCAGCACATGCTGCAAACACCACCACGGGGCAACACAATGGATCCTGGACTCTGAAAACCCTCTCTCCATGCCCTAAGTTCCACCTGCTGCAACTCATGGAGCTGAAGAAGCTGCCCAGAAGTCCTCATCCCTTCTACAGCCAAAGCCTCAGCACCGTTTCTCTACAGACCCAACATCTCCTGCAGCACCCTTCCTCTACAGACCCAACATCTCCTGCAGCACCCTTCCTCTACAGACCCAACATCTCCTGCAGCACCCTTCCTCTACAGACCCAACATCTCCTGCAGCACCCTTCCTCTACAGACCCAACATCTCCTGCAGCACTGTTTCTCTACAGACCCAACATCTCCTGCAGCACCCTTCCTCTACAGACCCAACATCTCCTGCAGCACTGTTCCTCTACAGACCCAACATCTCCTGCAGCACTGTTCCTCTACAGACCCAACATCTCCTGCAGCACTGTTCCTCTACAGACCCAACATCTCCTGCAGCACTGTTCCTCTACAGACCCAACATCTCCTGCAGCACCCTTCCTCTACAGACCCAACATCTCCTGCAGCACTGTTTCTCTACTCCTGCAGCACCTTTCCTCCACAGACTCAAACTCTCTTGGGGGGTGAGGGGTGTGGCAATATAATTCCTTTCCTTTAATCTCTCTCTTCTCTTCCTCTGTTTTCTCTCTCTCCCCTTCTGATCCACCCACTTTATCTGTGTAACCAATAGGCTGGCTGTGGATAGTTCAGCCTGGTTTGTGCCTCTCATTTCACACCGCGGGAATATTCAAAACACACCTGAGTCTCTTTCCCTCTCCAGACCGAGACAATCAGGAAACCTTGTTTTCAGGCCAGAGTGGTCAGGGCTTGGAATGTGCTGCCCAGGGAGGTGGTAGAGTCCCCAAGCCTGGCTGTGTTTGCAGGTGGTTTGGCTGTGGTGCTTGGGGCTGTGGTTTAGGGGTGAGCCTTGCAGAGCAGGGTTCTGGGTTGGCCTTGGTGACCCTGAGGCTCTTTCCCAAGCTGAATGTCTCTGTGGTTCTGTTATCACATCACATGAATAATATTTAAACCACCACTGAAAAAGTGCTGCCATGATTTTGTATTTAGAGTCAGCCTTGTGCTTTATTTACAAATTTGAGAGTGCCTGTCTTGAGATGGAATTTTCATTTAGGCTGGGAAATACATGTTTGACACATCCAGGCATGAGGTTTCTGTGCAGACTATTCTTTACCTTCAGCACCAAGCACAGAGCCCTCTTCATATTTTTAAACTGAACCACGTTGTCATCTGAGTGAGAGGAAGACAAATGGAAACTGCTGCAACAGAGATCAGCATTGATGACTAGCTTGGAATTCATGTGAGTGCTAAGGAATTGACACCAATATATGTGCAACCGCTTGGATGGGAACTCCAGCACAGGAGGCTTCACCTCAACACGAGGAGGAACTTCTTCACTGTGAGGGTGGCAGAGCCCTGGAGCAGGCTGCCCAGAGAGGTTGTGGAGTCTCCTTCTCCAGAGCCTTTCCATCCCTGTCTGGATGTGTTCCTGTGTGACCTGTGCTGGACTCTATGGTCCTACTCTGGCAGGAGGGGTGGACTGGAAGCTCTCAAGAGGTCCTTTCTAACCCCTAACACCCTGTGATCCTCTGATCCTGGGATGTGACTTGAAATAGTCATGAAACCAGTGCTCAGCAATTGGAATGTCCCTCTTTGCAAAAGTCTGTGTACTCAGATGCTCTGGATCAGTGCTCAGGCTGCTGCACCATAAAAAGGATAAAGGCTCATAATCCATGGGAGACCTTATGAGAAATGAATCAGTGTGGAGTTAGCCAGTAAGGAACTCTGGAGAGCTGGGCAGTTCGAATGGCATGGGCCTTGCATCACATGCCTCTGTCAAGAGTTATTTTTCTTCAAGGCAAAAGGACTCATCTGCATTTTACAGTCCACTGCATAAAGCCTCCAGCCAAGATGTCCAGCCTGGTCCCTCCCAGAGGTGTTGAAGGCCACATCTCCCTGTGCCAGGTGAGTGTGACATTATCATGTACATTGGGACGTGTGGGTCTGAAGCCTCTTTGGGAAATCATCTGCTTCAGCAAAGCTTTTAGCATCACAACTCTGAGTTCAAACATGCTGGCTGCACTTTTGGGCATCCAGACCAGAGCTGCATGAGCACAGAGATGGCAACATTACTGAGCTGCCAGTAGCACAGAACCACAAAATTGTCAGGGCTGGAAGGGACCTCAAGGCTCAGCCAGTTCCAACCCCCTGCCATGGGCAGGGACACCTCACACTACAGCAGGTTGCTCACAGCCACATCCAGCCTGGCTGCAAACACCTCCAGGCAGGAGGCTTCCACCACCTCCCTGGGCAACCTGTGCCAGGCTCTCACCACCCTCGTGGGGAACAACTTCTTCCCAACATCCAGTCTGAATCTCCTCTCCTCCTGGTTTGGCTCTAGTACAGTTTCTTACCTCATTTGTCATCAATGCCTCTACGGAAAGAGCTGTTGAAGAGAAGTAAGTTTTGGTCTTGTCATAAGCAAAGGAGAGATGTAACTGTTTGTGGAGGAAGAGTTTTTGGCAAGTGTTTGTAATATCCTCCTCACATTGGGAAAGTTTTTTTTCAGGCAAGAGTGGTCAGGGCTTGGAATGTGCTGCCCAGGGAGGTGGTGGAGTCCCCAAGGCTGGCTGTGTTTGCAGGTGGTTTGGCTGTGGTGCTTGGGGCTGTGGTTTAGGGCTGAGCCTTGCAGAGCAGGTCCTCGGTGACCCTGAGGCTCTTTTTAATTATAATAACAACAACAACAATAATAGTAATAATAATAACAATAATAATAATAGTCATAACAACAATAATAATAATAATGATGTAGCTTTCATTTTCTTTTCCAGTTCATATTCCTGCAGTCCTTTTCTTCCCTTTGGAAAGGGAGAAGGGTTAATAGAGGACATCTGTCGCTTGTTTAGTGGCTGGCACAGCCCTAACCCTTGACAACTCATTGCAGGCAAGTATAGTTCTTCCAAGCTAAACCAGACTAATATTTCACAACAAGCCTATGGCACAGCATGGAAAGAACATGAGTAAATCAATCAGCTGGTGAACCATTATCACTCAGTTCATGTAGTCAACCCCAAATATAGCTCTTGTTTTCTAACTGTCATGGAAAATAAATTCCACAAGTGCCTAATTCTTTAACCTGGCAAAGAAAACAGAGAAGTGCCTAATGTTGTGTGGTGCACATTGCTTGTGTGATGGGTATTACAAAGGAGGGGGAACCCATAAAGGAAGTAGTGAGATGGGTTAAAGTTGTAAAAAAAGTGGCTAATGATATCCCAGAATCATAGGAGATTCCTTTTAAAGACAGAAGAAAGTAAAAAGCAATCAATTAAGAGTAAGCAAGGTAGGCAGTGGTTGCTTCTGTCTTCCTACACTGCTCTGCAGCCACTGCATCAAGCAGACAAAAGGGTAGGTGGCTGTGGGTGGTGTAAAAGTCCAATATTAGAGCTGGCTGAAGCCCTCAGATTTCAGAAGCCATTTACAACCCTGCAGGATGATTTTCCAAGGTTGTCAACATAATGACAAAGACTTTCCTCCTGAAAAGTGAAAGAAACTTGCTCTGGGTTTTCTTCCAGGTCAGTGGCTTGGAATCACACAGGCAAAGCACAGATGAAGTGCCCTTGCTTCGCCAGCGTGCTCAGAGGGCTGTGAAGCCCAGGTGAAGGGAGCTGTCTCTTTTCCAAACGCCTGATCTGGGAGCCAGGCCTGCTGAGCATGGCTTTGATCTTTTCTCCTCAATGCTGAAGCTAAATGCTGAGGCCTGTGAACAATGAGGCTGGGGAGGGGTCTGGAGCACAGCCCTGTGAGGAGAGGCTGAGGGAGCTGGGGTTGCTGAGCCTGGAGAAGAGGAGGCTCAGGGGAGACCTTCTTGCTCTCTCCAACTGCCTGCAGGGAGGTTGTAGCCAGGTGGGGGTTGGTCTCCTCTGCCAGGCACCCAGCACCAGAACAAGAGGACACAGTCTCAAGCTGTGCTGGGGCAAGTTTAGGCTTGATCTTAGAGAGAAGTTCTTCCCAGAAAAAGAGATTGCCCTTTGGAATGTGCTGCCCAGGGAGGTGGTGGGGTCAGCATCCCTGGAGGTGTTTAAGAAGAGCCTGGATGAGGCACTCAGTGCCATGGTCTGGTTGATTGGATAGGGCTGGGTGATTGGTTGGACTTGGTGATCTTGCAGGTCTCTTCCCACCTGGTTGATTCTGTGATTCTGGACAGAGCTTGAGGGTTAGCATGGATTTACACAGCGCTGTGTGAACACCACAGAGCCATGGGGAAGAGTGGGATGATGTAGTGTGAAGTGTCCCTGCCCGTGGCAGGGGGTTTGGAACTAGATAATCCTGGAGGTCCCTTCCAACCCTAACAATTCTGTGGCCTTGGTGATCCTGAGGCTCTTTCCCAGCCTGAATGTTTCTGTGATTTCTGTGGGGTTTTTGAATGTTATTTCCTTAATTAATTTTTACTGAGGAAGAAACAATCTGCAAGAAATTATTACCAGTCTCTGGTTCTTGGGGGTGTGTGGCAATACTCTTTGTGTGATGGTTATTATATTTATCATCAGTTTGAGGAGTTAGTGCAAGAAGATAGCAGCAAAATAAACCACAGCCTGTGGTGTGCCTTAGCTGTGGCATTGATTCTGTGGCTGCGGCTTTTCCATTGTGCCCTGCTCCTGGCACCTGTTCAGGCTCCTGACAATTATGATTCAGGTTCTCATTCTGACTGAGCATTGCCTTCTATTTCTGTACAAAGCCTTTTGGCTCAGCTGGCTTCTAAACAGGTGTATCCCTTTATCCTGTACCTCATTAGGCACCTTGCCAAGGAGAGAAAGGTTGATTCAACTTTCCTATCCAATGGCCTCTTTCAAAGTGGCACCTTTGAAAGTGTGGAGCTGGTGTTCTGCTGGTGTGCTTGGGCTCAAGTGTGGGGGACAGCTGAGCATTCCTGGTTACCTCAGAAGTGAAGTGAAATTCCTAGGCCTTAGAGATGTCAATGGAAGCAGCACAGGTCTTTGTTCCTCCATATCTCACTGCAGTGTACATCTTGTGCTCAAGATACTTCCAGGAGTGGCTGCCAGCATATGACCACAGATAAAGAGAGCTTTCATAGCTTCCTGTGGATGGAATTAGTCATCTGCAAGAAAACCCCAAACAAACAACAACAACCAAAACCCCCAAACCACAACCAAAACCCCCAAAACAAAACCAACAAACACAACAACACAACATATAAAGAAGAATAAACCACACAAAAGGCTTTTCAGGATATCACTCCTGCCTTTATTTAATTTGGAAACATTTCCTTTGGAGTGCTGCAGCCCCTGCAAGAGCTGGGGGAGAAAAAGAAAGAAAGTAAAAGAAGGAAAAGGGTTCTTCAGGTCACCAGTCACAGAATCACAGAAGAATTGTCAGGGCTGGAGGGGGCCTCAAGGATCAGCCAGTCCCAACCCCCCTGCCATGGGCAGGGACACCTCACACTACAGCAGGTTGCTCACAGCCACATCCAGCCTGGCTGCAAACACCTCCAGGCAGGAGGCTTCCACCACCTCCCTGGGCAGCCTGTGCCAGGCTCTCACCACCCTCATGGGGAACAACTTCTTCCTCACATCCAATCTCAATCTACCCATTTCTAGTTCTGCTCCATCCCCCCAGTCCTATCCCTCCCTGACACCCTCAAAAGTCCCTCCCCAGCTTTCTTGGAGCCCCCTGCAGATCCTGGAAGGCCACAATGAGGTCTCCTCAGAGCCTTCTCTCCAGACTGCACAATCCCAACTCCCTCAGTCTGTCCTCAGAGCAGAGCAGCTCCAGCCCTCTGCTCATCCTCGTGGCCCTTCTCTGGACACCTTCCAGCACCTCCAGATCCTTCCTGGCACAGAGGCTCCAGAACTGGACACAGAGCTCCACCTGTGGTCTCAGCAGAGTGGAGCAGAGGGGCAGAATCTCCTCCCTGGCCCTGCTGGCCACACTTCTCTTGCTGCAGCCCAGGCTCTGCTTGGCTCTCTGGGCTGCAAGTGCTCACTGCTGGCTCCTGTTGAGCTTCTCCTCCTCCAGCACCCCCAAGGCTCTCAAGCCAGTCCCTGCCCAGCCTATAGCAGTGCCTGGGATTGCCCTGATCCAACTGCAGAACCTTGCCTTTGGTCTTGTTGAACCTCCTGAGGTTGGCTGGGGCTCAGCTCTGCAGCCTGTCACAGCTGATGTATTTAGCTTCTCCATGTTTGGGCTAGAGCCCTCCCCACAACCTGCTGGAACCATCCTCCCCTGGGGAGCTAATGCCAGTCCCAGAGCCTTTCTCTGTAATCACATCATCCACTGCTATTCCCTGCAGCCAACAAAGCTCCTTTCCTTGAGCAGCCATGCCTTGTATGCCCCCTGTTTTGGTCCTGTTGAGGTTATTTCCCAAGATATTTCAGATTCCTTTCATTCCTTCCAGGATATTTTTTGACAGCAGAGAGCCTAGGGAACAAATGCTCTGCATTGGAAGTCTCTGGCTCCTGAACTAGTTGCAGGTTGGTGTGGGAATTTAATACCTAGAGAGAACCCAGCTAAAGACAACAAATGTTAAGGTTGGGGCTCCTGGGTCCAGCTACAAAGTTTACCCAGACCACTCCAAGTGAAATGGATATGAGGTGGATAATTCTGTAAGGGGTTTGAATTAAACAATGTAGGTGCAAGTGTGGATGTGCTGAATGGATGGATAACAAAAATAACAACCCAAACCAAGAATCAATCAATCAATCAATCACTCACTGGGTTATTCTTGGATTGTTCAATTTCTGCTGCAGCTGTCATCAGCCCAAGTTGTGCATTCAGCTCCTTGCATAGGATTTTGATAACCATAGAGCTATAGAACTATCTGGGTTGGAAGAGACCTTAACCACCATCCAGTTCCAACTCTCTTGCCATGGGCAGGGACACCTTCCAACAGACCAGGCTGCTCCACATCCCATCCAGCTGGGCCTTTGTGTTTGAAAGAGTAGAATAGAATAGAATAGAATAGAATAGAATAGAATAGAATAGAATAGAATAGAATAGAATAGAATAGAACAGACCAGGTTGGAAAAGACCTTTGAGGTCATCAAGTCCAACCTATCACCCAACACCATCTCATCAACTAAACCATGGCACCAAGTGCCTCATCCAGGCTCTTCCTAAACACCTCCAGTGATGGTGACTCCACCACCTCCCTGGGCAGCACATTCCAGACTCTACCAGGGAAGGGCATCCACAGCTTCTCTGGGCAACCTATTCAGTATCTCACCACCCTCACAGTGAAGAATTTCTTCCTAACATCTGATCTAAATCTACCCTCTTTCAGTTTGAAACTGTTACCCCTCACCCTGTCACCACACTCTCTGATGAAGAGTCTCTCCCTGTCTTTTATGTAGGCTCCTTTTAATTACTGAAAAGCTGCTGTAAGTCTTTCCTAGAGCATTCTCTTCTTAAGGCTGAACTAATCACTTCTTAAGCTAAAGCTAAGCCTGCTTTGCACATTTGGTCATAGTCTTAGGCTATGTTTGAACTCTTGTGTGCATGTCTTGGGGCTGTTTAGTGTGAAAGAGAGGAGGCTAAGGGGAGACCTCCTGGCTCTCTACAGCTCCCTGCAAGGAGGTGGTGGAGAGGTTGGTGCTGGTCTCTGCTCCCAGGTCATTAGTGACAGAAGAAGAGGGAATGGCCTCAAGCTGCCCCTGGGGAGGTTCAGACTGGACATTAGGAAATGTCTTTTTTTCAGGCAAGAGTGGTCAGGGCTTGGAATGTGCTGCCCAGGGAGGTGGTGGAGTCCCCAAGGCTGGCTGTGTTTGCAGGTGGTTTGGCTGTGGGCTTGGGGCTGTGGTTTAGGGGTGAGCCTTGCAGAGCAGGGCTCTGGGTTGGCCTTGGTGACCCTGAGGCTCTTTTCCAACCTGAATGTTTCTGTATTTTTCACCCAGCCAGCAACCTCTGCTTGGCTCACCTGACTCTTGACTCAGACCAGCCTGGGCAATGAGATCTCTGGTGCTGTTGCCAGGAGACTGGCACACCACTTGACCTGTGTCCAGTTCTGGGCCCCTCAGTTTAGGAAAGATGTTGAGTTGCTGGAAGGTGTCCAGAGAAGGGCAACAAAGCTGGGGAGGGGTCTGGAGCACAGTGCTGTGAAGAGAGGCCAAGGGAGCTGGGGTTGCTTACCCTGATGAAGAGGAGGCTCAGGGGATACCTTCTTGCTCTCTACATCTGGCTGTAGCCAGGTAGGGGTTGGTCTTTTCTCCAGCACCAGAACAAGAGGACACAGTCTCAAGCTGTGCCAGGGGAGGTTTAGGCTGGATGTTAGGAAGAAATTCTTCCCAGCAAGAGATTGGCCATTGGAATGTGCTCCAAGGGGGTGATGGAGTCACCATCACTGGAGGTGTTTAAAAAGAGCCTGGATGAGGCACTTGGTGCCATGGTTTAGTTGATGAGATGGTGTTGGGTGATAGGTTGGACTGGATGATCTCTGAGGTCTTTTCCAACCTGGTTAATTCTGTGTTCTGTACATGAGTGGTGGTCAGCTGTCTCCTGCAAAGCTGTGGGGGCCTGGCTTGCTGCCCTGTGCTCCAACCATTTGGTGATTAACTCTGTGGCCGTGGTTGTGACCAGCCCACCCTGGGGCATCGCAGTGGGAAGCTGCTCTCGGGAGGCAAGAGCTGTCATGGCAGTGGGGCCAAGGCTGGCTGGCCCTAGCTGCAGGACCTGCCTGTGTCCTAATCTGAGCTCAGTGCCATGAGCCCTGCGGGAGGCTTGCTCAGCTCCCAGCCTCAGCCTGGGCCAAACAGGCTGCGTTGGGTGCATTCCACTCACTGAAACGCACAACGCGGCTGTGCCGCTGCAGCCCCTGCAGCCTCCTCTAGGCTTCTGCTGGAGGGGCTCGAAAGTTAATAATGCAAATAAAACAATGGGGGGAAAAAGAAACCCCAAACAACCCACCAGAGAAACTAACAGCCTCTTGGTGATGCCAGCTAACGTGGAAGGAGATTCTGTGCAGAGGTTACAGAGCATGTTTGCAAACCTTGTCACTGATGTGCACACCTGATCATCACACGTCGAGCTCTGCGGGCGTCCTTTCATTTCAATGGCTTTGATTTTCTGTCTGGAAGACAAAAGGGAGCAGTAATAGCCATCAGTGGCTGAATGTACAGGGCTGTGCATTAGCTCCTCCGAGATGATCTCGTGGTTATCACGCTTCAACTGCTGATATTTAAAGCAACATCGCAAGTGCAGGGGAACCCGAGCCGGGGAGGCGCTGCACACATCAGCTGCACATTCCATATTCATTCACCCCCTTGCTTCCTATCAGCCCCTATAAATTGCCTGCTGCTTGCGAGCTCCCCAGCCACAATCTCTGTGTGCCAGTTTATTACCTGTATAGATATCATTATTCCCCTGTGACAGCAAAGTCAAATTCAAGGCATTTTTCATAAACTAGGAAAAATTACCTTCCCGGCGACGCGTGACACAACCTTCAACCGCTAAATGAATCCCAGACAAACTCCCCTCTGGGAAAAGACCTTGCACATGATTTGTCAGCCCTACAAAGATTTTTTTGGGGAGGAAGTTAATTCTGAGAGGCTTTACACCTGAGCAGTGTTTCCTGCTTAGGTTTAAGCTGTCCCTCTGCTGTGTGATGCATTTCAGAACCAACACCGGAGGGGGTTGGAGGAAATAAAGTTTACCAAAGAAATTGCTTTGCTGCATTTTAGCTCTGCAAACGCTGTCAGGTCCTCGTGGTGAGATCTGAGACCTTTATGGGGAATCTCACATAAAAAAATCTTATTTGTGAATGTCACCTCATGATTTTCAGCAGCCAGGCCTTCCAGGAGATTGATGCCATGATGAGGAGCCTGAGGAACGGAGTCTCAAAGGGAGGTGAGGTGTCTGGGCATTGACAGGGGAGTTAAAGCAAGATGAAGTGGTTGAAGCACAAGAGCATCAGCATTCAGGAGGAGGGGAGGACAAAAGGATATTCTTAGAAGGAGCACAGTCCTTCCAAAAACCTCACCCCAAAGATGTGTTTGCAGAGTCCGTCGGCACCTGGGCTCCTTGGTGCTGCTTCATATGCAGGATGATAAGCTCCAGGTGCTACTGCTACCCTCAGCATGGAGTAAAGCACACCCTGCCCGCCCGCAGCTCAGGGAAGGTGTCATGAATTGCTTCATGACTGCCTGTAGCTCAGGTCGAGCTGTGGATCTGAAGGAGCTGCCTGGGCATCAGGAGGCAGAAAGTGGTAAGATTGCAGGCTGCCCTGGAGAGGCTTCAGAGATACAGGCTGCCAGGAGTGGTGCAAAGGGCAATGTGGAGAGAAAAAGTGCCAAGCAGAGAGGTAGAAGGCTGCAAAGGAAGAGGGAGAGAGAAGTATGATCTGCTGATTTGCTTGCTCTGCGGCTGGCTCTGGACATCCCTGCTCCCACTAGAGTGGGCTGGGCTAGAGTGTCTGAAGTTAGGGGAGGGGTTCCTAGCTGAGTTTCCAACCTCTTGCATCTACAGGGTGTGACTTTGAGCTGTTTGTTCTCTGTGAGTATTGGCACCCTTATGGGTGGGGAGGGTGGCATGGGATGGGGATGCTCTGCTTCATTGTAAGCATATGAAACAGACTCCAGCTGCTCAGAGCAGGCTTCTGCTGCCTCGGTGGGATTCAGCTATGCAGAGACCCAGAGGCTACCTCTGATGGCAGCACTGTGGGAGCTGGAACTAGCAGAATCTAAGTCCCCTCTAAGAGATGAGGCAGATAGAATACAGAATTAACCAGGTTGGAAAAGACCTTCAAGATCATCCAGTCCAACCTATCACCCAACACCATCTCATCAACTAACCCATGGCACTGAGTGCCTCGTTCAGGCTCTTTTCCAACCCTTCCAGTGATGGTGACTCCACATCCTCCCAAAGGTAACAAGGAAGAACTGTATTTTTAGAACTGAAACTGGGGGCTGAAAGCTTTCCGGTGTCTGCCTGAAGGCGGCAGGGCTCTGTGACTGCCCTGGCCTTGCAGACAAGTGCAAGAATGTGTGTTTGTTAAAATGATTTCATTGGCACGGCTCTGGTTCTTGTCTCTTTGCCCATATGTTACATCAGCTATCTGGGGAATACATAAGGTCCTCAGATGCATGAGTGAAGTGTCTTCAATCACCACGTCGGAGTCTGCGACCATGACACAGCCCTGTGTGGCGTTGGTCCCACACAGATGACCTTGCTGAAAACCCCCTGTTGAACCAGCCTGAACAGCGTGAGGATTAAAGCAGATCCATCACAGCACTTCCAGGTAGTGCTGTGCTACAGAGGTACTTCCCATCCAGAGGAGCTAAACACACTGCAAAGGGGAAGCTTTGATGTTTACTGAAGCAGTGCGACACTGTGAGCCTTCATCCTGCAGGCTAGGCTAGGAAAATCAAGTTTGCCATCTGCATGGGATTTGCTGGGACCTGCAGAACTTGTGCTTCAACCAAACCAGCTGAGATCATTTACCTACAGAGCTTTTCAGAAGCATATTGAGTGGCTCCTTCAGAAAGGGAGGTATGTGAGTGAATGTCTGAGGAGTGGGGCAAGCAAGATGGTCACATCCTTGCAGAAAAATGGTGTCTAGACTGCCAGCCAGCTGGGGCTGAGGGGCATCACGCCTGATGTGTTTGGGAGGAGGCTAGGCCTGACAGAAGCACAGCTTGCAGTGCATCTGTGGTGTTTCCAGTGCAGCAGAAGCTAGATCCCCCTGCAGGAAGCAGATTCCTCCCTGCAGGAAGCAGAATCCCGTTCCATTAAGCATTCCTCAAAAGATAACACAAGGACCTTCTTACAAACCATGGCTGCAGTCCTAGGTATCCCACCACCTTTTTTCCCTCTTCAGAGGACTTGCTTTCTAGAAGTGCATTCCTTCTACCGCTTCAGCTTCAGCTGATTTCAAGGATGTGAAAAAAAAACAACCAACAACAAACCCAAACCCAACAACCAAATATCCAAAGCCTTTTTCAAAGCATGTGACCATTCCTCAGTCCAGTAAGTGCAGCTTCCAGGGAGGCAGATTGCCAGTGCATGCCTTCTGTTGCTGGTAAAGGTGTGGAAGTATCTGCTGAGATCACAGTCTGGGCTGTGAAGGTTTGATGCTGGTAAATCTGTAGAGGTATCTGGTGAGAGATCACAGTCTGGGCTGTGAAGGTTTGATACTGGTAAATGTGTAGAGGTATCTGGTGAGAGATCACAGTCTGGGCTGTGTGAAGGTTTGATGCTGGTAAATCTGTAGAGGTATCTGGTGAGTGATCACAGTCTGGGCTGTGAAGGTTTGATACTGGTAAATGTGTAGAGGTATCTGGTGAGAGATCACAGTCTGGGCTGTGAAGGTTTGATGCTGGTAAATCTGTAGAGGTATCTGGTGAGAGATCACAGTCTGGGCTGTGTGAAGGTTTGATGCTGGTAAATCTGTAGAGGTATCTGGTGAGTGATCACAGTCTGGGCTTGATGAAATGGTTTGATACTGGGCTAAATGTGGTAAATCTGTAGAGGTATCTGGTGAGAGATCACAGTCTGGGCTGTGAAGGTTTGATGCTGGTAAATCTGTAGAGGTATCTGGTGAGAGATCACAGTCTGGGCTGTGTGAAGGTTTGATGCTGGTAAATCTGTAGAGGTATCTGGTGAGAGATCACAGTCTGGGCTGTGAAGGTTTGATGCTGGTAAATCTGTAGAGGTATCTGGTGAGAGATCACAGTCTGGGCTGTGTGAAGCTTGGCTGGAAAGGTAGAGGGATAAGTGATGCATAATGGAGTCATGGAGAAACAGCTGGCTCTGCAGCTGTATCCTGAGCAACTGCTGAGGTGTGAGCACAGGGTTAAACCTCTTTCACTTGTTCTGTGTCATTCTTAGCCTCATTGCAACTGCTTTCCCCCCTCATGGCTTCTCAGCAGAGAAGCATTTGCCCAGCAGTTCTTGGCAGTGGTGTCTCTGCAGCTTGCAGCAAGTGCTGGAGGGGGGTGGGCTATGCCAGCCATTGTTATCTCAGAGTTTCCATGGGGTGCAGCTTCTGAACACCGTGCAGTCATTGATGGCTCATGTTCAGGTTTGTCCACTGTTTGGAAGGAAAAAGCTAGCAGAAAGCTCCAGGAGTATCTGGCTTACAGAGGAAGGCTGCGCCTGTGCTGGGAAGCCAGCTGCTGCGATTTTTGCAGCCTGGGTTAGTGAGATACCTGCTGGAGACCAACCTTCCTGCTTCAGTCAGTTTGCTTGAAGTGAGCTGACTGTGTCTGAACTTAATTCACACTCAGAGAGACTGCTGGATACCTATCTGGTTGTTGGTGGTGTGTGTATGCAGGGGGGTTTACAGTTTTCAGCCTTTGGAGAGGTTTCCTCCTTTGGAAGTTTCACTGAGCTCACTGAACTTCAATGCCTCCTGTGGCATCTGCTCCTGTGCAGCTCCCTAATCTCTTCCCATCTAAATAATACCTGTATCTGGCCACAGGAAACTGCATTTTCCACTGTCTAATATTCTCTGTACTCATTCTGACCATATGTCTTAAGGACATATGTCTAAGGCCCAGAGAAGAGCCACGAGGATGAGCAGAGGGCTGGAGCTGCTCTGCTATGAGGACAGACTGAGGGAGTTGGGGTTGTGCGGTCTGGAGAAGAGAAGATTCCAAGGAGACCTAATTGTGGCCTTCCAGTATCTGAAGGGGGCTCCAAGAAAGCTGGGGAGGGACTTTTTGGGGTGTCAGGGAGTGATAGGACTGGGGGAATGGAGCAAAACTAGAAGTGGGTAGATTCAGATTGGATGTTAGGAAGAAGTTGTTCCCCATGAGGGTGGTGAGAGCCTGGCACAGGTTGCCCAGGGAGGTGGTGGAAGCCTCCTGCCTGGAGGTGTTTGCAGCCAGGCTGGATGTGGCTGTGAGCAACCTGCTGTAGTGTGAGGTGTCCCTGCGTACACATTAAAAGCAGCAAACCACTTTAAGGAGATTCCCCCCTGGCCCTGCTGGCCACACGTCTCTTGCTGCAGCCCAGGCTCTGCTTGGCTCTCTGGGCTGCAAGTGCTCACTGCTGGCTCCTGTTGAGCTTCTCCTCCCCCAGCACCCCCAAGGCCTTTTCTCCAGGGCTGCTCTCAAGCCAGTCCCTGCCCAGCCTCTATCAGTGCCTGGGATTGCCCTGCCCCAGCTGCAAGACCTTGCCCTTAGTCTTGTTGAGCCTCACGAGGCTGTTGTGTGCTCAGCTCTGCAGCCTGCCCAGGTTTGGGGAGTTCTGAAGCAGAAAAGCTTCCTTCTGGTAGCTTCCATTGAGCAAGGAGACAGAAAGGGTTAACAGCAGTTCCAGGAAGGTGTTTTTCACAAATTAGTAACATCAGAAGCGTTGTTTCTGCTCCTTTCAAGAAGACAAAGGGAGCATAATTCCAGCATCCACAGTCCCTCTGGGTAATAGATGAGGAGAAGACGTTTGTGCAGTCCCGCAAGGGTGGGGAACAGCTGAGTTATTACTGCTGTGTTGTGACCACGCTCCGGGCGAGCCCCGGCTGAGCCTCCTCTGCGCCGCATGTGCCCCCTGCCACTGCTGATGGTTTAGGCACCTTTTTGGGTGCCTGTGCTTTATCATCAGCACAATCCGAGGCTGCTGTGTGCAATCCACCCTGAGCCTCGCCAGAAAGTGCGCGGTGGTGCCACATCTGCTCGTGCATCACCTCGGCGGGTGGGGCGAGCCGGAGTGTGCAAGTACCCGCCTCTGCTTCTCAAGGAAAGCTGCTGCACAGCGGGTGGCACCGCGGCACAGCAGCGCTCTGCTTGTGGCAAAGCAGCATGGCACCAGCCACACCCTGCCACCTGCGTTCTACCAGGCTAAGTGTGACAATTATCCTGCGAACCAGCGCTGCTTTCCCAGCCACCCTCCCCCGCCCCCAAGAGCCCAGTGCTTCCCAGCCCAGAGAGACTCTTCTGTCTTCATGGATACCTGCTGTAAAGAGACAGCAAATATCTCCTGTGCACAGCGATGATGTTTGGGTTTGGTTTGGCTTTTGTAGTCTATTTTTTTTATTTTAATTTTTTTTACTTTATCTTTTACTCTATTTTATTTTGATTTTTTGTTTTATTCTTTCTTTCCTCTTACCTCACTTACTCTCTTTCTTTCCTCTTACCTCACTTACTCTTTCTTTCCTCTTACCTCACTTACTCTTTCTTTCCTCTTACCTCACTTACTCTCTTTCTTTCCTCTTACCTCACTTACTCTTTCTTTCCTCTTACCTCACTTACTCTCTTTCTTTCCTCTTACCTCACTTACTCTTTCTTTCCTCTTACCTCACTTACTCTTTCTTTCCTCTTACCTCACTTACTCTTTCTTTCCTCTTACCTCACTTACTCTTTCTTTCCTCTTACCTCACTTACTCTTTTCTTTCCTCTTACCTCACTTACTCTTTCTTTCCTCTTACCTCACTTACTCTTTCTTTCCTCTTACCTCACTTACTCTTTCTTTCCTCTTACCTCACTTACTCTTTTCTTTCCTCTTACCTCACTTACTCTCTTTCTTTCCTCTTACCTCACTTACTCTCTTTCTTTCCTCTTACCTCACTTACTCTCTTTCTTTCCTCTTACCACCTTATACTTTTAATTGTTAGTTTTATTTTTAATTTTTAAAATTAATTTAAAAAACTTTTAAATTTTTATTTTAGATTTTTTAAACCTTTTTTATTTTGTACTTTATTTTATACTTTGTACTTTATTTTATACTTTGTACTTTATTTTATACTTTGTACTTTATACTTTGTACTTTTATACTTTTATATTTTTTAAATACGTTTTAAATTTTTTGTTCTATTTTATACTTTTTATTTCATATTTTTTGCTTTATTTTATATTTTTATTTAAAAGAGACTCCCTAAACCCCCAAAGGCACAACCTCTCCCCTTCTCCACGGCGCTCTGAACGCCAGGCCCCGGCTCTTCTCAGAGCGGCCGGAGAGGTGTTTTGTGCCTTTATAAGGGAGGGAGCCACAAGGTGGCGCTAAAGAGAGCAGCGACCACCTGGCTAATACAAAGCGAAAACCAAAGGCAAAATACCAGATGCTGAATCAATATTCTTTTAATTAGGAGCACGCTTCCTTTATTGCCAGTTAAATTTTACTCGGTGAAAAGCCTTCGAGCCAGGCAGCAGCACGGATGGTTCATTGCCACCACCCCACATCAAAAGTGAAGTTTTTCAAAGAGAATGAAGGAGTCGCAGGTCAGCTGCTTATCACAGCTCCGGGATGGCAGGAAGGATAATTGTGATCAAAATGTAGTTAATTAATTTCCTTTCTCTGAGGAATAAAGGAATTGAGACGAGCTAAAAGCTGAAATCTTTCCAGCTAGTGGTGTTGGCAAGAGGTACGGCGCTAGGAAGTCTTTATCGCCCTGCACCGTGCAGGAATTTTCCCCTGGAATGTTTTTGTTGCTTAATTTTGATGCTTTTGGTCCTATTTCATCAGCAAATTATTTGCAATAACATGGTTCTGTGATCAGGAGTTTGATACCAGCAGGGGGTTCGATCTCATGCCTTTGATAATGTTGTCAATCCTTACCCAAGCCACCTCTGTCACCAAACTCCTTTTGAGGTCCAAGCTACAAGGGAACGGTCAGGTGAATGCTTTGCTGACAAGGAAGTCACAGCCAGGACTGCTCTGCAGCCTGCTACCCCCAGAGCTCACAACATCATGAAACAGATTGCATCAGAGTAATTTCCAGACCTTTATAACCAGACTAGCTATAACATCTTTATTTCTTCTGAGAAGCATGCCTGTGGGATCAGCGCTGTTAAGGGCGATAGAGGGCAGGAGTTTGCTTACAATGCATTAAGAAACAAAACAAAACCCTTAAAGTGATTCTGAACTATTTTCCTGTGAGGTGAGCAGTATTGCAGGATACCTGCCAGAGAGCTCTGGGACTCCCCAGCCCATCAGATGTATTGGTGAGATGTATTTGGATGCTTAATGAAACTGCAGCTTTGCAAGCACCGTGGGGATCAAGAGCGACCCTGTGCTGGATTCTATGGTCCTGCTCTGGCAAGGGAGAGCTTGGACCTGAAGATCTCCAGAGGCCCATTCCAACCCCTAACATCCTGTGAGCCTGTGACCCACGGGTAGCTTGAAAGAGTGGAATCCAGAATTACCAGGGAGGGTATTTTCATGTGCTTCAAACAGTGGCTCAAGTTTAAGTGCTGGTGGTGCATGCAGAACAGTTTTATCCCTGCAAAGAATTACTACTTAAAAGAATCAATAATGGATATTCTACATTCAAAGGCTCTCATTACTCATTCCATGAGGAAATAAAAGTATCTATTCCTCAGGATCCCAGTAAAAGCAAACCCAAGCAAATTTTGGCCAAATGAGGACTGAGGAGAACAAATCTGCCCATTCAGCTGAACTCCTCTTCCCCTTTGTAGTATATCTCCCCCCGTGTGGGGCTCCCCTTAGGCACTTGTGCTGCTTTAAAGGCTAGCCCAAAGGAAGCCATGTTTTAGCATGCACCAAAGTGCTTTGCTGCAATCAATTAGCAAAACACAATGATGATAAACACACACTGGAGAAAGCATCTGATGAAGAGCATCTGAAGGAGCTGGGGATGGTCAGTGTGAAAGAGAGGAGGCTGAGGGGAGACCTCCTGGCTCTCTACAGCTCCCTGCAAGGAGCTTGTGGAGAGGTTGGTGCTGGGCTCTTCTCACAGGTAATTAGTGACAGAACAAGAGGGAATGGCCTCAAGCTGCCCCTGGGGAGGTTCAGACTGGACATTAGGAAAGGTTTTTTCATGTCAAGAGTGGTCAGGGCTTGGAATGTGCTGCCCAGGGAGGTGGTGGAGTCCCCAAGCCTGGCTGTGTTGCCAGGAGGTTTGTCTGTGGTGCTTGGAGCTCTGGTTTAGGGCTGAGCCTTGCAGAGTAGGGTTACAAGTGCTCTTGTATAAGGAGGGCACTGTCTAACTTAGCTGAAGCAGGACAGCCATGGGGCAACATCCATGGTTTTTTATCTTGTAAAATAGAAAATGGGATATGGGAGAAAGCCCAGAGAATGTTGGCTGTTTATAACACTTGACAAAACACACTCAGCTGTCTGCACTGACATCCAGTGACAGATGTCTGAACAAGGATTGTAGAGCTAAATGGAGAAGATTACCCACAGATGTTTTAAGACATGTGGTGTGATAGACATTTTAATGGAAGTGAAGCCTTGGCTTGCTCACTGTTCAACGTCCCTTAGAGTGCTGGTGTGCAGCACCCACCAGTTCTGCATGGGACAGCAATGTGCCCTTGTAGCCAAGAGAGCCAATGGGATCCTGGGGTGCAGCAAGAAAAGTGTGGCCAGCAGGGCTGGGGAAGTTCTGCTCCCCCTCTGCTCTGCCCTGCTCAGACCACTCCTGCAATCCTCTGTCCAGTTCTGGGCTCCCCAGGTCAAGAGAGACAGAGACCTGCTGGGGAGAGGCCAAGGGAGAGCCAGGAGGATGCTTAGGGGACTTGAGCATCTCCCCTGTGAAGAGAGACTGAGAGCCCTGGGGCTGTTGAGTCTGGAGAAGAGAAGGCTGAGAGGGGATCTGATCAATGTCTATCAATAGCTGAGGGCTGGGGGTCAAGTGGAGGGGGCCAAGCTCTTTTGGGTGGTGCACAGCCATAGGCCAAGGAGCAATGGAGACAAACTTGAGCAGAGAAGGTTTCAGCTCAGCATGAGGAGAAACTTCTTTGGTGTGAGGGTGTCAGAGCCCTGGAGCAGGCTGCCCAGAGAGGCTGTGGAGTCTCTGTCTGTGGAGCCTTTCCAACCCTGTCTGGATGCATTCCTGTGTGGACTGCCCTGGGTGATGCTTCTCTGGCAGGGGGTTGGACTGGGTGATCTGTGAGGTCCCTTCCAACCTCAGATGTTCTGTGATGCTGTGATTTTCAGTGAAAAAGGTGCTGAGCTAGCAGAGGAGCCACTATCCAGGTGTGGAAATGTTGGTTCCTAACACAATCTGAACTTCCCACAAATTCTTCTTCTCCCCCGAGACTAACTTCTTACCACTAATTGATTTCAATTAGCCAGTTTTAAGTGTAATTATTCAGTGAAAGGAACACAGAGTATTCTCTCTCTGCTCTGCATCCCACCGCTAGCAACGTGGCATTATTGAACCTGGGGAACCCGAAGGGCTCAAGCTTGGGAAAAGCTACCTTCAAGAAGCTGTGTTCAGAAACACTGAGGGGGGAAAAAAACCCAACCCTTGTCAAGAAACTGAAATGTACTCTAAGTAAAATTTGCCAGTGGAGAATGAGGACACTTCTGTGTTGGAATGTGCTGCCCAGGGAGGTGGTGGAGTCCCCAAGCCTGGCTGTGTTTGCAGGTGGTTTGTCTGTGGTACTTGGGGCTGTGGTTTAGGGGTGAGCCTTGTAGAGCAGGGTTGTGGGTTGGATTTGGTGATCCTGAGGCTCTTTTCCAGCCTGAATGCTTCTGTGGTTCTGTTCTCTGTTTTAAATTGCTGGTAAAATGAAGCAATGGAAGGAAGAAAGAATAAAAATCAATTGCTGAATAGATCTGGATGAACATGAAAACAGAGCAGCTAAGAAAAATAATATGTCTCAGCCACCTAATTTGGAAATGTGAACTATTGAATTTGCTTCTGACAGCAGATATTTTTGTCATAAGAGATAGAAAATGTTGGCTTTTGAGTATCACAGAATCACAGAACGTTAGGGGTTGGAAGGGACCTGGAAGGCTCATCCAGTCCAACCCCCTGCCAGAGCAGGAGCACCTAGAGCAGGTCACACAGGAACACATCCAGAAGGAGCACCTAGAGCAGACACTGTATCATGGTGAGTGTTATGGTTTAGTAGGGCAGTACTGAGCAGTTTCAAAAGGACTGGAAGAGAAGAAAATTCCACAGCACAGGGTGAATTGGAAGCAGAAAGTGGCCTCTGTTAGTGCCTCCACTGATGCCTTCTCCTTGCAAGTCAAGAGGCAACTCAAAAGCAAGAGGTGATGCTGAGAGAGAAAGGAAGGAGCAGCAGAACTGAAGCATCCAAATTACTAGGGAGCCTGTCGGTACTGTGGCAGCGTTCCAGCTTCTCATTAAATAGGACTTTACCCACAGCATAGTGCAGCACTGTGCCCTTTCCTCTTACGTCCCTTCCCCTCTACGAGGAAAACTGCAAACTGTCCAAGAGGAAGCTGGATCCAGTGATCCATCCAGCCCTAATTACAAACCAAACATGAATAGTGCTTAATGCTGCTGGGCAGCAAGTAAGGGAGAAGGCAGTTTATAGAGGGGACACGGAGGTGAAGGAGCAGAGGAGAATGATGGAAGGAAAGTTCCTTTCCTGGGTCTATGTAAAGCCAGCACAAATCACTGTGTGTCAGCTGGGTTTACAATCCTGTGTTGTGGCTGTCTTGGCTTTTAATTAGAAAGTCTTTCCCTTAGCGGTTTTTTCCTTAGCAGCAATTTTTAAGCTAAACAGAAGGTGTATTCCCTGGTGCCATATGTTAAACCTAACAGGCTACTGAAAATGTCTTGTGGAAGAAAAGCCAACAAGACCAAACCAAACAGCACACCACAACTAAACAAACCCAGCCCAAACCCCACTAGAGCCAGGACCGCTGTCCCAATCCACCTCCCTTTGGGCCACTTGCAAGCTTCAACAAGACACAATGGTCCCCTGATAGGCAGTGACACCGCTTGGGGGAATTAGTCATGAACTGCTAAGCTAGGCTGCTGATTTCCTCTTTGCTTCTCTGGCAACCTGCTGTGGCTTGGAAACAGTCCCCCCCAGCCTTCCTCAGCTTGGTCTTGTAAGTAACAGTTATGTGGAAGCTGAGGCTTGTGAGAAGTGAATAATTCATGGGACTCTGAGAGGTCACCTTGCTGATGTGTTTTGACCCTCCTAGTAGTGCACTTCAGCACTCAAACAGAAGAAATTAAGAGATACAGGTATCCTTGTCTTTGAAGTATGCAGGAAGAGCCCAGCTATGAGCACAGGAATGCCTGGCTGGGGCTGAAAGGCTCAGCAGAGCGCTGGCTGATGTGGCCTGGTGCAGTCTTTCCCCACTGCTATTCTTCCTGGTATCAATTCCAGCTTTCTGGGCTTTGCACAGGAGGACAAACATCTTCTGAGCCCTTTACCCTTTTTGTGTGTGTGTTTGCTTCTGTGTTTGGTGTGGTCAGTATGGTAAAATCAGTCTGCAAACCTTTGATGTACAGGGATGAATGAAGGATGGATCACTCAGGTCAAGGAGTAGAAAAGGTTAGGCAGCCTTGGCAAGCTGCAGTGTGCTGTTCCCCTGTTGGGATGAACTGCACCCAGCTGCACCATATACAACGAGGCTGCTCATTCACAGAGCTCTTCTTCCAGGACTGTAAAGCACTACTGTGAATACTGAGAGGAGTGTGTGTGCAATCTCAACATAACATAAACCACAGCTTTATGGAGGTCCCTCATCAGCTCTTTGCTGGCCACGGTATAAGCCGGTGTGGAACTGGAAACTCTGCCGTCTGAGGTTGATCCACGTTGCTTCTGATGCTTGTCTAGGGAGGGCCATCTCCATAGCAATCCAGGTAAGGTGAGAGACATGCTCCTTTATTTTGCATGAATAACTGAAACTCTATCCTATAAGCTCATAAAATGAGATTGCATACAAGATGTTGATGGCCTAGGGGAAGTTTTGAACAACTGGGAGTCATTATCAGGGGTTTGCTGGAAAAATGATCCATGATCTGATGTGCTTTCCAAGTGTCTCTGAAGGAAGACGAAAGGAGTTGCCAGCTTGGGAGGCAATATCCATGAAATCCACGCTTTTAACTGTGGGCAGACGAATAAGAACCAACAGCTTCTCCCAGGTATACAAAAATTGTTCCTTGGCAGCCCCGTGCCTCTGTGGTTTGTCACCAAAATGGCCATAAATAAGAACTGGTGCACAGAACTGCTTGCAGAGAACAGCACTTGAGAAAAAAAATTAGTAAGTTAATACCTCCCTTGACCTGTATCTGGTTAAGCTACATTTTAGAAACCCATCATTACTAATATGAAGAAGAGGTTAATCTAGTGATGTGCAGTCCTAGAATGATGGATGAGTCGAGGCCCATGAGCTATTTAACACAGTACCTAGCAGCACCTTTTTATCATAAGTCTCCAGACTGACAAGAAGCCCAAGGAGGGGCAGAGGGGGAGCTGCACACCTCTCAATGCTTTTGTGAGTAATGGGACCAAAGCTGGAAGTGAATATACACAGTCTTAACTGCCGTCACTCATGCCTCGCTCCAGCGTTTTTACTGTGCTATTTCAACCTGGCTTAAAAGGAACTGGCCTCCTTGGCTTCTTCCTAGCAGCAACCTTAAATCTTTTACACACTCTCTCCAGCACTGGCCTTGCAATTTTGGGGTGAGGTGAAATTCTCCCCTCAACGTAAAAGTGCCAGGCCAGCTCAGCTGGAAGCAAATGAAGCTCTATTTACAAGCAAAACTTCAATCTAGATATGAAATGGATATGTACAAAATATACAACATTTAGATCTATGCACAATTAACAAACAACACAAGAACCCCCTGGACAAGCCAGGGGGCTACTAATAGCTTCCCCACTTCCTGCTCCTTTCCCTCCCCCTGTAAACGCAGGACAGGAGACAGAGCAGAGAGCTGCTGTTAGTTATTTAAGCACAACAAGGAACACATTCAAGCTCAGCAAAGCCAGCAGAAGGACAAGTTAGTATCTGCTAGAGTGGGGAAGCTGAAAAGAAAGTTAGTTTACCAAACCAACGTTGATGGTGCATGTGTCCCACGGGGCTGCTTAGAACTTCTCACTGGTTTCCTTTTTACATCCAATAGTGATTTACTTACATTCTACTACTCCCTGCTCAGGATCTGTGGAAAACATTTCAAGGTACAGCCTAAAACTGCCACAAATTTATAGACTAACATTGCCCAAGCTGAGTTGTGTGACCGGTTCCCTCAGCTGGTTGGGGAAGATCTCAGCCCTTGGGTATAAAGAAAGCTGGGGAGGGACTTTTTGGGGTGTCAGAGAGTGATAGGACTGGGGGAAATGGAGCAAAACTAGAAGTGGGTAGATTCAGATTGGATGTGGGGAAGAAGTTGTTCCCCATGAGGATGGTGAGAGCCCGGCACAGGTTGCCCAGGGAGGGGGTGGAAGCCTCATGCCTGAAGGTTTTTGCAGCCAGGCTGGATGTGGCTGTGAGCAACCTGCTGTAGTGCGAGGTGTCCCTGCCCGTGGCAGGGGGTTGGAACTGGCTGATCCTTGGGGTCCCTTCCAGCCCTGACAGTTCTGTGATTCTATATTGGGAAGGCCAGAACGATGCCCCTGGGCCATCACAGGAAGCTCTCCATCCTCCTTTAAACCTGGCAGAGCTAGTGAGCCCAACTGCCTGGCACTCACCATTTTTTTCCTGAGAAGGCTCCAGAAAGCCCTCAACCTGTGAAACTTGGCACCTTCTGACTGCATTTGATTAAAAATGTGATTGAAACAAAAAATTTAAAATATTTATAGACGACACTGGAGCTGATCCACCCCGATCCAGGAGGCTTCCACTCTGGAAGCACATCCTTGCCTGACTGTCTGCTTGCCTTGCCGACGGGAACAAACACAACAAAAGGCATCGCGGGAAGCGATAGAGGGAAACATTGCCTGGTTTACTAATGCCTGGTGCTGACAGCCTGCATGCCAAAGCCTAAAAGCACTCAGGCACTTCTTTTGTGCCCACTTTCAGAGGGCTTAATGAAACATACAGAAACTGACATTTTAAACCCGTAGCTCTGGATGCTGTTTCACAGTGTCAGTTTGGTTTTCTCTTTTCCTCCTTCTCCCCCCCCCCCAATCACAAAGCAGTAGTTTTCTACCTTTACTGCCTCAAACTTCAGTCAGCAAATAATGAAGGCTATTTTCGGGTAATAAAATGTTTCTCTTCTTCGGTCCGTTACAACAGGTGGGCAGCCAAATAATGTCACAATAAATACGTGTGAATGCCTGCTACGGAGGAAGACCTCAGTCCTCCTAGGACGCGCAAAGACAACTAACAAGAGTATCACCGCGTCATTAAGAATAGTTGAGAGGACAAAGCTTTGATGGACTGTGCTGCGAGAGGAAAAACAAAGATTCGATTCCTTCCAGGGAGAGCAGACCTATATATAATCCTTATGTAGAGGAGCATGGAAGGAAGTACAAAGAATATAACAAGGTAAATTCCTTAAACTGATATTCCTTACACCTGTTTGAGTGGGGGTAAATGAACATTCCTATTCTGCGACAGCATGCAGAGCAACACTTCTAGCAGACGTACCAGACTCAGGGAAAACACAGACCAGGCACTCTTTTGGGAAGGAAAATGGCTAATATATCGCATTTCATGAAACTCTGCAGATTTGCTTTGTTTCTCAAAGTACTCCAGGACTTGAGGGTTTGTTTGGGTTTATCTTCTTTTTCTTCCCTCCCTCCACTATGGAAAGCGGGCCTTTATTCTGCAAATTGCTATCTATGAATGTAACTGGACACGCAGCATAGATTGCCCAGGACTGAATGCCGTGGATAAACACGTCTGTAACTGCCTGTGAGACTGGAGCTAACGAGCTTCAGAACAGAAAAGGAAATGAACAGAGTTTTTGAAATATGCAAGCAGAGTAAGGGGAGCAGGGATGCTTTCAGGCACGGATCTAGGTCCTCGCTGGGTACATTAATTCTGTGTTTCTGCAGTCCCCGTGTGTAAAAGTTTTGGGGCAGGTGGAGGATGTGGGCTCGGATTGAGTTATTCAGTTTTCCAGCCAGGACTACTCAAGCCACGTGTCCGTCCATTCCCCGGGCAGCATTTAACACATCCTCAAATCCCCCGACCTGAGAAGCAGGCTGCAGCGCGGGCAGGAGGGAGGACAGGAGTGAGAAGGCTGTCCTGAGGCCGCGGGTAGCGCCAGGGTGGATTTCCGACAGTCCCAGCACTTAGAGTGATTTTTCTCAACGCGTTAATTCTATCGATTTAAGTGGGAGTATTTACCCTTTTTCCGGCTCCATCCCCACGTTAGCATGACAGCGCTATTGTCGTCCAAATGCGTACTCGGCGGCTCTCTATTAAGTCTATATAAATGGGACACAGCGCTGGCGTTCAATATTTCTGTGGAGAGCACACTCACACGCCTGTAAGCCCGGGAAGTCCTGCGGCTCCGAGGATTTGCAGCCGGGCAGCCGCCCTGTCCCCAGCGCATCCCCGGCTCTCGGTCTCCGCCCGCCCGGGCCGGGGCTTCCGCCGCTGCCTCTGCGACCTCCCCCAGAGCCGCCGCGTGTGACACACCGGAGAAAAGCCTCCCTCGTCCCCGAGTCGCCCCCGCCTCCCGCCCCCACCCGCTCCCCCGGGGCGCCGCCGTCACCGCCGGCAGCCGGAGCAGCCGCTGAAGCCGAGGGGCGGCGGGGCTTGCCCGCCTCTTCCCCCTTTCCCATCCCTCGCCTCTCCCCGGTGTCTATATATAGCCGCAGCTACGCGAGCCAGCCGGGAGACCGCTCTGTACCTGCAGGAGATAGAAAAGACAGAACAAGAGAGGAGCCGTGCGGAGTGACTGTCAGGAGCCAGCCCCGCCAGAAGGAGAAGGAGGACGGGCCCGACCCCGCGCCGCTGGCCGCTGCCACCGCCCCCGGTGCCGGGCGAGCCCCGCGGGGGCGGCCCGACCTGCGCGGCGGCGCGGGGCGCGCATGGCCGGGGCGCTGCCGGGGCCGAGCGCGGAGCCCGACCCCGGCCCTGGCGGCTCGGGGCGTAGGGGGAGGAGAGCTCCTGCGGGCGGCGGCGCTAGCGGGAGGCGGGGGGACCGGGGCGGCAGAGCCCTCCCCTTGGCGACGAGGTGCGCTCGGCGGCATGTGCTGAAGTGCCCCGCAAAAGCCGCACAAGTTGCCTGCGCGGCACGGCACCGGCGTCCGGACGGCGGGGAGCGCCGGCAGCTTGCGGCTCCTGCCCGATTGCGTCCTGTCCTGTCCCCCCTGCCCGGGGGACGCTCCCCGGCAGGGCTGCCAGCAGCCAGGATGATGTGGATCTTCGGGAAGTGAGAGGCGGTGTGGCGACGCGTTCTCCCTGGGCCGAGGGCCCCCTGCCTCGGAGTCTCCCATGCTTTCGAGGCCCCCTCGGGGGCGGCGGCCCCAAGGGAGGTGGGGGTGGCGCTGCCGTGATGGCCCTGGAGGAGAAGAGGGAGAGGCGTCCGCCCGTCACCCCCATGATGATGGAGGAGGAGGCCGCCCTGCGGAACGGCAGCCGAGGTTTGACGCCGGGTCCCTGGGCCGAAGCAGCGGGGCCGAGACCCCGCACCACGGAGCGGCACATCGCCGTGCACAAGCGCCTGGTGCTGGGCTTCGCCGTTTCCATCCTGGCGCTGCTGGCGGTGACCATGATCGCCGTGCTGCTCAGCGTCCGCTTCGAGGAGTGCGGCACCACCGCCGACAGTCCGCCGCGGGCCGGCGGCAACGGGAGCTTCTCGGGGGCCGCCCGACAGCCGCCCGATGCAGGGCAGCCCCGGCCGGCCAGAGGAGGAGGCGCGGGGCGGAGAAGGGACGGCGGCGGCAGCAGAGGAGGAGGAGGAGGAGGACTGGCAGCGGCGGCGGGAGCTGCCGCCCTGGGCCCGACCGCGGCTGCCGCGACACCTGCGACCGCTGCACTACAACCTGATGCTGTGCGTCTTCATGGAGAACTTCACCTTCAGCGGGGAGGTGAACGTGCAGCTGGAGGTGCTCAACACCAGCCGCTACATCGTGCTGCACGCCCACCGCATGCACATCGAGGCGGTCCGCGTGGCCGAGGACAAGCTGGCTGGCGGCGTGCGGGTGGCCCGCTCCTTCTTCCACCCCCAGACCCAGGTCTTCGTGGTCGTCCTCAACCGCAGCCTGGAGGCGCAGAAAAGTTACAATCTCAAGATCATCTACAACGCCCCCATCGAGAACGAGCTGCTGGGCTTCTTCCGCAGTTCCTACGTCCTTCACGGCGAGAGAAGGTAGCGGAGCGGCCGCGTCGCCTCAACTTAACTTGGGCCGAAGTTGGCAGCCCCCGCTCCCCCCGCAGCAGCCCGCACCGAACTTCGTGCGGGGCGGCGCTAGGACCCGACAGGGCCCGCAGCGCCGCCAGGCGGGAGGCCGCGGGCTCCGCGCTGCCCGGCGGCGGCCGTTCCGCGGCGCGCTGCGGGGCGCAGGGCCAGGCCGGCTGCGGCGGGGGCTGTGTGAGGTGTGGGGAGCAGCATGTCGAGGGGCGGCCCTCGCCCGACAGGTCGATGAGAGTAGGCCGGGCTGGACCTCGCCTCCAGCTGCAGCTCGTCTCGCAGGGGATCCCTTCTGCCGCTCATGGGGGCTGCCGCTGGGAGGGCGGAGCTGCGGAGGCTCCCGGGGCCCGGGAGCCCTTTTCCGCTTCTCGCCACCGGCGGTGTCGGCGGAGCAGCTGGAGGGAGGTCGGAGACGGCGGCTGAAGGGGAGCGAGCGGGGGCAGGTCAGGAGCTGCCGGGGGAGGGCGGAGCAGCCTAGGTCGGTCCGGGCTGCGGGTCGCCAGCGGGCTGGGGCTGTGCGGGTGGCCGGTGCGTGCCGTGCCGTGCCGTGCCGTGCCGTGCCGTGCCGTGCCGTGCCGTGCCGTGCCGTGCCGTGCCGTGCCGTGCCGTGCCGTGCCGTGCCGTGCCGTGCCGGTGTTAGGCAGGGCTCCCGGCAAGTGAGCGGAACGCTCCGGCTGCGCGCCCCGCCCCGAACGGGGAGGGCTGCGGGCTGGAGCCGGCGGGGCAGGAGGTGCCCAGCGCGGCTTGGGAACGGGCGGTGATAGTCCATTTCCACGAATAAAGCACGCTGCTGTCCGCCCTTGCCTCTTCCCGGGCGGTCCCGGAACGGAGGAGCTGGCTCTGTGGAAGAAACGCTGCCGCTGTGCCCGGCTACACTGTGTCCTCGGGTGACCGAGCCGTGCCGGGTTACAAATAACAAGCGTGTAGGGGAGCGCCACTTCTCTGCTGTTTCGGTGTTATTTCATTATTGGAAGTAAAAGGTGGTGGGATGTGTTTTTTATCTAGCGTGAATACATTTACACCAGCAGCTCGAACTGAGTTGCTGCAGATTTGCACCCTGTGACAGGGCAAATCTGGTCAGCTTTTGGCTTTCGTGCAAGACGAGTTTCGATCTTCCTCTGTATTTACTCTTGTTATTGTAGCCCTTGGGTGGGTTCCTGGCGAGGCGCTTGCATACCGTGGGCAGGTTCTCTGTGGAGGCTCCAATTCAGGCACTCAGGGAGGTGCTGCTTTATCTTTAAAGTAATTTTGAAATCACAGTCAGGCTTTGCCGTGGAAGAGACGAGATGGGCTTCTTGATGGGGCTGGCTTGGTTTATCATTTTAGAACTAGTTTCTTTCTAAGCTGTTGTTTCTTCGAACATGAGGAGAGGCTGAGAGGGCTGGGGGTGTTCAGCCTGGAGAAGAGGAGGCTCAGGGGAGACCTTCTTGCTCTCTCCAACTCCCTGAAGGGAGGTTGCAGCCAGGTGGGGGTTGGTCTCTTCTCCCAGGCAAGCAGCACCAGAGCAAGAGGACAGAGTCTCAAGCTGTGCCAGGGGAGGTTTAGGCTGGAAGTGAGGAGAAAGTTCTTCCCAGAAAGGGAGATTGGCCACTGGGATGTGCTGCCCAGGGAGGTGGTGGAGTCCCCATCCCTGGAGGTGTTCAAGAAAGGCTTGGATGTGGCCCTCGGAGTCATGGTTTAGTTGTCAGGAGGTGTTAGGCATTAGGTTGGACTTGATGATCTCTGAGGTCTTTTCCAACCTTATTGATTCTATGATCTGTGAAATGATCTGTTTTCTCTTCTTGAGTCTTACTCATTTCGTCTTGCAAAGGGAAGCAAAGAGTTTTATAGTTGGAAGAAGCAGACAAAACCAGTAAGTGGGGCAGAAGAAGAGTGTTCACCCACTCAATGAAATCAACAGCCCTTGTATGAAAACCTCCTTTCATTACTGGGATTACTTTAAACAGCCTGATGTTAGAACCACAGGCAGGATTGAAATTAAGTTTGTGTGATTTGTCATTACTGGGGAAGTAAAATTGGAAATGTGAAAAAAAATAATAATCATGGTTGTAGGGGGAAAAAATGCCTTTAAAATGCCTTTTATTAGGGTGGAGTGAATGAGTGTGGTAATCAGGAGTTCTTGCAGACCTGCATGGAAATGAGCCAATCAGAAAACAAAACACTGTTGACAGCAGGGGATATATAATTCACTTTGCAAGCCAAGGAAATGATTTAAGCAGTTGTTGTGTATTTAGGCTTTGCATAGGAATAATTGAACTGTCACAGAGGTGTGGCAGTGACATTTCTCCAAGCTCGCTGCGCTTCGGTGCCGATGCCCTAGTTTTGATTGAAAAAGTGGCAACAACAGCAAAAGGCCTATTAGCTTTTTGAACTATTGATATAGCTTAAGAGACGGGGTGGAAGGTGTTAGTAAAATATGTTTCCCATTACTCTTTGGGTAAGTTTTCAGATACAGGTTGCTTTGTTTTTACTGCACTTGACAGTAGGCACAGTGGGCAAGGTCGTTGCCTGGTGAAAGGTAGCATTGCCCTCTTGAAGTCAGGGGCTTTTTACCCCCTCTTTGTAGCAGCTCACAAGTATTTCTTTCAGTAAAACACTGTTTTATTGCAACTGTGATCAATGTAGAATCACAGACTCAACCAGGTTGGAAAAGACCTCAGAGATCATCAAGTCCAACCTATGACCTAATACCTCCTGACAACTAAACCATGGCTCCAAGTGCCACATCCAAGCCTTTTCTGAAGACCTCCAGGGATGGTGACTCTACCACCTCCCTGGGCAGCACATCCCAATGGCCAGTCTTTCCTTCTGGAAAGAACTTTCTCCTCACCTCCAGCCTAAACCTCATACAACCATTTGTGGTCCTTAGGCATGGATGGCTTCCACTGTGACAGACAGGCAGGTTTCATTCATGCTCTGGCAGAACTCGATGTTCCAGCAGAGCTTTAGCTTTATGACATCTTTATATTTGATGAAAATACAGCAACCTGGTTGGAGTAGCAGTTGCTATAAAGAAGGGTCTAAGCCATCGTTTTTCACTCTTGCTGTACACGAGGAGTGAATAACTCTGGCTGCTAACCGTGAGGCTTCACAAACACAATATTGCCATTGCTTTATAATTTTGTTTCCTAAAGTTAGTTCATTTTCTGTGTTCTTCACAGGTGAATGTCCTAAATCAGCCTGAAGTGCCGACAGCCCCATGGAAGTATCTATTTTCTCCCTGAAATCTCTGCTGCTTTAATTGAAATGTGAAATGCAAGTGATATGCTGCAAATTTACTCTGTGTTGTGTGCCAGAATTTGCTGGCAGTAATCAACAGACATTTAATATAGAGCTTCTGTAGAGCACCAGAACAATATGCAGACGTAATTTAAATGAGCATCCAATGTTGGCAGAAATAAAAAGGGGGGAAAGTAACTCTTACATCATGCACTGAAACCAAACAGACGTACTCTTCCCTCTTATAGCAGCTAAGATGTCAAAACAGATAGGTTGTTGAGGAAACACATGCCTGCCTTTAATAGAGGAGCTGGAATTAAAACACCTGCAAATTACTGCCATGGGTGTGCTGAGGAGACAGGCTGCAAGGCTCTCATTCCCAGAAGTACAACTTTTTGATGGTGAGACTTTGAGGAATTGGAGATAAAAGTGTCAGTGCCCAGAGAGGTGTGTAGAGAGATGGATGGAATCCTCAGCTGGCTCTTCACGTTTAGCGTGCTTATGGAATTTTCCCTTGGTCTTGCCTCTTAACACACAGAGAGAGAAACAGATAAAGACAGGCAGTGGTTAGGTTCTGTTTTGCTTTAAACACGTGTTTGTTTTGCTTTATGGAGCACCAGGCGAGTGGCTGCTTGCTAGCAATGCGCATTATAAATACCACAGTTATTGGTTGTTGATGTATTTTTAGTGCAGGGTATTGACTGCCTGGTTTTTGCTCAGTTATGTGTCTGTGGATAGATCTCTTTGTGAGATGCAGAATTTATGAGCTTCTATTAGTCTGGTGAGGGATTTGTTTTTCAGTGGCCTGAAATACAAAGACATTGAGATCCCTGAATGTGTCTAGAGAAGGGCAATGAGGCTGGGGAGGGACCTGGAGCACAGCCCTGTGAGGAGAGGCTGAGGGAGCTGGGGTTGCTTAGCCTGGAGAAGAGGAGGCTCAGGGGAGACCTCCTTGCTCTCTGCAACTACCTGAAGGGAGGTTGTAGCCAGGTGGGGGTTGGTCTCTTCTCCCAGGCACCCAGCACCAGAACAAGAGGACACAGTCTCAAGCTGTGCCAGGGGAGGTTTAGGCTGGAGGGGAGGAGAAAGTTCTTCCCAGACAGAGAGATTTGCCATTGGAATGTGCTGCCCAGGGAGGTGGTGGAGTCACCATCCCTGGAGGTGTTCAAAACAGGCTTGGATGTGGCACTTGGAGCCATGGTTTAGTTAGTCATGAGGTATTAGGTAATAGATTTGACTTGATGATCTCTGAGGTCTTTTCCAACCTGGCTGGTTGGAATGTGCTGCCCAGGGAGGTGGTGGAGTCACCATCACTGGAAGCGTTTAAAAAGAGACTAAGTGCCATGGTTTAGTTGATGAGATGGTGTTGGGTGATAGGTTGGACTCGATGATCTGAAGGTCTTTTCCAACCTGGTTAATTGTGTATCCTATGATTCTATAACAAGTTAGGGTAGAATGTGCAAGAAGTGGCTAAATAAATGAACAAATGCTGCCTTATTTAGAGAGTTTCAGGATAGATACAGTATTCCTGAAGTATGTGTGCCTGAGCTCATTAAAGTTGTTAATTGCAGAGGGAAGTTCATCATTCTTGCTGTATTAATAAGAGGCCAGCACAGTTTTCCATGCTCACTTGAAGCTTCTGTGGATGTCTGTAGCTGTTTAGAGTGTGCCTGGAATGCAGAATCAGGTCCACTTGAGACACTTTGCATATAAATTAAGTTGCTTTGCTTCATTTAATTGGCCCATTTGGTCTTGTAGTTCTAGTGTAAATCCACTGATAACGTGGAATTTTGTGGGATTAACACTGGAATACCTGGCACCAACTTTTAACCTTAATGTTTAGCAACCTTATGCAGAATCGTGGTCAGTTAATTCATCTTTTACAAGGAGATAAGAAAAATGTGGTGTTAATAATTCCTCCAGTAAGGAAGGAATTAATGGCCAAGGAAGGCTGCTTAATGTAGACAAAAGAGCAGTGGAAGCTGCTTCAGAGGTGGATTATTTGTTTGGTTTGTTTTCAGGTTTTAAAAAGGAAAGTCAGCCTTATTGGTTTAGCAGTCATGAGGTCTCGGGTGACAGGTTGGACTCGATGAACCTTGAGGTCTTTTCCAACCTTATTGATTCTATGCTTTTAAAAGAGGTGATAATTTCCTCAGAAAACATATCTTTGGCTTTAACAGGTGTGGTGGGTTGAGATTCTCCCCACCCCCAACATTAACGTTGCCAGGCCAGCTCAGCTGGAAGCAAAGGGCAGCTGTATTTGCAGGCAAAACTACAGCCTACAATGGAATGCAAGGGAGATGATCTTTGAGGTCTCTTCCAACCTTTGTGATTCTGTGAAGATGTACAAAATAGCCAGGAGTTGCAATATTGTACAGGAACTGGCTGGAGGGCTGGGCCCAGAGAGTGGTGGTCAATGGTGCCACCTCCAGCTGGAGGCCAGTCACCAGTGGCGTCCCCCAGGGATCAGTGCTGGGCCCCATCCTCTTCAATGTCTTCATTGACGATCTGGATGAGGGCACTGAGACAGTCATCAGCAAATTTGCAGATGACACCAAGTTGGGAGCAGATGTTGGTCAGTTAGAGGGTGGAAGGGCTCTGCTGAGGGACCTCGACCGACTGGACAGATGGGCAGAATCCAACGGGATGGCATTCAACAAGTCCAAGTGCTGGGTGCTGCACTTTGGCCACAGCAACCCCATGCAGAGCTACAGGCTGGGGTCAGAGTGGCTGAGAGCAGCCAAACAGAGAGGGACCTGGGGGTGCTGATCGACAGCTGCCTGAACATAAGCCAGCAGTGTGCCCAGGTGACCAAGAAGGCCAATGGCATCCTGGCCTGCATTAGGAATAGTGTGGCCAGCAGGAGCAGGGAGGTCATTGTGGCCCTGTACTCTGCTTTGGTTAGGACACACCTTGAGTCCAGTGTCCAGTTCTGAGCCCCTCAGTTTAAGAAGGACATCGAGACACTTGAAGGTGTCCAGAGAAGGGCAACAAGGCTGGTGAGAGGCCTTGAGCACAGCCCTGTGAGGAGAGGCTGAGGGAGCTGGGGTTGTTTAGCCTGGAGAAGAGGAGGCTCAGGGGAGACCTTCTGGCTCTCTACAACTACCTGAAGGGTGGTTGTAGCCAGGAAGGGGTTGGCCTCTTCTCCCTAGCAACCAGCACCAGAACACGGGGACACAGTCTCAAGCTGCACCAGGGGAAGTTTAGGCTGGAGGTGAGGAGAAAGTTCTTCACCGAGAGAGTGATTCGCCATTGGGATGTGCTGCCCGGGGAGGTGGTGGAGTCACCGTCCCTGGAGGCGTTCAAGAGGGGACTGGACGTGGCACTTGGTGCCATGGTCTAGTCATGGGGTCTGTGGTGACAGGTTGGACTCGATGATCTTCGAGGTCTCTTCCAACCTTGGTGATACTGTGATACTGTGATGATGTACAAAGCAGCCAGGAGTTACAATATTGTACAAATACTTGCACTTAGCAAACACCACAAGAAACCCTCCTGGTCAAGAAGAGCAGGGGAGCTGTCCCTCTGCCCCCCAGCCCCTGTCCCAGAGGGAGAAAGGAGCAGAGAGAGAGAGCAGTGGTTAGAACTTCACCAAAACAGTGCAGCCAAGGTTGGGCAGAAGCTGAGCAGTCTCCCTTCAGAGCACGAAGTGAGCAGAGACCAGAAGAGGGAAGATTGTTTTGGTACATCCAGTCTTATAGCAGATATTTCTCCAGTGGAATCATCTAGAATTATCTTTATTTCCCTTTTCACACCCAATCAGTGATTTATTTGCATTTTTCTACCTTCCTGCTCAAAATCTGTGGCAGAATTTTAAAGGCATAGGCTCAAACCACCACAGCAGGTGTGGGTGCAGCACAGCAAGAGCAAAGCGTAGTGCTTCAAGAACTTTGTTTCATTCAGAAAAGGAAACCAAAATCATGCTCCAAAGTATCTATAAACCTAAGAAGTTGTAGAAGAAGTCACTGAGGTGATCTGTTTTCCTTTGATTGTCTTTTTCTTTGTTCTGAGCTTTGGAGAATATCCCACTGCAGAATAATGCTTATGGATTAATTAATGATAGGTGCCACCATTCTCATGATATCAGATCTCACCCCCCACCCCTCCCCCATCCTCTTTCCCTAGAGGAATAACAGCTGATGAGTCAACCTCTCAAATGCTGATGAGTGTTCACCTGGTCTATGAAATTGCTTTGCTGTTGCCACTGATGGAAGCTTGGAAAGCGAGGCATGAATCAACACCACTCAAAACCTATACCCTAGCTTCAGGGGTACATAGATGGCTCATGGGGGTTTTGTCACCCTCTGTGCCTGGTGCTGGTCTCTGCTCCCAGGTCATTAGTGACAGAACAAGAGGGAATGGCCTCAAGCTGCCACTGGGGAGGTTTAGACTGGACATGAGGAAAGGTTTTTTTCAGGCCAGAGTGGTCAGGGCTTGGAATGTGCTGCCCAGGGAGGTGGTGGAGTCCCCAAGGCTGGCTGTGTTTGCAGGTGGTTTGGCTGTGGTGCTTGGGGCTGTGGTTTAGGGGTGAGGGTTGCAGAGCAGGGTTGTGGGCTGGCCTTGGTGACCCTGAGGCTCTTTTCCAAGCTGAGTGGTTCTGTGATTCTGTGATATTCTCTGCCTGTATTAAAATCTCTTTAATCCTAAAGGAAACAGGGGCAGATTTTGTTGTAAAACCAAAGCCTTCCCATTCTATACAATGGCACAGTAAATACCTTTTTCTCCTTCGGAGATCTTAATCTGCCCCATTCACTGGGAGTGTGGATTTGTGCTCTATGAAGTGCTCCAGAAAAGCAAAGCATGTGCAGAAGAGTGGTGAACTGCTCTCTGCTTGTTTGATCATTTGCCTGTATTTGCCATTCTGCAAAGCTCACAGACTGGCTTTCAGAGCTAGCATGGTCACAGCAGTGATGTGAAGTGGTGTGCAGCCACTATGGCAGCAATCACCAGGGGAAGACAGTAACTGTTGGGTGCACTGTGTGACCATGAGTTCTCATGTGCAAAGAATCACAAGGCTGGAAGGGACCTCAAGGATCACCCAGTTCCAACCCTCCTGCCAGGGGCAGGGACACCTCACACTGCAGCAGGTTGCTCACAGCCACATCCAGCCTGGCTGCAAACACCTCCAGGGATGAGGCTTCCACCACCTCCCTGGGCAACCTGTGCCAGGCTCTCACCACCCTCATGGGCAACAACTTCTTCCTCACATCCAATCTCAATCTCCCCACTTCTAGTTTTGCTCCATTCCCCCTAGTCCTGTCCCTCTCTGACACCCTCAAAAGTCCCTCCCCAGCTTTCTTGTAGCCCCCTTCAGATGCTGGAAGGACACAATGAGGTCTCCTTGGTGCTTTCTCTTCTCCAGACTGAACAACCCCAACTCCCTGTGTGTCCTCACAGCAGAGCAGCTCCAGCCCTCTGCTTCTGCTCGTGGCCCTTCTCTGGACATATTGCAAAGAAAGGCAAGTTGCCCTGGCAGTGCCTGGGGGCAGCCTGACCTCCTCAAAGGCTGTTAAGCCCTGGTTTGAGCTGAGGACTGTGCTTACTTGGCTTACATTCCATAGCCAGTTTTGGCTTTGTTGTTTGTTTCTTCACGTATTGAGGAACAGATCTGCTAATAGAAGCTGAGGTTTGTGAGGCAAGGGATTATTTATTTAACCTCAGAGGTGCGTCTGCAGATGTGTAGGAAGTTTGCAGAGCATTTCTCTGTGTCAGTTGTGGTGTGGTGCAGGTAGCATAAGGCAGTGAAGCAGCGTTCACACTGTGCACTTTTTACAGTTTGGTGCCAGCCCTTCCCCCTTCCTCCCTAAACCCCAGCAGCCAAGCAATGTCTGCCTTGGTGTGAGCATGAATCAAGTGCTGTGCAGAGGTGGTGACCACTCTGTCTGTTTCTCTTCCAGGTTTCTGGGTGTCACGCAGTTCTCTCCCACTCACGCCAGGAAAGCCTTCCCTTGCTTCGACGAGCCCATCTACAAAGCCACCTTCAAAATCAGCATCAAGCACCAAGCAACTTACTTATCCCTGTCCAACATGCCAGTGGAAACTTCTGTGTTCGAAGAAGATGGATGGGTTACAGATCACTTTTCACAGTCCCCGCTCATGTCCACCTACTACCTGGCTTGGGCAGTGTGCAATTTTACCTACCGGGAAACCGTCACCAAGAGCGGAGTGGTCGTAAGTACCTCTGGTGTCCTCTCCAGCGCTCTTCCTTGCTCTGAGAGCTCACACTGGTTGTAAGAGATCATTTAGAGATCAGGTGCTTCAGGTCCTAATTGCTGAGATTTGCCAGTTTGTTTAATGCTGCTGTGTGTTGTATGGGACCTTTTCTGAAGGTGGTGAAGAAAGCCAAAGGCCTCCTGGCTGGGATCAGCAATGCTGTGTCCAGCAGGAGCAGGGAGGGGATTGGCCCCTGGCACTCAGCTCTGGGCAGGCCACACCGCCAGTGCTGTGTCCAGTGTTGGGCACCTCAGGACAAGAGAGCTGTGGAGGTGCTGGAGCCAGGGCAGAGGAGGGCAAGGAAGCTGGGAAGGGCCTGGAGAAGAAATCTGATGGAGAGCAACTGAAGGAGCTGGGGATGGTTAGTGTGAAAGAGAGGAGGCTGAGGGGAGACCTCCTGGCTCTCTACAGCTCCCTGCAAGGAGGTTGTGGAGAGGTTGGTGCTGGTCTCTGCTCCCAGGTCATTAGTGACAGAAGAAGAGGGAATGGCCTCAAACTGCCCCTGGGGATGCTCAGACTGGACATTAAGAAAGGTTTTTTTTCAGGCCAGAGTGGTCAGGGCTTGGAATGTGCTGCCCAGGGAGGTGGTGGAGTCCCCAAGCCTGGCTGTGTTTGCAGGTGGTTTGGCTGTGGTGCTTGGGGCTGTGGTTTAGGGGTGAGCCTTGCAGAGCAGGGCTCTGGGTTGGCCCTGGTGACCCTGAGGCTCTTTTCCACCCTGAATGTTTCTGTGATTCTGTTTGGCTACCATTTTTTGTTTGTCTGATGCTCTCTGTGCTGGTCAGCTTGGCAGATGTGGTTGTCTGATGAAATTCTGAGGTTTTGACTATGCCATTTCACTTTGCTTTTCTTGGGGAGTTTGCTGCAGTTTCTCCTGCAGCCTTTTCAGTACTGGTGTTTATGGCATGGGAGCAGTGATAGCAGCAGAGTTCTCAGTCTCCTTCCTTCAGTACTGGCATGTCCCTCGGTGTGCTGTGTGCTGGCTCAGGAGGCTGATAAAGTCATTTCCATCTTATATGTCTTGCTCAGGAGCAGGACTTTACCACCTGTCAGCTTCTTGTGGAGGTCCATGTTGATGGAAGTGCTAACTTTCCAGAGGTGCTGTTTCCAAATCTGGCAGAGTTCCAGGAGTTATGCTGTGAAAAGGAAACAAGCAGCAATAGGAGAGAAAAACTCCTTTGTTTGTGTCAGGTTTGGTTCTGTTTACAAACATCCATCTCAGAACTGTGTAAGCAGCCAAAACATACATGAGAAATGGTGTCAGCTTGAGAGAATATTTCACAGGGCTGTCATCCCGATGCTTCAGGTGAACATACAGAGAAACCTTTCTGTCTTGGTTACTGTGCATAACAGAGGCAGTTCTGGCTGCAGAGGTCTAGGTGGCACTTGGAGCTGTGTGGCTGAGCAAAAGGGCTGTTCACCATAACCCTCTGCAAATGCTCTCTGACTTCGTGCTGCAGCCTGGAGCCACGAGGACAGGCTGCAGACCTCTATTCCACTGCGGGTCAGATTAGAGATGTCTTCACAGCAACTTCCAGCTAGGCTAAACGTGGAGCTGCAGTGGAGGGAACTGAGATCTATTAGATAGTGCCTGTGATCACTCCTTGCTTGTACTCTGGAGCAGGCTGCCCAGGGGGGTCGTGGAGTCTCCCTCTCTGGAGCTATTCAAGCCCTGCCTGGATGTGTTCCTGGGTGATCTGCTGTAGGTGCTCCTGCTCTGGCAGGGGGTTGGACTGGATGAGCTTTGGAGGTCCCTTCCAGCCCTTAACACTCTCTGACTCATGCTTGTGTCTGTTGGTTCATGGCATGTAGGCCATACCTGTGTACACTGCACCAGCTTGCCAGTGCCACTGCACAGCACATTGCCAACAGTTAGTAGGTGATCTTCCTAAAGACTTGAAAACTGAGATATTCTCTTACCCCTACAATGGTTCTGGTAGAGTTCTAGCTCTATCTGTTATTTTTTTAAGTATCACTATCACGGAGGTGTATTAATGCCTGGAGACACCAAAATAGCTTATGCTGAGTTATTGGTTAATTATATCTTGCTATTTTTCAGTCCATTCGTGGCCTGATCATCTTTAATCGTTGTTGAGTTCTATCCTTTATCATCTGAACGCTTCAGCTCAGGGCTGTGTTCAGCTGGATGAATTGCTGAGGTAATCCATCTTCTTCAGTCTTTTGTGCTGCAGTGCCAGGAGTTCGTGGACACTACTGGGCCAGTTTGAAACGATCTGAATCCTGGCAGGTGCAGTTTTAAACCTCTGGGGTTTCTCCCAAGCTGCTTTTGCACTGGAATGTAGTTGGTCCTGTATCCATAAATTCATCCAGAGAAGGGCCACAGGGCTGGGGAAGGGTCTGGAGCACAAGGCTGGGGAGGGGTCTGGAGCACAGCTCTGTGAGGAGAGGCTGAGGGAGCTGGGGTTGCTTAGCCTGCAGAAGAGGAGGCTCAGGGGAGACCTTATTGCTCTCTACAACTCCCTGAAGGGAGGTTGCAGCCAGGAGGGGGTTGGTCTCTTCTCCCAGGCAAGCAGCACCAGAACAAGAGGACACAGTCTCAAGCTGTGCCAGGGTGGTTTAGGCTGGATGTTAGGAAGAAGTTCTTCACAGACAGAGAGATTGGCCATTGGAATGTGCTGCCCAGGGAGGAGGTGGTGTCAATACCCCTGGAGGTGTTTAAGAAGAGCCTGGATGAGGCATTGGTGCCATGGTCTGGTTGATTGGCTAGGGTTGGGTGATAGGTTGGACTTGGTGATCTTGGAGGTCTCTTCCAAGCTGGTTGATTCTGTGTATGATAAAAGTGAGTGAGGGAACCTTGAGGAAAATTAACCCAAGCTGCATTTGGAAGCATCCTGCTAGGCCATTTCTTGCCTGGGGAGTCTTGCTCCAGTGCAGTGGGTATTTTGTAGGCATACAGCAGACACCTTTCAACTTGCTTATACTTCTCCTTTTGTTTTGGCATTTTCTTCATCCCGGTTTTGGTTTACAAAACATTCTGGAGGGAAGAGGCTGTCCTTTCCAATTTTGACACCCTGCAAATGATGAAAATCTCCCCTCTCCTCCACCTGGCCTGTGGAATAGAAGAAACGGAGGAATAAAGGCAGATATATTCCTCAAGAGTGGTTGTTAGCTGTTGGTTTTCCCTCAAAGAGCCACATTGACCTCAAAATTAATTTTAACCTAAGCACCAGATTCAAATGCAAATCCAGTTATAAATAAACACTGACTGGGAAGACAGCTTAGATAGCCAATCAAAGCAGCAGTTTTGATACAGGCTATATAATTCCTGCAGGCATGAAGATGTTCTCTATTTCATACACTGAAATTAATTTGGAGAGGAGACTTAGGGCAAACAGTGCTGCTCCAGAAGCACAGCTCAGTGGATGTGACTCATTAGCATAACTCTTTAGTCCCTGTGAGTTTGATCAGAATCCCTTACAAAGCAGGTAATTGAAGAGCAGGTTTGACTTCCTATATTATCTCTATTAGATAATGTGTTGTTAGTATTTGTTCTGCCCTGGTGAGGCCACACCTGGAATATTGCATCCAGTTCTGGGCTCCCCAGTTCAGGAGGGACTGGGATCTGCTGGGGAGAGTCCAAAGGAGGGCACCAAGGATGCTGAAGGGACTGCAGCACTGCCTGGGGAGGAGAGGCTGAGAGCCCTGGGGCTGGTTAGTCTGGAGAGGAGAAGACTGAGAGGGGATCTGATCAATGTCTATCAATAGCTGAGGGCTGGGGGTCAGGAAGGAAGGGGACAGGCTCTGCTCAGTTGCACCCTGGGATAGGATGAGGGGCACTGGATGGAAACTCCAGCACAGGAGGTTCCACCTCAACATGAGGAGGAACTTCTTTACTGTGAGGGTCCCAGAGCCCTGGGGCAGGCTGCCCAGAGAGGTTGTGGAGTCTCCTTCTCTGGAGCCTTTGCATCCCTGTCTGGATGTGTTCCTGTGTGACCTGTGCTGGATTCTGTGGTCCTGCTCTGGTAGAGGGGTGGACTTGATGGTCTCCTTGGGTCCCTTCCAACCCGTAACATCCTGTGAAGTTTCCAGGAGATTGCTGCCACTGCCTTTGCTTTTGGGCAAGGGCTTGATTCCTGTGGAAGGGATTGTGGTGCAGTTATCTTTGCTGCTGCAGGCTTGGGAGCAGTGCAGTTCTGCCATGGTGCTGCCCGAGATGAATGCTGCATTGAGGGAGGAGGGATGCCCCTAGGGGCAGGTTTAGCTCTCTGCATGGCTCTGGCAGCTGTGCCAACTGCAGTTGGTGAAAAACCACGGGATGTGTGTCCTGTCATCTTCACACCCTCCAGTCACGCCGAGAACTCCACTTACCTTCACATGCTTGCTTGTTTCTGCTCGTGTGTTGCTTCCTAATCTCAGCTCTTGTTTATGTTGTCAGTAATTCTTGAAAGCCAAACCTTGCTCTCTGGGTTGTTATGTCTGTCACATCAGCTCTGTATCTCTTCCCTTCGTTGTTGTCTTTATCTGTGTTTTCAATCCACCAGGCCTTTTCCTACTGTTGTTAACTTTGTTTTGCCCTACCTGGGTTTGATTTTGCTGTACCTCATGCTTAGCTGTCCCTGCTGTTGTACAAACCCTCTCTCTCTTGTTTCTTTCTGCTGTGGACATGGAAACTCCCTGTATCCTGCATGCCTTCTCCCTCTCTCTTAAGTTGTTCACATTCCTTCCCCCCCACCCTTTTTTTTCCTTCCTTGCTAATTCTTTCTCTTTTCAGTTGGTGGGAGTCATGAGCACTAAGGGACAAAGCACAGTGGAGATGAATGCATTGCTGGGAAGAGATGTTTCAGGGAGATTCATCTTCTACCATTCTTCCCTTCTGCTGTGGATGGGGTGTAGAGATAGAGATGGAAATAAAAGGCCAACTGGCAGCTTTAGAGTGTTTGGCTCTTGTCAGGGGGAGTACCTGCTAGAAATAAAAAAAGGCAAGTGTGTGGAAAGGAGCAGAGTCAGGAGGGATTGTGGGCAGAGGGGTTAGAGGAGCAAGTGCAGGCGGTGCCAGAGCAGGTGGGAGTGGGCTGCAGCGAAAGGAAGTGGCTGTCTGGCTGGGTGGTGGTGAGTGGCATGAGGAATGCTGATGGAAGGCAGTGCTGAAAGAAGAATTTTGTGTGATCTCACTTTACAGAATACAGAATTAACCAGGTTGGAAAAGAGCTTTGAGATCATCCAGTCCAACCTCTCACCCAACACCATCTCATCAGCTAAACCATGGCACCAAGTGCCCCATCCAGGCTCTTTTTAAGCACTGTTTGAAACTCTTTCTAAGCACTGTTGCTGCTCCTGCATGCAGCATATGCTGCAGGACCATCTGTGTGGGGCTGACCACATCTTGGTCAGCTGCTCAGGTAGGGCCACCACTGGCTGGCTGAATCCATGGGCATCACATTAGATACCTCTACAACTGGGTACAGCTTGGTTTCAGCTCTCTTAAACATTACTGTAGGGTCATGAGCACTGAGTAATTTGTCATGATACAGAGAAGGACCCTGAGGCTAAGAAAGATCTTATGGGAAGAGTCAGACCGCTATTGTGGCCACCAATTGTGGTCTTCCAGTATCTGAAGGGGGCTACAAGAAGGCTGGGGAGGGACTTCTCAGGACATCAGGTAGTTATAGGACTAGGGGGAATGGAATGAAGCTGGAGGTGGGGAGATTCAGGCTGGAGGTGAGGAGGAAGTTCTTCCCCGTGAGAGTGGTGAAGCCCTGGAATGGGTTGTCCAGGGAGGTGGTTGAGGCCCCATCCCTGGAGGTGTTTAAGCCCAGGCTGGACGAGGCTCTGGCCAGGCTGATCTAGTGTGGGGTGTCCCTGCCCATGTCAGGGGGTTGGAACTAGATGATCCTTGTGGTCCCTTCCAACCCTGACTGATTCTATGATACTATAAGGCCAACCCTTATTGCACTGCTGTTGTTTTGTTACTACTTTGCCTAAACTACCTGATGTAACTGGAAACCAGCACAAACAAGCTCTCAAGCTGTGCCAGTTAGTGGAGATCTTAATACTTTGGAATGGGCATGGTCTTATCCTGACCAATGAGGAGGAGCTGTAATAATCTGGCTAAAGGAGAACAAGGTAGTTACTGCTTCCACAGGCCCCTCTGGCTTGCAGAGAGCCTGCATAAGCATCCCAGCACTGAATTCTCTGATTCATGTGTTTGGGGGCTTGCTCTGTTTGCCTCAGCCTCCCATGAAAAGGTAGAGTGGTCTTAAAAATGGGATGCATGAAGTAGTAGCTGCCTCATTCTGCACAGAGGTGGTTTTTGCCCAGGAGGTGCTAGTGAACAGAGTCATGTAAGCAGCCTCGAGTCAGTGCATGTCCAGCAGCTCATGTTAGCTTAGCTCCAGCACCATTCCCTTAAGGCTGAATAACTGGAGGTAGTGTACTGTGTCCAGTGGCTGGAGGGTAGTGTAGCAGTCATAGAATCATGGAATGGAATAAACCAGGTTGGAAGAGACCTTTGAGATCCATTGTGTCCAGCCCATCATCCCAACATCATCTAATCAACACCATCGAATCAACCAGGTTGGAAGAGACCTCAGAGGACACCTCAGCAATCCATGAGCTGCTGGGGAGCTCAGCTGGATGTTCCCTCCTCTGCAGTGCGGTGGTCAGTTGGAGGAGGCTAAAGAGCTCTGACTGTCATTAGCAGTCTAAAAAGAAGGAAAACCACATAAGATCCATGAGGTTGAACAACTCCTCAGACTGACATTTTCCCCAGTGGGTTCCATGAGTTGTTAGCTGCTAGGAAAAAAACCCAAACCCCATCATTTCTCTCTAAATAGCTGCACTTATGGCACAGTTGAGCCTGTAGCTCTTAGGAAATGATTGTGTATCTGAAAACTGTGTTCCTATTTGTGTGTAATAGCAGTAATGACCTCCAGACCAGGCACTTGCTGCCAGTTAATGACTACCTGGGTTCAAGGCCCAGGGCTCTGCCTGAGGCCCTCTCTTCAGCTGCTGGTTGTTAAGTGCCAGCGAAGTCTCTCCAGCAGTTATTATTTATTAATCAGCATTGAAGGAATTATTCACCAGGTAATTCTTTGTGGGTGAGCAAATTGGTTACAGCAGAACCATTTGGCTATCACAAGTGGAATTAGTCCTCCATGGAACACTTTCTTCTTCTGCAAGCTGAGCTTGTTGCAGCTCTAGAGCTGAGCTCTTCTTCCTCAGCCCACCTGGACCTGAAAAGTGACTTTTGTTAGCCCATCACTTACCACTGGGAGGCCACCTGTGTACCTGATAAACAGCTAGCAGCTGCTGCAGGAAGCGCCAGGAATAGTTCTGTAGCCTGGGCGTGATGCAGGCTTGTAGCATTTAATCCTGGCATGCCCTGGAATGCTCCTCTGGTAGCCATGTGCTGATGCCCAAGAGTTTTTGTTGTTCTTCACCACCATCCCACTCTTGTCTTGCCCACAGCAGCTCTCATTAGGCAGTTAAAACTGAAATGTGTTGGGAGGTGTGCAGTTGCACTGAGCCAGGACAGCACAGTGGATGGGGCTGGCTTCATTTGTGCTGTCTTTGTTGGCATGAAATACTCTAGTTGTAACAGAATCACAGAGTGGTCTGGGTTGGAAGAGACCTCCAAAGGCCATCCAGTACAACCCCCCTGCAGTCAGCAGGGACATCCCCGACTAGACCAGGCTGCCCAGAGCCCTGTCCAGCCTCACCTTGAATATCTCCAGGGATGGGGCTCAACCACCCCCTTGGGCAACCTGTTCCAGTGTTCCACCACCCTCATGGTGCAGAACTTGTTCCTCACATCCAATCTCAGTCTGCTCTGCTTTAGTTTGAAGCCAAGGTTGGTTCTGCAAGTCCCTTTTAGTCAATTCAACCTTAGTTAAGTGGGAAAGTGTAAAATAATACTTTAGTAACCCAAAGGACATGGGAGCTCTTCCAGATACACTGCATCAATATTTGTTTACCTGATGCTCTTTCAGGTTTGCATATTGAAAATTACTTCTGGTTTATTAATTTTAAAGGGCATAGCTCCAAACCATGCCACACCCAGACAAACCCCCTGTGCTCAGCATCCCTGCCACCCTGACTATGCCAGGGGATCCCTTGAGAACCTCGACTGCAACCTCGCAATCCATTGCTATTGATTTCCAGTTGGATCTGCAAATGAAATGCCCTGGGAAAGCACTCTGCATGGATTGTGCTTACTCCTTTAAAAGCAAACTGCTGTCCCTCAGCACTTGCAGTACATGCAGTGCTTGAATGTGGTACTTGTTTCATTAGCATAACCTCCCAGCTGCAGTCTGCAAATACTGGTATTGAGTTGAAGGGTTTGAGCTTGGGTTTTGGCTTGGAAGATCACCTGTAAGTTCCTGGTGACAGTGGCATGCTTAACTGTGAACTCTGCTTTTCAATGGCCTCTCCTGTGAGGAGAGGCTGCGGGAGCTGGGGTTGCTTAGCCTGGAGAAGAGGAGGCTCAGGGAGACCTTCTTGCTCTCTCGACCTCCCTGAAGGGAGGTTGTAGCCAGGTGGGGGTTGGTCTGTTCTCCCAGGCAAGCAGCACCAGAACAAGAGGACACAGTCTCAAGCTGTGCCAGGGGAGGTTTAGGCTGGAGGTGAGGAGAAAGTTCTTCCCAGACAGAGAGATTGGCCATTGGAATGTGCTGCCCATGGAGGTGGTGGAGTCACCATCCCTGGAGGTGTTCAGAAAAGGCTTGGCTGTGGCACTTGGAGCCATGGTTTAGTTGTCAGGAGGTGTTAGGTATTAGGTGATAGGTTGGACTTGATGATCTCTGACGTCTTCTCCAACCTGGTTGATTCTGTGATTCTTGCTGCTGCACACAGTTTCTTAATTAGTGGCTGATTTGGGGGTTTATGGCTTGCCTGCAATAATGGAGAGCAGAGAGAGAGGCAGCAGAAGTGGTTTGTGGAGTGCTGGTTGTCAAGCAGCATTCCGATTGCCATTACCTGCCTTGAAGAGCAGTTCAGCCTCTAGCTGCTTCATCTGGGGTCTCTTCTGGCTAATGAAAAGAAAGGTCCTGAGATGTGTAGGATCACAGCTCACAGGCTATTAAGGGTTGGAAGGGATCTCTGGAGATCTTTGAGTCTAACCCCCAGACAGAGCAGGACCATGGGTCTGGAAAGTCTCCAGAGAAGGAGACTCCACAACCTCTCTGGGCAGCCTGCTCCAGGGCTCTGGGACCCTTACAATGAAGAAGTTCCTCCTCGTGTTGAGGTGAAACCTTATGTGCTGGAGTTTCCATCCACTGCCCCATGTCCCATCACAGGGTGCAGCTGAGCAGAGGTTCCCCTCCCTCTTGACCCCCAGCCCTCAGATATTGAAAGGCATTCATCAGATCCCCTCAGTCTTCTCTCCAGACTAACCAGCCCCAGGGCTCTCAGCCTCTCCTCCCCAGGCAGTGCTGCACTCACTCCAGCATCCTTGTAGCCTCCCTTGGACTCTCTCCAGCAGATCCCTTGTTTTCCCTGCCGTTTGCTCAGGGGTCAGTAGTGTGAAGTCCCTGCAGTTCCTCCTGTTTCACAGAATCAACCAGGTTGGAAAAGACGTCAGAGATCATCATCATCATCATCATCATCATCATCATCATTTCATCATCATCAAGGGGAGGGGAGGGTCGGAAACCAGTGCACTCAGGCAGGAGTCTGGAGGTGATAAGCTAGACCTAGAGGTGAAACCAGCAGCCCAGCTGCAGTGCATGTACACTAATGCACGAAGCATGGGTAACAAACAAGAGGAGCTGGAAGCCTTGTTGCAGCAAGAAAGTTATGATGTAGTTGCCATCACAGAGACGTGGTGGGACGACTCGCATGACTGGAGCGCTGCAATTGATGGCTACAGGCTCTTCAGGAGAGACAGGCAAGGAAGAAGGGGTGGAGGGGTGGCCCTGTACGTCAGGGAGGCACTGGATGCTGTTGAGATGGAGATCAGGGATGATAGGGTTGAGTGCTTGTGGGTGAGAATTAGAGGGAAGACCAACAGGGCAGACATCCTGGTTGGCATCTGTTATAGACCACCCAACCAGGAGGAGGATGTCGATGAGGCATTCTATAGGCAGCTTAAGGCTGTCTCAAGATCACCTGACCTCATTCTCATGGGTGACTTCAACCTGCCTGATATCTGCTGGGATCTCAACACAGCAGAGAGGAGGCAGTCTAGGAGGTTCTTAGAGTGCATGGAGGACAGCTTCTTATCCCAGGTGCTGCGTGAGCCTACCAGGGGTAAGGCTCTGCTCGACCTCCTCTTCACCAACAGGGAAGGGCTGGTGGGTGATGTGGTGGTCGGAGGGTGTTTAGGCACCAGTGACCATGACATAATAGAGTTTTCAGTATGCAGCCAAGCCAAGAGGGGGAGCAAGAAGACCTCCACTCTGGACTTCCAGAGGGCAGACTTCAGGCTACTCAAGGAACTAATTCAGAAGGTTCCTTGGGAATCAGCCCTCAAAAACAAAGGGGTCCAGGAGAGCTGGGCCTACTTCAAGGAAGAACTATTGAAGGTGCAAGAACAGGCTGTGCCGGTGTGCCGGAAGATGAGCCGCTGGGGCAGACGGCCAGCCTGGATGGGCAATGAACTTTTAATAGAACTAAGGGAAAAAAAGAGGGTGTATCATCTTTGGAAGAAAGGGGAGGCAACCTACAGAATGTTTAGGGATGTTGCTAGGTTGTGTAGGAAGAAAATTAGGGAGGCAAAAGCCCATTTAGAACTTAGACTGGCCTCTGCTGTGAAGGACAACAAAAAGTCCTTCTATAAATACATCAATAGCAAGAAGAAGGGCAAGGACAACCTCCACTCCTTGGTTGACACGGAGGGGAACGTTGTAACAGAGAATGAGGAAAAGGCAGAGGGACTTAACACCTTCTTTGCCTCAGTCTTCACTAGCAGGGCAGAACGTCTTCCAGACAGCTGGCCTGCAGAGCTGGCAGAAGGAGCCAGAGAGCTGCATAGTTTCCCACTGCTCCAAGAGGAAGTTAGAGATCTACTGAGCCGCTTGGACCCCCACAAGGCCATGGGACCGGATGGGATCCATCCTAGGGTGCTGAGATTGCTGACAGATGAGCTGTCCAAGCCACTTTCCATCATTTTTCAGCAGTCCTGGCTCACTGGAGAGGTCCCAGAAGACTGGAAGCTGGCAACGTGGTGCCCATCCACAAGAAGGGCCGGTTGGATGAGCCAGGGAATTATAGGCCTGTCAGCCTGACCTCAGTGCCAGGCAAGATTATGGAAGGGTCATCTCGAGTGCGATCACACAGCACTTACAGGATGGCCAGGGGCTCAGGCCCAGCCAGCATGGATTTAGGAGGGGCAGGTCCTGCCTGACCAACCTGATCTCCTTCTATGATCAGGTGACCCACCTGGTGGATGTGGGGAGGCCTGTGGATGTGGTCTACCTGGACCTCAGCAAGGCCTTTGACACCGTCCCCCACAGCAAACTCCTGGCCAAGCTGGCAGCCCGTGGCTTGGACAGGAGCACACTGCGTTGGGTTAGGAACTGGCTGGAGGGCCGAGCCCAGAGAGTGGTGGTGAATGGTGCCACATCCAGCTGGCGGCCTGTCACTAGTGGTGTGCCCCAGGGATGCCCCATGCTCTTCAACATCTTTATTGGATCTGGATCAGTGCTGATGACACCAAACTGGGGGCAGCAGTTGATTTGCTGGAGGGCAGAGAGGCTTTGCAGAGGGACCTCGACAGGCTGGACAGATGGGCAGAGTCCAATGGCATGAGATTTAACACATCCAAGTGCCGGGTTCTGCACATTGGCCACAACAACCCCAGGCAGTGCTACAGGCTGGGGTCAGAGTGGCTGGAGAGTGGCCAGGCAGAGAGGGACCTGGGGGTACTGGTTGATTGGAAGCTGAACATGAGCCTGCAGTGTGCCCAGGCAGCCAAGAAGGCCAATGGCATCCTGGCTTGCATCAGGAACAGTGTGGCCAGCAGGAGCAGGGAGGTCATTGTGCCCCTGTACACTGCACTGGTTAGGCCACACCTTGAGTCCTGTGTCCAGTTCTGGGCCCCTCAGTTTAGGAAGGATGTTGACTTGCTGGAACGTGTCCAGAGAAGGGCAACAAAGCTGGTGAGGGGTTTGGAACACAAGCCCTATGAGGAAAGGCTGAGGGAGCTGGGGTTGCTTAGCCTGGAGAAGAGGAGACTGAGGGGTGACCTTCTTGCTCTCTACAACTCCTGAAGGGAGGTTGTAGCCAGGCAGAGGTTGGCCTCTTCTCCCAGGCAGCCAGCACCAGAACAAGAGGACACAGTCTCAGGCTGCGCCAGGGCAGGTTTAGGCTGGATGTTAGGAAGAAGTTCTACACGGAGAGAGTGATTGGCCATTGGAATCGGCTACCCGTGGAGGTGGTGGAGTCACCTTCACTGGAGGTGTTCAGGAGAAGACTTGATGGGGTGCTTGGCTGTATGGTCTAGTTGTTGGGTGGGTTGGATTGTTTGATGGGTTGGACGCGATGATCTTGAAGGTCTCTTCCAACCTGGTGTATTGTATTATTATTATTGTATTATCAAGCCCAACCTATTACCTAACACCTCCTGACAACTAAACCATGGCTCCAAGTGCCACAGCCAAGCCTTTTCTGAACACCTCCAGGGATGGCGACTCCACCACCTCCCTGGGCAGCACATCCCAATGGCCAGTCTTTCTTTCTGGGAAGAACTTTCTCCTCACCTCCAGCCTAAACCTCCCCTGGCACAGCCTGAGACTGTGTCCTCGCACATTTTAAGCAGAAAGAGGGAGATGGAGGTGGAATGGCTGTTTCCTTTTCCTTTCATGTGCTAATGAGCATATGCACAGCGATAGGTACTGTGACAAGGTAACTCAGGGTGAAGGCTGAACCCTGGAGCTGTACTCAGCTGTCTGTACTACCTCCTTTCCTGTCTCCCTGTGCCACTTACATTCTGCTGTCATATTTGACTTCATTAACTTACTCATTAAGGTCTCTCTGTCCGTGGCATGAGCAGGAGTTCTGCTTTCTGACATTCAAGAAAGTAGTGAGAGCCCCTTAGTGTGTGTTGTAAGAGTCATGCTCTGGCTACAAATGCAGAACTGAAGTGCCAGGTAATCTGTAGGAGCTGGCTCAGCCCAGGATAGCAGAAAGGTGAACACATTCCTTCCCCAGTCTGAACACCTGCCAGTCAGAGCAGAGTTATCCTGGGTGCTTACCACAGTGGCTGTGCTCTGTGCAGTGGCAATGGATTACTGAGGCAGGTGGCTTAGCTGACAGGCAGCTGAGTGACAGGCTCAGTATCTGTGAGGGAGGATAGTGAGGTGCACTTTTATTTCTTTACAGACTTCTCCAAGCTTTATGCACCTTGTAATAATAGTTATTTCATAGAGAAACAAGGAATAGAACTTACTTGTTCCCAGCTGTTCTAGCCAGTGGTGAGCTCTATTGCTGAGATTGGTAAGTTCAAGAGAGACAGAGACCTGCTGGAGAGAGGCCAAGGGAGAGCCAGGAGGATGCTTAGGGGACTTGAGCATCTCCCCTGTGAAGAGAGACTGAGAGCCCTGGGGCTGTTGAGTCTGGAGAAGAGAAGGCTGAGAGGGATCTGATCAATGTCTATCAAGAGCTGAGGGCTGGGGGTCAAGTGGAGGGGGCCAAGCTCTTTTGGGTGGTGCACAGCAATAAGCCAAGGAGCAATGGAGACAAACTTGAACAGAGAAGGTTTCAGCTCCACATGAGGAGAAACTTGTTTGGTGTGAGGGTGTCAGAGCCCTGGAGCAGGCTGCCCAGAGAGGTTGTGGAGTCTCCTTCTCTGGAGCCTTTCCAACCCCACCTGGATGCATTCCTGTGTGGACTGCCCTGGGTGCTGCTGCTCTGGCAGGGGCTTGGACTGGGTGATCTCTGGAGGTCCCTTCCAACCTCCAGTGTACTGTGGCAGTGTAATGATTGCCAGCCCCTCCTTTCCAGACAGTTAAGCATCCGTAACATTTACCTTTTAGGCTTCCCTCTTCCTGATTGTGTGTGTGTGTGTTGGAAAGCCTGCACAAATGACATCTTATTCTTAGCTTTGTCCCAATACTTTTTGCTGCCTGGAGTAGAGGAAAGGCTCTGTGGTTTGTGGTGTTAGCCTCATGTGTGCTGGCAGAGGACTTGGTCTGTTTAGTTTGCTCTGAAGGTGTCCCTGGGTGTGTTGGGTTCAAATCTCCCCCCAACTTATTTGGAGACCGACCCCCCAAAACAAAATTGCCAGAGCAGCTCAGCTGGGAGCAAATGGAGCTCTGTTTACGAGCAAAACTACAATCTAGATAGATGAACAACCCTTCCCCCTGCACAAGTGAGAAGAGAGACGGAAGAGTGGAGAATAGCTGTTAGTTACTTAGCCACAAGAGGAATGCAGCCAAGGTCAGCAACAGCCAAGCAAAAGCAACCAGCTGGTATCAGCTAGGGGGAAGGAGCCAAAAAAGAAAGAGCAGTTCGTTTATACAATGAACTTTGTGGTGTTTATCAGACCCAGAGGATCATTTAGACCTTACCATTATTTTGCCTTTACACCCAGAGGTGATTTCTTTTACTTTCTGCCGCTTTCCACCCCGGATCTGTGGAAGGCTCCCTGGGTGTCAGTGTGAAAGTGCCACACCAGGGCTAACAAGACTGTCGAATTCTAGCAGCACAGCGCTTTCACGCTCCAGGCACCTCTTCTGAAGACTCCTCATCAGGTGCCAGGATGGCACAGCTTCACAGTGTCTGTGTGCCCCTGCGGGCTGCAGCCTGGCACCCGCAGGCTTCACGTGCTTGCGGCTGCGGGGAGAGCCAGGCTGACTCCTGACCGCGTTGCAGATGGCAGCCTTGCCCCTGACTTTATTGCCTCTCCTGGCAGCTGTTGCAGCTGTCCAGCTCCTTGAGTCCAGCGTGTAGCCCCCTCCCCTGGCCGCCTTCTCGTGCAGTGCAGAGGGGACAGGTGGCAGAGAGCCAGCTGCCCTGGCCGGGTTCCACTGACCCTTAGGAGATCCTCCACTGCTCCTTCCTGGCAGCTCCCTGGCTGCTGCGTGCTGTTGAAGCGAGAGCGGCCAGAGAGGAGAGCTGAGCTCTCTTATCTGCTTATTTGGAACAGTGTAATTGGAAAGCAGATTATGTTTCTCTTTGAAGAGTAAATGACCTGAAGTGTATTAAAAAAAACGAAGAAGAAGTTCTCCTGGAGTGGATTATCCCGAGGAATATTCAGTGATGTGGTTTTGTTTCACGGCACAGTGGAGCTGTGTGGCACTGTGGGAACAGAGGGAGACCACAAATGCTTTATTTTCTTGGGATGACTACAGTGGGGGAGGGTTAAGAAGCTAAAGGTAGTTGTAAGCATTGCCTGGGGATTCCTCTGGAGGTACCCACGGGGCATTCCCTCTCACCCTGACCCCAGGAGCAGTGCTTGGCTTGGTTAGTCACAGCAGCCTGGGACCTCAGTTATGATTCGTACCCTCCAGGCAGCAAGGAGTACCTTAGTTAATGAAGATAGCAGGAGGGAGTAAAAGGTGGAGGGTGTAGAAGGAGAAGGGAATAAAAGTGAAGAAGGAAGAAGGGAAATGGAGTAATTTCCAAGAAGGAAGTACTGAATCCTTTGCATATCACACGTGTGGTGGTTGTGGCTCTCCAGCCCCCTGTTTCTGTGGCTCTGCAGCCCCCTGGCTCATTAAATCCCAGGCTGGCCCTGAGCAGCAGTACATGGTGGTGTGGTGTGGCTGAGAACTCTTTCTACATGTTTAAAATTGCATAGTGTGTTGGAGTAAATTCATTGTTACCCTTTAAATACAGTGGGGGTGGTGGAGACTGATTTATACCTGGTGAGACAGTTTGATTTTTCTTTTTTGGGGGGTGGGGGTGTCAGACCTGAATAATTCAAACAGAAGCCCAAAGCTGTGTCTGGGAATGCCAATGAGTTGATCACATGTGCTGCTTCCGTTCCACTCCTATGTGTGAATGCATATGCATGCAGAAGAGAAACACTTGGATTTTTGGCTACTGCTGTGTCAGAGAGGAGAGCAACTTCTGGAAGATGATGCTCACAGCTGGCACAGCCAGGTGAAGTTAAATTGGATGTGAGGAAGAAGCTCTTCTCCATGAGGGTGGTGAGACACTGGCACAGGCTGCCCAGGAGGTGGTGGAAGCCTCACCCCTGGAGGTTTTGAAGGCCAGGCTGGATGTGGCTGTGAGCAACCTGCTGTAGTGTGAGGTGTCCCTGCCCGTGGCAGGGGGGTTGGGACTGGCTGAGCCCTGAGGTCCCTTCCAACCCTGAGAATTCTGTGACTCCCCCTCTGCCCCACCATACTAAAGGAATAATTCTCCTCCTTTTACTGAAGTTCTGCTGATTGAATTCTGATGATGGAAAGAAAGTGATGCCCAAACTTGATTTGCTTCTCTTCATTAACCTTTGTTTTTCATGCCTTAGCAATTCCACATGCTCAAAATGTGCTAAAAGCACACTTCAGAGCGTTAGGGGCTGGAAGGGACCTCCAAAGCTCATCCAGTCCAACCCCCTGCCAGAGCAGGAGCACCCAGAGCAGATCACACAGGAACACATCCAGGTGGGTCTGGAATATCTCCAGAGGGGGAGACTCCACATCCCCCCTGGGCAGCCTGCTCCAGAGTCCAAGCAGGGAGTGATCCCAGGCAATATCTGATGTACAGAATTAACCAGGTTGGAAAAGATCTTCAAGATCATCGAGTCCAACCTATCCCCCAACACCATCCGTATTTCAGTTCACAGTAATTTTGCTCCATCACCCTTCTGTGAAATAGTAGTAGCAGCATTGTGCCCCTGTTTGGCAGCCTCCCCTTATCAAGCTCAAGCTGTGTTCATGCAAATACTTGCCCAGGGAGTTGCCCAGCGAGTATGCATCTGTGATGCACAGCCCGTGTGTGGTTGCCTTCATGTTGGAGTTTAAAACCTTGCTCTTCCAGTTGTTTTTGGGGAAGGGAGTGCCTGTTGTTTCTTCTCCCTTCCCTTTGTTTCCTTTGAAGGAGTTCATAGCAGAGGTTTCTGCTGGAATCACGGAATTGTTTGTGTTGATGATCTTAGAGGTGCTTTCCAAGTCCAACCATCAACCCCACACCACCATGGCCATTAAACCATGCCCCAAAGTTATGTTTCTTGAACACCTCCAGGGATGGTGACTTCACCTGTGTGACCTCCTTTAGAACCATAGAATGGTTTGGGTTGGAAGAGACCTCGGAAGGTCATCTAGTCCAGCGCCCCTGCAGTCAGCAGGGACATCCTCCACTGGATTAGGTGGCTCAGAGCCTCCTGGTGTCCCCATCATAAGAAGGATGCAGAGTCCAGTCCAGAGGAGGGCCACAAAGGTGAACCTCCACTATGAGGAGGCTGCAACACCTCTGCCACGAGGACAGGCTGACAGAGCTGGAGTTGCCCAGCCTAGAGAAGACTCTGGGGGGACCCTAGAGCTGCCCTCCAATACCTGAAGGGATCCTCCAGGAAGGCTGCAGAGGGACCCTTCATAAGGGTCTCTAGAGACAGGACAAGGGGAACTGGTTGGAAGCTAAGGGAGAGCGGGGTTAGACTGGAGCTGAGGAAGAAGTTCTAGGTAGGCCTGCTGTGGCAGGGGGTGGACTCAATGATTTCTTGAGGTCCCTTCCAACCCCTACCATTCTGTGATCTTTGGCAGGCAGGGAGGCACTGAAAGAACAGGCACAAACCAACAGCAGCTACAAAGCTTATTTGCCTTTCCATACCCAAACAAGGAGACTGTGTCCAGCAGAGCCAGGGAGGTTCTCCTGCCCCTCTACTCTGCCCTGCTGAGACCTCACTTGGAATATTGCATCCAGCTCTGGGCTCCCCAGTTCAGGAGGGACAGGGATCTGCTGGAGAGAGTCCAAGGGAGGGCTACAAGGATGCTGAAGGGACTGGAGCACTGCCTGGGGAGGAGAGGCTGAGAGCCCTGGGGCTGGTTAGTCTGGAGAGGAGAAGACTGGGAGGGATCTGATCAATGTCTATCAATATCTGAGGGATGGGGGTCAGGAAGGAAGGGACAGGGACAGGCTCTGCTCACTTGTGCCCTGGGATAGAACAAAGGGCAAAGTATGGAAACTGCAGCACAGGAGGTTCCACCTCAACATGAGGAAGAACTTCTTCACTGTGAGGGTGCCAGAGCCCTGGAGCAGGCTGCCCAGAGAGGTTGTGGCATCTCCTTCTCAGAAGCCTTTGCATCCCTGTCTGGATGTGTTCCTCTGTGACCTGTGCTGGATTCCATGGTCCTGCTCTGGCAGGGATTGGACTGGAAGATCTGCAGAGGTCCCTTCCAACCCCTAACATCCTGGGATCCTGTGTGTCTGTATCACTTGGCCTGTGGGGATCCAGAGAAGCCTGGCCATTCAGAGTTGCTGTGTGATGTACTGTGTGATTTGTCTGCCAAGCTGAGTTACACTACCTTCTGGCCACAGGGAATGTGAGGCCTTCTGAGGAGCTTTATTGGTAGCTTAAAGCTAAGAAGCCAGTGCAAACATTTTCAGAGTGATGTGGAAAGCATGAAGAGGCTGGAGAAAGTGAAAGGAGATGAAGGCTGTCTTTTAGAAAGCTTGGGAGTCCTTGCTCTGCAACAACTTCCAACTGCTTCACTAGCTCGTATGTAAGAGCTGCTTGAGCAGCAGAAAAAGCTCAGTGCAAGCACAATTTGGGTATGGAAATGAAGCTTGGCAATCTGCGTGGTTACAATGGGGCACATTGTCACATTTGTCTTTACTACAAACTACTTTGATGAGTCACACATGACTGGGAGTGATTGCACCACCATGGAGGATTGTGAGGATACAAAGGATCAGTGAATCATGGTGCAGCTGGGAGTGCGGAGTTGCTGGTTTCATAGCTGCGTTATTCAGGGGCTGGGGGCTAAGCAGCAATATCCTGGGTGCTCTTTTGTCCCCACCTATGTGCTTCAGCAGCATTTTGCATCTTTAAATGTATGTAGTGGTACAACCTAGTCCTCAGCTGAACTCACCAGTACAAGGAGAATTCACAGTATCTGCCTGAGGAAGTCCAGGGCCACGAGGATGAGCAGAGGGCTTTGGAGATCATCTCCTATGAAGATAGACTGAGACAGTTGGGGCTGTTCAGTCTGGAGAAGAGAAGGCTCTGAGGAGACCTAATTGTGGCCTTCCAGGATCTGAAGGGGGCTCCAAGAAAGCTGGGGAGGGACTTTTGAGGGTGTCAGGGAGTGATGGGACTGGGGGAGTGGAATAAAACTAGAAATGGGTAGAATGAGTTTGGATGTGAGGAAGAAGTTGTTCCCCATGAGGGTGTTGAGAGCCTGGCACAGGTTGCCCAGGAAGGTGGTGGAAGCCTCCTGCCTGGAGGTGTTTGCAGCCAGTCTGGATGTGGCTGTGAGCAGCCTGCTGTAGTGTGAGGTGTCCCTGCCCATGGCAGGGGGTTGGGACAGGATAATTCTTGAGGTCCCTTCCAATTCTGTGATTCTATGAAAAGAACAAAATAGATTTCCTTGCAGCTTCTGTCTGCTCTGGAAGGTGCTTCTCAGCTGCAGAGCAGGTTCACTGATCCTAGGCTGTGTCAAACCCAAAAGCTGTTGACCTCAGGCTCTCACCCAGTGTGTGCCCATGGATCTCCCTTGGCAGAAGGAGGAAATGCAGCAGTGTCCTTTGGTGGGAGTTTCAGGCTGTGCCTGCAAAGCTTTCCACAGATGCTGAACTGAACAGAAAGTGGTGGAATGCAAACAACTCACTGTTGGGTGTAGAAAGGAGGATGCTGTAAGTTCCAGACAGCCCCATGGGGCAGGTACCATCCATAAAACTTGGAAAGGTGCACTAACTATTGCTCCTTGCGGCTTCCTCGCTCTGCCTGGTGTCTCTGCTGGCTCTTTGCTGACCTTGTTTGGCTAAGTGCTAACAAAACAACTCTCTGCTCTGGATGAGGCACCCAGTGCCATGGGTTAGTTGATGAGATGGTGTTGGGTGAGAGGTTGGACTGGATGATCTCTCAGGTCTTTTCCAACCTGATCAACTTTGTATTCTCTTTCTCGCCTCTATCATGTACAAGAAGGTAGGAAGCAGGGAGGGGGAAGCTGTTAGCTCCCCTGGTTTTGCCCCAGGGGGTTCCTGTGCTGTTCATAAATTGTAGATGCCTGTAAATATTATGTATTTTGCCCCCAGTCATTGCATTTTGTTGTAGGTTGTAGTTTTGCCTGTAAATGCAGCTCCGTTTGCTTCCAGCTGAGCTGGTCTGGCAGTTTTATGCTGGGGAGGAATTTTCAACCCACCACACCTTTTCAGGGGCATCCCATCATAGCTGAGGAGTAAGAACAATATGAAACTGCCTGTGAAAGTGTTTTGCCACCGTGTGACTTGTGGTGTGACAGAGGAGTCGCCTTGCTGGGGGAGGTGTCGCTGCCAAATCCGAGCTGCTCTCACTGTGGCTCCGGCGAAGACGTTAGTGCCGGGGGCTTGATGCGTGTGAATTACAAGCGAGACCCTCCAGAGGGGAGAGGTGTTTGCCCATTTCTCTCTCTGTTCCCCATCTTCCTGATTGTTAAGAACAGCTTAGCAGTTATTTCTTGGCTGTGTTGGTTGCTATAGTTGGAGGTAAAAATGACTTCTCTTATCCACTAGGAAAAGGCACTGTGCAGGGGACCCAGGGTTAAGAGCCCCAGAGTGGCCTTCAAGTCCTGTGTTAGATGAAACAGAAATACTCTTTTCCAGTCCTTAAAAAACAGCTCCCTATACTTGCAGTAAGCACAGAGGAAAATATTTCACCCAGGCCTAGATGGAGCCCAGTTTAGAGATGACAGCCAGTGAAGTATTACTCCCAGAGTCCAGCTCCCAGTGCCCTGCCTTGGAGTTCTGCATGGGTCACTGCTTTCACAGCCTGCAGAGGCTCTGTCCCTTGTGAAGGGACACGATCTGTGCTGGGAGCTGCTGCACTCTGCTCCCTGTGACAACTGGGGGCAACAAGACTTTACTTGTGTCTCATCTGCTTAAATGCATTTATTCCAGGTTGGCACTGGTTTGCCCTCTCCTCTTCCTGTGAGGCTCAGGGAGTGGTTGTCCCTTTGGTTCTTGTTTACCAGCCCTGATTTCAGAGATGGTTTAGTTGTCCTTTTTCAAAGCTCAGAACCACTTAATCTCTTCTTTTGTGGGATTCGCTTCCCATATCTTCTTATTCTTATCGCCTCTCTCTGTGCCTTTTAAATCCTACTGTGCCTGCTTTGAAATACTGAGCAAAAGGGGAGGTGGTCCTACAACTGCCAACGTTTCCATGATGGACTTGGTTCTGTGGCATAATAATGGTTTGGGTTTTGTCCCTTCCTTAATCACTTGTAACCTTGTGCTGCCTGTTGAGTGTCTGCTGACATTTTCAGAGAGCTGTCCACAGTGAGTCAAAAGAATTCTTCCTTGGATGTAGCTAATTTGTACTTTGATACTGTGTGTGGATAGTCCATGGGTATTTTTTCCCCCTATGTGTGTTGCATTGCACTTGCTGAAGGATCTGGGGGTGCTGGAAGGTGTCCAGAGAAGGGCCACGAGGATGAGCAGAGGGCTGGAGCTGCTCTGCTGTGAGGACAGACTGAGGGAGTTGGGGTTGTGCAGTCTGGAGAGAAGGCTCTGAGGAGACCTCATTGTGGCCTTCCAGTATCTGCAGGGGGCTCCAAGAAAGCTGGGGAGGGACTTTTGAGGGTGTCAGGGAGTGATAGGACTGGGGGAGAATGGAGCAAAACTAGAAATGGGGAGATTGAGATTGGATGTCAGGAAGAAGTTGTTCCCCATGAGGGTGGTGAGAGACTGGCACAGGCTGCCCAGGGAGGTGGTGGAAGCCTCCTGCCTGGAGGTGTTTGCAGCCAGGCTGGATGTGGCTGTGAGCAACCTGCTGTGGTGTGAGGTGTCCCTGCCCATGGCAGTGGGGTTGGAACTGGCTGATCCTCGAGGTCCCTTCCAACCCTGACAGTTCTGTGATTCTGTGTTGAATTTCAATGGCCATTTTGCCAGCCAAGCACCTGATGGCACGAGATTCACCTGCAGCATCTTGTACTTATGGCTATGTGTACTAAGCTCAGGAGCTGTGGCACAGAGGGCTGGGCGGTGCAAGCTGCTCTAGGTGAAGTTGCTTTAGCACTGAGGTTGGACTTAGCTGGTCTTTAGGTGTCCCTTCCAAGCCCTATGGTTCTGTACTGCTGTGAGATGAAACATTCTGCTTTGTTTCAAGAAGGATCTAAGGAATGTATTTTCTGTCATGATGCTAAATATTTTGGTTGTGTTTTGATGGGAAGGAGAGTGAAGGCAGTCTTGATTCAGTACTAACAGACTGAGAATGGCAAGGTCAGCTGGAGAATTGAAAATGTCACCTGCTTGCCTGTCCCTGGTGAGATGCTAACACACTTACAGGCTGAGTACTAAAACACTGGTAGATTTTGTTTCTTCTTTTTATCTCTACTTTTCCTGATATATAAATCATGGAATGCTGCTGATCTACAAGTGCAGCACATTGAATGAATCAAACCAAACCAAAGTAAAAATTGCCAGGGTGGAAGGGACCTCAAGGCTCAGCCAGTTCCAACCCCCTGCCATGGGCAGGGACACCTCACACCACAGCAGGTTGCTCACAGCCACATCCAGCCTGGCTGCAAACACCTCCAGGCAGGAGGCTGCCACCACCTCCCTGGGCAACCTGTGCCAGTCTCTCACCACCCTCATGGGGAACAACTTCTTCCTCACATCCAATCTCAGTCTCCCCACTTCTAGTTTTGCTCCATCCCCCCAGTCCTATCCCTTCCTGACACCCTCAAAAGTCCCTCCCCAGCTTTCTTGGAGCCCCCTTCAGATACTGCAAGGCTACAATGAGGTCTCCTCAGAGCCTTTTCTTCATCAGATTGAACAGCCCCAACTCCCTCAGTCTGTCTTCAGAGCAGAGCAGCTCCAGCCCTCTGCTCATCCTCGTGGCCCTTCTCTGGACACCTTCCAGCAAGCAGTTTTGGTTTGGTTTCTTGATATTTTGTTCAACCATCCAGGGCTGTGGTGACAGGAAGATAATTTCTCTTCTTAATACAATAATACAATACAATACACCAGGTTGGAAGAGACCTTCAAGATCATCGCGTCCAACCCATCAAACAATCCAACCCACCCAACAACTAGACCATACAGCCAAGCACCCCATCAAGTCTTCTCCTGAACACCTCCTGTGAAGGTGACTCCACCACCTCCACGGGTAGCCGATTCCAATGGGCAATCACTCTCTCCGTGTAGAACTTCCTCCTAACATCCAGCCTAAATCTGCCCTGGCGCAGCCTGAGACTGTGTCCTCTTGTTCTGGTGCTGGCTGCCTGGGAGAAGAGGCCAACCTCTGCCTGGCTACAACCTCCCTTCAGGTAGTTGTAGAGAGCAATAAGGTCACCCCTCAGTCTCCTCTTCTCCAGGCTAAGCAACCCCAGCTCCCTCAGCCTTTCCTCATAGGGCTTGTGTTCCAAACCCCTCACCAGCTTTGTTGCCCTTCTCTGGACACGTTCCAGCAAGTCAACATCCTTCCTAAACTGAGGGGCCCAGAACTGGACACAGGACTCAAGGTGCGGCCTAACCAGTGCAGTGTACAGGGGCACAATGACCTCCCTGCTCCTGCTGGCCACACTGTTCCTGATGCAAGCCAGGATGCCATTAGCCTTCTTGGCTGCCTGGGCACACTGCAGGCTCATGTTCAGCCTACAATCAACCAGTACCCCCAGGTCCCTCTCTGCCTGGCCACTCTCCAGCCACTCTGACCCCAGCCTGTAGCACTGCCTGGGGTTGTTGTGGCCAATGTGCAGAACCCGGCACTTGGATGTGTTCAATCTCCTGCCCTTGGACTCTGCCCATCTGTCCAGCCTGTCGAGGTCCCTCTGCAAAGCCTCTCTGCCCTCCAGCAAATCAACTGCTGCCCCCAGTTTGGTGTCATCTGCAAATTTACTGATGATGGACTCAATGCCCTCATCCAGATCATCAATAAAGATGTTGAAGAGCATGGGGCCCAGTACTGATCCCTGGGGCACACCACTAGTGACAGGCCGCCAGCTGGATGTGGTGCCATTCACCATTACTCTCTGGGCTCGGCCCTCCAGCCAGTTCCTAACCCAACGCAGTGTGCTCCTGTCCAAGCCAGGGGCTGCCAGCTTGGCCAGGAGTTTGCTGTGGGGGACGGTGTCAAAGGCCTTGCTGAGGTCCAGGTAGACCACATCCACAGGCCTCCCCACATCCACCAGGCGGGTCACCTGATCATAGAAGGAGATCAGGTTGGTCAGGCAGGACCTGCCCCTCCTAAATCCATGCTGGCTAGGCCTGAGCCCCTGGCCATCCTGTAAGTGCTGTGTGATCGCACTCGAGATGACCCGTTCCATAATCTTGCCTGGCACTGAGGTCAGGCTGACAGGCCTATAATTCCCTGGCTCATCCAACCGGCCCTTCTTGTGGATGGGCACCACATTAGCCAGCTTCCAGTCTTCTGGGACCTCTCCAGTGAGCCAGGACTGCTGAAAAATGATGGAAAGTGGCTTGGACAGCTCATCTGTCAGCAATCTCAGCACCCTAGGATGGATCCCATCCGGTCCCATGGCCTTGTGGGGCCTTCTTCATAGAGAGCATATTGGAACCATGAAAGAAATCTCCCATCCTTGCTTGAGAGTCTGTCTATTCTAGAGGAGAAGAGGGAGTGAAGCACTGAGCTGATCCTTCTGCAGCTGGACAATGCCAAAGGGGCAGCTTCTTCGGGAGCTCTGAGAGGGAAGAAAGTTGGACCTTCCAGGCCTGGGCTTTTAATCTGGAAGAGACTTGTCTGTAGTTTTGTACCATTTTCTGCTCATCAGCATTCAGCAACACTGCAGGAGAGAGGAAAAATACAGAAGCATAAGAAAAAAGATAAAAGGAGACTGGGAGCCGAGAAAAGATAAATGACTTTGCCGTCAGTGCAGCGTAATGGAAATCAAGCCAGCGCCTGGCCGTGCGCATTGCCTGCTGGGGCTCAGCCCCGGCAGCGCGCTGAGTGAACTGCACTGAGTGCAGGGAAACAGACGGCTTGGTAAGCCCTCGGAGCGAGTGTGACTTACCTGCTTAGTGTCTGTTCACTCAGTGGCTTTGCCGGGAAGGAGCTGTGCTGTTGACAAATCGAGGTGCCTGTTACAGCCCCTCCTCGGTTCCTTTGGGCTCAGCTTAAAAGGATTCCTAAAGCTGGATGCACTCAGAAGTGTAGAGCCACAGAAATCACAGAGACCTTCAGCTTGGAAAAGAGCCTCAGGGTCACCAAGGCCAACCCAGAACCCTGCTCTGCAAGGCTCACCCCTAAACCACAGCCCCAAGCACCACAGCCAAACCACCTGCAAACACAGCCAGGCTTGGGGACTCCACCACCTCCCTGGGCAGCACATTCCAAGCCCTGACCACTCTTGCCTGAAAAAACCTTTCCTAATGTCCAGTCTGAACCTCCCCAGGGGCAGCTTGAGGCCATTCCCTCTTGTTCTGAACGGTTTGGTGATGCACACAAAAGATCCCTAGGAGTTGCTGAGCTGCTAGGCTCAGTGTCAGGTGCTCACCATTGCTCACAGCCTTTGCTCTTCTGGCAGGTGGTGGTTGGTGAGGAAGGATTGTGAAAGAACCAGTAAAGGCAAGATGATGACGCTGATGGTGGTGATGATTGGGGGTGATCATTCCTGGTGGGGTCAGCTAAGCTCTCTCTGTGGTTTTATCCCTTTGTCTTGTTTTTTACTTCTTGAATCCCTGAGGCAGTGCTGATGTTGTCTTAACAATCTTAACCTCTGTAACATTCCTGCTTTTATCTGCTGCTGGGCTTTCTCATAGCTCTCCTTCAGTAGTTACACAGCTGGGCAACACCAGAGCTGGACTCCGGCTTGCCGGCAACTGAAGCCCTGGGCGGTGAATGAATCATAGATTGCTAGGGGTTGAAGGGGAGCTCCAGAGATCGAGTCCAGCCCTGCTGCCAAGCAGCACCACATAGGGCAGGTCATGCAGGAACGTGTCCAGGCGAGTTTGAAGCCTCTAAAGGAGACTCCACAACCCCCTGGGCAGCCTGTTCCAGTGCTCCCTCACAGGGGAAAAGTTTTTTCTCATGTTGAGGTGAAGTTTCCTGTGCTGGAGTTCATGTCCATTGCCCTTCATCCTGTCACTGGGTATCTCTGGCAAGAGCCTGGCTCCATCCAGAGTCCTGCATCTGGGTTGAGGCAATCCCAGGCACAAATCCAGGCTGGGCAGGGACTGGCTGGAGAGCAGCCCTGAGGAGAGAGACTTGGTGGTGCTGGGGGAGGAGAAGCTCAACAGGAGCTCTCAGTGTGCACTTGCAGCCCGGAAAGCCAATCAGCTCCTGGGCTGCATCAGGAGAAGTGTGGCCAGCAGGGCAAGGGAGGGATTCTCCCCCTCTGCTCAGCCCTGGGGAGACCCCACCTGGAGTACTGCCTCCAGTTCTGGAGCCCCTATTACAAAAGGGATATGGAGGTGCTGGAAGGTGTCCAGAGAAGGGCCACGAGGGATGATCAGAGGGCTGGAGCACCTCTCCTGTGAGGACAGACTGAAGGAGTTGGGGCTGTTCAGTCTGGAGAAGAGAAGGCTCCGAGGTGACCTCATTGTGGCCTTCCAGTATCTGAAGGGGGCTACAGGAAGGCTGGGGAGGGACTTCTCAGGACATCAGGTAGTTATAGGACTAGGGGGAATGGAATGAAGCTGGAGGTGGGGAGGAAGTTCTTTCCCATGAGAGTGGTGAAGCCCTGGAATGGGTTGTCCAGGGAGGTGGTTGAGGCCCCATCCCTGGAGGTGTTTAAGCCCAGGCTGGACGAGGCTCTGGCCAGCCTGATCTAGTGTGGGTGTCCCTGCCCATGGCAGGGGGCTTGGGGACTAGATGATCCTTGTGGTCCCTTCCAACCCTGACTGATACTATGATCCTCCTGACAGCCTCCTTCAGATATTTGTAGGCATTGATAAGGTTCCCTCTCAGCCTTCCCTTCTCCAGACTAAACAGCCCCAAATGTCTCAGCCTTTCTCCATAAAAGGGATGCTCCAGTCCCTTCATCGTCCTTGCAGCCCTCTGTTGAACTCTCTCCAGCAGTTCCCAGTCCCAGAGAGGCTGACAGGCTGTGCTGGTAGTATTTATGTGACCAAGTTGCTCTGCAATTGAAAGCAGGATAAAAAAATGATTTTAAGCAAGCCTATCAATTTAATGCTATCAACAGCCACCATAAAGGCACCTTTTGTGCTTTGTTTTCAAATAATGTGAATGTTTGAAGTGGTTGTGGCCTGGCAGAGTGGGGCCACTGTTTGTTGGTGGGGAATGCACAAGGGAAACATGATTAATTGTGGAATCTGCCTGCACCGGAGTCAAAACACGAGCAAGGAGCCACAACAACTTTGTGAGGCTTTTGCCAGCTTGCATTTTGTTCCCCATTGGACCTGACGGAGTGTTTTTAATGAACGTGGCCTCAAACATCTGCTACCTGTTTGCAAGCTGGAATTTTCTTTTCAGAGAGCTGGCTGTGAGAGCAGAAGCTGCAATCACGGACACCGTGTCTCCACAGCAGCGACTGCAATACCATAATCATCATAGCAGCAAGAGTGAGATGCCTTCCCCTCCTCCCCACTGCGTATTCAGTGGGGTGGGCAGCATTGCATACAGAACCACAGGATGTCAGGAGTTGCAAAGGACCTCTGGAGGTCTAGTCCAACCCCCCTGCCAGAGCAGCATCACCCAGGGAGTCCACACAGGAAGGCATCCAGGTGGGGTTGGAAAGGCTCCAGAGAAGGAGACTCCACAACCTCTCTGGGCAGCCTGCTCCAGGGCTCTGGCACCCTCACTGTGGGTGGGGAGAGAAGTGTCTCCTCATGTTGAGGGAGAACCTGCTGTGTTCCAGCTCGTACCCACTGTCCCTTGTCCTCTCACTGGCTGGTGTTCAGTCTGGAAAAGAGGAGGCTCAGGGGAGACCTTTTTCCTCTCTACAACTCCCTGAAGGGAGGTTGTAGCCAGGTGGGGGTTGGTCTCTTCTCCCAGGCACCCAGCACCAGAACAAGAGGACACAGTCTCAAGCTGTGCCAGGGGAAGTTTAGGTTGGATGTTAGGAAGAAATTCTTCCCAGAAAGGGAGATTGGCCATTGGGATGTGCTGCCCAGGGAGGTGGTGGAGTCCCCATCCCTGGAGGTGTTTAGGAAGAGCCTGGCTGAGGCACTTGGTGCCATGGTTTAGTTGATGAGATGGTGTTGGGTGATAGGTTGGACTGGATGATCTCTGAGGTCTTTTCCAACCTGGTTAATTCTGTATTCTGTGTTCTGTATTCTGTGTCCCTGCCCACGGCAGGGGTTGGAACTGGCTGATTCTTGAGGTCCCTTCCAACCCTGAGAATTCTGTGATTCTGTGCTGTGTAATGCTGGAGTAAATGCATCACAGATCAGCTCTTCAAACCTTGCAGTGTGGAGTGTAGACAAACCCTTAATCCTGCATTTGCTTTCTTGGCTCAGTTTTACTTTTAAGCTGCAGGGGTGAAGTTCTGTCTGATCTTTTCCTGCTTGTGCTCACTGGCTTGCTGCTGTGAGCAGCCTCGTGGCTGAATCTGTTCCTGTAATTCCTGAGCCCTCAGTGACCTAGGAGTTGGAGTTGTTCCAAAATGCCTGCTCTTTCTAGCATGTGATGAAGAGACTTTTGTGAGCTGAAAGGCCACCACCTATTAAACTGCCTTTTTTCTTTCCCCTTCAGTACTACCCTAGAGCTTTCAGAACACCTCTTGCTCAAGAGCCTGAAAACCCTTTAGCCATCTCAGCAGTAATGACCAGGGGAAAATAAGCAAAGGAGAATAATTTCTCAGGGTGAGTGTGCTTTGCAGGGCTTGCAAGGACATCAGTGGTACTGGGGTCAGAGAAGGTCAATGGAGCAGCTGTAGCTGCCTGAGGGTCTGTGGTGTGCTGTCCAGATACAGAAAATGATGGAGAAGAAGGTGGAGAACGATGCCTGACTTGCAGCTCTCACACAGCTCTCGTTTGACCCCATTCCTGTGCTGGCATAGAATGGATGAAGCACATCTGTTCTTTTTAGGGAGGAATGAGTAATCCCCAGTGAAGTACAGTGCAAGTGCAGCATGGTGATCCCTTATATGGACACTGATTTAGCTGCCTCTGGAAGGGAGAAGTGGATAGCAGTGTCAGCAGAGCACCGTGTCCCAGGTCATTTCCTGTGCTGCAAGTCATGGCTTATAGCTCAGCCAGGGCTGTGCCTCTGCCATGCTTGGGTCTGGGCAATGCTGGGCTCTAGAGGCAGTGATGCCTCTGTGCCTGCTCCTGCCTCTGCACCACGAGGATGATCAGGGGACTTCAGCATCTCCCCTGTGAAGAGAGACTGAGAGCCCTGGGGCTGTTGAGTCTGGAGAGGAGAAGGCTGAGAGGGGATCTGATCAATGTCTATCAATAGCTGAGGGCTGGGGGTCAAGTGGAGGGGGCCAAGCTCTTTTGGGTGGTGCACAGCAATAAGCCAAGGAGCAATGGAGACAAACATGAACAGAGAAGGTTTCAGCTCCACATGAGGAGAAACTTCTTTGCAGTGAGCCCTGGAGCAGGCTGCCCAGAGAGGTTGTGGAGTCTCCTTCCCTGGAGCCTTTCCAACCCCACCTGGATGCATTCCTGTGTGGACTGTCCTGGGTTATGCTGCTCTGGCAGGGGGTTGGACTGGATGATCTGTGAGGTCCCTTCCAACCTCTACTGTAGTGTGATATGGTGCTCCATTGCCAAGAGGAGCTCTCTCCTCAGAAGCCTGCTCTGGACTGGAGCTAAGGTTGCTCATGACTCCATGTGCCCTCCCCTCCAAAAGGTTGCCATTCTCTCACCATCTACAGCCCTGCACTGATCTTGTGCATAGTATGGGGTTTTACTGTGAGTAATCACAGCATGTTAGGGGTTGGAATGGACCTCAGGAGATCTTTGAGTCCAGCCCCCTGCCAGAGCAGGACCATAGAATCCAGCACAGGTTACACAGGAACACATCCAGACAGAGCTGGAAGGGCACCAGAGAAGGAGACTCCACAACCTCTCTGGTCAGCCTGCTCCAGGGTTCTGGGACCCTCCCAGTCAAGAAGTTCCTCCTCATGTTGAGGTGGAACCTCCTGTGCTGGAGTTTCCATCCATTGCCCCTTGTCCTATCGCAGAGCACAAGTGAGCAGAGCCTGTCCCTGTCCCTTCCTTGCTGACCCCCAGCCCTCAGCTATTGATAGACATTGATCAGATCCCTCTCAGCCCTCTTCTGTCCATACTGAACAGCCCCAGGGCTCTCAGCCTCTCCTCCCCAGGCAGTGCTGCAGTCCCTTCAGCATCCTTGTAGCCCTCCCTTGGACTCTCTCCAGCAGATCCCTGTCCTTCTTGAACTGAGGGCCTTTCATTTTGTTGGAAAGACAAACTGATTGTTTCATATAATCTGTGACTACTAACCCTATCTATCTATCTATCTATCTATCTATCTATCTATCTATCTATCTATCTGTCTGTCTATCTAATGAGCAGGCTGGGTGATGATCAAATGTAGCTGTAGAAGGTCCAAGGCCTGTTTGGGTTTGTAAATGCAGTGCAAGGAGTCACTTGGGCAGAGCAGCTGGCTGGGCAGTGCTAGCGAGTCCCAGCGATGCAGCAGCTGCATGCTCTCTGGTTTAGGCTTAGTCCTCTGGGGCGCTGCTGCTGAGCCTGCCTGCTGCAGGGAACACTTTCAGCTCTGACCTTTCATTTAGAGAGGAGGCAATCAGCACTGTGTGTGCAGTCCAGCAGCAATGCTCCTCCCTGGGATTTCTTTCTTGTTCCCTTGCAGTCTGGTGAGGGTTTTTGTTTGCTTGTTTGTCTCTGCCCTGCCTAACAGGAAGCAGCAGCTTGGCAGACCCTCGTGGGAGAAGCGTAGTGGAGATTTTAAAGGCTGCAGCAAGAAGCTACTGGAGAGCTTTAGGCAAAAGTGGGAGCAGAGTATTAGTGATACCTACACAAGTGTTCTGCTTGGAAGCTTGTAGTAGCAGTTCCCTTCATTTCCCAGGCTGATCTGAAGCCTATCAGCTTGTTATTAGTTTATATTTTCTCAGCCTAGCTCCTTCACTCACCTCCCATGCTTAACAATCTTCCTGCCTCCCCCAGGGCATTAGTGGCAGCTTGCCTCTCACAGAAGTCCAATTTTCCAGCTCAGGGATCCTGCTTCTCACTGATACTTTGTTCTGATTAATTAGAGTACCCAAACTGTGGGACAGGATCTGCTGGTTTGTTCTTCCCCTTCCAATGGCCTACCAAGCAGAGTGCCAAGCCCTGGAAACTTGGGGGAAAAGACAGCTTGAGGTCCTGGTGTGAAGCTCCAGCTGCAGAGAAACCTTATTTACAAAGGCCCTGCTTGATGCTTCCTGGTGTGTGCATCCCAGGGGAGTTTCTAGCAGATCTTGCACTTGCTCATGCCAGTGCTTGCTGAAATGCACAGCTGCTCTTGCTGCCCATGCACTGTTATACAATACAATCCACCAGGTTGAAAGAGACCTTCAAGATCATTGTGTCCAACCCATCAACCAATCCAACCAATGTTGCTGTTGCCCTTGGTAATTGTTCTTTGCTGCCCATGCACTGTTGCTGTTGCCCTTGGTAATTGTTCTTCATGTTTGTTGATCACCAAAGCAGCTGCAGTTGGTGCTGTGGGTACAGATACAGGCTGCTCTTGGAGCAGTTCACCTTGCACTGTGCAGTCAGTCAGGGTCTCTTGTGAAGGGGAATGCTATCTTAGACTCTAAGAAAGGCACATACCCAGGGGGATAGATGATGGTAGAGCAGTGGATGTGGTTTATCTTGATTTCAGTGAAGCATTTGACACTCTCTGCCACAGCATCCTTGCAGCTGAGCTGAGGCAGTGTGGTCTGGATGACCAGGGAGTGAGGTGGATGGGAACTGGTTGAAGGAAAGAAGTCAGAGAGTTGTGGTCAATGGGACAGAGTCTGGTTGGAGGCCTGTGTCTGGTAGAGTCCCTCAGGGGTCAGTACTGGGACTAGAGCTGGTCAATACCTTCATCAATGACCTGGATGAGGGCACAGAGAGCACTGTCAGCAAGTTTGCTGCTGACACCAAACCGTGTGGAGTGGCTGCCACAGGAGGTTGTGCTGCCATGCAGCCAGACTGAGAGAGGCTGAGAGCTGGGCAGGGGGAAATGGAAGGAAACAGAACAAGGGCAGAGTCTTGCACCTGAGAAACAACAACCCCATGGAGCAGGAGAGGTTGGGGAGTGAGCTGTTGGAGAGCAGTGAAGGGGGAAGGGACCTGGGGGGCCCTGCTGGATGGGAGGTTGACCATGAGCCAGCAATGTGCTCTGGTGGCCAAGAAGGCTAAGGGCAGCCTGGGGTGGGTTAGAAGGGCTGTGGGCAGTAGGTTAAGAGAGGTTCTCCTGCCCCTCTGCTCTGCCCTGCTGAGGCCACATCTGGAATTCGTGTCCAGTTCTGGGCCCCTCAGGTCAAGAAGGACCTCAGGGAAGTGCTTGAAAGAGTGCAGTGCAGAGCCATGAAAACAATCAAGGGAGTGGAACATCTTCCTCATGAGGAGAGCCTGAGGGAGCTGAGGGCTCTGGAGCTTGGAGAGGAGGAGCCTGAGAGGTGACCTCATTGCTGGTGATCAAGATGTGCAGGGAGTGCCCAGAGGCTGGGGCCAGGCTCTGCTGGGGGATGCCCAATGCCAGCACAAGGGGCAGTGGTGGAAGCTGAGGCAGAGGAGGTGCCATGGAAAGAGGAGGAAAATGTTTTCCCTGTGAGGGTGCCAGAGCCCTGGAGCAGGCTGCCCAGGGTGGGTGTGGAGTCTCCCTCTCTGGAGCTATTCAAGCCCTGCCTGGATGTGTTGCTGTGTGACCTGCTGTAGGTGCTCCTGCTCTGGCAGGGGGCTGGACTGGATGATCTCTCTAGGTCCCTTCCTGCCCCTGACACTGTGATTCTGTGAAGAAGAGCAATGAAGCTCTTCTATTGTGAATGTCAGCTGGAGGCTGAGCAGGGCAATAGCTTTCTTCATCAGCTAGGAAAAGAGCAGGAAGGACAGTTCCAACAACTGTGATCTGCTTCAGTGTCAGCAGAGGAACCTCTCTGTGCAGACTGCTTTCTCTTGCTATCAGCTGAAGAAATGATCATGGAAAGAATGCTTCTGCTTCCTGTTTCCCTAACTGGCAGCCCATGGAAACCTTCACTATGAGTTCAGCTTTGCCTGGGGTGTGAGCCCTGTGCTTGCAGCATCTGCAAGTGTGGACCCTGGGTCTGAGAAACACCTTTCTTGCCATCTTCCTATCGTGCATTGGACCTTGCAGCCTCCTGGGGAGGGAACTGCCTTGAGATTTTTATGAGGAGGGGTTTAATCCCATTTCTTCTTAGACATCATCCTGTTCCAAACCAACTATTTTAATCACAGGTTGGAAAAGACCTTCAAGATCATCCAGTCCAACCTATCCCCCAACACCATCTCATCAACTAAACCAGGGCGCCAAGTGCCTCATCCAGGCTCTTCCTGAACACCTCCAGGGATGGGGACTCCACCACCTCCCTGGGCAGCACATTCCAATGGCCAATCTCTCTTGCTGGGAAGAACTTTCTCCTCACCTCCAGCCTAAGCCTCCCCTGGCACAGACTGAGACTGTGTCCTCTCAATACAATAATACAATACACCAGGTTGGAAGAGACCTTCAAGATCATCGCGTCCAACCCATCAAACAATCCAACCCACCCAACAACTAGACCATACAGCCAAGCACCCCATCAAGTCTTCTCCTGAACACCTCCTGTGAAGGTGACTCCACCACCTCCACGGGTAGCCGATTCCAATGGGCAATCACTCTCTCCGTGTAGAACTTCTTCCTAACATCCAGCCTAAACCTGCCCTGGCGCAGCCTGAGACTGTGTCCTCTTGTTCTGGTGCTGGATGCCTGGGAGAAGAGGCCAACCTCTGCCTGGCTACAACCTCCCTTCAGGTAGTTGTAGAGAGCAATAAGGTCACCCCTCAGTCTCCTCTTCTCCAGGCTAAGCAACCCCAGCTCCCTCAGCCTTTCCTCATAGGGCTTGTGTTCCAAACCCCTCACCAGCTTTGTTGCCCTTCTCTGGACACGTTCCAGCAAGTCAACATCCTTCCTAAACTGAGGGGCCCAGAACTGGACACAGGACTCAAGGTGCGGCCTAACCAGTGCAGTGTACAGGGGCACAATGACCTCCCTGCTCCTGCTGGCCACACTGTTCCTGATGCAAGCCAGGATGCCATTAGCCTTCTTGGCTGCCTGGGCACACTGCAGGCTCATGTTCAGCCTACAATCAACCAGTACCCCCAGGTCCCTCTCTGCCTGGCCACTCTCCAGCCACTCTGACCCCAGCCTGTAGCACTGCCTGGGGTTGTTGTGGCCAATGTGCAGAACCCGGCACTTGGATGTGTTCAATCTCATGCCATTGGACTCTGCCCATCTGTCCAGCCTGTCGAGGTCCCTCTGCAAAGCCTCCCTGCCCTCCAGCAAATCAACTGCTGCCCCCAGCTTGGTGTCATCTGCAAATTTACTGATGATGGACTCAATGCCCTCATCCAGATCATCAATAAAGATGTTGAAGAGCATGGGGCCCAGTACTGATCCCTGGGGCACACCACTAGTGACAGGCCGCCAGCTGGATGTGGTGCCATTCACCATTACTCTCTGGGCTCGGCCCTCCAGCCACCTCTCGTTCTGGTGCTGGTTGCCTGGGAGAAGAGACCAACCCTGCCCATGGCAGGGAGGTTGGAACTAGATGATCCTTGTGGTCCCTTCCAACCCTGACTGATTCTATGATTCTAACCCCCACCTGGCTACAACCTCCCTTCAGGTAGCTGTAGAGAGCAATGAGGTCGCCCCTGAGCCTTCTCTTCTCCAGGCTAAGCAACCCCAACTCCCTCAGCCTCTCCTCACAGGGCTGTGCTCTAGACCCCTCCCCAGCTTTGTTGCCCTTCTCTGGACACATTCCAGTGTCTTGATGTCCTTTTTAAACTGAGGGGCCCAGAACTGGACACAGGACTCAAGGTGTGGCCTAACCAGTGCTGAGCACAGGGCAGAATGACCTCCCTGCTCCTGCTGGCCACACTGTTCCTGATGCATCAACCTGTTTTCATTCTGAAGCTAAGCAGCACATCAGTATGAAAGAAGAGGTCAGCTTTGGTGAATCTATGTGATGGTCATCCAGACCTTGTTTAGTCTCAGCTGGTAGAGCTGACTGCTTGGCTGCCCAGCTGTGTGCCCTATGCAGTGTGTCAGCTGTGGCTGATCACCAAGGCTTCCCAAGTGAGCCTTTTCCACAGCCATGGAGAGGCCATCAGTGCTTAATGTGCATCTGCCCAATAGGAAATTCATGTGTCTAATGGAAGTGAGATGAGCAGTGTGATTTGAATATGATATCATGTGCAAAAGTGACTGCTCATAGTCATAACCGTCTGAGCACTTCATATGTTGGAAGGGATTTGATTAATAACCTTGCAGTTAAACATTTTATGGTGCTCAGTGCAAAGGCTTCACCTACTGTGGCATCAGTGTGTGCTCTGCAGGTTCAAACCAGCATGCCTGCTCTTACCACACCCTTACCACAGCTGTTTGGGGGGGGGGGGGCTGTCACAGTACTTGGGTTTTGCAGCTCCTTCTGTCTTCATGTGCCAAACCCCTCTGTTTGCCAGTTCAGATCCTTTGTGTACATGTGATCTACCACTTCTCCTCTGTCTCTGCTGGCTGCTACTTAGGTGGGTAGTCACTTTGATCCCTGCTTCTGGCCTTGATCTTTCTCAGATGGGAGTCCTGAGATAGGAGTCATTTCCCAATTGGTTCAGCCCTTCAGTTCTGCTCTCTCTAGTTGCAATAGTCATCTGCCTTTGGAAGGCTTTTTTCCTTTCCTGATTCTCATGTGGTACCTGGGAAGGGGCTGGAGTCCTTCCAGCCATAGGTTGGAGGAGTTCTTGATAGGTGGCTGCCTCTTTTTAACATCTTTGTTGGTGACATGGAGAGTGGCATTGAGTGCACCCTCAGCAGGTTTGATGATGACACCAAGCTGTGTGGTGACACATTGGAGGGAAAGGATCCATCCAGAGGGACCTGGACAGGGTGGAGAGGTAACAACCTCAGGAGGTTCAACAAGACCAAGGGCAAGGTCCTGCAGCTGGGGCAGGGCAATCCCAAGCACTGATATAGGCTGGGCAGGGACTGGCTTGAGAGCAGCCCTGGAGAAAAGGCCTTGGGGGTGCTGGGGGAGGAGAAGCTCAACAGGAGCCAGCAGTGAGCACTTGCAGCCCAGAGAGCCAAGCAGAGCCTGGGCTGCAGCAAGAGAAGTGTGGCCAGCAGGGCCAGGGAGGGGATTCTGCCCCTCTGCTCCACTCTGCTGAGACCACAGCTGGAGCTCTGGGTCCAGTTCTGGAGCCTCTGTGCCAGGAAGGATCTGGAGGTGCTGGAAGGTGTCCAGAGAAGGGCCCCGAGGATGAGCAGAGGGCTGGAGCTGCTCTGCTGTGAGGACAGACTGAGGGAGTTGGGGTGGTTCAGTTTAGGAAGAGAAGGCCCTGAGGAGACCTAATTGTGGTCTTGCAGTATCTGCAGGGGGCTCCAAGAAAGCTGGGGAGGGACTTCTGAGGGTGTCAGGGAGTGATAGGACTTGTGGAACTGGCTGATCCTTGAGGTCCCTTCCAACCCTGACAATTCTGAGATTCTTCCCTGCTGAAGGACTCCTCCTGCCCCGGTCTTGCCCGAGTCCAGCTGTGCAGCAGTGGCTGGGGACTATTAGCACATTTAGCTATTTGCTTTTATTATTATGTCCTTCTGTAGCTTCAGAGGGGTTTTGAAAGCATTTAAAATACATTTGAGAGCCATAAAGAGAGCTTTTAATGGAGGGTTTCTTTTTGTGTGCTCATACCCAAACCATTTGATTTCTTGTTTTCTTATTTCATGGTTTATAGATTTTTCTTTCAGTGTCCAAATTGTTTGTCTCTTTGCTCCAACAAGTTTGTAGCCTGGAGGAGCTCTCACTGTTAATATGGTTGCTGCTCTTATTGATGTCACCTGGCTTTGGTTTGCTGCAGATTCTATGCTGGTCAGAGCACAGCATCTCCCACCTGCATATTTTTTACCCTCTTCAGGGCTCAGTACAGTTTCTCCAGAAGCATTGTGGGCTCAGAGCAGCACACTGCAGACTGCCTACAAAATCCTCTTTCCCCAGTGCTTGGAGCTTAGAGAGGGTCCTTGAAGGCTGAGTGCCTTGCACTGCTCATCTTTTTACATGGCAAAGAGTTTTCCTCCTAAGTTTCCATCTCACTCACAAGACACTTAGTTCCTCTTCCTTATCACTGCTCTGGCAAGCTGTGCATGGAGGAAATGTGGCTGAGCTCACCAAGGAACTTTGCTTTGCTTTTCTTGGGACTGTATTTTGTTGTTGGTTCTCTTTATTTGCTGCAGGGTTTTGTATTTGGCTTTTTTTCAAATGCTAATCAAGATTACTGCAGACACATCATGGACCAGGGCATGAAGGATGAGAGCAGAGCCCTGCAGCTGGGCAGGAAGAATAAACTGCAGCAGCACAGGCTGGGAGGGGATCTGCTGGAGAGCAGCCCCAAGGAGAAGGACCTGGGAGTGCTGGGGGACAGCAAGTTCTGCATGGGACAGCAATGTGCCCTGCGGGCCAAGAAGGCCAATGGGGTCCTGGGCTGTATTCAGAGGAGTGTCCAGCAGATCCAGGGAGGTTCTCCTCCCCCTCTGCTCTGCCCTGGTGAGGCCTCACCTGGAATATTGCATCCAGCTCTGGGCTCCCCAGTTCAGGAGGGACAGGGATCTGGTGGCGAGAGTCCAAGGCAGGGCTATGAGGATAATTAGGGGACTGGAGCACTGCCTGGGGAGGAGAGGCTGAGAGCCCTGGGGCTGGTTAGTCTGGAGAGGAGAAGACTGAGAGGGATCTGATCAATGTCTATCAATAGCTGAGGGCTGGGGGTCAGGAAGGAAGGGACAGGGACAGCCTCTGCTCAGTTGCACCCTGGGATAGGACAAGAGGCAATGGATGTAAGCTGCAGCACAGGAGGTTCCACCTCAACATGAGGAAGAACTTCTTTCCAGTGAGGGTGGCAGAGCCCTGGAGCAGGCTGCCCAGAGAGGTTGTGGAGTCTCCTTCTCTGGAGCCTTTCCAACCCCACCTGGAGGCATTCCTGTGCAGGACTCCCCTGGGTGCTGCTGCTCTGGCAGGGGGTTGGACTCCATCTCTGGAGGTCCCTTCCCACCTCTTATGTTCTGTGATTCTCTTCACTTCAAAAGCAGCTCTTCCCAGCCTCCAGCAGAACAGTCTTGCCCCAGACAGGATCAGGTCATTGAACTCTCACTGTTTCTCTCTAGCTATAGAAGAAATATTCCTAGGTGTATTAAAACAGGTTTGGTTCTACTTCCATCCAAAAGCAGGCTGAGAGCAGTGCAGTGTGTGAGTGAGTGCCCAGTCTGGAGGGAAGTCATCTGATGAATCTGAGCTTTCCCTTTGGTATTCAGCAAGCACATTTCATTACAATGCAGTCTCTTTGGGGTATTGTCTGTGATGAGTAATGAATGGGAGATTGAAACAAGGCATTTCCCTGTCATTTCTTCCCATTATCAAGTGTAACTGTGTTCACTACAGCAGAATTGATACTTCATTACAGTTACCTCTCTCTCTCTCCCCTTCCCTCATCAGTGTTGTAAAATGGGTTGTGTTTGAACACACAGCTGGTGGAGTTCCTCACACGTGGAGCAACTCACACACGTCCCTAGCGGGACCTAGCTCTCTGCATGGGTGCTGAAGTGTTACCTGCTTTGGCATTCGTCGCACTTGGAAAGGCACCTGAGATGCGATGCCTGCTGGGCAGAAGGGACCCAGGGGGCTCAGCCAGGACCACTGCATCCAGACTGCATCTCTCTGCTGTACTGAATCACAGAATCAGCCAGGTTGGAAAAGACCTCAGAGATCATCAAGTCCAACCTATGACCTAATCCCTGACACCTCCTGACAACTAAACCATGGCTCCAAGGGCCACATCCAAGCCTTTCCTGAACACCTCCAGGGATGGTGACTCCACCACCTCCCTGGGCAGCACATTCCAGTGGCCAATCTCTCTTTCTGGGAAGAACTTTCCCTCACCTCCAGCCTAAACCTCCCCTGGCACAGCTTGAGACTGTGTCCTCTTGTTCTGGTGCTGGGTGCCTGGGAGAAGAGACCAACCCCCACCTGGCTACAGCCTCCCTTCAGGAGTAGGGCTCTGGGTTGGCCTTGGTGATCCCTTTGGGTCTTTCCCAACCTGAATGTTTCTGTGACTCTGTGGAAGTTAAACATCTGCATAAGTGCTCTCCTGAACCCAGATGTTAAAATCCTTGTGAGTGAGATCCCAGCTGTAGCAGTGCTGGGTTGAGCCTCTGGGTAGAGTCACACAGAGGGCTGCAGCCAGTTTGGAGAGGCCTCCCAAGAATAATGCTTCCTGTGGAGCCTGCTGGCTCTGAGGAAAGGATTAAACCCCAAGCATTATTCCCTGGGTGGCACAGTTGATGTGCAGCAAACATCTGTTGGGTAATGGCAAGGCAGCCTGAGCTGCTTTGGAACACCTGCCAAAGTTACTTTTATTTCTACTTTAAGGAGGTGGGAGGGGAAACTGTCCTTAACTGTGAAGTGGATTCCTGTCTTGATACCTGCTTACCTAATCCTTGCTTGCCTTAGAAAAGCAACAAGGTTGAAGGTTGTCAGCAGACTTCTCCTGCCTTTCCCTACCCTCATCTGTTCCCAGTCTGTTCATGTTTAGGTACGTGAAGGACCAAAGACAGAAAAAGGAGGAGGGCACACCTAGACAGCAGCAAAATAGGCAGATCCCATCCTCAGGACATTAGCCACATTTGCTTGGAAAAATGCTGAACAGTGAGAAGCTGAAGGAGAGAGGTATTCAGGTCTCTTGTGGGCCCTTGCTGTCCCTGGTGCTGTGGCAGGGATACAGCAGTGGTTACTGCTGGGTCTAGGGCTGGGATTGGGGCTGTGTCTCTGCCCTGGTCAGCAGCAGAGCTGCCCTTGCTGTCCCTGGTGCTGTGGCAGGGGTACAGCAGTGGTTACTGCTGGGCCAGGGGCTGGGACTGTGGCTGTGTCTCTGCCCTGGTCAGCAGCAGAGCTGCCCTTGCTGTCCCTGGTGCTGTGGCAGAGGTACAGCAGTGGTTACTGCTGGGTCTAGGGCTGGGACTGTGGCTGTGTCTCTGCCCTGGTCAGCAGCAGAGCTGCCCTTGCTGTCCCTGGTGCTGTGGCAGAGGTACAGCAGTGGTTACTGCTGGGCCAGGGGCTGGGACTGTGGCTGTGTCTCTGCCCTGGTCAGCAGCAGAGCTGCCCTTGCTGTCCCTGGTGCTGTGGCAGAGGTACAGCAGTGGTTACTGCTGGGCCAGGGCTGGGACTGTGGCTGTGTCTCTGCCCTGGTCAGCAGCAGAGCTGCCCTTGCTGTCCCTGGTGCTGTGGCAGAGGTACAGCAGTGGTTACTGCTGGGCCAGGGGCTGGGACTGTGGCTGTGTCTCTGCCCTGGTCAGCAGCAGAGCTGCCCTTGCTGTCCCTGGTGCTGTGGCAGAGGTACAGCAGTGGTTGCTCAGCAGTGGTTACTGCTGGGTACATTCTGTCTCAGGCTGGTTTACAATGCAGTGCTGTTTTTCTTTGTAGTACACAGGATATAAACATAAGATCCAGCCAGTGGTCCTGCTTCTCATGATGTGAACTGCCAGTGGTTATGAGCAGAGTGCTGCCATTCCCACCCCCTTTTTTCCCCGTGCACTACCTAACAAGGAGTTCTGAAGTGGTGATTGAAAAGCATGGGTTGGAAGCAGGGCAGATGCTGTTGGTGAAGGTTGCTTTGGCAGAAGCCTCCCTAGCCAGGGCCTGGATTGATCCTATCTCCTATGAAAGTCTGCTTTAAACTCCTGCAGTTAACAGGAGTCATTCAGTTGAGGTCAGCAGGTGTTGTGTTAGGCTGTTAATGACCACTGAGCCATCTGCTTTCACAAGCCTTCCCTTGCTGAAAGAGAGGTTCACTTTATTCCCTTGGAACAGGAGTTCTCCTAGAGTGAGGTGTGACCTGCCTAGGGCATCAGGGAAGGCAGTGACAGCAGTTGGAGTAGTCTTAAAACATGGAAAAGGAGGCTCAGCATGGAAAGAAGAGCTGCCTTGCAGAGTGGATGCAGACTGCCCTGGGGAGCTGCTGTGGTCAGCAAACTTTACTGTTACAGAATAGAGAAGAATAGAAACATGTCTTGATTTCAAGTGAGGTGACACTGCCTTAAGGCTACAGGCTGGGGTCAGAGTGGCTGCAGAGCAGCCAGGCAGAGAGGGACCTGGGGGTACTGGGTGACAGTAGGCTGAACATGAGCCTGCAGTGTGCCCAGGGGGCCAGGAAGGCCAATGGCATCCTGGCCTGCATCAGGAACAGTGTGGCCAGCAGGAGCAGGGAGGTCATTCTGCCCTGTGCTCAGCACTGGTTAGGCCACACCTTGAGTCCTGTGTCCAGTTCTGGGCCCCTCAGTTCAAGAAGGATGTTGAGATGCTGGAACAGAGAAGCGTGACGAAGCTGGGGAGGGGTCTGGAGCACAGCCCTGTGAGGAGAGGCTGAGGGAGCTGGGGTTGCTTAGCCTGCAGAAGAGGAGGCTCAGGGAGACCTTCTTGCTCTCTCCAACTCCCTGGAGGGAGGTTGCAGCCAGGTGGGGGTTGGTCTCTTCTCCCAGGCACCCAGCACCAGAACAAGAGGACACAGTCTCAAGCTGTGCCAGGGGAAGCTTTGGCTGGATCATAAAAGAAGTTCTTCCCAGCAAGAGAGATTGGCCATGGGATGTGCTGCCCCGGGAGGTGGTGGGGTCAGCATCCCTGGGGGTGTTAAGAAGAGACTGAATGAGGCACTTAGTCTGGTTGACTGGATGGGGCTGGGTGGTTGGTTGGACTTGGTGATCTTGGAGGTCTCTTCCAGCCTGGTTGATTCTGTGATAAAAAGAGAACAGCACACTGGGAATGAAGGTTTCGGAGGGGCTGCACACACAAAGCAGAAAGCTGTGTGGAGACTCCAGTCTTCAAGGGCATATTGAATTAAGAGGTGGGCTGTGGTGTATGGCATGCTGCAGGCTTGCAAGCCCTGGCTGTAGCATCCTGCTTTCTGCCAGGCTGTCAGCTTCCTTCAGTCCTTGGGGAAGCAGGCTGGCAGGCTTGTGGCACCTCTAGCAAAGGTTGTTATTGTCTTCCTCTAATGCCAGAGGGAGAACATACTGTGTGCTTCTCTCTGCTCTTCCTTCATCTCCAGTGAGCTCCTGCAGAGGGGGGAGGGTGGGGAGCAGTTGTTTCTTTCAGTTAGACATGTGTAAAGAGTGGATTTTTGCTGCTTGTTTCCACGTTTGAAATGCTGAATGTATTCCATACTCCTCCTGCCTGCAAAGCAGAACTGGACAGAGCCTTTGGTTTGACCTGAAATGTCTCAGAGAATGTCAAAGAATGAGGGCAGGTTTTTACTGAGCATTCTGCATTCCTTTCATCCTTTAGGGAAATAAAAGTACTTTGATTTAAATGCCAAAACCCAACAAACCAGCAGTGACTGTAAAATGCTGAAACTGAGCTGTTCTGCTTTCCCTGAGCCCATCCCTCTGTTCACTGGGTGCTGAAACTGTCCCCAGTCTGTGGTACAACAGAGGTGTTTTCAGTGAGCACAGTGTTGACCAGAACTGGAGATGTTCTTTGCTGTTTACAGTTTGTACTTGCCAGGGTTTAGCTATTTTACCCTGCAGGTAGTTACTAATTCACATTTCACAGAATCACAGAAACTTTCAGGTTGGGAAAGAGCCTCAGGGTCACCAAGGCCAACCCAGAGCACTGCTCTGCAAGGCTCACCCCTAAACCACAGCCCCAAGCACCACAGCCAAACCACCTGCAAACACAGCCAGGCTTGGGGACTCCACCACCTCCCTGGGCAGCACATTCCAAGCCCTGACCACTCTGGCCTGGAAAAAACCTTTCCTCATGTCCAGTCTGAACCTCCCCAGGGGCAGCTTGAGGCCATTCCCTCTTCTTCTGTCACTAATGACCTGGGAGCAGAGACCAGCACCAACCTCTCCACCACCTCCTTGCAGGGAGCTGTAGAGAGCCAGGAGGTCTCCCCTCAGCCTCCTCTCTTTCCCACTAACCATCCCCAGCTCCTGCAGTTGCTCCTCATCAGATTTCTTCTCCAGGCCCTTCCCAGCTTCCTTGCCCTCCTCTGCCCTGGCTCCAGCACCTCCACAGCTCTCTTGTCTTGAGGTGCCCAAAGCTGGACACAGCACTGGAGGTGTGGCCTGCCCAGAGCTGAGTGCCAGGGCACAATCCCCTCCCTGCTCCTGCTGGACACAGCATTGCTGATCCCAGTCAGGAGGCCTTTGGCTCTCTTGGCCCCCTGGGCACACTGCTTGTTTGGAAACACTCTGAAGGAGTAAGACAAGAAAGTCTCTCTGTTTTTTTCTTTCTAAGTGCCAACTCTCTTGATAAATAATTTTCCCCTGCTGCAAACAGGAAGATTTTCTCATGCACTGTCGTGGATGACCTGGTTTTAAGCAGCTGTGATTTGTTCTGAGTTCCTTGCACATTTCTTGGTGTGTTTCACAAGTGTCCCTCACTGTGGGAAGCAGCTCTCCTTTGGCAGCCACATTCATCTCTTCTGGTGAGCTGGGATTGTGAATGTTTTTCAATCCCTTTGGCTGGTGTTATGTAACAAGTTCTGAAACACTAAGAGAGACCACAGAAACCGTTTCAGTATCCCCAAATTATGTGTGGAAGTTCACTGTTTGTGCAGCAAATGCTTTTGACTGGCTGTGGAGAAGCAGGCTGCTGGTTGCCAATACCAAATGCATGGCATTTACACTCCAGCTTTCAGGAACAGTTTAGTGTTTTATCTGATAACAATCATCTGATTGTAATTACCTGATTATGATCTGCCAAAGGGACTATGAGAACTTGAATTGAGTTAGTAATGTGTTAAAATCGCCCCTTCAGGATGATTGCTCTCTGCTGATCTCCAGTCGTGGCTGTTGCATTGTCTTTCTTGAAAGCCACAATGAAAACAGCCCAGGGCTTCTGGGAAGCAAAAGGGGAAGAGCTCACATCGCTTGCTCACTGTAGAGGAGATGAGAGAATACTCACTGCAGCCATTTCCTTTGGGATCTCTGGTCATAGCATCACAGAATGGTCTGGGTTGGAAAGGACCTCCAAAGGTCACCCGGGCCAGCCCCCTCTGCAGTCGGCACTCAGCTGGATCAGGTAACTTCTTGCTCTGCTGTTAGCAAAGATGCGAATATCTCCTAGCAAACCAGGCCTGCTTTCCTCTGTCGCTGCTGTGGCTGTGGGAACAGCAGCGTTTTATCCGTGGAAAAGGGGAGCTCTGGCTTCCAGCACTGCAGGTGCAAACCTCCCTGCTTAAACTGGTGACAGGAAGGAGCTGTTCAGCCTAGTTCCCTGTGAGAGAGAAATGAGAGGTCTGGGTTTATTTCTGTATTTTCTTCTTAGTAGCAGTCAGAACTTCTGTTGCAAGGTGGAAGTGGTTGCAGCTGTAGGGGCAGAGGAGTCAAAAAGGCTCAGAGTTCAGGCTGAGTGTGTGAGCTTGGCTGTATTCTTAGGTACCGTGGCAGGGTCCTTACTGATGCCATCCCTCATAACATTGCCCTGGATTTTTGTCTCTGAGACACTCAAGGGAACTGTGCTGCAGCAGGACAGCAGCAGTGCCTGTGGTCTGAACACTCTCTGCCTTATTAACTGATCAGTGTGAAAGAGAGGAGGCTAAGGGGAGACCTCCTGGCTCTCTACAGCTCCCTGCAAGGAGGTTGTGGAGAGGTTGGTGCTGGTCTCTGCTCCCAGGTCATTAGTGACAGAAGAAGAGGGAATGGCCTCAAGCTGCCCCTGGGGAGGTTCAGCCTGGACATCAGGAAACCTTTTTTCCAGGGCAATAGTGGTCAGGGCTTGGAATGTGCTGCCCAGGGAGGTGGTGGAGTCCCCAAGCCTGGCTGTGTTTGCAGGTGGTTTGTCTGTGGTGCTTGGGGCTGTGGTTTAGGGCTGAGCCTTGCAGAGCAGTGCTCTGGGTTGGCCTTGGTGACCCTGAGGGTCTGTTCCAAGCTGACTGTTTCTGTGGGTCTGTGATTAGGTGCTGGGTGCAGGCTGTCAGGTGGCCACAAGGCTGAATGCTTTGTGTGAATTCCTTCCCTGCCTCTGCCACTAGAGCTGCTGTGAGGTGCTGAGCAAAACACACAAACTGACAGGGTCTCGTTTAGTCACTAATTGTCTGTTACTAATTTCCTTAATACCCAAACTAAGGCACCTGTGTCCAGACCCAAAGCTGTGTGGTGTTCATCACTGTGATGAGATATATTGGGAGCAGTGCTCCAAGTATGTGCAATAAAACTGTTAAGTGCTCTTGACTTTGATAGGAGCCAAGCCAGGCACCCAGAATTAGTCTCATTCTGTGTTTGTTCTCCAATCACTTAGAAGAAAAGAAAAGTATAGTCTGATCTGGCAAAGAGTGTGTGAAAGAGATTCACTGGGAGGCCATCCAGAGGCACCTGCACAGGCTGCAGAGCTGAACCCATGACAACCTCAGGAGGCTCAACAAGACCAAGGGCAAGGTCCTGCAGCTGGGGCAGGGCAATCCCAGGCACTGATATAGACTGGGCAGGGACTGGCTTGAGAGCAGCCCTGAAGAAAAGGCCTTGGGGGTGCTGGGGGAGGAGAAGCTCAACAGGAGCCAGCAGTGAGCACTTGCAGCCCAGAGAGCCAAGCAGAGCCTGGGCTGCAGCAAGAGAAGTGTGGCCAGCAGGGCCAGGGAGGGGATTCTCCCCCACAGTGCCCTGGAGCTCTGTGATCAGTTCTGGAGCCTCTGTTCCAGGAAGGATCTGGATGGGCTGGAAGGTGTCCAGAGAAGGAACATGAGGATGAGCAGAGGGCTGGAGCTGCTCTGCTCTGAGGACAGACTGAGGGAGTTGGGGCTGTTCAGTCTGGAGAGGAGAAGGCTCTGAGGAGACCTCATTGTGGCCTTCCAGGATTTGAAGGGGCTCCAAGAAAGCTGGGGAGGGACTTCTGAGGGTGTCAGGGAGTGATAGGACTGGGGGGATGGAGCAAAACTAGAAGTGGGGAGATTCAGATTGGATGTGAGGAAGAAGTTGTTCCCCATGAGGGTGGTGAGAGACTGGCACAGGTTGCCCAGGGAGGTGGTGGAAGCCTCCTGCCTGGAGGTGTTTGCAGCCAGGCTGGCTGTGGCTGTGAGCAACCTGCTGCAGTGTGAGGTGTCCCTGCCCATGGCAGGGGGCTTGGGACTGTCTGAGCCTTGAGGTCCCTTCCAGCCCTGACAATTGTGTGGTTCTAACATTTGCAGGGCAGTAGGTGCCATTGCACTGAGTAAGGAGCTCTGCACCTAAGGCAGAGAGTGATTTATTTCTTGTAGAAGAACATGTACTGCTTTGATTTATATTTAGGTCTGGCCATGCAGGAGATTATCTGCTCTTTCTCTTGTTTAGATTTAATGGAACATTGAATTCTTAGTGTGGTGACCAAGGAGCCTGTGGGAAGGTGTGGGATAATTATGCATCGTTTTTCAGTCCAGCCCAGGTACAAAGTAGCACAACCTGTCTGCCTTTTGGGGTGGAAGTGGAGAGCAAACAAATTATGCTAAGCAAATCTCATTTCTTAATTTGCATTTTGATTTACTGACTTAGGCTCATCTCTGGAGCAGCACCTGGGGACTTGATGGCCTTTGTTACTTCATTATTGCACGCTGAAGGGCGGCGCTGTGTTAGAGTAGGGGCTTCCGGTTCCAGCTTCTCGGTGCCAGCCTTCGCCCTCAGCTCTGAAGCAAGCATTTCCTTGCATTGCAAACCACCCCTGGGAAGGTGTCATCCCACACACTCAGCCAGGGAGACAGAGGCTGTCCCCTGGGGGGAGGCGAGGCATAGGTCTGTGATGATGCCTCTAAGGTTCCTGCGTACAGAATGAACCAGGTTGGAGAGACCTCCAAGAGCACCAAGTCCAACCAATCAATCACCCAACCCTATCCAATCACCCAGGCCATGGCACCGAGTGCCTCAGCCAGGCTCTTCTTAAACACCCCCAGGGATGCTGACCCCACCACCTCCCTGGGCAGCACTTCCCATGGCCAATCTCTCTTGCTGGGAAGAACTTCTCTCTAAGCTCAGCCTAAACCTCTCCTGGCACAGCTTGAGACTGTGTCCTCTTGTTCTGGTGCTGTTTGCCTGGGAGAAGAGACCAACCCCCACCTGGCTACAGCCTCCCTTCAGGGAGTTGCAGAGAGCAAGAAGGTCTCCCCTGAGCCTCCTCTTCTGCAGGCTAAGCAACTCCAGCTCCCTCAGCCTCTCCTCCCAGGGCTGTGCTCCAGACCCCTCCCCAGCTTTGTTGCCCTTCCCTGGACACCTTCCAGCATCTCAACATCTTTCTTGAATTGAGGGTCCCAGAACTGGACACAGGACTCAAGGTGTGGCCTAACCAGTGCTGAGCACAGGGCAGAATGACTTCATTTCATGCCCAGTGGTTGCTGGGTGAAGGGCAGAAACAGACCCAGCCTTTGAAGATGTGTGGTGTGCTTTGGCAGGCACCTGCTGCCTCAACGGCCCTGGGAGCCCTGGGCAAAGGCAGCAGTGACTGCTGAGCTGGGCTCCAGCCTGGGGCTGAGCTTGGGGTGAGGCAGGGAGCCCTGGGCAAAGGCAGCAGTGACTGCTGAGCTGGGTTCCAGCTTGGGGTGAGGCAGGGAGCCCTGGGCAAAGGCAGCAGTGACTGCTGAGCTGGGTTCCAGCTTGGGGTGAGGGGGTGAGGCAGGGAGCCCTGGGCAAAGGCAGCAGTGACCGCTGAGCTGGGCTCCAGCCTGGGGATGAGCTTGGGGTGAGGCAGGGAGCCCTGGCAGTGCGAGGCTGCTCCGGGCAAGCAGAGAGGCACCCAGGGAAGCTTTACAGGCAAAATTAAACTGCATTCAGGGTGAGGCAGGTGGCAGATGATATCTGCAGGGTTGTGGATGTTGGGCTTTGGTGCTGGGCTCCGCCTGGACTCCTGAGATGCCTTTTCTGTGATTGCCGGCAGAGACATTCTCAGGCCGTCGGCTGAGCCCTGGCCTTTCTTGGGCGAGCCTGCTGTTTTGCCGGCCTCCTGGTGTCCCATTTCTTACTGGGGACACATTTGGCTGCTGTCAAACTGAATGACTTTTTGCATCCTTGGTTGGCTGGCTCTTTTTCCCTCCTGTTTTGCTGATACAGTAAATTGTGCCAGGAAAGCAGTTATGCAAAACTGTGTGTAAAGGTTTAATGATACAAATCAGTGTTCATCATGAGCCTAACTGAGATTCTTCCCATCCTTTCCTGAGCTAAAGGTCTGGAGATCTTCGAAGTAGGATCTCTGTGGTTCATATCTATTTTCTTAAAGAGTAAGTTTAGTTTAGCAGATGAGAGAATATTTAGCTGTTGCTGTTAAGAACATTTAATGCACATCACAGAATTACACAGTGTCAGGGGCTGGAAGGCACCTCCAAAGCTCATCCTGACCAACCCCCTGCCAGAGCAGGAGCACCTAGAGCAGGTCACACAGGAACACATCCAGGCAGGGCTTGAATAGCTCCAGAGAGGGAGACTCCACAACCCCCTGGGCAGCCTGCTCCAGGGCTTTGGCACCCTCACAGGGAAAACATTTTCCTCCTCTTTCCATGGCACTTCCTCTACCTCAGCTTCCACCACTGCCCCTTGGGCTGGCATTGGGCATCCCCCAGCAGAGCCTGGCTCCAGCCTCTGGGCATCACCCTGCACATCTTGGTCACCAGCAATGAGGTCACCTCTCAGGCTCCTCCTCTCCAAGCTCCAGAGCCCTCAGCTCCCTCAGGCTCTCCTCATGAGGAAGATCTTCTACTCCCTTGATTATTTTCATGGCTCTGTGCTGGACTCTTTCTAGCAGTTCCCTGAAGTCCTTCTTGACCTGAGGGGCCCAGAACTGGACACAATATTCCAGATGTGGCCTCAGCAGGGCAGAATAGGGATGGAGGAGAATCTCTCTTGAGCTACTAACCACAGCCCTGCTGATCCACCCCAGGCTGCCCTTGGCCTTCTTGGCCAGCAGAGCACATTGCTGTCAGTGTTAACTTTGGAGGAGGCAGTAAACCAAGATGGGTACTTGGAGGTGTTCAGGTCATGGTTTCTGTGCTTTCAGGTGGTGATTCTGAGCAGCCTGCTTTATTACATGTCTCATTGGGTTACACACTGTTATCTGTTTTACATTACAAATTAGAACTATGTGCTCTGAGTCTAGTACAACAGAAAGATAAAGCCATGGAGATGAGCAGAGTAACAAAGCAGAGGAGTGTGTCTGAAAGCAGAGCACCGACAGCTGCCGCGTGCCGAGGGCTGAGAGCTGCTTTCCGCCCAGATAACTGAAGGGCTTCAGGAAATGAGCAGCAAGGCAACACTTGGTAATGCTTCCCCTGAAGCTGTCAATCCCATTGGCTTTCCATGGTCCAGAACAGAGCATTTAGAAACAATTCCAAACTGCTATTTCCCCTCTGTGCATCAGTATTTTCTGACTTCTGCCCTGCTGCTTGCCCTGAGCCCTGGCTGGGATTTACTCCTGCAAGAGAGTGTCAGTGAGTCACCTCTAACAGAATACAGAATGAACCAGGTTGGAAGAGACCTCAGAGATCATCCAGTCCAACCTATCCCCCAACACCATCTCATCAGCTAAACCATGGCACCAAGTGCCTCATCCAGGCTCTTCCTAAACACCTCCAGGGGTGGGGACTCCACCACCTCCCTGGGCAGCACATCCCAATGGCCAGTCTCTCTTGCTGGGAAGAATTTCTTCCTCACCTCCAGCCTAAGCCTCCCCTGGCACAGCTTGAGACTGTGTCCTCCTGCTCTGTCACTGAAGAAGAGACCAACCCCCACTACTGTTAGGCCTGGCCTTTAGTGGAGTCTCATTTGAATCAGGTCATGATGGACTGTGGGGAGGGACATCTGCCACAGCCACGAGATGCGGAGGAGAGGGGAAAGTGCATTTCCTTTCCATCCCCTTCTTGGTTAACACTCCTCAGCTCTGTGTTGTCTTTGAAGTAAGCCAGCACCAGGTAGTTTCCCTTCAGTCCTTGGACTGCAAGGGCAGGGAATAGGCACCTGGAAGTGCTTTCTGCTACCTCCTTAAGAATCACAGAACCACAGAAACTTTCAGGTTGGAGAAGAGCCTCAGGGTCACCAAGGCCAGCCCAGGACCCTGCTCTGCAAGGCTCGCCCCTAAACCACAGCCCCAAGCACCACAGACAAACCACCTGCAAACACAGCCAGCCTTGGGGACTCCACCACCTCCCTGGGCAGCACATTCCAAGCCCTGACCACTCTTGCCTGAAAAAACCTTTCCTCATGTCCAGTCTGAACCTCCCCAGGGGCAGCTTGAGGCCATTCCCTCTTCTTCTGCCACTAATGACCTGGGAGCAGAGACCAGCACCAACCTCTCCACCACCTCCTTGCAGGGAGCTGTAGAGAGCCAGGAGGTCTCCCCTCAGCCTCCTCTTTTCCAGAGTAAAGTTAGGGTCACACATGAGTGGTGAGTTCTGCTGGTGAGTTCTGCTCGCTCCTGTGCTCCCCACAGTCGGCTGTGTGAGGTGTTCCATACTGCTCACACCAGACTGTGGTTTGTCTCAGCAGCTTCACTGTAGGGCTTTCTGAGAGCAGAGGCCTGGAGCAGTCATGGAAGTTTCAGGAATGTTAATTGTTTCAGTAGATGAATGAGCTTATAAATGGCTTTTGCAGTCTTCCATGGCTCATCAAGGATAACTGTGTCAATGCCAGAGAAAAGAATACAAAATGTGGTTGGTTTTTTTCCCTTCCCCCTCCACTATCTTCTGATACTTTCAGGGCTGGATATAATGTGCCTTTAACAAACCATGACCTTCTCCTGCTGAGCCACTGCGTCCTGCCTGCCATTCAGCTCAGGCAGGGACCCATTCCTGAATCCACTCTCCCATCCTCTCCCGAGCGAGCGCCTGTGCTTGCTGGGCAGATTGCTTTGCAGGCAAGTAGTGGCAAGTCATTTTGTGTTTGGCAACAGTGACAAGTCGGAGATTGTGACTTAGGAACTTTGCAGCCTTAATTGGGGAAGGGCTGGGTTTTCACAGAAGCACAGAAACATTCAGGCTGGGAAAGAGCCTCAGGGTCACCAAGACCAACCCAGAGCACTGCTCTGCAAGGCTCACCCCTAAACCACAGCCCCAAGCACCACAGCCAAACCACCTGCAAACACAGCCAGGCTTGGGGACTCCACCACCTCCCTGGGCAGCACATTCCAAGCCCTGACCACTCTTGCCTGAAAAATACCTTTCCTCATCTCCAGTCTGAACCTCCCCAGGGGCAGCTTGAGGCCATTCCCTCTTCTTCTATCACTAATGACCTGGGAGCAGAGACCAGCACCAACCTCTCCACCACCTCCTTGCAGGGAGCTGTAGAGAGCCAGGAGGTCTCCCCTCAGCCTCCTCTTTCCCACTAACCATCCCCAGCTCCTGCAGTTGCTCCTCATCACATTTCTTCTCCAGGCCCTTCCCAGCTTCCTTGCCCTCCTCTGCCCTGGCTCCAGCACCTCCACATCTCTCTTGTCCTGAGGTGCCCAAACCTGGACACAGCACTGGAGGTGTGGCCTGCCCAGAGCTGAGTGCCAGGGGACAATCCCCTCCCTGCTCCTGCTGGACACAGCATTGCTGATCCCAGCCAGGAGGCCTTTGGCTTTCTTGGCCCCCTGGGCACACTGCTGGCTCCTCTTCAGCTGCTGCAGCCTATTTTGAGAAAGGTGTGACAGTCACATCTGGCTTTAAGAGAATAGTCCTAGAGCCTCACAAGAGCCTCATTTCAGCTCTGCAGGTGGGACAGCTCTAAGACGTAGCTCCTGGAATGATCCGTGCTTTGCTTTGCTTTCTTAACAGGTCCGGTTGTATGCGAGGCCTGATGCAATCCGAAGAGGATCAGGGGACTATGCTCTAAACATTACAAGGAGGCTAATTGAATTTTATGAAGATTATTTTAAAGTGCCCTATTCTCTGCCAAAATTAGGTAAGATTTTTCCCCTGGAGTGTGAAGCTCACCTGCATATGGGAGGCTGAGTCTGCTTCGTAGAAGGCAGTTCAGGCCTGGAAAGCACTAGCTTGCCAGGTAAGGAGTGTTTGCCTTGGTTTGGACGGCTCAAGGAGTGAGGAATTTTCATGCATTCTTTTAATTGCATGGGAAGCCACATTGTTCCTTTTCCAGCCTCACCCTGAAAGCAAGAGGAGCAAGACAGTGCTTCAATGTGTTCAGCAGTGGGAAGGGAATTGGAGACCTTTCGCTGCTGCATAGGGTGGGGGTTGGATGATGTTCTTCCCCATGAGGTTCAGGCTGGGTCTCAGGTTGCCCGGGGAGGTGGTGGAAGCCTCATGCCTGGACGTGTTTAAGCCAGGCTGGATGTGGCTGTGAGCAACCTGCTGTAGTGTGAGGTGTCCCTGCCCATGGCAGGGGGTTGGAACTGGCTGATCCTTGAGGTCCCTTCCAGCCCTGACAATTCTGTGATTCTGGTCCACTGGGAGATGTTAGTTCTCTAGTGTTTGTATCTTGATGCCCCAGCCCTAGATGGGGAGCAGAATTGAAAATACTTGTGGAGGAAATGTGGAACCTGCAGAAGTGCAAGGCTACATGTGCATTTATTAATGAATGTCTTTAATGCTGGCCTTTGTGGTCTATTAGTGGTGATTAGCCTGTGTGCTTAATTGTATTGTAGCTTCCTGAAAGAGTTGCTGTCAACTTGTGCTGCTCAGGTGACCTAAACGAAAAAGCTGTCAATATCTGCTATTTTTAAACTGATTTCTTCTCCCCCTCCCTTTCACCACAGCCAGTTGTTCCCCTAGACAATCGAATACTTTACACCATGTTATTACACCCTCCCTCCTTCCCAGCATGTTTGATCAAGACACAATAGCCTGTTGCCCAGGAGCAGCAAGAGAGCTTCTGTTTGAAATGTTAAGAGTGGGAACCACAGGTGATCCTCCCAGGAGCCCTGGGTCTGTTTCATTAAATCCCTGGCCTGCTGAGTAGCTTTATTAGTCTTACAGCTAACAGTGTAGGAGATAGATGGAGTAATTGATGTTGCTGGATGAGGGTGTGTTGTTATTTAACCCCAGCTGGCAAGAAAGCACCATGCAGCTGCTCACTCACTCCTCCCCACCACGGTAGGATGGGAGGAGAAAATGCAGCAGGAATGCTGTGGGTGGAGGCAAGGATAGAGAGGAGCCTCTTGCCAGTTATGGTGATGGGCAAAACAGATGTCCTGGGGGGTGGAATGTCTAATTTGTTACCACTCACATCAGAGCAGGATAATGAGAAATAAACCCCAAACACCTTCCCCTGGCCCCTCTCTTCTTCCAGGGCACAACTGTACTCTCAGTTGCTCTGCCCCTTCCCTGCTCAGCTGCCAAGGGGAAGGGGGAACGGGGGTGGCAGTCAGTTCATTACACATAGCCTCTGCTGCTTCTGCCTCCTCCACTGAACTTCTCCAATGTGAGTCCTTCCTGTGGGCCACAGCTTTTCATGACCTGCTCCAGTGTGGGTCACTTCCATGGGGTGTTGTAGTCCCTCATGAACAGACTGCTCTTGGAGTCATGGCTGTCTTTGGGCACAGCCTCCTGCTCTAGCATGGGGTCTTCCATGGGCTGCAGGTAAATATCTGATCCACTGTTAAGCTCCATGGGCTGCAAGTGGCCAGCCTGGCTTGCCTTGGTCTTCACCATGGACTTCAGAGGCTCTCTGCACTGGTGGCTGGAGCATCTCCTCCTCCTCCTCCTCCTTTGCTGACCTTGGTGTATGCAGTTGTCCTTGCTCCTCTTCCCCAGCTGCAGTTGCTTTTGCACAGGTTTTTGTTCTCCATTTTCTTCAGTAAGTCTTCACAGAGGTGCTACCACTGTGCCTGCTTGCCTTGGCCAGTGGTGGAGCCAGGCAAGCTTCTAGCAGCCTCTCACAGGAGCCATCCCTGTTGACCCTCCCCTGCTGCCAGCACCCCCCAAGACTAAGCCAGTGTGGCATGGTGCATGGATGTTTTGTAAGTGTTGTGGCATTTGAGCCCCCAAGGCTGGCTGTGTTTGCAGGTGGTTTGGCTGTGGTGCTTGGGGCTGTGGTTTAGGGGTGAGCCTTGCAGAGCAGGGCTCTGGGCTGGCCTTGGTGACCCTGAGGCTCTTTTCCAAGCTGAATGTTTCTGTGATTCTGTGATTCCTTGTCTTCAGGTGGAGGGTTCCAGGCAGTGTTCTCCTTGGGGACTCTGCAGATGGCTGAACATGCCATATGCATCAGACTCTCTGGGTAGCCTTTCAGACTTGTCTTCAGGCTCTGCAGTGATTATTTAACAAAGGAAGCTGTAGACCTGAAGGTGCCAAACATTTGGAAGGGAGAAAAATAACCCAAACCTTTCTGTTGAAGATAAAGACTAAACATTGTCACTTTCAGGGAGATTCCTGAGGATGCCAGGGAGCAGCAGGCAGCAGAGGCTGGGTCTGCTTCAGAATTATCCTTCATAATTGCAACATAAGGTCTTTCAACTTCATCTGCTCTATGTGTTAAAAGATATGCCACAGCATAACGCTAAAAATACCTCATTGCAAATGAGTCTGCTCCACTTTGGGTCTCTTTGGAGCAGAACAGAAGGAATAATCACAAGGAAGCTTTGCTTGTCTTTGGGCTTTGTGTTTCTGTTCACCGAGTGTTTGTAGTAAACTTGAGCTAAAGGGAAACACTGCTTGGAAACTTGAGTTGCTCTGCAGTGGTGCTCCACAAAAGAGTTTGCAAAGTTTGGTGTTCTGCAGGAAACTTCATTTAATGTAAACAAGGAAAGTTTCAAAAGTGTCTCAGGGACATAAATAGTTTTTGAGGGTTTGATTTGCATATGAACAGAGGTTGGTTTGTTCCCACTTGAGTCAAATGCTAACATCACATCTTGCAGCCTGTGCTGTGTCTTAAGCCCGAAATAGTGCTGATTTATTTACAGAATCAGAATCACAGAGTGTTAGAGCCTGGAAGGGACCTCCAGAGCTCATCCAGTCCAACCCCCTGCCAGAGCAGCAGCACCCAGGGCAGTCCACACAGGAATGCATCCAGGTGGGGTTGGAAAGGCTCCAGGGAAGGAGACTCCACAACCTCTCTGGGCAGCCTGCTCCAGGGCTCTGCCACCCTCACACCAAAGAGGTTTCTCCTCATGCTGAGCTGAAACCTTCTCTGCTCAAGTTTGTCTCCATTGCTCCTTGGCTTATTGCTGTGCACCACCCAAAAGAGCTTGGCCCCCTCCCCTTGACCCCCACCCCTCAGCTCTTGATAGACATTGATCAGATCCCTCTCAGCCTTCTCTTCTCCAGACTCAACAGCCCCAGGGCTCTCAGTCTCTCTTCACAGGGGAGATGCTCAAGTCCCCTGAGCATCCTCCTGGCTCTGCCTTGGCCTCTCCCCAGCAGGTCTCTGTCTCTCTTGAGCTGGGGAGCCCAGAACTGGACAGAGGATTGCAGGAGTGGTCTGAGCAGGGCAGAGCAGAGGGGGAGCAGAACCTCCCCAGCCCTGCTGGCCACACTTTGCTTGCTGCACCCCAGTTAGGTATTTAATTTGTTGGAAAAAAGTGGAAGGTTGGGGGCAATAGTCTGCAGGGTAAACAGAGGGAATAACAGTGAAAGCATTGTGCTCTTTCTGGGACTGATTTTGCAGTGGCATGATAGAATTTTCTGCAAGAGGAGGCAAACCAGCAGCAGCTACAGCAGTGGGAGGCTTGTGCAGCAGGAGGAGGAAACCTGCCTGTGCTCTCTGCAGCCATGGGACTGTCACCTGCTGCCACTGCTGCAGAAGGCTGTGCTCTTCATGCAGGTTTTAAGAGCAATCAGAATGGGTGGGTTTTCTTTCCTTTTTTTTTTTTTTTCTGGGTCATTTTAGGAGTTTTTGATTTGGTGCATAAAAGGGAAGGTGAGATGTCTGCCAGTGGGGGTGAACACTGAGGGGTGAAGTTTAAGCTGCTTATTGGTAATGTCAGTGTTGGAGGAAATCTGCCTCAAGTGTGGATGTTTTAAAGAATGAGTCATGTTGCTCAGGGTCTTTTCCAGCTCTAATGAGAGAGGACTTTAGCAGAGCTGATTATTTTCAAGGCAAACACGCTGTGTGTTCTCCAAGCAGTGCTGCCCAGTTCACCATGCAAATGCTGTGTCACCCCTGGACAGGTGTGTGCTGGGTCTGTGTGTGTGGGGACACAAGGGACCTAGAAGCCTTGATGAAGCACTTCCATCATCTCTGTGGTCAACCATTTGAGCTCTAGCTGGTAAGAGTACCTGAGGACGCTGGGCTCTGTAGGTGTGCTGCCCTCTCAGAGGGACCTCAGTTCCTTTATTTGCTTATCTTACTGAGGTCTGTTTCTCTGCCCTGCTCAGACCACAGCTGCAATCCTGTGTCCAGTTCTGGGCTCCCCAGCTCAAGAGAGACAGAGACCTGCTGGAGAGAGGCCAAGGGAGAGCCAGGAGGATGCTTAGGGGACTTGAGCATCTCCCCTGTGAAGAGAGACTGAGAGCCCTGGGGCTGTTGAGTCTGGAGAAGAGAAGGCTGAGAGGGATCTGACCAATGTCTATCAAGAGCTGAGGGCTGAGGCTCAAGGGGAGGGGGCCAAGCTCTTTTGGGTGGTGCACAGCAGTAAGCCAAGGAGCAATGGAGACAAACCTGACCAGAGAAGGTTTCAGCTCAGCATGAGGAGAAACTTCTTTGGTGTGAGGGTGTCAGAGCCCTGGAGCAGGCTGCCCAGAGAGGTTGTGGAGTCTCCCAAACCCCACCTGGATGCATTCCTGTGTGGCCTGCCCTGGGTGCTGCTGCTCTGGCAGGGGGTTGGACTGGATGATCTCTGGAGGTCCCTTCCAGCCTCTGATGTTCTGTGATTCTGTGACCATTTTAGCTGGACTGTTTGAAGCTGGAGCTCCTCAGGTGGGTTTGTAACAGATCAGCTGCTGTTCTCTCCTGGAACCACTTCCTCCTGACACTCCTGACTGCTTCCCCAGGTTTGATCAGGATTTTTTTCTGGATGCACACACAGTTATGTGTCTGAGGTTGCTGCTGCCACTTGTGGGCTCCTCTGACTTCTTGGCAGCCTCTGTTACTCCTGGGAACTGTGTGGAATCTGGGGGAACCTTTTTGTCACTCACTGACTTACACTTTTTTCAGTCTTTCGTGGCCTTTGCTGACTTGTCAATGGACTGGAACAGTAGATTTGTTTGGGAGTTGATGTGAACTGGTAGTGAATGTGAGCTGGGGGATTTTCTCATTTGGATAACCAGTTTTCACAGTTAAAAGTTCTGCTTGCCATATAGATGTGTGCTTTTGTAATCCCACTCTGAACTGGAAGGTGCTTGGCTTGTGTAGGGTTTTAAAGCAACAATTTTTGTACGAATTTCATACCTGACAAGAAGTCAGGTCTGTAAAATCCCCAGAGTTATAACCTCCCCTTAATCTGAGGGGTAGGTAAAGTGCTGGGGGTTTATTTAATTCTAAGAAGAAGCTGTAGGGGCAGGTAGGATGTTTAATTATGGTTTTGTGACTGGTGGTGACATATAAAACATATCTCTGTGTTTATATCCTGTATTGATTTTTGATCCAGTTTGCAATACACAGAACCATTCACTTACATGTGGAGAACTTTGTCTTATGAGGATCTTCATGGCAGGAGTAGTTACCAGATAGAGCAGGCTCTGCTAGCCTATGGACAGTGAGACTATTAATCACAGAGCTGTCAGGGTTGGAAGGGACCTCAAGGCTCAGCCAGTCCCAACCCCTGCCATGGGCAGGTACACCTCACACTACAGCAGGTTGTCCATAGCCACATCCAGCCTGGCTGCAAACACCTCCAGGCATGAGGCTTCCACCACCTCCCTGGGCAACCTGTGCCAGTCTCTCACCAAGCTGTGAATGGTTTAGGTTGGGGAGGGTGTTGCCTTTTCCAACCAAGCCTCAAGGGCCACCCAGTGAGGTTAGCAGGAGGCAGTTTCAGAGAACACAGAAATGATCCCTGTTAAGGCAGCATGTGGTAGGTTTGTGAAACTCCTTGTCAAAAGAGATTGTAGAGGCAAAAAGGTTGTACAGGTCCAAAGAGAGACATGGACAACATTTCCCTCTCTAGAGATATTCAAGACCCACCTGGATGTGTTCCTGTGTGATCTGCTCTAGGTGATCCTGCTCTGGCCAGGGGCGTTGTACTGGGTGGGCTTTGGAGGTCCCTTCCAGGAGGTTTAGGCTGGATGTTAGGAAGAAGTTCTTCCCAGCAAGAGAGATTGGCCATTGGAATGTGCTGCCCAGGGAGGTGGTGGAGTCCCCATCCCTGGAGGTGTTTAGGAAGAGACTGAATGAGGCACTTGGTGCCATGGTTTAGTTGATGAGATGGTGTTGGGTGATAGGTTGGACTGGATGATCTCGAAGGTCTTTTCCAACCTGGTTAATTCTGTTCTGTTCTATTCTATCATTCTGTGACACTATGAAGTACTTGTGAGAAGAGCTCCATGGGAGCAAATCCCATGCTTTGCTAACAGAAGCTGGGAAATACTCCAGGGTGCTGCTCCTCCCTCCCTGGTCTTCCTCTCTCTTGAGTGTCAGCGTGTGGCTGCAGTTGGAGAGGAGCATAGTGAGCTAGGCAGAGTTTCTGCCTGGGCTGGCAGGGCTATCCATGTGTTCAGAACCTTTTCCAGCTTCCCAGGTGTTTCTGCTACAGGGCCAGAGAATTGGTTTCCCTCCATGCTTCATGCACTGGAACTGGGAGACTCGTAAGGCTGCGGCTGTGCCAGGCTGACCAAACCTCCCGCCTGGCGCAGAGACTCCTGGAAGATGTTTAGATTTCTGGGCTTCTGGTTTTCCTCTCCTTAGCAGCACTGAAGTCTTGCTGCTAGTGGGATGCATTTGCTGCTTCTCTGGACACTCATTTTGAACTCATTTTATTCCATATTATGCTATGTTTAGACACCAGTGTAATTAGTGTGACCCCCCCCTGAGTTGTGTAAAGGAACTTGGGTGTCTCAGGGGTTAGATGCACAAAGGCAGGCACTTTGCTGGGTGAATTCAGCTGTAGGTGTTCCACTGGCATGCCTAAATTAGCAAGCTGATTGCACTAGGATCTTTACTCATCAGTGCAGAGGAGATCTTCCTGGGGTCACTCTGAACATTACATGGACAGAGTCTCCCTCTGGAGCTACCTAGAGAATAGAAAATCTGTTTGATTAACCCCTGAGCTTTCTTGCAGTGCCATCTGTACCATTAAACTCCCAGAATGTGCAGACCTGGGAGCAAGCTGTTTAGTGCTGGAGGGCTGTGGATAGGGTTGGGAAGGACTTGGATTGCTCAGAAAGTGTGTGACCTGCTTGAGGCGGTCCTGCTCTGGCAGGGAGCTGGACTGGAAGATCTTTTGAATTCTCTTCCAACCATTAACATGCTGTGAGTCTGTGAAAGTTTTTAGTTCTCCATTGAAAGTGTCTTGAAAGGTGGAAATACAAACAGCTGAAGACTGAGGGAGCTGAGGGCTCTGGAGCTTGGAGAAGAGGAGCCTGAGAGGTGACCTCATTGCTGGTGATCAAGATGTGCAGGGGGAGTGCCCAGAGGCTGGAGCCAGGCTCTGCTGGGGGATGCCCAATGCCAGCACAAGGGGCAGTGGTGGAAGCTGAGGCAGAGGAAGTGCCATGGAAACAGGAGGGAAATGTTTTCCCTGTGAGGGTGCCAGAGCCCTGGAGCAGGCTGCCCAGGGGGTTGTGGAATCTCCCTCTCTGGAGCTATTCAAGCCCTGCCTGGATGTGTTGCTGTGTGACCTGCTGTAGGTGCTCCTGCTCTGGCAGGGGTTGGACTGGATGAGCTTTGGAGGTCCCTCCCAGCCCCTCACACTCTGTGACTCCATGTTGGGACCTTGCTACATAAGTTGACAGAGAGGCTTGGGTGAGAGTTGGTTTTTCTGCCCTGCTGTTTCGTCAGTGAATGCCAACCAAAAGCCAAAATGGTTTTAAAATGCATGCTGGCAAAAACCAATTCTGTGCTTCAGGAAGTAATTTTTCCTGTAGCTGTGCCTGGGAGAAAACTTGCAAGTTACCTCTGAGATACTTTTCCTTCCAGGTATGTTCAAGGCACTAATTACCTGGTTCATGCAAAAATGGTAGGGTCCTGTTTTCATCATGCAGCATAAACCGCTTGGATGGAAGCTGTGAGTGCAGAGTCTCAGACAATGATTTTGCAAGGCCTTTACTCAAGGTGCTGCACAGTGGAAGACGAGATTGGGCCATTAACATCTGCTCTTGCTCAGTATTTTTTGAGAGCAGGATTCAAAGTGTGTCACAGGAAAATGTAAACTCTTCCTGGTGATGTAAGAAAGTAGCTCAGCCTTGTGGAGAAATGCTGCAGCAGGCAACTGTTCTGATTTTTAAAGGCCACTCAGACACCTCTGCTCCATTTCCCCACTGCTGGCAGGGAGAATTTAGGTGAGAGAGACCACTGCTGCCTTTTGCTGCAGGAGGCATTGCAGGCCTGGGTACAAGTGTGGGGCTGCTGTTGGAGGATGGCCAAGCCACTTGCTGTGAGCACTAATGATCATGATAATGGGTGGATTGAGATTGGATGTTAGGAAGAAGTTGTTCCCCAGGAGGGTGGTGAGAACCTGGCACAGGTTGCCCAGGGAGGTGGTGGAAGCCTCCTGCCTGGAGGTTTCTAAGGCCAGGCTGGATGTGGCTGTGAGTAACATGATGCAGTGTGAGGTGTCCCTGCTCATGGCAAGGGGACCCTTGAGGTCCCTTCCAATCCTGACAATTCTGTGATTCACTGTTCATTTTGATTTGTTTGCTTAATGGCAGCCTGAGTCTCTAACATGTTCCTTGCCTTTTCATTGCAGCACTGCTTACTGCCTTGCTTGATCTTCCATCATCTTCATCGGCACTCTCTCTGCTGCTTCTGCTTTATTCCCCTTCCTTTGTCCTTCCTTCTGTCTCTGCTGCTGCCTCTAGGATGAATCTTCATAAAGTTGCCTGAGTTCTCTGCCTGACTTCTGCTAAATTTTTCCCAGTCCTTGCCCTCATACTCTGTCTTTCTTCTTAGCCAGGTGACCTCTTTCTGCCATCTGTCCAAGTCTGACTTGGAATTGCTGCATTACAGCAAGCAAGACTGATCATTGTTCTTTCTCTGTCTGTAAAACCCAAGTAACAATTAGTGCTTGTTCTCTTTTGGTTTTACAGTAGCTGAAAATGTCCATCGGTTTGGTTGCCTCTTGATTAAGAGGCTGCCAGCCTGAACACTGAAGAAATGCTGCTCTGCTCTGCCAGGGGATGTAAGGGGTGTAGGGTTTGGTAGTGTTCTCATGGCACGGCAGCAGTTGTCTGCCTCAGCTGTGCACAGGCTTCCTGAAAAATGGACACTCTCTTCCACTGAGCAGGAATCCATCACAGCCTGTAGGACAGAGGGAAAGGAATGTTAGACTGTCATTATCTAAACAGAGTAGGGGATAGAAAGGTGCTAGAAAGCTGCCCTGTGGTGAAGGACGTGGAGGTGCTGATGGAAGAGGAGCTGGACGTGACCAACTGGGCACACTGTTGGTTTGTGTTCTGCTGGATAGGACAGAACAGAATAAACCAGGTTGGAAGAGACCTTCAGGATGATCACGTCCAACCCATCAACCAATCCAACCCACCCAAACAACTGGCACCAAGCACCCCATCAAGTCTCCTCCTGAACACCTCCAATGACAGTGACTCCACCACCTCCCTGGGCAGCCCATTCCAATGGATGTCTGCTACCACCCCCAGGTCCTTTTCTGCCCAGCAGATTTCCATCCACTCCACCCCAAGCTTGTAGCATTCCATGGGGTGGTTGTGATCCAAGTGCAGGACCTAGGCCTTGTTAAACCTCATACAATTAACTTTGGCACATCCAACCTGTCCAGCTCCCTATGCAGAGCCTGCCTACCCTCAAGCAGATCAACACTGCCACCCAGTTTAGTGTGATCTGCACACTTGCTGAGGGTGCACTCAATTCCCTGATCACTGATAAAGATGTTAAAGAGGACTTGCTCCCAAAGGAGACCCTAGGGAGCACCCCTTGAGACCTGGGCAACACCACTTGAGAGCAGCTGCCAACTGGAATTGACTTCATTCACCACTGCTCTCTGGGCCTGGCTGCCCAGCCAGTTCTTAACCCAGCAAAGCCTCCACCCACTGAAGCCACGAGCAGTCAGGATTTCCAGGAGGATGCTGTGGGAGACAGTGTCCAAGGCTTTACTAAAGTCCAGATGAACAACATCCATAGCCTTTCCCTTATCCCCTAGCAGGTCATCTTGTCATAGAAGATCAGGTTTGTGAAGCAGAGCCTGCCCTTCACAAACCCATGCTCACCTGCTTGCCCTGCACATGCTGCTTAATGGCACTCAAGATGATCTGCTCCATGACCTTCCCCAGCACCAAGATCAGACAGGGCTGTGGTTTGAAATGCCTTGGAGTATCCTGCAAACCACTAGCTGCTGCTCCTGCTGGCCTCCAGATGAGATTCTGTTGGGCCATAGCTGATTTGTACTTAAGAACTTCATATGGAGCCAGGGCAGAGGAGGGCAGGGAAGCTGGGAAGGGCCTGGAGAAGAAATCTGATGAAGAGCAACTGAAGGAGCTGGGGATGGTTAGTGTGAAAGAGAGGAGGCTGAGGGGAGACCTCCTCTACAGCTCTGCAGCTGTACCTCCTCCTCTGTACCTCTACAGCTACCTGCAAGGAGGTTGTGGAGAGGCTGCTGCTGCTCTCTTCTCCCAGGTCATTAGTGACAGAAGAAGAGGGAACAGCCTCAAGCTGCCCCAGCTGGGGTTTAGAGTGGATCTTAGGCACAAGAGTGGTCAGGGCTTGGAATGTGCTGCCCAGGGAGGTGGTGGAGTCCCCAAGCCTGGCTGTGTTTGCAGGTGGTTTGTCTGTGGTGCTTGGGGCTGTGGTTTAGGGGTGAGCCTTGCAGAGTAGGGCTCTGGGTTGGACTTGGTGATCCTGAGGCTCTGTTCTAACCTGAATGTCTCTGTGATTTCTGTGGATTGTTTTAAATACCTTTGAGCATCTCACTCACTCCCTGGGGGCTCTCACTCACTCCCTGGGGGCTCTCACTCACTCCCTGGGGGCTCTCACTCACTCCCTGGGGGCTCTCACTCACTCCTGGGGGCTCTCACTCACATTTAGGGCTCTCACTCACATTTAGGCAGTTGAATCAAAACCTAGTGTTTCCTGTGAGCAGGCTTTGCACACAGAGGACTATTTGTTGATGCAGGGCATCTGTACTGCACGAACCAAGTCCCTTTCAGCCTGACCTTTGAAGCCTCTGTTTGGATTTTGTGTTTTCTTTTTTCCCTTTTTTTCTTTCTCTCTGTAAATTTCTGTGCTATGAACTCCTAAAACCAGCAACTGGTCAAGACTCCAGGGAGGGAAAAAATCCATCTGTAGAAAAAAGGCAATGTGCTCTTTCTCAGAATAGTGCTCTAGAACCTGAGGAAGGACTGAGAGTTGCTGAACTGAGGCAGGCTGCATAGGAATTAATTCCATAGTGTGATGTTAAGGAAGAAGGGAAATAATAATCCTCACTCAGTACTTTTGTTGCAGTGCCCTACATTATTTTAAATGGTCAATTAATTAATCCCAGTAATTAGTGTAATACAGCTCATAATGGGCATTGTAACTGGGTTTGAAAGTTTAAGGGGGGAACCTGCTCTCTCTCTGTCCCTGCTGGTCTGGTGTGACAAGGCTGATCCTGTTTGCAGCAGGCAGGGAAAGCTGCATGCAAGAAGGAAGAAAGCAACGTTATGTGGAATAAAGATGGATGAATGCTGGTGAAAACAATCCTCTGCCAAGTGAAATGTTTCCTTTTCTTTATGTAGTGATTTCCCTTCCCTCATAACTGGGACATGAAGGGAATCCAAACCTCTCCCACAAGGGAAGTGTTCAGAGAGTAGCAGTATGGCAAGGAGTAGTGCAGTCAGCCCATAGGAAGAGAAAGGTGACCAAATCCAGCAGCAGCCCCACTGGCTACTCATCTAAACCAGGTGGGCTTTGGAATGTGGAACTAAGGGTGGGGGGTGGGGAGGGGAAGAATAAGAAGATGCAATGTCTCCTATGAGGACAGACTGAGGGAGTTGGGGCTGTTCAGTCTGGAGAAGAGAAGGCTCCGAGGTGACCTCATTGTGGCCTTCCAGTATCTGAAGGGGGCCTACAGGAAGGCTGGGGAGGGACTGCTCAGGCTATCAGGTAGTGATAGGACTAGGGGGAATGGAATGAAGCTGGAGGTGGGGAGATTCAGGCTGGAGGTGAGGAGGAAGTTCTTCCCCATGAGAGTGGTGAAACCCTGGAATGGGTTGTCCAGGGAGGTGGTTGAGGCCCAGTCCCTGGAGGTGTTTAAGCCCAGGCTGGACAAGGCTCTGGGCAGCCTGATCTAGTGTGGGGTGTCCCTGCCCATGGCAGGGGGGTTGGAACTAGATGATCCTTGTGGTCCCTTCCAACCCTGACTGATTCTATGATTTGATGCTGCTGGTATGAGAGTGTGAGAGGATGTGGGACTGTAGGAGACTTCATGGAAATGTCAGAGCTTTTTTATGAGCCATGAGAATCCCTCAGCTGAATGTAAATAGATTTATCTTTTCCTGTGCTCTTCAGTAAGTCCTTTGAGCAGTTCATGCCAGTGTCTAAGTAGGTGCACTGCATTTCAGCATTAGCTTCTCTAAGTTCTTTACCTTGTGAGGAGCATAGATGCCTTTAGAAGAAGATGCATTTTATCATAAGTTAGGAGAAATGAATCTTCCCTGCAGAGGTCCCAGTGGAGTTATCTCTGCTGTCTACAGAAAGGGAGAAACTGATCTGGCTGCTTTAAATTTGATCTCTGAGTTTTAGATAGCTGAAAGATAAGGTGAAGCCTTCTGAAGGATTTATAAACTGGGGAGAACATCTTTGACAGACATAGAAGCTCCACAGAGATGCTAGGAATCCCCAGGAAACCTTGTGAACCTTTGCCTGGTGTGAGGTCATGACATGCCTAGAAGTGGATGAATGCAAAACAGGCTTTAGATAGCTATGGCTAAAGTAGTTTTCATTGTAGCTCCTTTCATACTGCCTGAGCAGAGGTCTCATCCCTGACTGTCACCTCCAGGGCTGCTAGTGACTGTCATGAGTTAGCTTAATCATGCTGTTCTTGACCAGAAATGTTCATTTAGGTAGATTTTTTGAGGGATAGTTCTGATCTCAGCTGCCCCATAGTATTGTTTGAACCAGGATCCTCTTGAGGTTGCAGTGAGATGGGTATTGGACTTTCCTTCCCAGCATCAAGTGAGGAGAAAGTTCTTCCCAGAAAGAGTAATTTGCCACTGGGATGTGCTGCCCAGGGAGGTGGTGGAGTCACCATCACTGGAGGTGAAAGGCTTGGATGTGGCACTTGGAGCCATGGTTTAGTTGTCAGGAGGTGTTAGGTGTTAGGTAATAGGTTGGACTGGATGGTCTCTGAGGTCTTTTCCAACCTGGTTGATTCTGTGTGATAGGAGAGGAAATGGCCTCAAATTGTGCCAGGGAGGTCTAGAGTGGATATGAGGAAACTTTTCTTTACTGAAGGAGCGGTCAGGCATTGGAACAGGCTGCCCAGGGAGGTGGTGGAGCCCCTGTCCCTGGAGCTGCTCGAAAATCATGTCGACATGGCACTTTGGGACGTGGCTTGGTGGCCATGCTGGTGTTAGCCCAGTGGCTGAGCTCTGTGATCTTAGAGATCTTTTCAAACTGAAGCAACTCTGTGATTCTGGCACAGAGACTCTGACCAGCAGCTGAAACCTTTTACCCCAGCAACTGTAGATTTGTCTTAAAGAAGCATATGTGGAAAAAACCAAACCCTTTGGCCTTGCCCTCACAATGAGCTTCAGCTCTTGTGTAGGCATTGGGAGCTGTGGATTTTGCCCCGGGCTGGAGGCTGTATGTCAGCAGAATCGTGGGGGAGCTGCTTTCTGTGCACAGCAGGACACATCGGTGTGGAGAGCAGAGCTGCGTGGGGGAAGAACAAAGGTAGAAGGGTTTGGAAGCAGCAGAAATGATGTTGTTGAGGATACCATGATAGACTTAGATGATGTTCATGAAGAGAGGTGCCTGTGAACCCTTGAGCAGTGTGTAGGAAGATTGGATTGCTGTAGAAGGTGATAAAGTGGGAAATTTTTCCTATTAAAAATGGTTTAGTCTGAATCAAAGTAGGTAATGGGTTGGTCTATAGCTATTAACCAGAGTATTGAGAAGACATTAATGGCCTTTTCTCTCAGAGTGGAAGTAGAAGCCTGACATCTGCATCTGAAACAATGCAGAAGTCTTGTACAATCTGCTCAAGTGTTTTGACTTCTGATGGATGCACTCTTCTCCGGTGATCAGTGTTTAAACAGCCCCTTCAAGGCAGAGCTGGCAGGGTAGCAGTCTTCAGAATGGCACCACTGGAGTAAAGATGAAAGCCTACTGAGGATGTTCTTGCTGTCATTTTGGGTGTAGCTGCTTCCTATTCATAATCCTGTGACAAGTTTTAAGTAGTTTCAAATCCAGTTCCTCAAGGTTCCAGTTTTCATTTAACCCTGCACATTCAAGTGTGGGGAAGAAACAAGGCACTCCGAGTGCTGTGTTCAGTCCTGGTCCCCTCACTACAGGAAGGACATTGAGGGTCTGGAGCCTGGCCAGAAAAGGGCACCGAGGCTGGATAAGGTCCTGGAGCCCCTGGGCTGTGAGGAGGGGCTGAGGGAGCTGGGGGTGTTCAGGCTGGAGAAGAGGAGGCTGAGGGGAGACCTCATTGCTCTCTGCAGCTCCCTGAAGGGAGGTTGCAGTGAGGAGGGGGCAGCCTCTGCTCCTTGGTGGCAAGAGACAGGACCAGAGGAAATGGTTCCAAGCTGCACCAGGGGAGGTTCAGGCTGGATGCTGGGAAATATTTCTTCATTGGAAGGGCTCTCAAACATTGGAATGGGCTGCCCAGGGCAGTGCTGGAGTCACCATCCCTGGGGGTGTTCAAGCAGCTGTGGACCTGGTGCTAGGGACATGGTTTAGTGTTGACCCCGCAGTGCTGGGTCGAGGGTTGGACTGGATGAGCTTGGAGGTCTCTTCCAGCTGGATGTGTCTTGTGATTCTGTGGCTTCTCATTCTTATGTCTAATATGTGAAGCAGAGGCTTTCCTTCCTGAAGAGTGAAGCTCAGTACTGATGAGGGAACCCCGCCCTAAGTGGCAGTCTGTGGGACTGTGCACACCAAATACCAACACAGTTCACTCAGAAATCATTTTGTATAACGGAGTTTGAGTCCAGGACATTTTATTCTTTCCTGAGAGTTTTAGTTGTGACTGAATTGAAAGAGGTGCTTTTGCACACTGGAGCAGCAGCAGCAGTATCTTTCATTGAATGTTTTGATAAGGCTTTTGGCTTCCTGCTTGTCATCTGAAAAGTGAAGAAGCCTCAGTTTCGGGCCAGATTTAGAAGCAAGTTGAACTGAGTCCAACAGGAGCTGTGACTGATGACAAGGGGCTCTTCCTTCCAGCTCTGTCAATAAACATGTGTTCTCTACTACTTTTAGCTCTTCCTAGCATTCTGCTTGCTGAGCCCTGTAGCTGCAGCAGTAACTCTCCAGTCTTGGAAGAGCTAATGCCCTGGCAAAGCCCTTTCAGACCTTTGGTTAAGAGGCACAATTTTACTTTGCTTGAAACTCACAGAGCAGCCCCAGGGTAGCCTAGTTTCTTGGTCAAGGCAGGCCAGCCAGGCATACAAGGTTTTCCTCTTGCATCTTCCCCTCACTTGAGACAACTTAGAGGTGTTATAGTTTGCCTGTCTCAGAATCACAGAAACATTCAGAGCCTCAGGATCACCAAGTCCAACCCAGAACCCTACACCACAAGGCTCACCCCTAAAAACCAGAGCCCCAAGCACTACATCCAAACCACCCTGAAGCACAGCCAGGCTTGGTGTCTCCTCCTTGGTGCTTTCCTTCTCTTAGAGTAGCTCTGATGTTTGGGACTTGTTAGCTAAGTGGTTTAGGGTGCTTGGCTATGGTTTCAGAGCTAATCTCTCCATTTCTAGCACTCAGGATCTCTGCATGACTGGAGCAACAACTTCCATGCAGAAAGACTGAAAGAGAAGGCCTGGAGATTTGAACAATACTTGCCTTGAATGGCTCCATATCCATCAGAATGTTCTCACACCCATTTGAAAACACTGCCAGCACTTCCATGCTGATTAGGACTTTTAAGAGTGTGTGATTTCAGTAGTTTCTCATATCAGCACCATTGCTAAGTTTGAGGGCACCAAATATGTTACCCAGAGAAACAGGAAGCTTCGCTCGGCAGAGCTGAAAACGCTTTGTCCACTGACTCCCTTAAACTGACTTCCATTTGCTTCTCTTCATGGTCTTATATTTATTTTGAGCAGCCATATGATGGTTGGGCTTAATTATTTCAGAGGTTGGACTTGATGATCTTAGAGGTCTTTTTCAACTGAAACAATTCTATGATTCCATGATCTTGAAATATGCAGATCCAGGGAGGTTCTCCTCCCACTCTACTCTGCCCTGCTGAGGCCTCACCTGGAATACTGCATCCAGTTCAGGAGGAACAGGGATCTGCTGGAGTGAGTCCAAGGGAGGGCTGCAAGGATGCTGAAGGGACTGCAGCACTGCCTGGGGAAGAGAGGCTGAGAGCCCTGGGGCTGCTTAGTCTGGAGAAGAGAAGACTGAGAGGGATCTGTTCAATGTCTATCAATAGCTGAGGGCTGGGGGTCAGGAAGGGAGGGACAGGGACAGGCTCTGCTCACTTGTGCCCTGGGATAGGACAAGGAGCAATGGATGGAAACTGCAGCACAGGAGGTTCCGCCTCAACATGAGGAGGAACTTTTCACTGTGAGGGTGCCAGAGCCCTGGAGCAGGCTGCCCAGAGAGGTTGTGGAGTCTCCTTCTCAGAAGCTTTTGCATCCCTGTCTGGATGTGTTCCTGTGTGACCTGTCCTGGATTCAATGGCCCTGCTCTGGCAGGGGGTAGGACTGGAAGCTCTCCAGAGGTCCCTTCCAGCCCCTAACATCCTGTGATATATATTAAGAAATTCTGACCTCTGAAGCTTTTTCAGCTCCTTAGTTGTCCCCACCAAGAACATTCTTCTTCACTGTGGATCTTCTATGGCAGAAAGCAGACAGATGAGAGAAGTACACACATAGGACAAAAGGAAAGGAAAGATACACAATTAATATTCTTATTTCATAATAAAAATGCATTGCTGATGCAGAGAGAGTCACAAAAATAAAGTAACTCCTCACTGATAATGTCCTGAATATTAGAAACAGTAAAGCCTGTGTGCAGATGTATAAAAAGAGCTCTCTCATCCCTCTGTGCTGTAAAAACCCCACAGATACAGACATAAAAAAGATACATTTTCATATATCATCAAAGAGCTTGAGGAGTTTCTTTCAAGAGATTATGACAATGTCTTGAAAAAAGATTATAGCATATTAAAGTGGGACTTAAATAGGGCAGAGATTGCTGTTCCCACAAAAGCAGGGAGGAAGTCTGTAACTGCGCAGCTGAATAAACCTATTGCCGCTGCCTGGATCCTGACGGCTTAGTTCTAAACCTTCCACCTGTACCAGCTAGCTTCTGTAAGCTACTGGAATTCAAAGGGATGTGTGTGCTTGCTTTTTACTGCTTTGCTAAGGCTAGTGTGACTGAAAAGCTCTCCTAACAGAATGAATTACGCTCCGCTGGCAGCGCCGTGCCTGAAGCGGCTCCGGTTTTGCCTTAAGGGAGGCAATGGTTCTCGGTGCAAAGACGGAAATACTGAGCTGCCTGGGCAGCAGCGAGCTGCCTCTGTTCATTCCCCCCACTGCAAGCTGGCAAACTTCACAGCATGGTATTGGGACAGGAAAAGAATCACTTGACAGAAGTGCTGTGAAGATCTCTGGCAGATCCTGCTCAGTTTGCTTTTCCTCTTCTCCCTTTCCACCTCTCCTTCCTCTTTTCTCGTGTGCGTCTAATTGATTTAAATGCTATCTGCCTGTGCAGTGAGAGTGTAACACTGCCAGAGTCAGGAGCAGCTCTGGGAAGACTGTGTTTCCCTTTGCTCTCTCTGATTCTTATCAGTAACACTTCTGTCCTCACGAAGATGTATGTTTGCCACAGTGATAGCACACTTCAGAAACTGTATTAACCTGAACCAGCTCCCACTGCTCAGCTCCAGAATATGCTCCTTGTCATACGTGACTCCTCTCAAACTCAGCTCAGGCAATGTGGAAGTCTAGAGAGCCATGGACTTGGAGAGTGCCTTGAGTTGGAAGGGACCTCAAGGATCACCCACTTCCAACCACCCTGCCACGGGCAGGGACACCTCACACTAGCCCAGGTTGTTCAAGCCTCATCCGGCCTGGCCTTAAACACTTCCAGGGATCATAGAATCACAGAATTGTCAAGGGTTGGAAGGGACCTCAAGGTTCCAACCCCTGCCAGGGCAGCATCACCCAGGGCAGTCCACACAGGAATGCATCCAGACAGGGTTGGAAAGGCTCCACAAACAGAGACTCCACAACCTCTCTGGGCAGCCTGCTCCAGGGCTCTGACACCCTCACACCAAACAAGTTTCTCCTCATGCTGAGCTGAAACCTTCTCTGCTCAAGTTTGTCTCCACTGCTCCTTGGCTTATTGCTGTGCACCACCCAAAAGAGCTTGGCCCCCTCCCCTTGACCCCCAGCCCTCAGCTCTTGATAGACATTGATCAGATCCCTCTCAGCCTTCTCTTCTCCAGACTCAACAGCCCCAGGGCTCTCAGTCTCTCTTCACAGGGGAGATGCTCAAGTCCCCTGAGCATCCTCCTGGCTCTCCCTTTGGCCTCTCTCCAGCAGGTCTCTGTCTCTCTGGAACTGGGGAGCCCAGAACTGGACAGAGGATTGCAGGAGTGGTCTGAGCAGGGCAGAGCTGAGGGGGAGCAGAACCTCCCCAGCCCTGCTGGCCACGCTTTGCTTGCTGCACCCCAGGATCCCATTGGCCTTCTTGGCCACAGGGGCACATTGCTGTCCCATGCAGAACTTGCTGCCCACCAGCAGTCCAAGGTCTTTCTCCATGGAGCCAATGAGTGCTGGCAGGTGAAGGCAGGCAGATGTTTTGCTGATCAGACCTGCATAAAATATTTACTTGTCAGCTAAGTTTTGAGTGTGTGTTACGACACAAGGTGGTTGGAACTTGCATCCTTTCATAACTAAGTATTAGTGATGTGTTTTCATTTGATGGTCATGCAGGTGCCTCCAGTGCTTCCTACTTTAAAACTGGTCTGAGACTTTCATTGCTGGGGTGCTGACTCTCAGGTGCTGATATGTAAAGAGCTTGGCCAGACTGCCAGCTGTAACTTAGGGAGGTAGCAAATTGCAGTTTGCGTCCTCGGCATCCTTGCTCCATGTTCTTGAAATGTTTTCAGTTGTGGCTCTGTCCTGAGGGGATCACAGCAATTGGCTCTGATGAAGCAGCAGTTGCTCAGTGAGGAAGAGCTGCATGGGGAATGCATTTGCATGCTGCATGCCAGCTCTCCAGGTATTGCTGTAGAAACTCTGCAATGGCTTTTCAGTGATTAAAAGGCTCTGAAATGTACAAGCTGTGATTGATAACAGAATGGTACAAGGCAGCTCTTCATAAAACCTGCCAAAGATAAGAATGGTGTCAGATGACACCAAAGGATACCCAGGAATTTCTGGAAGCCATTCAGAGCAGCAGTGATCAGACAGCTTTCTGTAGTGCTGCTATTGCAACTGGGGACAGCTGGATGAAAGTCCAGCCCCAAAAGGCTTTCATCTTTGCCAGGCTATTTCTTCAGACACACACACACACAAGAGGAGAAGAAATAAAAGCCCTGCTCTTTGCAATGTGCTATTTGTGGCTATGGGGTATGCAGTGGTCAAATCCAAGTGCTCAGCTGAAGGATAATTTAATGTTGCAGTACTGAAGTGAAGAAATGAAACAGCACAAGTGGATATGGTGCAGTTTGAAGCAGGAAAAGGAGATCTTCTTCCAAGTATTATTGGTTGGACTTAAGGGCAACAAGGCTGGAGAGAGGCCTTGAGCACAGCCCTGTGAGGAGAGGCTGAGGGAGCTGGGGTTGCTTAGCCTGGAGAAGAGGAAGCTCAGGGGTGACCTCATTGCTCTCTACAACTACCTGAAGGGTGGTTGTAGCCAGGAAGGGGTTGGCCTCTTCTCTCTAGCAACCAGCAACAGAACAAGAGGACACAGTCTCAAGCTGTGCCAGGGGAAGTTTAGGCTGGAGGTGAGGAGAAAGTTCTTCACCGAGAGAGTGATTCGCCATTGGAATGTGCTGCCCAGGGAGGTGGTGGAGTCATCCCTGGAGGTGTTCAAGAGGGGACTGGACGTGGCACTTGGTGCCATGGTCTAGTCGTGGGGTCTGTGGTGACAGGTTGGACTCGATGATCTTCGAGGTCTCTTCCAACCTTAGTGATACTGTGATACTGTGTGACTTGCTGATCTTGGAGGTCTCTTCCAGCCTGCTTGATCCTGTGATGCTGTGAAGTGGTTCTGGCCTCTCAAAACTTTGCATATATTTGTCTGTGAGTGCCCTGTCAATGTTCCTCCATCTTTCCAGCCACAGGGACATACGCAGCGGTGCCTGCAAACACACACACGATCCTGGCTGCCTTTTATGGGCATGTGACTGTCATCCTACGAATTAAAGTTATGGAAATACCCATCTGTAGATAAAATTCCAGTCAGCAGGTGCCACACACTTTGATGGAGGCTCTCCCAGGTGTGGTTTCCACCTTCCTGCTGTCCCAGGTCTGATCATGGAATCAAGAAGTGTTTGCACTGCAGGATAAGAGGGGCTGGGAGCAGGGAGTCTTGTTTCCAAGTATGAGATGAGTTTGCATGAGTGAATCATTAGAGAACTGGAGCAACTGCTTGCTTTCAGGCACTTACATGAGGATTCCATGGGGAGGATGAATTCTGCTTACTGGTTGTAAGCTTGCTCCTTGTTTCAGAAGTCTCCTGACCTTTTCCTAGCTGCCCCCTCCACTTGCAGATCGCCACTGCAGTACTCTCTGCTCAGACCCAAGAAAGAGGAGGCAAGCAGGCTCCATCTTATGTGCAGTGTTATAAGACATTAGAGGTGTAAAGTCATCTTCCCTTTGATTTTTGGGAGGTTATTTTAACCACCTCTTCCCAGAGATCTGTTTTCCAGGCTGTCCCCGCAGTTCAGCTGCGCTGCTGAGCAGCAGTGAGTGCTGATGTGGAGATGGGGACTGGTGGCTGGACTGGGGGTGAAACCCAGAATTTAGGACAGCTCTGCTGCCAGGATTCATGAAACTGTGACCCCAGGAAGATTATACTCACAGATGGTACAGCCAGGTGAAGTTAAATTGGATGTTAGGAAGAAGTTGTTCCCCATGAGGGTGGTGAGAGACTGGCACAGGCTGCCCAGGGAGATGGTGGAAGCCTCCTGCCTGGAGGTGTTTGCAGCCAGGCTGGATGTGGCTGTGAGCAACCTGCTGTGGTGTGAGGTGTCCCTGGCCATGGCAGGGGGTTGGAACTGGCTGATCCTTGAGGTCCCTTCCAGCCCTGACAACTCTGTGATTCTATGAACTGCAATTCCTAAGTAACTCTTCAAGATTCTTAGGTAGAGATTCTAAAGTGTTGTATCTGTGTTACCCAAATCGGGGAGCTGGCCACCAGGCTGCCCCTGATTGGTGCCTCTTAGCCAGATAAAGGTGACAGTGAACGCCCTCGGAGAGAAAGAACTGTCTCCTGCTCTACCACCAGCAACTAGTTTCCATTATTCAAGTAGCCTGTAAGTAAAAGCTGACAGACACTGAGGCTGTAAAGTTGTTTCACTTCAATAATCTTATTTAGGGAGAGGGCTCCTGCAGAGAGGTAATAGAAGTGGAGATAATATAAATGTCTGTCTTCATAGCCAAACTTTTGACTTGACAAGCAAGCTATTTTACGTTGTGGAAGGTAATTCTGTGCAGAACCAGTCTTCTGACAGTATGTTCTTTGATCTGTGAAGCTGGTGAGCCTCACTAAAACTCATTTTAAGAGCCCTGGCTAGGGATCTGCCTTCACTGCACACCCCAGAGCAAGGCATTTTGACCTGGGGATTATCAGCAAGTCCAGGTGGTGCAATGTTGCTTTTTATTTGTGTGAAGACAGAAACCTCCTGATGATGTCGAACTGCTCATGTACAGAACTGCTCTTGTGGGTGTATTTAAAAGCTTTTTTGGGTGTCTTTACCCATCTATCATCACTTCCAGAGGATAATGCTTTTCTTGTCTTCAACTTGCTAAAACTCTCTCTCTGATGCAGACCTTTATACATCTAGATTTAGACAAACACCCCCCTGTGAGTGGGTCTCTTCAGTAAGACATCCTCTGTCTGGCTTAACACTCTAGCACCACGTTCTTCCTGCACCTGAGCCTGCTGCTGAAATGTTTGTGCCACAGAAAGGGGGTCAGGGCTGGTTTGTTGGTAGTGTTCCTCCACCTGCAAGTTTCTAACTTCCTTGGCAGTAGAAACACAGAATCAGAGAATGGTCTGGGTTGGAAGGGACTTCTGAAGGTCATCTGCAGCCTCCAGGGGCATCGCCAGCTAAATCAGGCTGCCCAGAGCCCTGCTGAGCCTCACCTTGAATATCTCCAGGGCTGGGGCCCCAACCGCCTCCCTGGGCAACCTGTGCCAGTGTTCCACCACCCTCAGAGCAAATAACCTGCTCCATGTCTCCTGCCATGGCAGAGATGTTTCATTGTGCAGTCACCTGGGTGGCATTTCCTTCTTCTCTGGTGGCTGACACTTTTCTAGAGGTGTGTGTGGAGCACCCCAGCAAAGGCAAGACATCGTCTGCACCCGCTCACAGATGTGTTAGAGGGGAGCTGTTCTCAGAGGAGTATAATTTCTGGCATGAATGGGTTGTAGTTTTGGCATCACCTCTATTGCAAAGTTGCACCTGTAAAGATTTTTTTTTCCCTTTGCTTAGCAGAGGTATTGAAAACCAAATGACAGATGAATGTATTGGGGTTTATGATAAGGGAGGTTCTCCTGCTCCTCTGTCCTGCTGAGGCTGCATCTGGAGTATTGTGTCCAGTTCTGGGCCCCTCAGTTCAAGAAGGACCTCAGGGAACTGCTTGAAAGAGTGCAGCACAGAGCCATGAAAACAATCAAGGGAGTGGAACATCTTCCTCATGAGGAGAGCCTGAGGGAGCTGAGGGCTCTGGAGCTTGGAGAGGAGGAGCCTGAGAGGTGACCTCATTGCTGTTGCTCAAGATGTGCAGGGGGGAGTGCCCAGAGGCTGGAGCCAGGCTCTGCTGGGGGATGCCCAATGCCAGCCCAAGGGGCAGTGGTGGAAGCTGAGGCAGAGGAAGTGCCATGGAAAGAGGAGGAAAATGTTTTCCCTGTGAGGGTGCCAGAGCCCTGGAGCAGGCTGCCCAGGGTGGGTGTGGAGTCTCCCTCTCTGGAGCTATTCAAGCCCTGCCTGGATGTGTTGCTGTGTGATCTGCTCTAGGTGCTCCTGCTCTGGCAGGGGGCTGGACTGGATGCTCTCTTCCAACCCCTAACATTCTGTGACTCTGTGAAATGTTAGCACCTCAGGTTATAGTTTTCTTTAAACTAATCATTGTGCTTCACTTCAAAGTTTAATCTTCATGGTTTCCCCTCTCTGCTTTCCTGAGGAGGATTGACTGTAAAGACTGGTTGTGAAGTGTTGTCTTTACAGGGATAATTGCCTCTGTCATGCTTTTCTGCTCTTCCTGGGTGTGCCATGCCAGGATGGTAGCCATCTCTGAGTCAAGTGGTTCTCTGATTTGTACATGATCCTTTTCCATGCTGCATTATACCTTGCAGGCTCAGGTAACGGGAAGCTGAGGCTGAATCCTGTATCTGATTGTTTAAAGCTATCACCTGAGAATTACTTCAGGTGTAAAATGTATATGTACTCAACATGCAAGGAAGCTTTGATGAGCTTTAGCAGCATCCTGAGATTTGGAGTCTTTAAAAAGAATTGTTGACAGGATCCCAGGACGTTAGGGGTTGGAAGGGACCGCTGAAGATCACCGAGTCCAACCTCCCTGCCAGAGCAGGGCCATTGAATCCAGCACAGGCCACACAGGGGCACATCCAGACAGGGCTGGAAAGGCTCCAGAGAAGGAGACTCCACAACCTGCTCCAGGGCTCTGGGACACTCACAGTGAAGAAGTTCTTCCTCATGCTGAGGTGGAACCTCCTGTGCTGGAGTTTCCATCCATTACCCCTTGTCCTGTGCCAGGGTGCAATTGAGCAGAGCCTGTCCCTGTCCCTTGACCCCCAGCCCTCAGCTATTGATAGACATTGATCAGATCCCTCTCGGTCTTCTCCAGACTAATCAGCCCCAGGGCTCTCAGCCTCTCCTCCCCAGGCAGTGTCCCAGTTCCTCAGTCATCCTTGCAGCCCTCCCTTGGACTCTCTCCAGCCGGTCCCTGCCTCTGCTGAGCTGGGGAGCCCAGAGCTGGATGCAGTGTTCCAGTTGTGGCCAGGACAGAGGATTTTAACTGTTCTTTAATGGTTAAAATAGAGGGGGGAGTGGGGGGGAATTGATTGCTATTTTCATCTCTCTCCCTTTATTTCACTGCAGTCTCACCTCATGACCTCTGGCACTGTGGACTTCCCTGGATTTTATCTGGCGTGCTTGGTTTGCCAGCTGGACTGAGCAGTTGTCTCTCTGGCTAGTGCTGGCTGCTCTACCTCACTGTTTTAAGTTGTGCACCCCTGCCAACAGGCTTCTGAAGGCAGTGTGGTAGTTGTAAAGCCCAACAGCTTGGAAATGACCTTTTGTTTCCCCTCTCTGCTCTCAGTGTTGCTTTTATGGCCGCTGGATCTGCGCTAGCATTGAACCCAGCGCTCCCAGCTTTAAACCTGGACGTGGAGCTCTTCCCCCGCAGCAACCTTGGCTTGCCAGTCCCCCATCGTGTTCTTCTGCATGGTGATGAGCAGTGATCTGGGGAATCCCAAAGTGCTGTTAGACTGGAAACCCAGCAGGCAGCTGGAGAGCTGCCAGGAGCTGGGATGAGCTGCAGATTTGAGAATCAATATGAACGACTTGACTTTATTTGTGGACTGCCAGCTGCTTCTCTTTAGACCTTAGGATGCATCCTTGATCTATGTCTTAAGTGGGTTTGCACCACAACATGCACTGTGAAAGGATGATTTCTGACGTGGAGATAATGTTGTGTCTGAGTTATAAAAGGTGATGCCCCACTTAAGCCTTCAATACCATGAATGTGATGCAAAGAGTTTGCAGTAGAGATTTTGTTCAGTTGCAATTCAGGCAGCTCCATGGAGAAAGGCCTTGGTGGGCTGATGGGCAGCAAGTTCTGCATGGAGCAGCAATGTGCCCTTGTGGCCAGTAGACCCAGCCCTGGATGTATTTAAAGCTGGTTTAGATGTGGTGCTTGGGGCTGTGGTTTAGGGGTGAGCCTTGTAGAGTTGGGTTCTGGGTTTGCCTTGGTGACCCTGAGGCTCTTTTCCAACCTGAATGTTTCTATGATTCTGTGAGCCAATGGTGTCCAGGGGTGCATCAGGAAAAGTGTGGCCAGCAGGGCTGGGGAGGTTCTGCTCCCCCTCAGCTCTGCCCTGCTCAGACCACTCCTGCAATCCTCTGTCCAGTTCTGGGCTCCCCAGGTCAAGAGAGACAGAGACCTGCTGGGGAGAGGCCAAGGCAGAGCCGGGAGGATGCTTAGGGGACTTGAGCATCTCCCCTGTGAAGAGAGACTGAGAGCCCTGGGGCTGTTGAGTCTGGAGAAGAGAAGGCTGAGAGGGATCTGATCAATGTCTATCAAGAGCTGAGGGCTGGGGGTCAAGTGGAGGGGGCCAAGCTCTTTTGGGTGGTGCACAGCAATAAGCCAAGGAGCAATGGAGACAAACTTGAGCAGAGAAGGTTTCAGCTCAGCATGAGGAGAAACTTGTTTGGTGTGAGGGTGGCAGAGCCCTGGAGCAGGCTGCCCAGAGAGGTTGTGGAGTCTCCTTCTCTGGAGCCTTTCCAACCCTGTCTGGATGCCTTCCTGTGTGGCCTCCCCTGGGTGCTGCTGCTCTGGCAGGGGGTTGGACTGGGTGATCTCTGGAGGTCCCTTCCCACCTCTAATATACTGTGGGACTGTGAATTGGATCTGACTTTATTAGCTTCCTTTATGTTTCTTTTAAATCTTGGTGTGATTAACAGCAGCACATTTCTTTCCTTCTTTTCATATCCTGCATTTGTGTAGACCAAGATCAGCACATGTGGGGTTGGTAAAAAATTTCCTGTTCTTGTGCACTAAAACTGAGCAAAACCATAACATCCTCAGATCAGAGTATCCTAGAGTTCTTTTACACCCCTCATAACTGATTAATGTACCATGGCTACTAACAGCACATTTGTGGATTGTGGGTTACCTCAGCCAGGCTGCAATCCCATCAGCTGTCATAAATCAGGCAAGGCAAGGCATGACCAGAATTTGCATGGAGGCTCTCTTCTTGCTGAAATGTTCTTCTGATTCAGTTGGTGATGCTCTGCCTCCAGCCAACTCAATTCTTCTTTTGCAATAGGATACAGAATGCAGAACTAACCAGGTTGGAAAAGACCTCAGAGATCATCCAGTCCAATCTATCCCCCAACACCATCTCTTCAACTAAGCCGTGGCACCAAGTGCCTCATCCAGTCCCCTCTTCAACACCTCCAGGGATGGTGACTCCACCACCTCCCTGGGCAGCACATTCCAATGGCCAGTCTCTCTGTCTGGCAAGAATTTATTCCTCACCTCCAGCCTAAACCTCCCCTGGCACAGCTTGAGCCCCCTCCCCAAAAAATATCATTTAACAATCCTTTGCCACGTGATGCCTTGGAACAGTGGTAAGTTTTAGGAGGCATGAATGTGGATGCTAATGTTGGGTGAAATTCCAGCACAGTGCAAGCAGTGTTTGTGTTTAAATGACTCTTCAGCATCTCCACTAATCCAAAATAGCTTCAAAAAAATAAGTGAAATGATTCAGTCAGCATTCAAATGCTGTCAAAGTTGGCATCATGCAGTTACCCAACCTGACTTGTCCCCTGGCACTCAGCTCTGGGCAGGCCACACCTCCAGTGCTCTGTCCAGTTCTGGTCACCTCAGGACAAGAGAGATGTGGAGGTGCTGGAGCCAGGGCAGAGGAGGGCAAGGAAGCTGGCAAGGGCCTGGAGAAGAAATCTGATGAGGAGCAACTGAAGGAGCTGGGGATGGTTAGTGGGAAAGGGAGGAGGCTGAGGGGAGACCTCCTGGCTCTCTTCAGCTCCCTGCAAGGAGGTTGTGGAGAGGTTGGTGAAGAAGAGGGAATGGCCTCAAGCTGCCCCTGGGGAGGTTCAGACTGGACATCAGTAAACCTTCTTTTCAGGCAAGAGTGGTCAGGGCTTGGAATGTGCTGCCCAGGGAGGTGGTGGAGTCCCCAAGTCCCCAAGAAGGTGGTTTGGCTGTGGTGCTTGGGGCTGTGGTTTAGGGGTGAGCCTTGCAGAGCAGGGCTCTGGGTTGGCCTTGGTGACCCTGAGGCTCTTTCCCCACCTGAATGTGTCTGTGATTCTGTGACACTTTGCATAGCAGAACATTTGTGCTCTTAGTTTTTTTCTTCACTGGTGTGGTATTGAATTTACTCTGTGTATTGTCTCTGGAATATATGGAGAGCACAGAATATGAAGTGGAAGTCTTCCATTGCACTCAAAATGTCAGACTGCATTACCTCCCATATGTATTTTCCTATGTCAGTGGGCAAGGCTGGAAATGTGTTTGTGACCAGAAACATTTGCCATGCTGAAGGCATGCTGGGGGTGAGGTTGTAGGTTTTACAACTTGTTACAGCTTGCAGATCTGATTTATGAAAAGATTAACAGTGAGTGCTGCTGAAGTGACTTCTCTGGTCTGGGCAGCAGGAGAGTGTGGAGGGGCAGCTGAGTATGTTCAAAGCCTTCCTGCTGAATAGCAATTGGGAAAATGTTCCTGTGTTTTATGGTTAAAAATAATACTATTTATTTGTAAGTAGCAGTTGACAAAGATGTAAATGTAAAACATATCCAGTGGCTGTCTCTAGGCCTATTATCTGCATACCCTCAGTGGACCTACAAAATAGCTGTTTTGGTTTTTCCCTGTGAGAACATAATGGGAGAAAGAGCTCTGCAGCCCTGCCCGTGCAATGAGTAATTTGCCAGCAGAGATTTCAGTGCAGGAGCTCTGTCAGTAACCATTGTTTGCATTTCAGTCCACAGTTGTATTTACTGACTCAAAACTAACATCTTGCTGCTCTGGTGGCCAAGAAGGCCAAGGGCATCCTGGGGTGGGTTAGAAGGGCTGTGGTCAGTAGGTCAAGAGAGGTTCTCCTCCCTCTCTACTCTGCCCTGCTGAGGCCACATCTGGAGTATTGTGTCCAGTTCTGGGCCCCTCAGGTCAAGAAGGACCTCAGGGAACTGCTTGAAAGAGTCCAGCAGATAGCCATGAAAATTATCAAGGGAGTAGAAGATCTATCTTCCTCATGAGGAGAGCCTGAGGGAGCTGAGGGCTCTGGAGCTTGGAGAGGAGGAGCCTGAGGGAGACCTCATTGCTGTTGCTCAAGATGTGCAGGGGGAGTGCCCAGAGGCTGGAGCCAGGCTCTGCTGGGGGATGCCCAATGCCAGCACAAGGGGCAGTGGTGGAAGCTGAGGCAGAGGAAACTCCATGGAAACAGGAGGAAGAACTATTTCCCTGTGAGGGTGCCAGAGCCCTGGAGCAGGCTGCCCAGGGGGGTTGTGGGGTCACCCTCTCTGGAGCTATTCAAGCCCTGCCTGGATGTGTTCCTGTGTGACCTGCCCTGTGTGCCTCTGCTCTGGCAGGGGCTGGACTGGATGAGCTTTGGAGATCCCTCCCAGCCACTAACACTCTGTGAGTAGTTTTACCCTGGACTTTTAAATATGAAGCTGGGAGATGCCAACAGTTGGTTTCCCTCTGCAGAGGTATTAAACTGCAGAGTGTTTGGTAGATAACAGATGTCCATTTCAGTGTCCTTACAGAAGAAACATTTAAAATTGGTGTAGTGAAATATAAATGAAGAATCTGAAATAGAGGCAACACATTTATTGTCTTGCAACAGAGTTCAGCCATTGACCACATGACTGTGCTTGTGTTTTGTCTTGGCTTTGACTCTGCTGAGATTTATAATTCATAAGAATAGAAGAGCACAGAGACCACTAAGTAATTGTTTTCAATTGGCCACACTAAGCTTTCACTGTGAAAACAGGAGCAGTGCTCATGGCAAATTTTAAACCAGATTTTTCCTGATACCAGAGAAGGGCCACGAGGAGGAGCAGAGGGCTGGAGCTGCTCTGCTTTGAGGACAGACTGAGGGAGTTGGGGTTGTGCAGTCTGGAGAAGAGAAGGCTCTGAGGAGACCTAATTGTGGCCTTCCAGTATCTGCAGGGGGCTACAAGGAAGCTGGGGAGGGACTTTTTCAGGTATTGGGTAGTGCTGGGACTAAGGGATGAATCCAAGCTAGAGGAGGGGAGATTGAGATTGGATGTGAGGAAGAAGTTGTTCCCTATGAGGGTGGTGAGAGACTGGCACAGGTTGCCCAGGGAGGTGGTGGAAGCCTCCTGCCTGGAGGTGTTTGCAGCCAGGCTGGATGTGGCTGTGAGCAACCTGCTGTAGTGTGAGGTGTCCCTGCCCATGGCAGGGGGCTTGGAACTGGCTGATCCTTGAGGTCCCATCCAGCCCTGACAGTTCTGTGAGTTCTGTGATTTTCAGCTCTATGTCCTCCTTTCCTCTTGTATTGCTAACTGGCTCCTGGTTTGTGTCATTGAATAAGTTACAAACAAGCTGTTAGCTGTGCCATGTGCAGTAGGTAGGAACCTGATGTGCTAATGGATGTGTTAGAGATCCATGGGCAGGAATCTTCTTGCTGGTGTGTGGTACACCTAATTGAGGTCACCTGGGTTTAGAAAGAGCCTGGATGAGGCACTCAGTGCCATGGTTTGGTTGATGAGATGGTGTTGGGTGGTAGGTTGGACTGCCTGATCTCAAAGGTCTTTTCCAACCTGGTTAGTTCTGTATTCTCTATTCTTCACAACTAGCACCTGAGGAATCTCTGGGGCTTTGGACATCACTTCAAGTTATCATGGCTCTGTGCAGCACTCTTCCCCTCAGGAGTTTCCCAACCTGTAAATCCAAATATCATTAGCAAGAGAAACAGACTAGTTGAGTCTGAAGACCAGTCTTCTCATCACCACTTGGATTTCCTTGGCATTGCTCACTTGAGGACCGAGTCTTAGGTACTCAGATGTAGACTCAGGTGAAATAAATAATCAGTGTGAGAAGAACTCTTCAGCTCAACTTTTGAATCTGTGCTCTCTGTGAGTCTGTAAGCCTGGGAGCTCTGCCCTGCTGGGTCCTGTCAGGCTGTATGTTGAGGAGTGGTCACAGCATACCTTGGCTTCAGGAGAAGTCTGGCCTGTGCAGCCCTTTTGCCCATTGCTGCTGGTTCCTGCTTCCCACAGAAACGTGGCCATTGCAGCTGGATACTGCTGTAAATCCGCTTGGGGAAATGACACAGGGTAGAACCAGCTGCCAGGAGAGGTGCCTGTGGACTTTGGGCCTTTTTCAAGGATAAACACTGGCTCTTTAAAAGATGCATGGAGTGAAAAACCCCACCCTGTCCAGCAAATAATTAGCCTCCCCAGTGCTTGCCCCCCGAGTGCAGAACGAGGCAGTAGCTCATGCAAGTGTCCAGAATCCCTTAAAACACACACAAAAGCCATGGCCGAAGTCAGCATTTCTCTGAACCAGATTTATAAACATTGTGCTGCTCTTTGTCAGCTCCTTTTTTAAGAGTCATATTTCCCCCCTGCCAACAAGGTAATGTTTCATTTGTTTTCAAACCTGTTTTGCTCTGTACAGAAGCAGAGGGGGCTCAACGTTCTGTTTCCCTTGCAAATGAGCCCTGAAATGAATCCCAGCTTGCCAGTGTGCCTGGGATGGTGCTAAGGCAGCTGGGGAAGTGAAGCGCTGGGTTGGTCCTCATGCTACCCAGTTGTTAATCAGCTGAGTAATGTTACACAGAATCACACAGATCAGCCAGGTTGGACGAGACCTCCAAGGGCACCAAGTCCAACCAATCACCCAACCCAATCCAATCCAATCCAATCCAATCCAATCCAATCCAATCCACCAGGTTGGAAGAGACCTTCAAGATCATCGTGTCCAACCCATCAACCAATCCAACCCACCAACTAACCCATGGCACCAAGCACCCCATCAAGTCTCCTCCTGAACACCTCCAATGAAGGTGACTCCACCACCTCCACGGGCAGCACATTCCAATGGGCAATCACTCTCTCTGTGTAGAACTTCTTCCTAACATCCAGCCTAAACCTGCCCTGGCTCAGCCTGAGACTGTGTCCTCTTGTTCTGGTGCTGGCTGCCTGGGAGAAGAGACCAACCTCTGCCTGGCTACAACCTCCCTTCAGGTAGTTGTAGAGAGCAATAAGGCCACCAGACCATGGCACTGAGTGCCTCATCCAGGCTCTTCCTAAGCACCTCCAGGGATGGGGACTCCACCACCTCCCTGGGCAGCACATCCCAATGGCCAATCTCTCTGCCTGGGAAGAACTTTCTCCTCACCTCCAGCCTAAACCTCCCCTGGCACAGCTTGAGACTGTGTCCTCTCGTTCTGGTGCTGGGTGCCTGGGAGAAGAGACCAACCCCCACCTGGCTACAACCTCCCTTCAGGGAGCTGGAGAGAGCAAGAAGGTCTCCCCTGAGCCTCCTCTTCTGCAGGCTAAGCAAGCCCAGCTCCCTCAGCCTCACCTCACAGGGCTGTGCTCCAGACCCCTCCCCAGCCTTGTTGCCCTTCTCTGGACATGTTTGAGCATCTCAACATCCTTCCTAAACTGAGGGTCCCAGAACTGGAGACAGGACTCAAGGTGTGGCCTAACCAGTGCAGTGTACAGGGGCAGAATGACTTCCCTGCTCCTGCTGGCCACACTGTTCCTGATGCAGGCCAGGATGCCATTGGCCTTCTTGGCTCCCTGGGCACACTGCTGGATCCTGTTCAGCTGCTGTCACCCAGCACCCCCAGGTCCCTCTCTGCCTGGCCACTCTGTCCCCAGCCTGTAGCACTGCCTGGGGTTGCTGTGGCCAAGGTGTAGGGCCCAGCACTCAGATGTGTTGAATCTCATGCCCTTGGTCTCTGCCCATCTGCCTAGCCTGGCAAGTTTTCTTTATTTCTTTCTTTCTTTCTGTGAGATCTTTTTTCCAGCTCATGCTGCCATGCAAGCAGTGCAAAAGGTTGATGACAAGGATATGGCTGCAGTCCACTGAAGAACTGGTCTGGTCCCTGGTGCAGTGCCATCAGAAGCTGGTGTATGCCAAGTGAATGGGGTGAAGGGCAGGAGAACCATTTGCCATTGCCTTTCCACTGGCTGAGGAAGCAGTTTGGCCTTTCTGTGGTGCTGCAGAAGCTGTGCACTGTTTTGTTAAATGATTTCTAAGATAGAGTAAAAGCATCTGGAAGGAATAATGACAGAGAAAAGCCCAAGGAATAATCTCCAGGTGCAGATAGATAATTAAGAGCTTTAGCTATCCAGGCTCTTTGAAGTGCCATTCTATGCCCAGTGGAGTCAATGGGGAAAACCTGAACTGGTTTCCAGAGACAATGATTCAAAGCTTGGGCTGGCAGCAGCAGCAGCATGCCAATTTCTGTGCAGAGAAAGCTGCACTCTGCTTCCATCCAGCAGTTCTACAAAATCTGAATTTCTTCTCAACATCTAAGCCATCTCTGAGTGCTGGACTCAGGACCAAAGGCTTGTCTGACCACTGCTGCTTTCCTCTGTGGCTGGAAATGCTCTTTATTGCAGGCAGGTTTTACACAAATCCTGGGAAACAAGCTGTCTATGTATAATGAAATTCAACAAGGGCAGAGTCTTGCACCCATGGAGCAGGGTAGGTTGGGGACTGAGCTGCTGGAGAACAGTGAAGGGGAAAGGGACCTGGGGGTCCTGCTGGATGGGAGGTTGACCATGAGCCAGCAATGTGCTCTGGTGGCCAAGAAGGTCAAGAGAGGTTCTCCTGCCCCTCTGCTCTGCCCTGCTGAGGACACATCTGGAGTATTGTGTCCAGTTCTGGGCCCCTCAGGTCAACGACCTCATGGAACTGCTTGAAAAAGTCCAGCACAGAGCCACAAAGATGATGAAGGCAGTGGAAGATCTTCCTCATGAGGAGAGCCTGAGGGAGCTGAGGGCTCTGGAGCTTGGAGAGGAGGAGCCTGAGAGGTGACCTCATTGCTGCTGATCAAGATGTGCAGGGGGAGTGCCCAGAGGCTGGAGCCAGGCTCTGCTGGGGGATGCCCAATGCACAAGGGGCAGTGGTGGAAGCTGAGGCAGAGGAAGTGCCATGGAAAGAGGAGGAAAATGTTTTCCCTGTGAGGGTGCCAGAGCCCTGGAGCAGGCTGCCCAGGGGGTTGTGGAGTCTCCCTCTCTGGAGCTATTCAAGCCCTGCCTGGATGTGTTCCTGTGTGACCTGCCCTGTGTGCCTCTGCTCTGGCAGGGGGCTGGACTGGATGAGCTTTGGAGGGCTCTTGGCAGTGAAAGGAGAGTCTATCTATTTAGGCAGGACAGGGTAAGCTGTTCCCTCTTAGGAGCACTAGCTACTTAAAAACCATTAAAGACAAACTCTGGCTGTCCTGCTCTTGGCACTGGGATGTCTCAACTCAGGCTCAGGCTGTATCAATCATGTTGTTTCTGTTTTGTGGGTTACTACAGCACTGATTTACTTGTGCATTCTCCTGGTACTGCATTATTTCTCCCTTTCAGACTGTGTCAGTTCCACATCTTTCCCAAATCCACTTAGTTTTTCTTCTGCATGTATTGATAGAGGCCATGGCCAGCTCTGGTTTCTCCCAGAGTTGGGTCCTACAAAATCCATACTGTGCCTGGGATTCATTTATTAAACCTAATGCTTCCAGTTCTCATCAAGGCCAGAACCTTGTGGGCCTTGTGCAAAGCAAGGAAGCTGGATGAATACAAACCTCAATTTGCAGTAGATTATTTGAGGCTCTGTGAGGGATGTAAAGCCTTTTGCTTCAGCACATAATACAGCTGCTGATTGACAGGGATGGAAGGGCAGAAGGGAGAGAGAGGCTAACAAATGGAAAAAGAGAGACCCTTGTGCTGCAGGATTGTCACAGCTGCTCCTTCCCAGGGCTGCTGCCCACCGAGTCATGTATGTGAAGCAACATGCAAGGGTTACATGGTCACTGGAGGGGGTGAGGGATGCTGTTTCCCACTCCTGAGAAGAGCAAAGTCAGCTTCAGATATTAATTAGGGGATCAAGGTACCCTTCCAGGCAGGATTAGGATCAGTTCACCCCAAACTCATTGTCATGGCAAAGAGACTTGATCCCACCGTAGGTGGGGGCAGTAAAAAGACAGCACTGCCTTTTGTGTGGGTCACACACATCCCCCTGTGCCCCTCTCAAATGAGAGCCATTGGTGTATGTCAGTCAGTGTCAGGCTGTGAGTATGGAGTGGTTCCTGCTCTGCTGACGGGAGTCTTGTGCTTTGTAGGAAGAAACCTATTGAGGGTTCACTCATCACAGGTCCAGGCAGCTGCCATGGCTGGGTTGGATCTCTGCTGTTACTCAAAGCCATCCTGCCAGCTTCAACATGAAAGTGCTGGCTGGAGCAGAGTGTGGTGGGGCTCGAAGTGCAGGTTGCAAGACGAGAGGCTTGCTGTTGCAGTGGCTGCTTGCAGGTTCTGTCTTTGGGGCTTGTTTTTCCCACTGGAGTGGTGCAGGTTTGGGCAGCTTGGGCTTAGCTTGCTGGCTTCTGCTGCTGCTTTGTGCATTTGGCTGCGCTTTTCCTACAGGAAAGCCGGGGAGGGGCTTTTGAGGGTGTCAGGGATTGAAGGCTGACTTAAAACTGCCGGGCTAGGGTCAGTGTACTCCCTGTTGCTTGCAATGGGGCGTGCTGGGGTACTGCATCAATGAAGTACCCATGTCCTGAAGTCAAGGGCAGTGAAAAAGCTGCTTCTCCCCTTACATGACATTCAGCAGTTGTTTTGATTCAGTGATTAGAGGGAAATGTCCCCCAGTGACCAGTAATAAGCAGGGACTGTGCTTGGTGATGCGGGTGTGAAGGGGACGTGGGCAGGCCGGCGCGGGCAGGGCCGCTGTGATTCCTGCGCGGCACGCGCCAAGGCTGAGGGAAACGCAGCACGAAGGTGTACGCACAGGAGAGGGGGCAGGGCAAGACAAGGAGAGGTCTGCAGTGATGCAACACTCCTTACACTCTGTCAGGCCCTAGGGACCAGCCTGCATCAGTTTGCAGGTGCCAGGCCAGTTGTGCAGAGAGAGCAACTGTTTGTTTGCTTCAAACTGCGAACGGCAGCCTTTGTCTCGGCTGGCAGGTCAGCGTGGGTGACAAAGCACTCCTGACTGCCTCCAGGCCGGTGTGGGCAGTGAGGAGCCGCTGGCGCTTCAGTTTGTTAGAGGCTCTTCAGTCTGGAGAAGAGAAGCTCCAAGGAGACCTCACTGTGGCCTTCCAGTGTCTGAAGGGTGCTACAGGAAAGCTGGGGAGGGACTTCTGAGGCTGTCAGGGAGTGATAGGACTGGGGGGAATGGAGCAAAACTAGAAGTGGGGAGATTGAGATTGGATGTTAGGAAGAAGTTGTTCCCCATGAGGGTGGTGAGAGACTGGCACAGGTTGCCCAGGGAGGTGGTGGAAGCCTCCTGCCTGGAGGTGTTTGCAGCCAGGCTGGATGTGGCTGTGAGCAACCTGCTGTAGTGTGAGGTGTCCCTGGCCGTGGCAGGGGGTTGGAAGTGGGAGGAGATTGGCTTAAAGCAGATGTAAGCAAACAGAGTTTTGCAGAGTTGCTGGTGAAGTACAGCAGAGAATTTGTGACTGAGTTGCTCCAATGAGAGAGAGGAAGGAAGCAGTCTGTGAAGCTGATGCTGCACTTACTGCACACAGAATTTTGCATCTTCTTGTGGTCCCTGAGCAGCTTCTGGCACTGGCTCTGCCTGTGCCTGGAGGTTCAGGTGGCACTCTTTATGTGTAGGTTCATCTCTGACTGTAGCTCTGCCTGAGAGATCTGTGAAGTGAAAAAAAAAGGAAAGGAGCAGCTCTTGGAGTTTCCAAACCTGTCATGCTGAAATCAATCATCAGCATGATCTGGCAAACTTGTCAAGCCCTAATTAGGATTAGCTTTATTGAAGGCTCTGTGGTGGTGGTTCCTGAGCAAGGATCGACCGTAATTAATGGCAGGCACTCAAGTCACCTCGGATTGTTTGCCTTTTAGCTGGTGATTTATTGATGCTAAATTACAATGAGGGAGCAGTGTCTGCCAGTTCAGCATATTCAGGCGAGCCCTTCAATCACCCCCAACATATTTCCAGTGGGGGCTGACAGGCACAGCTCTGCATCACCTCACTTTGCTGCCGAGGGAAGATAGATGTGGCCTGGAGCTGTGCAGGTGAATGCTGCTCCAAGTGTGTGCTAAGTTGGTGTTTGTCCTGAGCACTCTTCTACTTCATCAGTTTACAAAGGCCTGCAGGGACAGGACCAGGGACAGTGGCTTCCAACTAGAGCAGAGCAGATTGAGATTGGATGTGAGGAACAAGTTCTGCACCATGAGGGTGGTGGAACACTGGAACAGGTTGCCCAGGGAGGTGGTTGGGGCCCCAGCCCTGGAGATATTTGGAGTGAGGCTGGACAGGGCTCTGGGCAGCCTGATCCAAAATCAAGAATCAACCATGTTGGAAGAGACCTTCAAGACCGTCAAGTCCAACTGATCACCCAACCCTAACTAATCAACCAAACCATGGCACTAAGTGCCTCATTCAGTCTCTTCTTAGACACCTCCAAGGATGCTGACCCCACCACCTCCCTGGGCAGCACATTCCCTTGGGCAGTCTCTCTGTCTGTGAAGAACTTCTTTCTAAGATCAAGCCTAAACTTGCCCCTGCACATCTTGGACTGTGTCCTCTTGTTCTGGTGCTGGGTGCCTGGGAGAAGAGACCAACCCCCTCCTGGCTACAACCTCCCTTCAGGGAGTTGTAGAGAGCAATAAGGTCTCCCTGAGCCTCCTCTTCTCCAGGCTAAGCAACCCCAGCTCCCTCAGCCTCTCCTCCCAGGGCTGTGCTCCAGACCCCTCCCCAGCCTTGTTGGGGATGTCCCTGGTGACTGCAGAGGGGATTGGACTGGATGGCCTTTGGAGGTACCTTCCAACCCAGACCATTCTATGATTCTGTGATGCTATGATTCCATGATCAGTGCTGGCTTTGATCATGTCCCTGCACAGAGCCTTGACTTAGAGCTGAGAAAAGGCACGTTGCAACAGGCCCACCCTTCTTGGCATTGCCTTGCAAGGAAGCAAAAAAGATGGGTGGTCCTACCTCAAGCAAAATAACACAGAGACTCCTGCAAATTCAGTAGCCACTGAAAACAACCATAGGAAAGCTGACCTCAGCAGAGGATGAAGTCTAGGAGATGGCAGGTAATTACTGTTTGATGAGAACACCAGTGTGTGACCTTCCACTTCAAATCTGATCACAGATGGATCTGTGGTTTTCTGATACCCTGTGCTGGAGGAGGAGGGAAGGATATACCAGGCCTGCAAGACAGCCAGCTGCAGAAACAAATCTGCTCATTCTACATTGCAGGTCACTACTTAAATAGTCCTTTAGTGCAGAAGAAGCCTCACCATACTTCCCAGCTGCTGGTAGCACACTGAAACCCTTTGGTACAAAAGGTAAAGCCTCAAAAGTTACTAAGAAAGGAGGGGAGCCCTTAGATGTCTGAATCTTCATTGTACCTGGCACATGGCTTCCCATCTGAGCTGATCACAGCTAAATGAATAGACTGGACCAGAAAAAATGCTATTGACCTGTGCAGGTGTGGCCCAGGGAGGGTTCCTGGGCTGTCTGGGGTGCAATAACACAGCAGCCAAGGCCTGCAGGAAGCTGCTCCCTGGGGCACTGCTTTGGGTCTGCTTACATACACCCAAAGGAGTTTCAGGGGTTGGTGACACCACTGCTGCTGGTTCCTGTGGAGTCACCCGTGGTTCAGTTCTCTCTTCAGTGTTCTCTTTAGTCCCAGCAGCATCACAGTATCACCAAGGTTGGAAGAGACCTCGAAGATCATCGAGTCCAACCTGTCACCACAGACCCCATGACTAGACCATGGCACCAAGTGCCACATCCAGTCCCCTCTTGAACATCTCCAGGGATGGTGACTCCACCACCTCCCTGGGCAGCCCATTCCAATGGTGAATCACTCTCTCAGTGAAGAACTTTCTTCTCACCTCCAGCCTAAACTTCCCCTGGCACAGCTTGAGACTGTGTCCTCTTGTTCTGTTGCTGGTTGCTAGAGAGAAGAGACCAACCTCTTCCTGGCTACAGCCACCCTTCAGGGAGTTGTAGAGAGCAATGAGGTCGCCCCTGAGCCTCCTCTTCTCCAGGCTAAACAACCCCAGCTCCCTCAGCCTCTCCTCATAGGGCTGTGCTCAAGGCCTCATCCAAACAGAGTAAGCTGTAAATACACCTAAGGATCTGAAAGGCAGTTGTCTGATATAGGCACAAAGCTTACAAAGGGGAGCATCAATAAAGTACTAGAAGAGGAAAGGAGTTAACAAGAGCTGGAAGAGATGTGCTGGGATTGGCAATGGCAGTTATGGGGAAGCCAAAATGTCTGTAGGAGTTTGAATTTTCTGCATGCAAGTGAAGAAACCATTGCAAGGATTCATGTGCCTGGAGGAGTGCTCCCTTAGCTGTGATTTCAGGAGTGCTCCTGTGACCAGATTGCAGCTTGGTACAAGTCAGCATTCCTCTGACTGAAAAAAACATGGGAAAGAGGTGGAATGCCCAGGAATGACAGCCTCTGCCACCATCAGGGGCACTGCTCCTGGAAAGCAGCTCCATGGAGAAAGACCTTGGAGTGATGGTGGGCAGCAAGTTCTGCATGGGACAGAATTGTGCCCTTGGGGCCAAGAGAGCCAATGGGATCCTGGGGTGCAGCAAGGAAAGTGTGGCCAGCAGGGCTGGGGAGGTTCTGCTCCCCCTCTGCTCTGCCCTGATGAGACCACAGCTGCAATCCTGTGTCCAGTTCTGGGCTCCCCAGTTCCAGAGAGACAGAGACCTGCTGGAGAGAGGCCAAGGGAGAGCCAGGAGGATGCTTAGGGGACTTGAGCATCTCCCCTGTGAAGAGAGACTGAGAGCCCTGGGGCTGTTGAGTCTGGAGAGGAGAAGGCTGAGAGGGATCTGATCAATGTCTATCAAGAGCTGAGGGCTGGGGGTCAAGGGGAGGGGGCCAAGCTCTTTTGGGTGGTGCACAGCAATAAGCCAAGGAGCAGAGGAGACAAACTTGAGCAGAGAAGGTTTCAGCTCAGCATGAGGAGAAACTTGTTTGGTGTGAGGGTGGCAGAGCCCTGGAGCAGGCTGCCCAGAGAGGTTGTGGAGTCTCCTTCTCTGGAGCCTTTCCAACCCCAGCTGGATGCATTTCTGTGTGGACTGCCCTGGGTGATGCTGCTCTGGCAGGGGCTTGGACTGGATGGTCCCTTCCAACCTCTAACATTGTGTGATTCTCCTCTGCAGACAAGGTAGCATAATTCTTGTTTCCATGAGGGTTCCTTGGCTCTCCTCATTAGCTGCTGAAAGTGTGTTTGTGTGGTCTGTGCATCTCTGTGTTTTGTGGATTGCATTCAGTTAATTGGGTGTGTTTGGAAAATGAAGGCAAATGAATTTTGCAAATGAAGGCAACCCATACTTTGAGTACACAAACTGATGAGTATGAAATCATGAGAGAATGGGGAAGAAGATGAGTATCTGGGACATGAACAAGAGGACACAGTCTCAAGCTGTGCCAGGGGAGGTTCAGGCTGGAGGTGAGGAGAAAGTTCTTCCCAGAAAGAGGAACTGGCCATTGGGATGTGCTGCCCAGGGAGGTGATGGAGTCCCCATCCCTGGAGGTGTTCAAGAAAGGCTTGGATGTGGCCCTTGGAGCCATGGTTTAGTTGTCAGGAGGTGCTGGGTATTAGGTCATAGGTTGGACTTGATGATCTCTGAGGTCTTTTCCAACTTGGTTGATTCTATGACTCTGTGAAGTGGATGAATGTGCACTTCTGAGTTGGAAAGTGATGGTTGGGATCGTTCATCCTTTGCCTGATGCTTTGGTTTTCCACTGGTTATTTCAAGTGCTGGAGCTTGAAAGGACAGTTTGTGATCTTGCCCTTCACCTCTCTGTCGAGGTTTTTACTCCATTCATTGAGGTTTGTCATGTCCCTGCAGCACTGAATATTCACTTGCAAATGAACTGGCAGTGCCTTGTGTAGCATCTAGCCGTGCCAGCAGGCAGCAGAGCCTTTTGATGACCTCCTGCTGGATTCTTTCTGGCCGGCAAGGTAACTGCTCTTCTTGAAGCCCCCTGTAATTTGTGTCTGTGGATGGCGATCTGTGGTCATCGCTGTGATGACCTGCAACCTGACGTCAGGATGAGCTCCCAGGCAGAGCAGACGGCAGAGATTATACTGAGATCCACCCTCGGAGGTGTTTGAGCAGCCTCTGGACCTGGTGCTAGGCACATGGTTTAGTGTTGAGCCTTCAGTGCTGGGGTGAGAGTTGGGCTTGGATGATCTTTGAGGTCTCTTCCAGCCAGAGGTGCTCAGTCATTCTCTGAGCTCTGGTGTGGTGATGCAAAGTGCATCACCTTGGAAGGAAAATGCATTGCATTTCTCTAGCACAAAGCTATTGAAGCTTGGAAGAGAAAGAAATGGGGGCTGGGATCTCCATGCAGAGCTAGTGACACCCGTGGGTTTTCATTCCAGATAGCCAGAGGATGTTCATCACCTTTGAAGGTATTAAACAAAACCCAGCCTTGATTGCTTTAGCTCTGGTTTAAATGCAGACAGAAGGGGGTGGTGGAATCAATGTTTGCTAAATGGGAGAAGGAAATTGACTTTAGGAGTAAAATACCTTCTGGAGGAGGGTGAAAATAATAGCATGAAAAAACCCAAAGCAAACTCCTCCCTCAAAACACTGTAATGCTCCTTTCATCGGGTGAAGCCAAGAGATAAGGAGAGGGCTCCTGCACTGGTACAGCTGTCACCCTTTCAGTTAAAGCAGCAGATCTGAAATGCTTGCACCAAGGAAGAAGCCCTCAGTTGCCTTTGTTTGCCTTCATCCTCCTCTGCACATCTGATTAGCATTCTGGGATGTCAGTGAAGTGCTAGCCTTTGATCTTTCACAGACTTAATCACTTGCTTTGAGGAAATCCTTAGTCCTTTTGAATCTGATTTCCATTTGAACCAACACTGCTCTGCATTGTTCTAGCACCCAAAAAGGAGCAGGAGCCACCTGGAAACCCTCTTTCCCTGCTGCTGTTTTACAGCCTGCCTTTTAGAAGGAGGACATAGTGTCTTCATGTGAGGGAGAACTTGCTTCATAGACTTCAGTGTGAATCTTGCCAGCATTCTCTGCAGGTGAGCTGGCACACAGGAGTGTGTCCAGCAGATCCAGGGAGCTTCTCCTCCCCTCTACTCTGCCCTGCTGAGACCTCACCAGGAATGTTGCATCCAGCTCTGGGCTCCCCAGTTCAGGAGGGACAGGGATCTGCTGGAGAGAGTCCAAGGGAGGGCTACAAGGATGCTGAAGGGACTGCAGCACTGCCTGGGGAAGAGAGGCTGAGAGCCCTGGGGCTGTTGAGTCTGGAGAAGAGAAGGCTGAGGGATCTGTTCAATGTCTATCAAGAGCTGAGGGCTGGGGGTCAGGAAGGAAGGGACAGGGACAGCCTCTGCTCACTTGTGCCCTGGGATAGGACAAGAGGGAATGGATGTAAGCTGCAGCACAGGAGGTTCCACCTCAACATGAGGAGGAACTTCTGCACTGTGAGGGTGCCAGAGCCCTGGAGCAGGCTGCCCAGAGAGGCTGTGGAGTCTCCTTCTCTGGAGCCTTTCCAGCCCTGTCTGGATGTGTTCCTGTGTGACCTGTGCTGGATTCTGTGCTCCTGCTCTGCCAGGGGGCTTGGACTGGAAGATCTCCAGAGGTCCCTTCTGACCCCTAACATCCTGGGGTCCTGTGATCCAGCTCAGGATGCTGGCTTAGTAAGTTCACTGGAGGGCTGTGGTGGTCTTCTACGCTGTTGTCATTAAGATCTTTAAGAACACTTCCTTGGTGCACATGGTGTTATCAGTGTTCTCTGAGCTGTGTTGGTAGGAGCCCAAACAGCAAGACTGTATAGACTGAAGGGCTGCTAGGTCCTGATCCCACAGCAGTATTCCTTCTGTGCCTTTCATGATACTCAAGGCTGCCCAGGGAGGTGGTGGAGTCCCCAGGCCTGGCTGTGTTTGCAGGTGGTTTGGCTGTGGTGCTTGGGGCTGTGGTTTAGGGGTGAGCCTTGTAGAGCAGGGCTCTGGGCTGGCCTTGGTGACCCTGAGGCTCTTTCCCAGCCTGGATGCTTCAGTGCCTGTGTGAAGATGTAGCTGGCAGGTCATTCTCATTCTTCTAATAGACTTTGCAATACTTACTTAGTGCAGGTTGTTCCTGCACTTCCTGAGCAGCAAAGCCTCTCTGCTGTTTTCATAGTCTTCATCAAATATTACTGAGGCAGCAAAATCCTTAATTGGATTCTTTCTTTCTTTTAAGTGAAATGATCAGAAATTGTTGGTTTTCCTTTTTCTCTTTTTTTTTTTCTCCCCTGTAAATAATAATGAAGAAAGATGGTATGGAAAAAATTATGATTCTGAAAGAGAGAAGTCATAAAAGCAATGCTCTCAAATGAAAACTGTGTTATTTTAATGTAAATTATTCATAGGTGGTGGAGTCTGGATGAGGTTTGTGAACCCAACTTTGTTATCGTTCTTTAATATAACTTTAATATAACTTTAATGTTTAAATCTATGATGCAGAGAATGAAATTCTACTCAGGGAAACCATTCTGATTTCTGTGTAATTGGAAAAGTTTATGCATTCAGCAGGCTGGTGTAGTACTGAGAGCAGACATGGATCTCCAGGACTTTCTGGTAGCTCAGTATGTAACACGGGGCACAGACAAGAGCATAGCAGCAGGGCCAGGGAGGGGATTCTGCCCCTCTGCTCCACTCTGCTGGGACCACACCTGGAGCTCTGTGTCCACTTCTGGAGCCTCTCTTCCAGGAAGGATCTGGAAGTGCTGGAAGGTGTCCAGAGAAGGGCCATGAGGATGAGCAGAGGACTGGAGCTGCTCTGCTCTGAGGACAGACTGAGGGAGTTGGGTCTCTTCAGTCTGGAGAAGAGAAGGCTCCAAGGAGACCTAATTGTGGCCTTCCAGTATCTGCAGGGGGCTCCAAGAAAGCTGGGGAGGGACTTTTGAGGGTGTCAGGGAGTGATAGGACGGGGGGGGGGATGGAGCAAAACTAGAAGCAGGTAGCTTGAGATTGAAGTTGTTCCCCATGAGGGTGGTGAGAGCCTGGCACAGGCTGCCCAGGGAGGTGGTGGAAGCCTCCTGCCTGGAGGTGTTTGCAGCCAGGCTGGATGTGGCTGTGAGCAACCTGCTGCAGTGTGAGGTGTCCCTGCCCATGGCAGGGGGTTGGGACTGGATGAGCCTTGAGGTCCCATCCAGCCCTGACAGTTCTGTGATCCTTACCTTACTCTACTGACCAGAACAGAGGCTTAGACCCAGCTCTACCTGTAGTAACTTTGTCTGGGAAGCAGAACCACTTATAGATAAAATTCCCACTGGCTGATTTGTCCTCTGCAGTGAGGATCAGGCACTGTACCCCCACTGCTGTCCTCCAGTAGTTCATTGCTGGTGTGTTAGCATTACTGATTGCTCACTGCATACATTGTATTCTGTTTAGATCTCTGTATAGTGCAGGTAAAGACTGATGAAGCAGGAGGTCACAGTACACACTGAAAATGCAAATGAATTACTAAAGGGAGAGGGAAATGTTTGTATCCCCCAACTGAAGTAAGAAGCTGCTTACCAGCCAATTTAGTAGGGAAGGTAATATCTAGTCTAACCCCAGATATTTGCATGTCTGAGGAAGTCAGCAAGCACTACTAAGGAAAAAAGGACAGACTGTCTTGGAAACTCAGGAAGCTGAATGAGACAGGAGGAGAGATTGAGTCTGTTTGGATCCTGGGAACATTTCACAATGAGGCTGGTAAAAGGCTGTTGTGGTTTAACCTAGGGACATACAGGAGAGTAGAGTAGAGTACAATAGAATAAACCAGGTTGGAAGGGACCTCCAGAGCTCATCCAGTCCAAGCCCCTGCCAGTGCAGCTTCACCCAGGGGAGTCCACACAGGAATTCATCCAGACAGGGCTGGAAAGGCTCCAGAGAAGGAGACTCCACAACCTCTCTGGGCAGTTTCTCCCCATGTGGAGCTGAAACCTTCTCTGTTCAAGTTTGTCTCCATTGCTCCTTGGCTTATTGCTGTGCACCACCCAAAAGAGCTTGGCCCCCTCCACTTGACCCCCAGCCCTCAGCTATAGATAGACATTGATCAGATCCCTCTCAGCCTTCTCTTCTCCAGACTCAACAGCCCCAGGGCTCTCAGTCTCTCTTCACAGGGGAGATGCTCAAGTCCCCTCAGCATCCTCCTGGCTCTGCCTTGGCCTCTCCCCAGCAGGTCTCTGTCCCTCTTGAGCTGGGGAGCCCAGAACTGGACAGAGGATTGCAGGAGTGGTCTGAGCAGGGCAGAGCAGAGGGGAGCAGAACCTCCCCAGCCCTGCTGGCCACACTCTTCTTGCTGCACCCCAGGATCCCATTGGCTCTCTTAAAAGAAGTACCCAGGAAATAACAACTGGAGGTGGTGTTGCTGCCATTATCCCTCTTGTCACTATAGTTACTCCCTTGGTGGAGGGAGAAGATGTAATCCTTCCCCTTTGCAATATTTCTTCTGCTCCCCAGAGAAGAGCTGTTGCTTGTCCTGGCTGTCACTGTGTGTGTGCAGCTCTGCAAGGTCTCTGATCTCTGCATGACTCTCTGGGTTGGGTTTCTCTTCTGGTGGGGCACTGGGCTGTCAGTCTTGCTCACTTTGTCAGAGATCTGTCTGATCTCAGTCAGCTTTGGTTTGGACTGGATGGTTCCTGCTGGCTGCCAGGCTTTGCTCTTCCACCTTTGAGTCCCCCAGCAGTCTGTGGGTGAAGCTTTTGTCCCAGGTCCATCACAGTCTTATCTGTTTTGTATCCTGCTTTCATGTTTGGCTTCTGCTCTCTGAGTTACCTGCAACTTCTGAGAGCCTCAAGTGCCTCTGAAGCCAGGCCTGTCAGAATTGAGGCTGCTCACCAGTGATGTCTTTGTCTTCACTCATACCCTGTTGTTTCCAGGTGCAGAAGGAGCCCCATTGCCATCACCTCCCATTGCTCTCCATGCTCAGAGAGATTTTCCACTCTGATGCAGGTTTCAGCTACTCCAGTGTGTCCAGTTCTGGGCCCCTCAGTTTAGGAAGGATGTTGTCTTGCTGGAGCGTGTCCAGAGAAGGGCAACAAGGTTGGTGAGGGTTTGGAACACAAGCCCTATGAGGAGAGGCTGAGGGAGCTGGGGTTGCTTAGCCTGGAGAAGAGGAGACTGAGGGGTGACCTTATTGCTCTCTACAACTACCTGAAGGGAAGTTGTAGCCCGGCAGAGGTTGGCCTCTTCTCCCAGGCAGCCAGCACCAGAACAAGAGGACACAGTCTCAGGCTGCGCCAGGGCAGGTTTAGGCTGGATGTTAGGAAGAAGTTCTACACGGAGAGAGTGATTGCCCATTGGAATGTGCTGCCCGTGGAGGTGGTGGAGTCACCTTCATTGGAGGTGTTCAGGAGGAGACTTGATGGGGTGCTTGGTGCCATGGGTTAGTTGTTTAGGTGGGTTGGATTGTTTGATGGGTTGGACATGATGATCTTGAAGGTCTCTTCCAACCTGGTGTATTGTATTGTATTGTATCACTCTCGAATCCTGCTTATTTCTTTCAGTTTTCTTCCCCACCCTTCCCTCCCCCTGTCCTGGTCCTGATAGCCATGAGGTTCAGGAATAGCTTGGGCCCGGGACGCTGGTCATTCGTTCAAGCGGCTGTCCTCTGGGCCGCAGGACGTGGGCTGAGCAGAGCCTGGTGCTCAGCCTTCCTGTGCCAGGGCAGGGAGATTCTTAGGGGTTCAGGGCCTGGTGCTGAGTTTTGCTGTGTGAAATCTGCATCAACTGTGGAGGAGGATGGATTTTTTGTCTGCCACAATCTTGCATGACTACTTTTCTTTACCTGTTGTGGGCACAGCATGTTGCTGGCAGCCACTGTCAAATCATGACCTGGAACAGAGTGAAGGAGTAAATTCAGTTAGTTAAGTCTCTCCAGTGTACCTAAAGGCACCAGGTGTTCAGCTTTGGCTTTCTTGTTTTGGTCCCACTGGTCCATTGGGGTGTTCTGGTGAGTCTCTTGTAAGGATGAGCTGGGTGCAGGCAAACCTCAGGAAGGTCAATCAGGACAACTGCAGGGTCCTGCATCTGGGGAGAAATAACAGCAGGCACCAGGACAGATTGGGGGCTGCCCTGCTGGAAAGCAGCTCCATGGAGAAAGACCTTGGAGTGCTGGTGGGCAGCAAGGTCTGCAGGGGACAGCAATGTGCCCTGGTGGCCAAGAAGGCCAAAGGGATGGGATGGGATGGGATGGGATGGGATGGGATGGGATGGGATGGGATGGGATGGGATGGGATAGAATAGAATAGAATAGAATAGAATAGAATAGAATAGAATAGAATAGAATAGAATAGAATAGAATAGAATAGAATAGACCAGACCAGGTTGGAAGAGACCTTCAAGATCATTGTGTCCAACCTATCATCCAACACCACCTAATCAACTAACCCATGGCACCAAGCACACCATCAAGTCTCCTCCTGAACACCTCCAGTGATGGTGACTCTACCACCTCCCTGGGCAGCACGTTCCAATGGGCAATCACTCTCCCTGTATAGAACTTCCTCCTAACCTCCAGCCTGAACCTCCCCTGGTGCAGTGATCATGGGGTGCAGCAAGAAGAGTGTGGCCAGCAGGGCTGGGGAGGTTCTGCTCCCCTCTGCTCTGCCCTGCTCAGACCACTCCTGCAATCCTCTGTCCAGTTCTGGGCTCCCCAGCTCAAGAGAGACAGAGACCTGCTGGGGAGAGGCCAAGGCAGAGCCAGGAGGATGCTTAGGGGACTTGAGCATCTCCCCTGTGAAGAGAGACTGAGAGCCCTGGGGCTGTTGAGTCTGGGGAAGAGAAGGCTGAGAGGGGATCTGATCAATGTCTATCAATAGCTGAGGGCTGGGGGTCAAGTGGAGGGGGCCAAGCTCTTTTGGGTGGTGCACAGCAATAAGCCAAGGAGCAATGGAGACAAACTTGACTAGAAAAGGTTTCAGCTCAGCATGAGGAGAAACTTGTTTGGTGTGAGGGTGTCAGAGCCCTGGAGCAGGCTGCCCAGAGAGGTTGTGGAGTCTCCTTCTCTGGAGCCTTTCCAGCCCTGTCTGGATGCATTCCTGTGTGGCCTCCCCTGGGTGCTGCTGCTCTGGCAGGGGGTTGGACTGGGTGATCTCTGGAGGTCCCTTCCCACCTCTAACATTCTGTGATTCTATGGTAATGTGGATTCTGTGGCAAGGCATAGTTTAAGTGGTTACTTCCTTGGTCTTGAGTGTGAAGGAGGGAGAGTGAGCCTGTGTGAGCAGAGAAGGAGGTCTCTGTTATTTGTGCTTGTCCAGAGTTCAGGGGGATACTTGCTTGTAATACGGCACAGGAAGGTTTGGGTCCTTGGAGTGCTGGATGAACTGGTGAGCAGGTTAATGTTTTTACTCTCAAGGTAGTAAAAATGTATCCTGATCTAGTAGTATCTAAGTAATTTGCATAAGAATGTAATAACAACACTATTAGGGCTTAAGCTAACCAGCAAGACTAACAGCAGTGTCTGGGGAGCTGTCCAGGACAGGCTGTTTGTATTTCATCTTGCTCTGGAAGAGAAGAGAAACAGATCCATTCCACACACACCCTGCCCTCAGAGGCAGTGCTATCATCAGCTCTGCTGTGATTTTTATCTCCAGGTGGAGCAGTGTGAGGCACATCTGAGAGCTGGTGGTGCTGCAGAGCACTTGCCTGTCCTGCCAGCAGCCCTCTTTCTGCTCCCACCGATACCCGCTGCCCGCCCCCTGTGCGCGCTGCCGGGCTGCCAGAGCAAGCACGGAGCAGGCGGGTCTGCGTATGGAGAGCGCTGCGCTGCTGGAAGCGTTCCTGGCCGTGTGGCTGTGGGGCAGATCAGCTCGATGCGTGCCAGGTGCAGGGATTTATTGGCCCTGGCTGTGAATCTTGGGCAGCTTGGATCTCTGGAAGGCTCTCTGGGCCTGCACCTCTGCTTGCAGCGGGGGGAGGGGGCGGCGGTGGCGCTTGATCCTTTTATTGAGGCGAGTGTGGGTGCTGGGAGTGCTCTGCAAGCAGGGGCATGTTGTTTGCCGCAGAGGCCTCATGCTCTATTAACTGTGGGGCTAGGAAAATGGCTCTTGGCAATTTTCCATCCTGTCACTGCTCTTCGTATTTGCGTTACAAACAGTATTTATGGAGGCAGCAGGAGGCTGCTTCTCCCTCTCCCCTGATCTCTCCCTGGTGGTTTGGTTTTTTTTCCCCATCTGCTGTGTCTGTACCGTAAGGGATGCACATACAGTCCTGGCCCTCTCAGCTGCACTAACAGAAACCTGAACTGACTTCAGTTTGTGCCTCAGTGTGTTCTGTGCAGCTCCTTACCCTAGAGTACCTCTAAGAAGAGTTTGGAACAGGCTGAGAGCTGGGTGCAGGCAAACCTCAGGAAGGTGAATAAGGACAAAGTGCAGGGTCCTGCATCTGGGGAGGAAGAACAGCAGGCACCAGGACAGGTTGGGGGCTGCCCTGCTGGAAAGCAGCTCCATGGAGAAAGACCTTGGAGTGCTGGTGGGCAGCAAGTTCTGCAGGGGACAGAATTGTGCCCTTGTGGCCAAGAGAGCCAATGGGATCCTGGGGTGCAGCAAGGAAAGTGTGGCCAGCAGGGCTGGGGAGGTTCTGCTCCCCTCTGCTCTGCCCTGCTCAGACTACAGCTGCAATCCTGTGTCCAGTTCTGGGCTCCCCAGTTCCAGAGAGACAGAGACCTGCTGGAGAGAGGCCAAGGGAGAGCCAGGAGGATGCTTAGGGCACTTGAGCATCTCCCCTGTGAAGAGACTGAGAGCCCTGGGGCTGTTGAGTCTGGAGAAGAGAAGGCTGAGAGGGATCTGATCAATGTGTATCAATAGCTGAGGGCTGGGGGTCAAGTGGAGGGGGCCAAGCTCTTTTGGGTGGTGCACAGCAATAAGCCAAGGAGCAGAGGAGACAAACTTGAGCAGAGAAGGTTTCAGCTCAGCATGAGGAGAAACTTGTTTGGTGTGAGGGTGGCAGAGCCCTGGAGCAGGCTGCCCAGAGAGGTTGTGGAGTCTCCTTCTCTGGAGACTTTCAAACTTCTCCTGGATGCATTCCTGTGTGGACTGCCCTGGGTGCTGCTGCTCTGGCAGAGGCTTGGACTGGGTGATCTCTGGGGTCCCTTCCAACCTCTGATGCACTGTGATACTTCCTGTGTTGGACTGAAGGCTGGGAAAAAGGATTTATATTTGTAAAGAAACTTTGTGAAAGTTTTGGGGCTCTCCCCCTTTGCTGGATGCTGTGCAGCAGTTCCTAATGAGCTGTCCAGCTCGTGTTGAAGAGGAAGGCACTGGTCCTGGAGAGATCAATACAAGCAAGAGGATGCATGGCTCAGCCCCAATGGGTGACTGCATGCATGGCTCATTGTACCATTGACTCATCTGCTGTTCTTTGCAGTCAGCAGTTTAACAATATGCATGGCAAATGAAATGTGGCTGTGAGCTAGCCAGCACCCAGTGGCAAGGCTCTGTTGTGTGAGGGAGCTGGGCTTGCTTAGCCTGGAGAAGAGGAGGCTCAGGGGAGACCTTCTTGCTCTCTACAACTCCCTGAAGGGAGGCTGTAGCCAGGTGGGGGTTGGTCTCTTCTCCCAGGCACCCAGCACCAGAACAAGAGGACACAGTCTCAAGCTGTGCCAGGGAAGGTTTAGGCTGGGTGTTAGGAAGAAGTTCTACCCAGCAAGAGAGACTGGGCATTGGGATGTGCTGCCCAGGGAGGTGGTGGAGTCCCCATCCCTGGAGGTGTTTAGGAAAGGACTGGATGTGGCAGTTAGTGCCATGGTTTGATTTATTAGGTAGGGTTGGGTGATCAGTTGGACTTGGTGATCTTAGAGGTCTCCCAACCTGGTTGATTCTGTGAAACTGTAGCACTTCTTTCTATATCACTGCTTTACCCTCCCCAGCTTGATCTCAGATTCCACCCCACCCCTTTGGTATTCACATTGCATTAAAGACCCACTATTTACACCAACCACTGTGGAAACCCACCCCTTGTTCATGTTGGTTAACGTTAAGTAATACTTTGTGCAGCAATAAGAAGCAATAAAAATGCCAGCACTAAACTGCTGTGTGTCAGTGACTTCTCCTCAGGGTCTGCCACAAGCCCTTGGGTCTGACTGAAATGATGGCAAACAGTTGCAGACCTTGGGATTAACTCTGCAGGCTAATGTCTGTGTGGGGTGGGATGTGTGCTGCTGGCAGAAGGATATTGCTGGTGCAGTGCTAGAGATAACAGCTGATGGGTGCCAGGGTGTTTGGGTAAGCAGCCAGGAGCTGTTCACAGCATCACAGAATGTTAGAGGTGGAAGGGACCCCAGAGATCACCCAGTCCAAGCCCCTGCCAGAGCAGCAGCACCCAGGGCAGTCCACACAGGAATGCATCCAGCTGGGGCTGGAAAGGCTCCAGAGAAGGAGACTCCACAACCTCTCTGGGCAGCCTGCTCCAGGGCTCTGCCACCCTCACACCAAATAAGTTTCTCCTCATGCTGAGCTGAAACCTTCTCTGCTCAAGTTTGTCTCCATTGCTCCTTGGCTTATTGCTGTGCACCACCCAAAAGAACTTGGCCAGGTGAGCAATCACATCCCTTAGTTGTGTTATGTTCTGCTGTGAGCTGATTGGAGACCTTCCTGTTGGCTTTAGGGAGTTCTCCCCAAGCCCTGGGATGTTTTGGTTTTTTTGATCCTCACCCCCAAATTACTATTTTAAGGGGATGAAAATATATACCAGGAGGGTTTGGTTCTTCCAGCTGGAAAACCTCTCTGGAGCAGGCTGCCCACAGAGGCTGTGGAGTCTCCTTCTCTGGAGCCTTTCAAACCTCTCCTGTGCTGTGGTACTGAGATACTTTTGAGTAATGCTATCAGTAGTTCCTTATCAGTGGAAAACTTGGCTGTTCCTCACAGTGACTACTGTTTGACCTCCTGGTGTTGTAACCAGAGCTGCCACTTTTTGCAGCTGTCTTGTTCCTTAAAGCCCTGTAGAAATAAATCATTAGCTGTTACTCTCTTGCAGCTAAGCATCTTGTACTTATTTTTAGTGAAAGAAATGGTTTGAAATTATCTGAGTGCCAGAAATAGAAACTTTTCTAGTAAACAGTTCCTCTGTGTGTGTGTGTGTGTGTGTGTACAACATCTGTTTAGGAAGCTGCACAAGACCTTTAGAGAGATGTAATAAAGCATCAGGCAGCACTGGGAATGGGCAAACCATTTCAGGGTTTCATTTGCCAGGATGAAGGAAGCTAGGCTCAGGCCATGCCTTCTCTTTGGTTCATTGAAGCTATCAAGAAGTTAACTAGTCTGCAGAGATGAATGAGAATGACATGGTGAGGAGCAGAGAGGTGAGGTGAGATCTAAACAGAATAGTGAGGGAAACCCATGGTGTTCATGGAGGGAACAGTTTCTCTCCCTGGGCCTTCTGGTTTTACTAAGGAAAACACATGCCAGGATGCTTCAGAGAAAAGTATTTTTCCTTCCTGTGTGTTCTGTGTGGAGAGCAACTGAAGGAGCTGGGGATGTTTAGTGTGAAAGAGAGGAGGCTGAGGGGAGACCTCCTGGCTCTACCTGCAAGGAGGTTGTGGAGAGGTTGCTGCTGGTCTCTGCTCCCAGGTCATTAGTGAGAGAACAAGAGGGGATGGCCTCAAGCTGCCCCTGGGGAGGTTCAGACTGGACATCAGACTGAATCAGCTTTTTTCATGTCAAGAGTGGTCAGGGCTTGGAATGTGCTGCCCAGGGAGGTGGTGGAGTCCCCAAGGCTGGCTGTGTTTTCAGGTGGTTTGGCTGTGGTGCTTGGGGCTGTGGTTTAGGGGTGAGCCCTTGCAGAGCAGCTCTGGGCTGGACTTGGTGACCCTGAGGCTCTTTCCCAACCTGACTCTTTCTGTGGTTTCTATGATTCTCAAGTCCTCTGCATGAGAGAGCTGGGTCTTGTTTTGTGTTTAATTTGAACTCTAACCCTGAGAGAGATTCTCCACTGCTTGTTTGGTTTTATTTTTTCAGCTACTGAAGGACCTTCTTACCTTCTTTCTAATCTTTTGTCACTTACTGAGTACAAACCTGGAGCTGCTGTGGTGGGTTGAAGCTTCCCCCAGCATTAACTCAGCATGGCACCCTGCTGCAGCCTGCAGGGCTGAGCAGTGGCTGTCAGCAGCCCTGCTCTCAGGGGCTGCCTGCCCACAGCAGTGCACACCCAGAGATGCCTTCTTCCCTAGGAGCTGCTGGCTCTGGACACTTTGCCAGGTTTCTGGTTGGTCCAAAATAGTATTTCTTCAGTGCACCCCTTAGTGTCAGTCCTTACACCCAGTTCAATGTGTAAGATGTTAGTACAGGAGACAAGTTCAATGGAAAGGTAAAGAATAACAGTGTGTTAAATGCCTGTGTTATTGCATTGTTGTGGTTTGGATTTGTCACCTGGGGTATTGCTTCCAGGCCTGGAGCCCTCAATATAGGAAGGACATAGACCTGATGGAGCAGGTCCAGAGGAGGGGCACAAAAATGATCAGGGGGTTGGAGCAGCTCTGCCACAAGGAGAGGCTGAGGGAGCTGGGGGTGTGCAGCCTGGAGAAGAGGAGGCTCCAGGGAGACCTAATAGCAGCCTGCCAGTACCTGAAGGGGACAGCAAGAAGGCTGCAGAGAGACTGTTTGCAAAGGTCTGCAGGGACAGGACCAGGGGCAGTGGCTTCAAACTAGAGCAGAGCAGATTGAGATTGGATGTTAGGAACAAGTTCTTTACTCTGAGGGTGGTGAAACACTGGAACAGGTTGCCCAGGGAGGTGGTTGAGGCTCCATCCCTGGAGATATTCAAGGTGAGGCTGGACAGGGCTCTGGGCAGCTTGATCTAGTTGGGGATGTCCCTGCTGACTGCAGAGGGGAATGGACTGGATGACCTTTGGAGGTGCCTTCCAGCCTGTACCATTCTGTGATTCTAAACTGTAACAGATATAGACATAGTGCAGTAAACATGGGAAACAGCAGGAAACCCAGAAGTAAATCAACAAGGTGGTGTAAATAAGCTGGATTGTGTTTAGAAAACTTCAGTTAGAAACAGTAAGTGGTGTGTTAGAGCGTGTGTGAGCAGCTAGGCATGTGTGACAGAAGAGAGTATCTGGTTGGTCCTGAAGAGCATTGCTGCAGAGCTGAAATGAAATGCACTTGTTGTTGTTGTTGTTGTTTTTCCTTTGTTCCCCCCAGATATATTAAGAATGTTTTTAGTGGTCATTTCTGGCCTTGCTTGAAATGACTTTTCAGCATAGCATCTCCCCCATGGAGTTAACAACTATCTGTTTCTGTTTCTAGATCTGTTAGCGGTGCCTAAGCATCCCTATGCTGCTATGGAGAACTGGGGACTGAGTGTTTTTGTGGAGCAGAGGATACTGCTAGACCCAAGCATTTCTTCTATATCATACCTCCTGGATGTCACCATGGTCATTGTCCATGAGCTGTGTCATCAGGTAGGAAAGATGCTCAGGTATTTGGTATCGATGTCAGAAATCATGCAGCCCTCTCCCAGCCTGAAAATGGATTGGTGCTGTTCACACAGCTGCAGCTTGTACTGGAACTGAGATCTGTAAGAGACATCAGTGCAGTGCAGCCAGACAGGTTTAAAATGGGGAGAGAAGAGATAAGGATTAGCACTGAACAGCTGCCCTGGCTTCCCTGTGCTTATGTGCTGCATGGGTGTGAGCGTGCTGCTGGGGGTGGGCTGAGCACGCTGATAGCAGCACAAAAGGTTTCATGGCACAGCTACAGCAGAGTCCTGCTGAGTCTCATTGCATCTCAGAAACTGTTTTGACCACAGTCAGTTTGCTTGTCATCTTCTGTCACTTACACACATACTTCTGGTGTCTTTGCCTTCTTTTTCCCTCTCCTCCTCCCTTCTCCTCTTCCCTCTCCTCCTCCCTTCTCCTCTTCCCTCTCCTCCTCCCTTCTCTTCCCTCTCCTCCTCCCTTCTCTTCCCTCTCTCCTCCCTTCTCTTCCCTCTCCTCCTCCCTTCTCCTCTTCCCTCTCCTCCTCCCTTCTCCTCTTCCCTCTCCTCCTCCCTTCTCCTCTTCCCTCTCCTCCTCCCTTCTCCTCTTCCCTCTCCTCCTCCCTTCTCTTCCCTTCCTCCTCCCTTCTCTTCCCTCTCCTCCTCCCTTCTCCTCTTCCCTCTCCTCCTCCCTTCTCCTCTTCCCTCTCCTCCTCCCTTCTCCTCTTCCCTCTCCTCCTCCCTTCTCCTCTTCCCTCTCCTCCTCCCTTCTCCTCTTCCCTTCTCCTCTTCCCTCTCTCTTCCTTTCTTTCTGTTCACTACAGGTGGATAATTGCCTCTTGATAGGTACAGAAAGTTTAGTATCAGTCAGGAAAGTTTCTAATGCCAGGTATTACAGTTCATTTTACTTCCCATCTCCTTATCTCCATCTAACCACATTACAAGTGTTTAGTAATGCTGAGTTTCATGCAAATGCTATTGAAGAGATTTGCTGCAGGGGCAGGAAACCCTTTCTTGCACTCACAAGAGGCATAATCACAGCCTTCAGGTTAAAATGAGTGAGATCCTACTGTGTAATCAGCATGGCTTACATCTGTGACTTTACACAGTGTTCTTTAAAAGGCAGTGCGAATCCTTAACGCTTGCTGCAGCTACCACGTGCCCTGGAGAAGGGAACCTTTGCCAGGGAGTTCTGCAGACGAGCCGTGGCAATAGTTGCCTTTGGTTCCTAGTCCTGCTGCACGTGAACTCTGTGGGCGAGCACGAAGCCCTCAGCTGCGGCAGGAGGTGCCGCTGGGGAGCTGCCGCTGGGGAGCTGCCGCTGGGGAGCTGCTGCTGGCCGTGCTCAGCAGGGTCCCGGGGTTGTGTGGCACGGGCTTTGTTGTGCGGCACACGCAGCGGCACGCTGCCCAGCCAGGAGAATCGCAGTGCCTGAGCGCCCAGGTGCGCAAAACGCACGTTAGGTCATCGGATCCTACCTCCTCTTACTGCTGCAGTCTTCCATGCGTGCATTTCGTGGTGCTGGGCTCAGTGCTCCTGGCTACAGTCTTGTGTCACTCCCCTTAAACCTTGTGATTAATCTGACGGTCAATAATTTTCCCCTCTTCTCCTGAGCTGTTCCCTAACTCCCAGCTGGTTTTTTGGCAACACTTCAATAATTTCCTTTGCTTCCAAAGCAATGTATACCTCAGATGTGGGGAATGATCACACCAGTACCTTGCCAAGTTTCTTCAGGGTTTGTTCTTGTACCAGTACCTGAAGGGATCCTGTGGGAAGGCTGCAGAGGGACTTTCCATGAGGGTGTTGAGAGACAGGACAAGGGGAATGGGTTGAAGCTGAGGCAGAGCAGGGTTACGCTGGAGCTGAGGAAGAAGTTCTTCTTTAGACTGGAGCTGAGGAAGAAGTTCCTCAGTATGAGGGTGGTGGGACTCTGGAATAGGTTGCCCAGGGAGGTTGTGGATAGCTCCTTCCTGGGGGTGTTGGATGAGGCCTGGAGCAGCTGAGTCTAGTTGAGAGGTGTCCCTGCCCACGGTGGGGAGGCTGGAGCAGATGGTCTCTAAGGTCCCTTCCAACCTGAGGCATTCTATGGTTCCAGTCCTGACAGGTATTAAAGCTTGAGCACAGTGTTCAGGTGAGACAGAAAATGAGGCAGACCGTTTCAGAAGGCCAAAGAGAGTCAGTGGCTGCCAAAGCAGGGGTGAGAGACACACAAAAGAATTTTATGCCCAGTTTCTTCAGCAATGACTTTGTAATACCTGAGCAGATACTTGTTTTAGGTAAGTGTCTGAGAGGGGACAAATTAAAATGACACAGCTGCCTTTAGTTTAGTCATTTTGTAAGCTGCTGGTGGTTGATATTTCAGCTTGAGTGTTCTCTCAGAACGTTTCACCTGTGTAATTAAAAGAAGTTCCTAATTGGAATGAGGAGTGTTTTGACAAAGTTTTCCCCAGGCCCCCAAAACACAAATGAGATACTGGTCAAAACACACAGATCTCTGGCAGCTTAGGCTGATAGCTCAAAATAATTACCATAATGCATTAAATAATTCTATTAAGGTAGCAATCAGTTTGGTTTGCTTATCACACCTCGGCTCCACCGGCAGCCTGGAAGAAAGGCTCAGCTGCGTTCGCGCACCAGCAGGCTTTGTGCTCGTGTTCCCAGCCGAGCAGGGAGCTTGCTGTGACAGATGGAGCTAAGGAGGCATGAAAAGAGAAGGAAAATTAATTTCTAAATCAATGCTTTAAAAATCATCTGTAAAGGAAGCAGAGAGCAGAGGGTCTTGCAGTGTGTCCCAAAATAAGTGCCTTCTGCCTGCCAGGCTGAGCATGCAGCTTGAGGGAGGAGAGAAAGAGTCAGCCTGGAGGCCTCTGGCCAGTGGTGCTCCCCAGGGATCAGTGCTGGGTCCAGTTTTGTTCAGTGTGACCTGGCTGAGGGCACTGAGTTCACTCTCAGCAAGTTCCTGATAATACCAAACTGGGGGGTGGCTGACACCCCTCAGGCTGTGCTGCCAGCCAGAGCTGGACAGGCTGAGAGCTGGGTGCAGGCAAACCTCAGGAAGGTGAATAAGGACAAGTGCAGGGTCCTGCATCTGGGGAGGAAGAACAGCAGGCACCAGGACAGGTTGGGGACTGCCCTGCTGGAAAGCAGCTCCATGGAGAAAGACCTTGGAGTGCTGGTGGGCAGCAAGTTCTGCATGGGACAGAATTGTGCCCTTGTGGCCAAGAGAGCCAATGGGATCCTGGGGTGCAGCAAGAAAAGTGTGGCCAGCAGGGCTGGGGAGGTTCTGCTCCCCCTCTGCTCTGCCCTGCTCAGACTACAGCTGCAATCCTGTGTCCAGTTCTGGGCTCCCCAGTTCCAGAGAGACAGAGACCTGCTGGAGAGAGGCCAAGGGAGAGCCAGGAGGATGCTTAGGGGACTTGAGCATCTCCCCTGTGAAGAGAGACTGAGAGCCCTGGGGCTGTTGAGTCTGGAGAAGAGAAGGCTGAGAGGGATCTGATCAATGTCTATCAAGAGCTGAGGGCTGGGGGTCAAGTGGAGGGGGCCAAGCTCTTTTGGGTGGTGCACAGCAATAAGCCAAGGAGCAGAGGAGACAAACTTGAGCAGAGAAGGTTTCAGCTCAGCATGAGGAGAAACTTGTTTGGTGTGAGGGTGGCAGAGCCCTGGAGCAGGCTGCCCAGAGAGGTTGTGGAGTCTCCTTCTCTGGAGCCTTTCCAACCCTGTCTGGATGTGTTCCTGTGTGACCTGTGCTGGGTTCTGTGGTCCTGCTCTGGCAGGGGGTTGAAGATCCCTGGGAGCTCCCTTCCAAGCCTTAACACCCTGTGATCCTGTGAAATCTCTTGTGACACCATGAATCAGTGTTACTAATCTTCTGGAGCTGCAGGAGGATGTATTGTGAACTTCACCACCTTTATTTTCCCCCACCTCTCTCTGAACAGTCATTGCATCTCCTGGCTGTTGCTGCTTTCGGGTTTGCTCAGAGATCTGCCTGGATTCAAGAAAGAAGCTCTGTGCCATTGGGTTTAGTTTGTTTGTCATTAGAAATCATTTAATGAGCCTACCCCAGTACAGATATCACTTTAATACTCTGCTGGTGCTGTGCTACTGTGGCATTACAGACTGTGAGCAGAGCACTGTCTGTGTGAATGGTTTCCAGTGCTGCTTTGTCTTTTCAGATGAATGTTAAGATCAGAATCTGTCTCTGTTGGTCCTGTAGAGAGTTACTTTATTAATAGCCTTCAACTGGCTGCTGATCACTGAGTGGCCATTAAGTTTATCTTCACTTTGGGTGTGAACAGGACTTTTTTCAGCCTCATTGTTTTGTCCCTGACTTCCTAAGCTGCTTGCCAGTGGCATTCATTGTTGTGCTTCACTTCATTTTTGTGGGCTCAAATTGATGAGGGAAGAGAGAGTCTGCTCAGCAGGTTTGTGATGACACCAAGCTGGGAGGCTTGGCTATAGAGCTGAAGGCTCTGCAGCCATCCAGCAAGACTTGGACAGACTGAGGGCTGTGCACAGAGGAACCTGATGAGGCTCAACCAGGATGAGAGCAGAGTCCTGCAGCTGGGCAGGAAGAATAAACTGCAGCAGCACAGGCTGGGAAGGGATCTGCTGGAGAGCAGCCCCAAGGAGAAGGACCTGGGAGTGCTGGTGGACAACAAGTTCTGCATGGGACAGCAATGTGCCCTGGGGGCCAAGAAGGCCAATGGGGTCCTGGGCTGCATTCAGAGGAGTGTGTCCAGCAGATCCAGGGAGGTTCTCCTCTCCCTCTACTCTGCCCTAGTCAGGCCCCACCTGGAATATTGCCTCCAGTTCTGGGCTCCCCAGTTCAGGAGGGACAGAGACCTGCTGGAGAGAGGTGTTCAGGAGAAGACTTGATGGGGTGCTTGGCTGTATGGTCTAGTTGTTGGGTGGGTTGGATTGTTTGATGGGTTGGACGCGATGATCTTGAAGGTCTCTTCCAACCTGGTGTATTGTATTGTATTGTATTGTAAGAGTCCAAGGGAGAGCCAGGAGGATGCTTAGGGGACTTGAGCATCTCCCCTGTGAAGAGAGGCTGAGAGCCCTGGGGCTGTTTAGTTTGGGGAAGAGAAGGATGAGATCTGATCAATGTCTATCAATAGCTGAGGGCTGGGGGTCAGGAAGGAAGGGACAGGGATAGGCTCTGCTCACTTGTGCCCTGGGATAGGACAAGGGGCAATGGATGGAAACTAAAGCACAGGAGGTTCCACCTCAACATGAGGAGGAACTTCTTGACTGTGAGGGTCCCAGAGCCCTGGAGCAGGCTGCCCAGAGGCATTGTGGAGTCTCCTTCTGTGGAGCCTTTCCAGCCCTGTCTGGATGTGTTCCTGTGTGACCTGTGCTGGATTCTATGCTCCTGCTCTGGCAGGGGTTGGATTGGAAGATCTCTTTGGATCCCTTCCAACTCCTGACATCCTGGGATCAAGTCTTGTTTGCTGAGCATTTTGTGTTGTTCTCAGTGTCTGCAGCCTGCTTTCAGGAGCTCCTCTGATTGCTTTGTTGTGAATCCTGGCTGCAGCAATGACCTTGCCTCTGTGTTGTGTGTGAGTGAGTTGTGTGCAGATGTGGTTTACTGAAGGTTGTTTCTCTGAACTGTCTTTGCAGTGGTTTGGTGACCTGGTGACTCCAGTTTGGTGGGAGGATGTGTGGTTGAAAGAAGGTTTTGCTCACTACTTTGAGTTTGTGGGGACTGACTACCTCTACCCAGGCTGGAACATGGTAAGTCTGTTTTATTGTGTTCATTTGGAGACTCCTCAGAGGAGTTGCTCTGCTGCTGCACTCCTGCTTGTGTTGCAGGCAGGGACTGCTGAACAATACCAAATGGTGCATGCAAGTATCAGATGTCCAAGGAAGCAAAATCACCAGGTGTGAAATGCTTTGACAGCCTTCCAGAAGTGTAGCCTGCAATTTATTAGGAGAGAGATAAGGTAGTGTCTGTTATAACCCAGCATTAAAACAGCTGCTGGCCCCGCTCAGAAGTGGCTTGCATTAGAACAGTCATGACTGGGCAGGGACTGTTCCTGAGAACACTCAGAATATTGAATTCTATCCACAAACAGCAGAGAAATGGGAAAGAAATCTTTGGCTAAACCAGGCTGTAAAACTGAGCTTATTTTTCCCCTCAGTTTTCTGTTCTCCCTAAGCTGACTCTTTTTATCTTCCTACTCAAGGAAGATTTACTTTCTATCCTCTTTCCTGCCATCTAGCAGCTCATACTAAGTTAGCATGGGGTAAATGAATTACAGCTCTGTGTTTCTGTGTGGTGTCCAGCTGGCCATGTTGGCCATGCTTTGTCAGCTGCTCTGCAAGGACTGGAGCTCTCTGAGGGCAAACTGGGAAGGCCATGCTGGGACATTCTTCTGGAGTGCTTCTGTTGTACATCAATAGTCAGGTCCCACTGTAGTGTAGAAATAGCCATGGCCACGAGACCCCAGGATGTTAGAGGCTGGAAGGGACCTCTGGAGAGCTTCCAGTCCAACCTCCTGCCAGAGCAGGACCACAGAATCCAGCACAGGTCACACAGGAACACATCCAGACAGGGCTGGAAAGGCTCCAGAGAAGGAGACTCCACAACCTCTCTGGGCAGCCTGCTCCAGGGCTCTGCCACCCTCACACCAAACAAGTTTCTCCTCATGCTGAGCTGAAACCTTCTGTTCAAGTTTGTCTCCATTGCTCCTTGGCTTATTGCTGTGCACCACCCAAAAGAGCTTGGCCCCCACCACTTCACCCCCAGCCCTCAGCTCTTGATACACATTGATCAGATCCCCTCTCAGCCTTCTCCTCTCCAGACTCAACAGCCCCAGGGCTCTCAGCCTCTCCTCCCCAGGCAGTGCTGCAGACCCTTCAGCATCCTTGTAGCCCTCCCTTGGACTCTCTCCAGCAGATCCCTGTCCCTCCTGAACTGGGGAGCCCAGAGCTGGATGCAGTATTGATTATAAGAAAAATAAAAGCTACAGAGAGCTCAGTGAAAGTGATGGTGTGGGAGACCAGGTTGAAGGTTGCTAGACAGATGTTATTGTCCTTTGGAGAAATGTTTTTGCTTGCTGTCCTTTTGTGCTTACACTTCATTCGGTGGCCAGGTACTAGTTGTGAACACAGACTGCCTGGCAGAGATTTGCTGGAGCTTCAATGTTTTGCTTCAACTCTTCCACAGTACCCTCTGCAATGGCTTGAGTGTTTTGTTTCTGACTGATTTTTGAGTATTCTTGTCCCATTCACTTTTGTGTGCCTCAAAGAGAAGACGTTACACTGAGGTGTTTAAGCTCATGAAAAAGAAAGAAGGAAACCCCCAGTGCCCAGGTGCTGCTGCTGCTCTGCTTCCCGGGAAGCCTCAGTGCTTGCTGGTATTTTCATTTTTTTTCCCTTCAGGTGTCAATTTTGGTTGGTGAAAGGTGCAAAGGGCTGCAGGAAAGCTGGGGAGGGACTTTTGAGGGTGTCAGGGAGGGATAGGACTGGGGGGATGGAGCAAAACGAGAAACGGGTAGTTTGAGATTGGATGTGAGGAAGTTGTTCCCCATGAGGGTGGTGAGAGCCTGGCACAGGTTGCCCAGGGAGGTGGTGGAAGCCTCATCCCTGGAGGTGTTTGCAGCCAGGCTGGATGTGGCTGTGAGCAACCTGCTGTAGTGTGAGGTGTCCCTGCCCATGGCAGGGGGTTGGAACTGGCTGATCCTTGAGATCCCTTCCAGCCCTGACAACTCTGTGATTATGGAATGGAAAGCAAGTATCTGAAATGACATCAGTCAGGCTTTGGCTGTAAAAACTTACTCTTCTGCTCCTTATGAAAAACACATCCTAAATTACATTGTAATCCTTCTAATTACGAATGCAATGAGATCTGGCAGGCCTCTGTGATTTCACTGTAGTGAAATGTCATAGCTGACAAATTTATGCACTGAGTTTTATCTTCAGATCATCAGTCATTTGTTCTGCACATAATCAGTTTAGCAGATCCAGAATAAGTTGGCTTTAGAAGCAATTTGGAATATTTAGAGAATCTGACTGAGATTTCTGTGGAATGAATGTAATGTGCAGGGTTATGCAAATGAACAATAAAGTGCAGCAGGACAGGCTGGGAGGGGATCTGCTGGAGAGCAGCCCCAAGGAGTGCTGGTGGACAACAGCAATGTGCCCTGGGGGCCAAGAAGGCCAAGGGGGTCCTGGGCTGCATTCAGGGAAGTGTGTCCAGCAGATCCAGGGAGGTTCTCCTCCCCTCTGCTCTGCCCTGCTGAGACCACACCTGGAATATTGCATCCAGCTCTGGGCTCCCCAGCTCAGGAGGGACAGAGATCTGCTGGTGAGAGTCCAAGGGAGGGCTACAAGGATGCTGAAGGGACTGCAGCACTGCCTGGGGAGGAGAGGCTGAGAGCCCTGGGGCTGGTTAGTCTGGAGAGGAGAAGACTGAGAGGGGATCTGATCAATGTCTATCAATAGCTGAAGGCTGGGGGTCAGGAAGTGAGGGACAGGGACAGCCTCTGCTCACTTGTGCCCTGGGACAGGACAAGGGGCAGTATATGGAAACTACATCCCAAGAGATTCCACCTCCACATCAGGAGGAACTTCTTGACTATGAGGGTGGCAGGAGGGTGGCAGGAGGGTGGCAGGAGGGTGGCAGGCTGTGAGCCTGGAGCAGGCTGCCCAGAGAGGTTGTGGAGTCTCCTCCTCTGGAGCCTTTCCAGCCCTGTCTGGATGTGTTCCTGTGTGACCTGTGCTGGATTCTGTGGTCCTGCTCTGGCAGGGGGTTTGGACTGGAAGCTCTCCAGAGGTCCCTTCCAAGCCCTAACACCCTGATATCCTGTGAGATGCCTATCAGGTGAACCCCTGGCATCTGGGCAGGGCACAGGCAGTACAGGTGGGTTGAATAAAGTGTGACATTTAGTCGGGGATCAGACCCCTGCTGCAGGGTGGGAATTACCTGCAGTCATATTTCTCTGCTGTCCATCAAGATTTCCTTAAATTACAAAGAAGGTAGAGATGAACTTTCTTTAAGGCTTTTGGCTATCAGCTGCCTTTGATAGAAAACACTGTCTATGCTAGATAATTGGAAGATTGGTGGGGGATGGAACACTTAATGAGGGAAGCCTTGGACGGCGCTGCATTCAGGCAGCGTGCTGCAGCGCTTAGCTCCTTAAATTAAACACTGGACATTGTTGTGGTGTTTCTCCCTTGCTGCAGAGAGGGTAGGAAGAGGGAGCAAAGTCTGCAGTGCCTGGAGTTTAGCTTCCTGGATGTTCCTGGTGCTGGGATGAAGTGCATTTGACCACACACACGATGTGAGCTTAAAAAAACCTGGAGAATTTGTAAAAGGAAAAAACAGTCACAAACTTCCTTCCCTCCCCTCCCCTCCCTCCCTTCCCTCCCCTCCCCCTCCCCTCCCCTCCCCCTTCCCTCCCTCCCCTCCCTCCCTTCCCTCCCCTCCCCTCCCTCCCTTCCCTCCCTCCCTCCCTCCCCTCCTCCCCCCCTCCCTCCCCTCCCTCCCCCTCCCCTCCCTCCCTTCCCTCCCTTCCCCTCCCCTCCCCTCCCCCTCCCTCCCTCTCCTCCCTCCCCTCCCCCCCTCCCCTCCCCTCCCCCCCACCCTCTCCTCCTTCCCCTTCCCTCCCCTCCCCACCCTCTCCTCCTTCCCCTTCTCCCTTCCTTCTCCTCTTTTTCCTCCTCCCCCTTTTTCCCCCCTTCTCCTCTTCCCCTTTTTTCCTCCTCCCCCTCTTTTTCCTCCTCCCCTCTTTTCCTCCTCCCCTCTTTTTCCTCCTCCCCTCTTTTTCCTCCTCCCCTCTTTTTCCTCCTCCCCTCTTTTTTCCTTTCCCCCTTTCTTTCTTTCCTTCCTCTGTCTTTGGTTCATCAATGAAGGACACAGTGCAAGCTTCCTGAGTCAGTTACAGAACCAAGAGCCACAGCCCTTGTTTCTGTGGTGATGGTTCCAGCATTCTGGGTGTGGTTTTGTCAGCAGTAATTCACACCTCTGAAAGAAACAATACAAGGTGTTGAGGCCTCTGGTGCCACAGCTCTTTGCATCAGGAAAACAAAAAGGAAGAAGCCAAAGTTTGCTTTCTTGCTAAAGAATTGGCAAAGTTGAGTTCTTCCTCTTCCACTACTGAAGTGTTACCTTTGAGAGGCTGCTCAAGAAGCCACGGACTGAAATGCCAAATTCAGCTTCTTTTCAGCTTATTAAAGGCTCTTTGTCACATTGTGTTTTGTGTAAGTTTAAGAAGCAGAAGATTTGTAGTCGGCTCCAAGAAGAGAAAGGGAATTTTGACTGGGAATGCAGCTTGGGCAGTATGGATACACGAAATCAAATGGATCTATCCACAGCATCCTACCTGACTTGTTGGGTGCTTGTAGGCTACAGGCTCAGAAGCTTTCATCATTAAAACTTTGCAAGTCCCTGGAGCTTTACTACAGATCTGAGAAAGCTTTGCTTGAGGCAGAACTGAGCATGCTCCTCATGGCCGTCTTAACTGACACTCCCAGACTTGGTCTGGCTGCACCCGAGCCCCGTGAGGAGAGCTGCCCTTTAGGCTTGGTCACACCATTATAACTAGGGAGGTTTAGGCTGGAGGTGAGGAAGAAATTCTTCCCAGCAAGAGAGATTGGCCATTGGAATGTGCTGCCCAGGGAGGTGGTGGAGTCCCCATCCCTGGAGGTGTTTAAGAAGAGCCTGGATGAGGCACTTGGTGCCATGGTTTAGTTGATGAGATGGTGTTGGGTGATAGGTTGGACTCGGTGATCTCTGAGGTCTTTTCCAACCTGGTCTGGTCTAGTCTAGTCTAGTCTATTAACTGACACTCCCAAACTTGGTCTGGCTGCACCTGAGCCCCATGAGGAGAGCTGCCCATTAGGCTTGGTCACACCATTATAACTATTAAACCAACAGCACTGTCTTCTGTGCAAAGCTGAGTGCCATCGGTTTGATCTGAATTGCCCACCCCCCTCCACTGGGTTTTTCCTTCTTCTCAAGGTTCTTTAGCTTGCTTAAACATTTCTTCCTTCTCTGAAGTTCTTGATTTTATCAGGTTTTTTTTTTCTTCAATAGTTTTATTAGCTCTTCTTTTACTACAGGAGAAATGGATGAATAACAGTATTGACTGAACTGCCATGGGGCAGTATGACTTTATTGAGCCTCTCAGCAGGTCTGGAATTTCTTGTCTTGATCAGAAGATGCCTGCATGCTTCATCAGGCTTGAATAATCCTTGCCTGGATCAGCAATAGTGTGGGCAGCAGGAGCAGGGAAGTCATCCTGCCCTGTGCTCAGCACTGCTTAGGCCACACCTTGAGTCCTGTGTCCAGTTCTGGGCTCCTCAGTTTAAGAAAGATGTTGAGATGCTGGAAGGTGTCCAGAGAAGGGCAACGAGGCTGGGGAGGGGTCTGGAGCACAGCCCTGTGAGGAGAGGCTGAGGGAGCTGGGGTTGCTTAGCCTGGAGAAGAGGAGGCTCAGGGGAGACCTTCTTGCTCTCTGCAACTGCCTGAAGGGAGGTTGTAGCCAGGTGGTGGTTGGTCTCTTCTCCCAGGCACCCAGCACCAGAACAAGAGGACACAGTCTCAAGCTGTGCCAGGGGAGGTTTAGGCTGGAGGTGAGGAGAAAGTTCTTCCCAGCAATAGTAACTGGCCATTGGAATGTTCTGGCCAGGGAGGTGGTGGAGTCCCCATCCCTGGAGGTGCTTAGGAAGAGCCTGGATGAGGCACTTGGTGCCATGGTCTGCTGCTTAGATGGTTGAGTGATAGGTTGGACTTGATGATCTCTAAGGTCTTTTCCAACCTGGTTAATTCTGTATTGTGTAAGATCATAACACCTGATGCCACAAGGTTAATCTCAGCTCGATGGAAGGTGCCTCTGGTTAACTTCAGGATCAGAGAAAAGAGAAAATTAGAGCAGTATCATAGTATCAGTCAGGGTTGGAAGGGACCACAAGGATCATCTAGTTCCAACCCCCTGCCATGGGCAGGGACACCCCACACTAGATCAGGCTGCCCAGAGCCTCGTCCAGCCTGGGCTTAAACACCTCCAGGGACTGGGCCTCAACCACCTCCTGGACAACCCATTCCAGGGCTTCAGCATTCTCATGGGGAAGAACTTCCTCCTCACCTGCAGCCTGAATCTCCCCACCTCCCTACTACATGCTGGTGATTTCATAGCCCTGTGTTTCCTAATCTGCCCTGCTCACCTTCCTCCTTCCTGGAGCCCATTTGCAACTCTCTATTCCACTGTATTTTCTGCTTGTCCCTTTCATGATGCTGAAGTTTGTTGCATGACACTTTGTAAAAGAAGGAATTCAACTGAGGCTTACAGATCCAGGAATTTATTGACTGATCTTTTGCCTTCTTATTTTCTGGTAGAAGGAACCATCCTGTTTGTCCTTGAATGTCCCTGCTGCTGGGGTAAATTTTGAGGCCTGTGACAGCAGGAATTACTGGCATGTAATTTTCCCTTTCATCCATCAAATGAGCATCAAATCCTTTAGCAGTCAGTACCCAGCCTGGTGCTGAGGAAGCATTTCACAGAACCCAGCTGCCTTGGCCCTTTGCCTTACTATATGGAACTCAGCTTTGCTGACAGCATTATTGGCTGAGCTGAGGTGCAGCATGTCACTGATAGCTTTGAATCATAGAGTCACAGAACTGTCAGGCTTGGAAGGAACCTCAAGGCTCAGCCAGTTCCAACCCCCTGCCATGGCCAGGGACACCTCACACTGCAGCAGGTTGCTCACAGCCACATCCAGCCTGGCTGCAAACACCTCCAGGCATGAGGCTTTGATCAGATAGGCATTTTGATCAGATCCCACCCTCTCCAGTCTTCTCTTCTCCTGTGCTGTAGATCTTGCATCCCACAGCCCCAGGGATAGGCTTGATCTCAGCCTCTCTTCCCCCCAGGCAGTGCAGTGCAGTCCCTTCAGCATCCTTGTAGCCCTCCCTTGGAGACTCTCCAGCAGATCCCTGTCCCTCCTGAACTGGGGAGCCCAGAACTGGATGCAGTATTCCAGATGGGGCCTGACTAGGGCAGAGTATAGGGTCAGGAGAACCTCCCTGGATCTCCTGGAGACACTCCTCTGAATGCAGCCCAGGATAAAACCACTTAACTTCATTAGATTAAGTACTTTGAACATCATGCACCTTGCTGCCAGATTCTTGGTAAGTGATCTTGTCTCTGTTTCTCAGTGACTGGAGTGGAATCCTCTGGCCACTGGACACCTTCGTGTCCGTGCTGTGCTCTGACCCGGATTGCCTCCTAAGTGTTTGTTTCCACTGCAAAGTTTTTCAGGCACTGTTTGACTCAGCAGCCCCAGAAAATCATTCTGAGTTTTGAAGCAGGCTTAAGACAAAGGCCTTTTGGATTTCTCTCATTATTATGTTGGCATTTCAGACCCGAGCTGCAGCCTGCTTGATCCTTCTCACCCAACATAAATATCATGCCAGCTCAGCTTTGAGAGAGCTCAACCTCTTGCTTTCTAGAACTGCTTTCATCTCTCCTCTCCTTTTGGTGAAAGGCTCCACATGCTGGTACAAAGTAAGGCTTTAATTAATACCACATGGAGTGATTTTCCCCCCAGTCACTGCTCAGGGAGTCAGTCCTTGTATGATTTTCTGTTTCAACTATGGGCAAAGCCTTCAATGTAACATGAGCTGGAATCTCATCTATAATTGACTTTGGCAGGGGAAAAAAAGAGAGGTGTAAAGGTAAGCTGCAGGATCTTCTGGTTGCTAATTACCAGTCCTTTCCAAGGGCACCAGTTTAGAAACCCTAATACTTAATTTAACATGCAAGTGAAACAAAACAAAGCTCCATCTCCACATGCTCTTCCTTAATGCCATTTCCTTTTTCACACTCTGGCAAGGTAGATTAATAGATGGAATTCTTAGCTCTCAGTAGTTGACTTTAACATTTAGGTATCAGACATAAATGGGTACCAACAGATGAAACATTTGCTCAGGAGATGAAGAGCAGGTTTAGAGAATGTCAGTGCCTCTTCTTTCCTCCTGTCATTGTCTGCTCATCTTGAGAGAGCAGGGGAAATGACATTATGATGAGTCCAAATCTCCTGGGTTCAGGGTTTAGATGAAGCTTTGGTTTCAGGAAGAAACTTCAAGCAACTGGCTGCATTTCACATCATCTTGACTCGGTAACCACTTTGTCTTCAGTAAAAATGGGAAAGAAGTTCCGTGGTACCTTTGGTAAGGACTCCCTGCAGGATAGGCCTTCTGAAACACCTGCCCAGGAGGTGTAGTTGATAGGTGAGGTTTAGTGGCCAAGCCTTGGTTGTATGTTTGAGGGCATCCTTACTAAATGACTCTGCTGCTGAAGTTCTCACTTGTCTGAGTGTGCTGCCACTGATTGGTTTTAAGTTGTGGGCAGTGTGCAGGTACACAGAACCACAGAGTTGTCAGGCTTGGAAAGGACCTCAAGGATCAGCCAGTCCCAGCCCCTGCCATGGGCAGGGACACCTCACACTACAGCAGGTTGCTCACAGCTACATCCAGCCTGGCTGCAAAAACCTCCAGGGATGAGGCTTCCACCACCTCCCTGGGCAGCCTGTGCCAGTCTCTCACCACCCTCATGGGGAACAACTTCTTCCTCACATCCAATCTGAATCTACCCATTTCTAGTTTTGCTCCATTCCCCCAAGTCCTATCCCTCCCTCACACCCTCAAAAGTCCCTCCCCAGCTTTCTTGTAGCCCCCTCAGATAATGGAAGGCCACAAGAAGGTCTCTTTGGAGCCTTCTCCTCTCCAGACTGCACAACCCCAGCTCTCTCAGTCTTTCTCATTGGCAGAGCAGCTCCAGCCCTCTGCTCCTCCTCGTGGCCCTTCTCTGGACACCTTCCAGCCCCTCCAGATCCTTCCTGGAACAGAGGCTCCAGAACTGGACACAGAGCTCCAGCTGTGGTCTCAGCAGAGTGGAGCAGAGGGGGAGAATCCCCTCCTCTGGCCCTGCTGGCTCTGCTTCTCTTGCTGCAGCCCAGGACACAGTTGGGTTTCTGGGCTGCAAGTGCTGTTGAGTTCTCTCTTGCAGAGTAAGCCTGCCCTGTTTGTTTTTCCAGTACTGGTGGTCAGTATGTGCTGTTTCCTTTCCTAACACTCCTTTTATCCCTACTTCATCCTCCCATTCTGCAGGACTACATTTGACATAATGGATCTGGTGCACAGCCAAACCAGAGCTGTACCTGAAAAGCAGAGTGGTGTGAGGAAACAAAGTTTGAAAAGTAGTTGTGAAATTGCTTACAGCCTCCAGATCAGCTCCCCATCTGCTTGCCAGCTTGAGTAGGTGGTCATGAATATCTGGTTTGACACTTAGGTGAAAAGAAAATACCTCCCCAATCTCTGTCTTGATACTCAAAGCTGTTTGCCTTCCTTAACTACAAACTCCTAGAACTTTTGTGTTGCTTTGTAACAGCAAAAATTGTCAGTGTGAAAATTCCTGTGCACAGGAACAGGAATTGAGCACAAAAGATGGCTGTGCCTGTAGGCACAGGACCACAGCTTATTCACGACTGCTGGGGGTAGAATGTGTGGCAGAGCAGATTCAGCAGGCTGTGCACACCATGGAAATGCAGATGCAGAGACAGCAGGTGAAAAACAAAGGCAGTCTGTGAGCTGTGCAACCTCTTTGCACAAGCTGTTGTTGTGAAGAGAGAACGAGCAATGGCACTGCTGTTTGCAGGCACTCTGAAGAGGTGCTCAGAAAAGGAGTGGACGTGGCACTTGGAGCCATGCTTTAGTTAGTCAGGAGGTGTTAGGGAATAGGTTGGACCATATGATCTCTGAGGTCTTTTCCAACCTGGTTGATTCTATGATTCTGTGATTCTCCAGCTCCGTGGTTCCATGGTTCTGTGGTTCTACTCAGGAGACTTCCTGTGCTATGACAACTTAGGATTTACAAGGGTGCAGACATAGAGAACTTGCTTTTCAGAATCACAGGAACATCCACCACCTCCCTGGGCAGCACATTCCAAGCCCTGACTCTTGCCTTGAAAAAGGTTTCCTCATGTCCAGTCTGAACCTCCCCAGGGGCAGCTTGAGGCCATTCCCTCTTGTTCTGTCACTAATGACCTGGGAGCAGAGACCAGCAGCAGTGTCCTGTGGATCTTTTCTGGCCTGAAGATATTTTATTCAGGCTTAGTTTTCCTCCTAGCTGATACTCCTCTGTAGTTTGTTGAGCCTCACCAAGCTTCTGGTGCTGTTTGTGCTGGTGCTCTTTGGTTGCTTTCAAACTTTGCCCCTACTGCTTTTTCTCCAGGGGGCTCTTTCCCTCTAAACCCAAGTGTTGTGTCTTGCAAACATTTGTTTGGTCAGGCATAAGCTGAATTCTCTCCTCTGGATTCCTGGTGGCTGGTAAAGCTCTGGGGTTTGGAGAGTTCCAGCAGCTTTGTCAGGTAAATAACTTGAAACTGTGCACATCAATGCTAAGCTTTACTCATCTGGGTTTCCTCTGCCTGTCTGTTCCAGAGCAGTTGCAGTGCCTTTAATATTGAGGCCTTTGATCTCTTCTGCCTCCTAATTATCACTTTTGGCTTCCATTGTGCTGTTCCTTTTGTTCCACTCTTGGACCTTTTCCAGTTGGTTTGTTTGTTTTGTTTTATTTTGTTGCCTTAGTTTTTTCTTCTTCACTTTAATTATTGTTCTCTGCTGTTTCATGTTAAGCTCGAGGAGTTATTTTTATGTAAATAACTTCGAGTCTGGCATTATTCTAATGCTAACTTCTGCTCTCATGTTTTGCCTGAGCACAACATCACAAAGTCATCAGCAGCGAGATTTGAGTTTCCACAGCAATCAAATGTGAGCTGAGGAGAGCACGGACAAAGGGTGAGGCAGGGTCACCTTGTGCCAAACAGAGAAGGTCCTGTTGAGGAGGATTGAAAGAAGTCCTTCCTGTGAGCAAACACATAGTGGAATCCAGAGACCACAGGCCTCTGGGAAACTGAAGATGCAAGCCTTTGGAAGGCACGCTCCTCTGACAGCAGCCAGCTTCTGCCCCTGCAAGCGCTCTCACAGCAGGGGGAAGGGAAGCTCTCGTCTTTACAACACAGGTCTGGCCTCCCAGGCTTGGCTGCCCACACTCCAAGGAAAGCTCTGAGGAAAGCAGCTAGAGAGTCTGGGCTCAGAGTAGGCAGCAGGAAGAGAAGGACCAGAGGGGCTTCCTGCTTGCCTTTAAAGAAAGGCAGAAATTTGAGTGGGGGCACCTCTGTCCTTATTTCACATGGGGACTTGTGACAAGAGGAGAGGGCATGGCCTGGAGCTCTGCCAGGGGAGGGTTAGGTTGGATGTCAGGAAGCACTTCCTGATGGAAAGGGGAATGAGAGACTGGGATGGGCTGCCCAGGGAGTCGCTGTCCCTGGAGGTGTTTAATAACAGACTGGATGTGGCACTCAGTGCCGTGGTCTGGTTGGTCACAGGCTGGGCTGGATGAGCTCAGAGCTCTGTCCCAGCCTCAATCATTCTGTGAGGCTTCTGCCAGTGTCACACCAGCTGCTGCCGGGAGCCCTGACCCTGTGTTAGCACTCCGGAGCACTGCCCTCACCTGCAGGTACTGATACACTCCAGACAGAGCCTCTAGACTCACCTGAAGCCCTCTTTTCCTTCCAGGGGATCAAAGTGCCTTTCTCTTGCAGTTGAGCTCCCCTGGAGGAGGGTCATCTGGCAAAACCTGCAGAGACCAGCACCAACCTCTCCATAACCTCCTTGCAGGGAGCTGTAGAGAGTCAGGAGGTCTCCCCTCAGCCTCCTCTCTTTCACACTAACCATCCCCAGCTCCTTCAGTCTCTCTTTATCAGATTCATTCTCCAGGCCCTTCCCAGCTTCCTTGCCCTCCTCTGCCCTGGCTCCAGCACCTCCACATCTCTCTTGTCCTGAGGTGCCCAGAACTGGACACAGCACTGGAGGTGTGGCCTGCCCAGAGCTGAGTGCCAGGGGACAATCCCCTCCCTGCTCCTGCTGGACACAGCATTGCTGATCCCAGCCAGGAGGCCTTTGGCTTTCTTGCCCCCCTGGGCACACTGCTGGCTCCTCTTCAGCTGCTTGGCCATCAGCACCCCCAGGTCCCTTTCTGAACAAGACATTAACTTTTCCCTTCACAAACCTTACCTGATGCAGCCAGCTGAGGACACTGAGAGTGTGTTGGGTAATTGACTTTCCCATAACCTGTGATTTTAATTGCCTGAATATACAATCAGCTTGAGGGACATTTCTTGTGCTGTAATGAATTTTAACATCAAGGTTTCTTTCCAGGTGGATCAGCCCTGGATGAGCTTTTCAGCTGTCTCAGAAATACAATTTAAGAGAACAGAGTGGTAGGAAAAGCTTGCCCAGCCACGAAATTAACCATGGGATTCAGTATGGAATTGTGTGGCTATTTTATCTGTGGGCATCAAGGTGGCTTAAAAAATACTCAAATAAAGCTGCAGCATTCCCTGGAGTTTTTTTCTGTTCTGGTGGCAGGCTGACATTAATTCAGGAGCTGTTGTCATTTAGATAAAGTTTGAGATATGTCATTTCAGGGTGGGGAAAAAAAAGCCTGTTTAATTAAACCTCCTGGAATTTTTAGTTCATTCTTTGGCTTTATTTTTGACTTGGAAAAAAAACTGTAAGTGAAGCTCTTCTTTCCTGCCCCTCTTCTGGGTCAGAGACATATGCATGTGAATGCAGTGTGAGGAGTACCTAAGGGATGTCATTGGTGCACAGAGGCTGGAGCCAGGCTCTGCTGGGGGATGCCCAATGCCAGCACAAGGGGCAGTGGTGGAAGCTGAGGCAGAGGAAGCTCCATGGAGCCAGGAGGAAATGGTTTTCCCTGTGAGGGTGCCAGAGCCCTGGAGCAGGCTGCCCAGGGGGGTTGTGGAGTCTCCCTCTGCAGATATTCTAAACCCACCTGGATGTGTTCCTGTGTGACCTGCCCTGTGTGCTCCTGCTCTGGCAGGGGGTTGGACTGGATGAGCTTTGGAGGTGCCTTCCAACCCCTGGCATTCTGTGATGCTGTAGTATCATTTCTCAGCTGAAAAGGTCCCATCTATGCACCATGAGAGTGAGTGCAGCAGGGTTGATGGAATGGACGTGAACACTAATTAATCTTGTTCTCAGAGCAAATAGGCAGCAGTCCATAGGAACAGGAGTTACAGTTTATCATACTAGGTAATCCTTACCAGGTTTATTGTCCTGTCCCACATCAGCTTGCCCTGTGGGCTGGGCACTCAGGGCCAAGTGATCAAACCTCACTAAAGAAAGCAGTAGGACATGCCTGTCCAACGTTTTTATGTTTGCACATGCAGTGGCCTGCAGGATTTGTAGCTTCTGCATATCTTAGTGCTTGAAGACGATGCCTCTGCTCCACTCTCCCCCCTCCTGGTGGCTGTGGCTGAATAGCTGCAGTCAGAATGGCAGGGTGCACTGTCAGGGACATGTGGATTCTTGTCCCAGCCTTTAATGTAATTTCAGTCAACTCCCACTGCAGCAAAAGGCCTCAAGTCAGAGGGATCCCTGGTGCTAGACTTTGTTCCTATCTGTTCCATATACTCTTTTTGCCTTTCATTATTGTAGGGGGCCCTGGTGGCTTCCATTCAAACCAGAAGGGCTGATGCTAATCAGCTCTCACCCAGAGACTGCCCCTGGGAGCTCTGAGTCGTGGCTGTGCTTTTGTAAGTGTCTGTGATGCTGTCTTGCAGGAGAAGCAGAGGTTTCTGACTGATGTCCTGCATGAAGTGATGCTGCTGGATGGTTTGGCCAGCTCACATCCCGTGTCCCAGGAGGTGCAGCAGGCCACCGACATCGACAGGGTGTTCGACTGGATCGCCTACAAAAAGGTGAGACTGATGCAGCCTCTCTGTACCTGGACACATCAGTGGCTGTGAGCAGCTCAGTGCTCCACCTGTAAAACAAACACTGTGAAAATGCATCCCCCCAGTGACTGCTGCCTGTGTGGAACACAGCTGCAATACACTGCAGTGATTGGAGCCAGGTGGGGGTTGGTCTCTTCTCCCAGGCACCCAGCACCAGAACAAGAGGACACAGTCTCAAGCTGTGCCAGGGGAGGTTCAGGCTGGAGGTGAGGAGAGAGTTCTTCCCAGCAAGAGTAATTTGCCATTGGAATGTGCTGCCCAGGGAGGTGGTGGAGTCCCCGTCCCTGGAGGTGTTCAAAGAAGGATTAGATGTGGCACTTGGAGACGTGGTTTAGTTAGTCAGGAGGTGTTAGGTAGTAGGTAATAGGTTGGCCTTGATGATCTCTGAGGTCTTTTCCAACCTTATTGATTCTGTGATTCTATGATTCAATTACACTGCACACACCAAGGCTATTAAATGGTATAAATAACCTCTGGCTGCTGTCAGAATTCAGCAGGAAGATTTGAGATTTCATTACTGGCTGTGTGTTAGCAGTGTCTCAGTTGTGTCGGATGCTTTAGAAAGCAGGAGGCTGTGTAGTCATTGTCCTGTTAAAACTCTTGAGAGAACTTGTCAAGTGCTAAAGTGAAATGTATTGCAGTTTCCCCTCCATTTCTATGCATGAGGATTTTTCTGTCAAGTGCTGCAAACTCTGAATTCATTGCACAGCAGCCAGAGTGGAGGACCTGCCTTGAGAGGTGGCAGAGAGATGTGTTTAATGGAGGCAATTTCAAATTGCATCTCAATGACTAGAAAGCCTTTTGGCCAGCTTTGGGACTCAACAGCTTTCCTGCAGGAGTGAGAGGGCTGCAGCTTCCTCCTTCTTCATCATGCAGCTAGGCTGCATGGCCCCACAGCTGGTGGGTTCTGTGAGGCTGAGTGATGATTCTGATGATTCCCTGCTCCATGGCTTCATCTGTAACACTGTGCTTTAGTTTCATGACCAAAGAGGTGTAATGCAGAGGCTACTGCCCACAGCCTTCTGCTCTGAAGGATGTATCAGGAACAGTGTGGCCAGCAGGAGCAGGGAGGTCATTCTGCCCTGTGCTCAGCACTGGTTAGGCCACACCTTGAGTCCTGTGTCCAGGTCTGGGCCCCTCAGTTTAGGAAGGATGTTGAGCTGCTGGAAGGTGTCCAGAGAAGGGCAACAAAGCTGGGGAGGGGTGTGGAGCACAGCCCTGTGAGGAGAGGCTGAGGGAGCTGGGCTTGCTTAGCCTGGAGAAGAGGAGGCTCAGGGGAGACCTTCTTGCTGTTTACAACTACCTGAAGGGAGATTGTAGCCAGGTGGGGGCTGGTCTCTTCTCCCAGGCAGGCAGCACCAGAACAAGAGGACAGAGTCTCAAGCTGTGCCAGGGGAGGTTCAGGCTGGAGGGGAGGAGAAAGTTCTTCCCAGCAATAGTAATTGTACATTGGGATGTGCTGCCCAGGGAGGTGGTGGAGTCCCCATCCCTGGAGGTGTTTAAGAAGAGCCTGGCTGAGGCACTCTGTGCCGTGGTTTAGTTGGTGTTGGGTGGTAGGTTGGACTGCATGATCTCTGAGGTCTTTTCCAACCTGGTTAGTTCTGTATTCTGTACTGGAGCTGTCTGCTGGCAATTCAGTACCCAGAGTCTTTTGACTCTCATCCTTGCCTTTGATAATAACTTTTCTTTCCATCATTAGCTACCTAACAGCAGGCTGTAAGGAGGCAGCAGCAGCAGCATGGCACTGGCTTGCCTATTGAGCCTCCAGCTTACCCAGGGCTCATTCAGGGCTAAACCAGAGGTGTGTGTTCTCTTACACACCCTTGAGTTGTTCCCAGTCAGCTCCAGTGTGATCCTCTCCCATGAGAGGCTGTTCTGCATGCAGGGATGAGTGTGTCCATGGCTGTGTAACAGGTATAGGATAGAATATGCAAACTCAGAATGCTTGGGGAAATATTTTCAGATGCTGGAGCTGCTCAGGAGCCCAAGTGACATTGAACAAAAGTCCCTTAGCTGCCTTTGCAAACATTACTCTTGGTCAATTAAGCTGTAAGATCCAGGAGCTTTTGGCACACTGAAGTGTTCTCCTTGTTTAAATGTCCCAGTCTTGTGTTTCCTGGTGATAGCTGAACCTCAGGAGGTTCACAGCCTTATCTCACATCAGTGTCTCAATATTTCAAGCTAATTATTTTTCTCTAATTAATATGATAATAGTAGTATCACACAGTAAACTCTGATCCTTGACACTTATCTTTTCATCCTAGGAACACTTGCAAACATAAGTGATTTTCATTTACACTGAAGTGCTAAATGGAGCAGTAGGGCACATCTGTGTGCTGTTGGCTGTTTCAGGCAAGGATCACTCTGTCTCCTGTGCAGATTAGAGTGCAGGCTCTGTCTTGTGCCTGGTCGGTGAAAAGTTCCTTTTTCAGCCCAACAGGGGCCATGCCCAGTGACTAAGGCAGCATCACCACTCACTGTCCCCGACCACAGCTCACAGGATGTTAGGGGTTGGAAGGGGCCTTTGAAGATCATCCAGTCCACCCCCTTGCCAGAGCAGGAGCATAGAATCCAGCACAGGGCACACAGGAACACATCCAGACAGGGCTGGAAAGGCTCCACAGAAGGAGACTCCACAACCTCTCTGGGCAGCCTGCTCCAGGGCTCTGGGACCCTTCCAGTGAAGAAGTTCTTCCTCATGCTGAGGTGGAACCTCCTGTGCTGGAGTTTCCATCCATTGCCCCTTGTGCTATCCCAGGGTGCAACTGAGCAGAGTCTGTCCCCTCCCTCTTGACCCCCAGCCCTCAGATATTTGTGAACATTTATTAAATCCCCTCTCAGTCTTCTCTCCAGACTAAATCATGACCAGCTCCCCTGAAACCTAGGTGATGCTGAGGCATCCTGGCTGGGATCAGCAATGCTGTGTCCAGCAGGAGCAGGGAGGGGATTGTGCCCTGGCACTCAGCTCTGGGCAGGCCACACCTCCAGTGCTGTGTCCAGTTTGGGGCACCTCAGGACAAGAGAGCTGTGGAGGTGCTGGAGCCAGGGCAGAGGAGGGCAAGGAAGCTGGGAAGGGCCTGGAGAAGAAATCTGATGAGGAGCAACTGCAGGAGCTGGGGATGGTTAGTGGGAAAGAGAGGAGGCTGAGGGGAGACCTCCTGGCTCTCTACAGCTCCCTGCAAGGAGGTTGTGGAGAGGTTGGTGCTGGTCTCTGCTCCCAGGTCATTAGTGGCAGAAGAAGAGGGAATGGCCTCAAGCTGCCCCTGGGGAGGTTCAGACTGGAGATGAGGAAAGGTATTTTTCAGGCAAGAGTGGTCAGGGCTTGGAATGTGCTGCCCAGGGAGGTGGTGGAGTCCCCAAGCCTGGCTGTGTTTGGGTCTGTGGAGGAAGGCTGCTGCTGCTTTGGCGTGGAGGAGAGGTCATCCTTGGTGGCTGTGCTGTCCTCTGCTGGAGGAGGGGAGGGAGAGACCCCAAAGTCCAAGTCCAAGTCCTTCTCTGAGCAGCCTCTTCAGCTCCATGAGTTGCAGCAGGTGGAACTTAGGCCATGGAGAGAGGGTTCCTCCTGGCCCGCTGCCTCCATGCTCCATGGTGATGTCTTTTCTCTCGTGTCTGTCCTTGTCTCTCCTTGCAGTTGCTTCTCTGCTTTTCCTCTCCCGAGCAGGCATTGCTCAGGTGTTTTATACAGGTTTTTAGGTATGAGTGCAGGTGGTGAATCCATTGGATCCTTTGCACCATCCTCCCTTCCTGGGGTAGCTGATGGGCAGAGATGATCTTGTCTGTGCCCATTCCAGGGAGTCCTTATCCAGTGGCCTCTGCTCGCCACCCCCCTTGGCAGCTGCTGTCTGGGTGAGCAGCAGAGGTGATCTTATCTTGGTTGATTCACATCAAGAGAGACAAGATTTAGTCTCTTTCACCCTCCACTAGGGCCACAAAGAGGTAGAAAATAAAAAGAAGAAGTGGTGCTAGCTCATTAATAAGCAGTGCAGGGAGATGGTTGCAGGCCCTGGAGTCACAGCAGAGGGTGGGGAATGCGTCCCCAGGGCAGCTGGAAGCGCGGTACTGTCCTCCCACGGGGAAGGGAAGAGCGGCTTTGTCCCAAGCGCAGCAGGCACTGTAGCCCGCCGGACACGGGAGTGGGGCTGAGAGTTGTTAAATCAAGGCAAAGAAGGAAAGGAACAAAGACTGACAGGCCTTCCCCAGCAGAAATAACTGACAGCAGGAATCGTAGCTCTGGAGAGCTGCATCCACAGAGGAGCAGAGTGCAGCCAGAGGAACAGGAAGAGCAACCATCAGCCAGCAACGACTGACAGCAATGAAATGGAGAAACAAGACAGCTGCAGCTCAAAGAGAGCAGCCAGCCCCAGAGCAGCACGAGGGAGAGCCAGCCCAGACACGGCTGAAGGAGTCATAGCCCTGGATGAGCAGACACGGCCAGATAAGGAGAAGGATGAAAGGGCACCTAGGACACTGTAGAGAGACAGATAATATCTGAAGTCATTTCTGTCAGCCCACTGCAGGCTTTGAAGTGTGCTGGCTGAAGATTCTGGCAGCAATCAGAGCAGGCAGGACCAGTGTGATGGAGTGCAGCTAGAAAAGGACCCCCAACAGAAGGTGATAAACAGTAGTCGGAACAAGGGAAAGGATGACTGGAATAGGGAAGAGTATTCCTGGTTTTTCCCTCCCTGTGAGCACAATTGCCCTCAGCAGTGAGATCAGTGACTGGCCCTGGCTGTCTGATATAAACAATTACTTCCCAAAACTTTGGATTGTTCATTTCTGTTTTCCTCTAAACTCTGTGCCCCTTCTTTCCCTGCTTTCTGTGTCAAGTGGCAGGAGGAAGGTGTGTTTCTTCGTAGTGAGAAAGGGAGGCAAAGTTCCCTGGCCCCCTCAGAGGCAGATCTCTGGTTTAGGGACTCTGTCCAACTAAAAATCTGCACAAAAGGAAGTGCTCAGTGTCCCTGTGTCCTGCACTAGCAATTCTGGCAGAGGAGAATGCAAGGAATGGGAAGCAGTGCCTTGCTCACCCTGCTGAGTGCAGTTCTCTTGCGAAATTCACAGCATAATGTGTCCAGCAAAAATGTGGGAAGAGGATGGGCTGCAGGCACTGCAAAGGCTGGCTGAAAACTTTGTGCTTTCCACTGCCCTTCCCCAGGCACTGGGAAGGATGTTGGTGCTGTAATAAGAAAGTAAAACATACACACACACCCCCATCTGAAATGTGAATTCTGCCCAGTAAACCTGGGGTTATCACCAGGGAAATCCACTCAGTTCATGAGAGGGTTGGGGTTGTTCAGTCTGGAGAAGAGAGGGCTCCCAGGAGACCTTCTCGTGGCCTTCCCTTATCTGAAGGGGGCTCCAAGAAAGCTGGGGAGGGACTTCTGAGGCTGTCAGGGAGTGATAGGACTGGGGGGAATGGAGCAGAACCAGAAGTGGGGAGATTGAGATTGGATGTTAGGAAGAAGCTGTTCCCCATGAGGGTGGTGAGAGCCTGGCACAGGCTGCCCAGGGAGGTGGTGGAAGCCTCATCCCTGGAGGTGTTTGCAGCCAGGCTGGATGTGGCTGTGAGCAACCTGCTGTAGTGTGAGGTGTCCCTGCCCATGGCAGGGGGTTGGGACTGGATGATCCTGGAGGTCCCTTCCAAGCCTGACAATTCTGTGAGTCTGTGTTTGAAGTAAAGGCCAAGGATGATTTTTGCTGACACACACCCTAGGTCAGAACAGAAAAACAGAGCAACAGTTCCAAGTGTTCGAGTAACTTGGAACAAACTGGAAGAAATAGAAACAGAAAGTAAACTGGAGGCAATGAAATTGAGTAAGAGAAAAGATGAACATGGTCATTGAACAAAAGATCATATGCAGAGTCCTGCAGCTGGGCAGGAAGAATAAACTGCAGCAGCACAGGCTGGGAGGGGATCTGCTGGAGAGCAGCCCCAAGGAGAAGGAGCTGGGACAGCAAGCTCTGCATGGGACAGCAATGTGCCCTGGGGGACAAGAAGGCCAGGGGGTCCTGGGCTGTATTCAGAGGAGTGTGTCCAGCAGATCCAGGGAGGTTCTCCTCCCCATCTGCTCTGCCCTGCTGAGACCTCACCTGGAGTATTGCATCCAGCTCTGGGCTCCCCAGTTCAGGAGGGACAGGGATCTGCTGGAGAGAGTCCAAGGCAGGGCTATGAGGATGATTAGGGGACTGCAGCACTGCCTGGGGAGGGGAGGCTGAGAGCCCTGGGGCTGGTTAGGCTTGGAGATGAAAAGACTGGGAGGGATCTGATCAATGTCTATCAATAGCTGAGGGCTGGGGGTCAGGAAGGAAGGGACAGGGACAGCCTCTGCTCACTTGTGCCCTGGGGTAGGACAAGGGGCAATGGCTGTAAGGTGCAGCAGAGGAGGTTCCACCTCAACATGAGGAGGAACTTCTTCACTGCGAGGCTCCCAGAGCCCTGGAGCAGGCTGCCCAGAGAGGTTGTGGAGTCTCCTTCTGTGGAGCCTTTCCAGCCCTATCTGGATGTGTTCCTGTGTGACCTGTGCTGGATTCTGTGGTCCAGCTCTGGCAGGGGGCTTGGACTGGAAGAGCTCCATAGGTCCCTTCCAGCCCCTGACATCCTGGGATCCTGTGATTCAGAAGGAGCTCTGTTTGGACAGGCACTCTGGAACAAGCTGTGCCACACTGTTTTGTTGCTCTTGTTGGGGTTTTTAAAGACATATTTAAATACTAGATAATTTCTAAAGCTTTAAAGAGGTGCTAAAAGAGAGAAAGTCCAAGAACATGTTTAATGAGAGTCAGCTGCAACCAGTCTGAGGCAGGTGGGTTGAGATTCTCAGGTGGTGGTTAGGGAACTAAAGAAAATAGAAAAAACTAGTGGCTGTGCTTCCTGGTTACAGCTCTGGTGAAACAGAGCTGAGCTCAGTGGGGTTTTTTTTGGGGGGATATTAAAGTTGTGGTTGATAAAGAGAAATCCTGTTGAGCCCCAGGCTTTTGAAATGTTTGTTTCACTAGGGCATAATGCTCAGTTACAAGCCCCAGCAGCGCTGCTTCCTATCACTGCAGCACACTCTGGCTGGATTCAGAGGGAGCTGTCAGATCCTGCTGATTCCCAAGGCAGGCATCAGTGGAGAAGCATCTCGAACTCTCAGTTTTATTTCACTTAATTTGCCTTGGTTTCTCTGTGGGGCCACTCTGTGAAGTGGTGATGGATTTCCTCTTTCAAATGAAGTTGCTGTGGCCATGTAAACACTGCTGGAGGGACCAGTTGGAGAAGGGGAAGTCTCTGTTGCTGCTGAAGGAGAACATGGATTGGTGGAGCTACTTTTCTTGTTACAAGAGTGGATTTTAAGATTCACTGCTTACTCCAACTCTGATGGTGGCCCAGCTGTCTGCATAAAGTCATCAACCTCCCTGTGCTTGGCCATCCTTGAGGACTTCCTCATACAGGCAGTGAATGGAACAGTTCAATGGGCTTTTGTCCTGGTCAGTGGTGCCACAGCAGGAAAGAGAGGTTTTGGCACTGAGGCTTAACAAAAACTCATGTTTTAAGTGGAGTCCTGACAGCATTTTGTCAAGCAACTGATAAGTTGCTTCTTATTGTTGTTTATTAATTGTTAATAATTATTATCCTTGTTGTCATTGCTATCATTATGGTTATTCCTATATTATTAATAATAATTATTACTCGAGGGAAATGATGTGCCACTATCTGTCTGAGGACCCTGGTTATAGCTGTGCTCATTTGCCCCTGAATTTTTCTCGGGCAAGAGTGGTCAGGGCTTGGAATGTGCTGCCCAGGGAGGTGGTGGAGTCCCCAAGCCTGGCTGTGTTTGCAGGTGGTTTGGCTGTGGTGCTTGGGGCTGTGGTTCAGGGGTGAGCCTTGCAGAGCAGGGCTCTGGGCTGGCCTTGGTGACCCTGAGGCTCTTTTCCAAGCTGAATGTTTCTGTGGTTCTGTGAATTTATTAACCAGTGCAGAGAGACCAGTCACACTTGAATTCAGCTAAGTGCATAATCACTTCCTTTATTTTCTGTGTGTAAGCTGTGGAAGTTAAGCTGAGCTGCTTATGTGCTTAAAAATACTGTCACTAAATGATGGCCTGGACTAAGGCCTTCAGGATCAGGCTCATAGTGTCACATCTGGTATGGATATGCTGCCTGGTGTGTGCATAGCTAGATATATGTCCTCTGGATTAGAGGGAAATGGTTGCAGGCTGCACCAGGGGAGGTTCAGGCTGGATTCTAGGAAATATTTCTCCATTGGAAGGGCTCTCAAACATTGGAATGGGCTGCCCAGGGCAGTGCTGGAGTCACCATCCCTGGGGGTGTTCAAGCAGCTGTGGACCTGGTGCTAGGGACATGGTTTGTTGACCCTGCAGTGCTGGGTCGAGGGTTGGACTGGATGAGCTTGGAGGTCTCTTCCAACCAGATGTGTTCTGTGATTCTGCTGAGGTTGTTCAAGCCTGACTTGAGTGTATAGAGCAGGAGTGGATCTGTCGTACTGGGTGAAGGGCCACATCATGGCCAACGTGGAAAAGACACTCAGAATTGTAAGGGTGTACCAGAGCTGCTTATGTGCTTAAAAATACTTCAGTCTGTCTGTAAATGATGGCCTGGACCAAGACCTTCAGGATCAGGCTCATAGTGTCACGTCTTGTATGGATGTACTGCCTGGTGTGTGCATCTCTCCTTCCTTACTTCTTGTTAAGACATTTGCTTGGGGTTTCCAGAGGGAAAGCCTCTAGGAATTGATTTGAACCTGTTATGTTCCTAACACAGGGAGGAAATGGTTAAGTACAAGCTCAGTCCGTTGAAGAAATGTGTCAGTTTAGCTAATACCTTAAGGAAGCATCCACACCCATCAAATCCAAGCTTCATTATTGCTGTTGTACTTGGAGGATCTAGAGAACAGCCAAGCTGGTGCATTTCAGTGCTCAGCTTCTGAAAATGGAAGAGAGATTTAGTGCTGGTGATTCATGATACAGCCTAATTAATTCCCTGGAAAGAATTTCTTCAGCAATTCACAGAGATGAGATATTTTGGACACAGGCAGCTGAGTAGTGCTAGAGAGGGCTTTGCATTATCTCTGCTCTCACAGCTTGGGAGAAGGATAGAGATGTGTCAGGAACCTGCTGCTGTGCTCTGCTGTAACTGTGAACAGAGCACTCTTGTCCTATGGCTGTGAGGCTAAGCCTGCATACTGTTTGGCTGAGAAAGGCAGGAAGGCATTCTGCCCTGTGCTCAGCACTGCTTAGGCTACACCTTGAGTCCTGCGTCCAGTTCTGGGCTCCTCATTTCAAGATAGATGTTGAGCTGCTGGAAGGTGTCCAGAGAAGGGCAACAAAGCTGAGGAGGGGTGTGGAGCACAGCCCTGTGAGGAGAGGCTGAGGGAGCTGGGGTTGCTTAGCCTGGAGAAGAGGAGGCTCAGGGGAGACCTCATTGCTGTCTCCAACTCCCTGAAGGGAGGTTGTAGCCAGGTGGGGGTTGGTCTCTTCTCCCAGGCAACCAGCACCAGAACAAGAGGACACAGTCTCAAGCTGTGCCAGGAGAAGTTTAGGCTGGTGGAGAAGAGGAGAAGAGAAGTCCATCCACTCCTCAACTGCTACTCAGAATGTCATGCTGAAATGGATTTTATCACAGTATCACAGAATTCACCAGGTTGGAAAAGACATCTCAGATCATCCCCCAACACCATCTCATCAACTAAACCATTGCACAGAGTGCCTCATCCAGGCTCTTCTTAAACACCTCCAGGGATGGGGACTCCACCACCTCCCTGGGCAGCACATCCCAATGGACAATCTCTCTTGCTGGGGAGAATTTCTTCCTATCCTCCAGACTGAACCTCCCCTGGCACAGCTTGAGACTGTGTCCTCTTGTTCTGGTGCTGCGTGCCTGGGAGAAGAGACCAACCCCCACCTGGCTACAACCTCCCCTCAGGCAGTTGTAGAGAGCAAGAAGGTCTCCCCTGAGCCTCCTCTTCTGCAGGCTAAGCAACCCCAGCTCCCTCAGCCTCTCCTCCCAGGGCTGTGCTCCAGACCCCTCCCCAGCCTTGTTGCCCTTCTCTGGACACCTTCCAGCAACTCAACATCTTTCCTAAACTGAGGGTCCCAGAACTGGAGACAGGACTCAAGGTGTGGCCTAACCAGTGCAGTGTACAGGGGCAGAATGACTTCCCTGCTCCTGCTGGCCACACTGTTCCTGATGTAGGCCAGGATGCCCTTTGCCTTCTTGGCCACCTGTGCAATCTCTCAGCAGACATCACCACCAGACTTCTCCCATCTCTTGGTCCTCTTTAAGATGCTGAGGGTAACAGTTCCCTTAATTCAGTGCACTGCCTGTGGAGGAACACAGCAGCTCAGCTGGCTAGGTTTTAAAACAATTAATTCACAGCCATTTGTGCTGTGCTCTCTGCATCTGAGGCAATTCTGCAGATGTGACTCAGTCAAAACACTTCTGTGTGCGTGTGTGTGTGTGTGTGTGTGTGTTTTGTTCAATTCCTCCAGGGTTTGACAGATTTCATTTTGGGTTTTAATTTTATGCAAGAGTTCTTTATTCCCCCCCCACCTTCTTTGTTAGATGTCACATTTCTGCTCCCTGTTTGATGTACATTGTTCTTTCATTTCCATTCACGCTGTGTTTTTCCCCCAATAAGCTAAATTTCATGGAGCATCCAGCTGTGGTTGCTTAGTACCAACACAGATTGATTGTTGTGGGGAACGTGACTTGGGTATTACTTGGTGGCTACTGCTCACGTTACAGCAGATGATGGGCAAGGTTGTGCTGTTTGTGGGAGTGCTTAGTAGCCTGCTCTCCTCATACTTGAACTGAGAACCAGAGAAATAGCTAAGGTGTTGAGAAATGAATAATTCTGTGTCAACTCAGGAAGTCTGAACTGAACTTACACTAATTTACTTAAGATTTCAGCTGGTTGAACAGGAGCCAGCAGTGTGCCCAGAAAGGGATGAGGAGAGGCTGAGGGAGCTGGGGGGTTCAGCCTGGAGAAGAGGAGACTCAGGGGGGACCTTATCACTCTCTGCAAGTCCCTGAAGGGAAGTTGTGGTCAGGTGGGGTCAGGCTCTTGTGCCAGGCAACTTGTGCCAGGACAAGAGGGCATGGGCTGAAGCTGTGCCAGGGGAGGGTTAGGTTGGATGTCAGGAAGCACTTCCTGATGGAAAGGGGAATGAGAGACTGGGATGGGCTGCCCAGGGAGGTGATGGAGTCGCTGTCCCTGGAGGTGTTTAAGGCCAGATTGGATGTGGCACTTGGTGGCATGGTTTAGCTGATGTGTTAGGTCACAGGCTGGGCTTGGTGATCTCAGAGGTCTTTTCCAGCCTCAATAATGCTGTGACTCTGTAAGACACCTGAGTGTGTGGATAGCTATGCTGGTTTGCCTGGACATAGCTTCTGCAAAGGGAGATTCTTTTTCACTAGCCAGCTGGAGTTGTATGAATAAAGCAGTGCTATTACATACTAATCAAGGCTGGCTTGGAACTTTCTCTTGGTTCATGATTCACCTGGATTCCCTTGCTTTGTTGTGCTTGGTGGTGGTGTTTGGGTTTTCTTTCTTTCTTTCTTCTCTTTTTTAAGAGGCAGAGAAAGCAGCCGAGCATCAAACTGAATGTTTTTCTTAGAAGTTCACCTGTGCTTTGTTTTCTTGGTCATCCAGTGGTTCTCTTCTCAGCACCTCCCTCCCTGCTGCTGTTTATATGGAGGCGCTGGAAGGTGTCCAGAGCAGGGCCACGAGGAGGAGCAGAGGGCTGGAGCACCTCTCCTGTGAGGACAGACTGAAGGAGTTGGGGCTGTTCAGTCTGGAGAAGAGAAGGCTCCGAGGTGACCTCATTGTGGCCTTCCAGGATCTGAAGGGGGCTACAGGAAGGCTGGGGAGGGACTTCTCAGGATCTCAGGTAGTGATAGGACTAGGGGGAATGGAATGAAGCTGGAGGTGGGGAGATTCAGGCTGCAGGTGAGGAGGAAGTTCCTCCCCATGAGAGTGGTGAAGCCCTGGAATGGGTTGTCCAGGGAGGTGGTTGGGGCCCCGTCCCTGGAGGTGTTTAAGCCCAGGCTGGATGAGGCTCTGGCCAGCCTGATCTAGTGTGGGGTGTCCCTGCCCATGGCAGGGGGTTGGAACTAGATGATCCTTGTGGTCCCTTCCAACCCTGACTGATCCTATGGTACTTCCTGATTATAGCTTTGATGCCCACTCAGACCTCGGCTGGTGGAGGGGGGACGCGGGGTTCGGAGCAGCCAGTGGCAGCAGACATGCAGTGAGGAAGAGATCCGTTGATGCTTGTGCAGTTGTTCCTGCTGCTGCTCGGTGTTCCACGAGGGACGGGGAGAGATGAGCCTGCAGGAAGCTGTTTCGGCCTTGTAGCCGCAGGGACTTGTCCCTGCACTGTTCACATTTACTCTCACTGGTTACAGTTCACCTTTTCTAAGCTTGTTCTGGAAGTTGCAGGGTCAAATATTTTCACTGGGATTTCTGGCCTCTCACTTGGGATCTTTGCTGTGTAGACTCCTGCAGCTGAGTAGCCCTCATCTCCCTCTGTGTCCAGCAGATCCAGGGAGCTTCTCCTCCCCCTCTGCTCTGCCCTGGTGAGGCCTCACCTGGAGTATTGCATCCAGCTCTGGGCTCCCCAGTTCAGGAGGGACAGGGATCTGCTGGAGAGAGTCCAAGGGAGGGCTACAAGGATGCTGAAGGGACTGCAGCACTGCCTGGGGAGGAGAGGCTGAGAGCCCTGGGGTTCCTTAGGAGAGGAGAAGACTGGGAGGGATGTGATCAATATCTATCACTAGCTGAGGGCTGGGGGTCAGGAAGGAAGGGACAGGGACAGCCTCTGCTCACTTGTGCCCTGGGGTATGACAAGGGGCAATGGATGTAAGCTGCAGCAGAGGAGGTTCCACCTCAACATGAGGAAGAACTTCTTCACTGGGAGGGTCCCAGAGCCCTGGAGCAGGCTGCCCAGAGAGGTTGTGGAGTCTCCTTCTCTGGAGCCTTTCCAGCCCTGTCTGGATGTGTTCCTGTGTGACCTTTGCTGGCTTCTATGGTCCTGCTCTGGCAAGGGAGGTTGGACTGGGAGCTCTCCAGAGGTCCTTTCCAACCCCTAACATCCTGTGATGCTGTGATCCTATTTTGGATGCATATCTCTGGAGGAGATGAATCAGGACAGCCCCAGTGCTCGCTTTCCTCTCCATTGCCTCTAAAGGAAGCCTGGGCAGTTGCTCAGTTGTGTACAAGTGAGTAAGCATCAGATAGCTACAGTGTAGGCATCTGCAGTCAGGTGAAGCTCAATCCTGTGGTTAAACCAGAACCAACAAAAGACATAAAAGCTAAACTAACAAGGAAACAAGAAATGCATCTTCTAGGGAAGCATGACGAGGGTTGGTGGGGAGAAGGATGTGAGAGCAGTGCCCTTTCTGGGTCAGCCTGTTGTCCTCTTTTCATTCTCCCACTCCCAGCTCATTTGCACAACAACAGATTGTTTCACCCTCGCACGAGTCAGCGGCAGTTCATGCTTTCTGTGTTGTGCTGGGGACATTTTTCTCCTATGAGTACTTTTTGGAATGCTGAGGCAATTTTTGGTCCTTAAAAGGAGAATGCTGAATGAGTTTACATAAGCTCATTTGTGGCTCTCCACACAGGGCCCCTTGCCCTTGCCTCCTGGCTTCTGCATACTGCTGTGTGCTGCTTTACTTTGCTCCCTTCACTGCAATGGCTTCATCAGGTCATTATTTCAAGTGCTTTGCTTTGCTCTCAGCTCTGTACAGATCATCTGCCTTCAGCTAGCAAGCACTCTGCCCTTCTTCAGGGATCTCTCTTGAGCATGCAATCACAGAATTGTCAGGGTTGGAAGGGACCTCAAGGATCAGCCAGTTCCAACCCCGCTGCCATGGGCAGGGACACCTCACACTACAGCAGGTTGCTCACAGCCACATCCAGCCTGGCTGCAAACACCTCCAGGCAGGAGGCTTCCACCACCTCCCTGGGCAGCCTGTGCCAGGCTCTCACCACCCTCATGGGGAACAACTTCTTCCTCACATCCAATCTGAATCTCCCCATTTCTAGTTTTGCTCCATCCCCCCAGTCCTATCCCTCCCTGACACCCTCAAAAGTCCCTCCCCAGCTTTCTTGGAGCCCCCTTCAGATACTGGAAGGCCACAAGAAGGTCTCCTTGGAGCCTTCACTTCTCCAAAGTGAACAACCCCAACTCCCTCAGTCTGTCCTCAGAGCAGAACAGCTCCAGCCCTCTGCTCCTGCTCATTGCCCTTCTCTGGACACCTTCCAGCACCTCCAGATCCATCTACCCTTGCTATTCTTATGTGTGTTTCTTATATGAAAGTATGACAGTGTAGAATAACCTGAGGCATGGTAGACACTGCTTGACTGTCTCTATGGGAAAGAACAGGGTCACTCCAGTTTTGCTCTCTCCACACTCAAAGTCTTGGGAACTACTTACTCCCAGTACAGAGTGTTTTGTAACAGAGTGGGAAATCAATCTCTCTGTGAGCTTTTTAACAATGCCTTTGAATTCATCGACTCAGAGAATGGGTTGGGTTGGAAGGGCCCATAAGCATCTTCCAGTTCCAACTCCCCTGCCATGGGCAGGGACACCTCACACTAGCCCGGGCGCTCAAGGCCTCATCCCTAGAGCAGCTCCAGGGAGGGGGCCTGGGCAAGTTGCTCCGGTATCTCTCCACCTTTGCTGTGAGGAGCCCAGTCTAAAAGAGCTTCCATGCACTCCCTCTTGTCCTATCACTACAAGCCCTTGTAGAAAGTCCTTTCTCAGCTTTCTCATAGGACCTTTTTGGGTGCTGGAAGGCTGCCCTAAGAGCTCCCCGGAGCCTTCTTTTCCCCAGGCTAGACAGCTCCAACTCTCGCAGCTTGTCCCTGCAGGGGAGGTGCTCCAGTCCTCTGATCACCCTTGTGGCCCTCCTTTGGACCCTCTTCAGGAGTCAGATGTCCCTCTCATGCTGGGGACATCAGAAATGGAGGCAGTACTCCAGGTGGGATCTCATGAGAGCAGAGTACAGGTGCAGAATCACCTTCCTTGTGCTGCTGGTCACCCTTCTCTCGATGCAGCCCAGCACACAGTTGGCCTGGATATGTTCCTGTGTGATCTGCTGCTCTTGGTGCTCCTGCTCTGGCAGGGGGTCGGACTGGATGAGCTTTGGAGGTCCCTTGCAGCCCCTAACACTCAGTGACTCTTAACAGAACTATTTGACAGAATGAACATTTGCTGTCTTCTGCCTTGACACAGGTTCAGAAAGTTAATCAAATTGCTTAATTTATTAACGTGACACAGACAGCAGATTCAGGACTGCCAGTGATAAATGCACTGACTGCAGGATGATCTCAGGATTAATAAATCCTGGCTGACATCCCACACAGTGGAGATGCAAAGCTTTGCAAGAGCTCTAATATATAACAGAAATAGCAGGAAAAGTGGAGCTCTGCTGCAGGTGCACCTCTCACCAAGCAAGGTATCCCTGTCTTTGGGGAGGAAAAGGAGCACAGCCCCTTGACTGTCCTCACCTCTGTTTTTTCCTTTCATCTCCTGCAGCTACTGGTGCCCCTGCTAGTGCCCCTGCATACCCCTCCTGTAGCTGCTACCCTCACAGAATACAGAATGAACCAGGTTGGAAAAGACCTTTGAGATCATCCAGTCCAACCTATCACCCAACACCATCTCATCAACTAAACCATGGCACCAAGTGCCTCATCCAGTTCTGTTTTTAAACACCTCCAGGGATGGGGACTCCACCACCTCCCTGGGCAGCACGTCCCAAGGGCCAGTCTCTCTTGCTGGGAAGAACTTTCTCCTCACCTCCAGCCTAAACCTCCCCTGGCACAGCTTGAGACTGTGTCCTCTTGTTCTGGTGCTGGGGGCCTGGGAGAAGAGACCAACCCCCACCTGGCTACAACCTCCCTTCAGGGAGTTGGAGAGAGCAAGAAGGTCTCCCCTGAGCCTCCTCTTCTCCAGGCTAAGCAAGCCCAGCTCCCTCAGCCTCTCCTCACAGGGCTGTGCTCCAGATCCCTCCCCAGCTTTGTTGCCCTTCTCTGGAGAGGTTCCAGCATCTCAACATCTTTGTTAAACTTAGGGCCCTGGAACTGGACACAGGACTCAAGGTGTGGCCTAACCTTCTGCCTTGAGAGATATTCCTCCCGTGGGCTTTACGCTCTAGCCCTGATGCTTCTTGTCTTCTAGGTGATGATTAGAATGATTTGGGAGGAGAGTTGAGTAACACAGTCCAGTATCTCAGGATCACAGAACTGTTGAGGCTGAAATAGACCTCTGAGATCATCAAGTCCAGCCTATGACCTAACACCACCACATTGACTAGACCATGTCTAGCATCTGCCTAGTTTGGTTCATTAACACACCCTGGGGTGTTAACTTTAGTATTAAAATAGCAGTTAATTAGGCAAAGGTTTTCCCCTGGGCACCCTGGCCCTCAAAATGTGTGTTGAAGTTGGAGTTTTGTGTTGGATATCAGGAAGAAGTTGTTCCCCATGAGGGTGGTGAGAGACTGGCACAGGTTGCCCAGGGAGGTGGTGGAAGCCTCCTGCCTGGAGGTGTTTGCAGCCAGGCTGGATGTGGCTGTGAGCAACCTGCTGTGGTGTGAGGTATCCCTGCCCATGGCAGGGGGTTGGAACTGGCTGATCCTTGAGGTCCCTTCCAAGCCTGACCATTCTGTGATTCTATGATCTTACCTTCACAAGGCTCCTTCCTTTTGGACACCTGCAGGCCAGCTTCCCAGATCCTCATTTCACACAACACCTGCTCACTGGAGACAGTCATGGTCCCAAAGCATACCAGACCAACTTGCCTTCCTGTCCCCCAGTGAGCTAGGCAGTCATCCCACACCCAGAAAGGAAATTCCTTCTGGGGCTTTCTTTTGTGTAAGAAATGATTGCAGGACACAAGTTGCAAATGAAACAACAATTGTTTGTTGTTCAGGTATGATGAAACCCAAATGATTTGTTATCAGGTGTAATGAAGCTGGATGGTTCAGTAAGTCAGAGAATTCAATTAATTTACAGGAGTTGTGACCTGTATTGATGCCACAGGATCAGAAATGCTGGAGTGGGACTCTGAAAGTTTCATTTAATCTGAGATCAAGGCTGCAACCCAGGTTGCTTTATCTTGGCACGGAGAGAATGAGGCTGAATGCCTTAACTCTGTTTTGGGGATTTCAAAGACAAGTTCAGCTCACTTACAAATGAATTTTGCTCCTAATGTTGGTTATGGATGGTCTTTGCCATGCAGGCTGATCTTTGGCAAATGCTTTCACTGTGATGTGCCTCAATTTGCCTTTCATTTGCAGGGTATTGATATGAGAGTCTTACAATACATGAGCTCTGCTAATGAGCAGTGCTTCACCAGCCCTCTGTAGTGCCATTAATCACTGACTGAACATCTGCTGTAGCTGCCTCAGTAGGTTTTTATTAAGGTGAGATCCAGTGGCTTAAGGTGAGTTAGATTTCACACTGGCAAGAACATGGCAATGTTTTTTGAATAGGAAAGAATTGCTTTTCACTAGACTTGTTAAAGCAATCTGTTTCACTCTTGACAAGGTACTGAGCCATCCACTGCCTGGGGGAAAGCACTCAAGTCATCAATAAATAGCCAGTCCTTGCTTTAGGGGAGCCAGGTTCACTCCTCAAGACTCCCCATGTCAATCCTCAGCTGGACAAATGCTGGCAAAGCAGAAGTTGCCCTGAGAGTGGAGAGTGGGGAGCAGAGTAGTTACCTGCCAGGGAGTTCAGAGAATGATGCTGACAGGTTCCAAAGGGCATCCTCTGCAGCTGGGGAGATCTGCTGTGATTTAGGACTTTTATGTAGGTTCAGGTATACATCAGAGGAGCTTTCAGAAGGTGTGGGAAACCCTCTGGAGTCTGTATAGTTCACTCTGGCTAGGTGAACAGGCTGGGGAAATGCCAGCAGGCTGGGCCATTCAGACCAGCCTAAGGCTGCATTCTTGTGCTCCTGCCACTGAACTTGCTGCTCTTACCTTCCTTACCTCCCAAGCCCCTCTGGGTAGAGTCATCTCCCAGGCTCCTTTTTAGCAAGGGCCTCTTCCTTATGCCAGTTACTCTGCATACCCCTTCCTTCTGACACTTCTGCCTGCAGACCTCTCTCTCTTCATCTGCAGTGAGAGTGGTACTGTTTGCTGCCTTGCCCTCTCCCTCCCAGGGCCTGCGCTGTGTGGAGTGCTTCTGCTGTCATGAATGTATCACTGCTCTCTGTTCTGCCTGCTCTCAACATGCAGGAAAGGTGGCAGGAATGCTTTCCTCCCTTTTCTGCCTCCCCTTCACCTTCCCTCCACCATAACACCTGCATTTCTTCCTGTTTCTCCTCCCTTCTCCCCAAGTCAGTTTTTTCCTCTTGAGGTTCTCTGTTTTTTCTATTTCCCCCTTTTTCTTTATAATTCCCTTCCCCTTTCCCCCTTTCCCTTTCCCCTTTCCCCCCTTTCCCCTTTCCCCCTTTCCCCTTTCCCCCCTTTCCCCTTTCCCCCTTTCCCCTTTCCCCCCTTTCCCCCTTTCCCCCTTTCTCCTTTCTCCCTTTCCCCCCCCTTTCCCCCTCTCTCCTTTCCCCCCTTTCCCCCTTTTTCTTTCCTCCCTTCCCTTTCCCTCTTTCCCCCTTTCCCTGTGTGGGAAGGATGGTAGAACTGGAACAGGCACATTCTTCTGGAAGATTTAGTAAGTAGGACTTGTGGGGTTTTTGAAGGTAGTTAATTGGTAGAAGGTCCTTCTAAAGTAGCTGAGTGTTGCCTGTGTGCCTTGGATCTCTTATTCAGCCTTTGCTTCCTGATTTATTTGGTTTGCTGTCTAAAGGCCAGCCATAGCTCCATCCAACCTCCGGCTAAATGTTACCTTGGAGAGGAATTCTGTAGGAGGAATTCTGTAGTTTTCTTCATGTGTAACTGACAGTTCTTGTTCTGTGCTTAGAAAAAGGCTCTGTGGGGACGATCCTAGGAAGGTATTTGGTTGCTTGCTTCTCAGAGATCAGCAGAGTTGCAATGCCTACACAGAGTCACAGAAGCACGGAATTGTTTGGGTAGGAAAAGACCTCTAAGAGCATGGAGTCCAACTGCTGAGCTGACACCACCGTGGTCATTAAACCATGCCCCCAAGTGCCATGTCTACACTTGTTTTTTAACACCTCCGGGGACAGTGACTCCACCAGCTGCCTGGGCAGCCTGTTCCAATGCCTGGCCACTCTTTCAGTCAAGAAGTTTCTCCTGATATCCAATCTGAATCTCCCCTGGCACTTGGTACTAGGGAGAACAGACCCACCCCCACCTTGCTACGACCTCCTTTCAGGTAAATGTAGAGCAATGAAGTCTCCCTTCAGTCTCCTCCAGGTTAAACAATCCCAGTTCCCTCAGCTGCTCCTCACCAGCCCTGTTCTCCAGACCTGCAGCAGCTTTGCTCCAGCAGCTCATTGTCTCTCTGCAGTGAGAGTCTCAAAAGTGAGCACAGTACTTGAGGTGCAGCCTCACCAGCGCCAAGTACAGAGGCACCATCACTTCCTGCCCCTGCTGGCCACACCATTCCCAGTACAGGCCAGGGTGCTGTTGGCCGCCTTGGCCCGGGACGCTCAAGATGATCTACTCTCTGACCTTCCATGGCACTAAGGTCAGACTGGCAGGTCTGTAGTTCCCTGAATCCTCCTTCTGGCCCTTTGTGTAGATGGAGTCACATTTGCCGATCTCCCATCAACAGGGAGCTCCCCAGACGGGCAGGAGTGCTGATAAATGATGGAAAGTGGCTTGGAGAGCACTTCCACCAGCTCTCGCTGTACCCTTGGGTAGATGCCATCTGACCCCACAGACTTGTGTGTGTATCTTCTGTGGTGTGTTAGGGCAGTAACCATTATGGGGGCTTCATTCTGCTCTCCATCCCTGTCTTCCAGCTCAGGGGACTGGATATCCAGTGAACAACTGATGTTACCAGGGCAAAGGAGGAAGAAATAGAAATAGAAATGGAAATAGAAACAGAAATGAAATAGAAATGGAAATAGAAATGGAAATAGATGTCCATTGCTACTGTGTGAGATTTAAACAAAGAGCAAGGGAGTGAGCAGAAAACTGTCTTTGTTTCATAGGTGTGCTCACCAAGCCAGGCTGATGTCATGTCAGATAAAGACTTCTTTTCCTTTTCATAATCACAGAACTGTCAGGGTTGGAAGGGACCTCAAGGACCATCCAGTTCCAGGGACACCTCACACTACAGCAGGTTGCTCACAGACCACATCCAGCCTGGCTGCAAACACCTCCAGGCATGAGGCTTCCACCACCTCCCTGGGCAGCCTGTGCCAGGCTCTCACCACCCTCATGGGGAAGAATTTGTAAGGATTTAGTCTGCTCTGTTTCATGCTTTGTGTATTTTTGTTCCTGCTACAGATGTTTGGGGTTGCCCTGCCCGAGTTTCCTACAGGATAAACAGGCTTCATTCTGTTTATTTATCATATTTATTATATTCTTCTGATATTATTTTATTCTTCTCTTCATTGTATTATTTTATTCTTCTCTTTGTTGTTTTATTCTTCTGTTATGATTTTATTCTTCTCTTCATTGTATTATTTTATTCTTCTCTTTGTTGTTTTATTCTTCTGTTATGATTTTATTCTTCTACTTATGGTATCATTTTATTCTTCTGTTTAGACAAAGTCATCTGCTTAAACACCTCTGAGAGCTTGCCTCGCTCTGCTCCTCCAGTGCAGTAGGGTAGTGGTGCTTGCTGACCCCTGGTCCTGCCGGCTCAAGCAATCCTGTTTCCATGGTGGCAGTTTTCGGTGCTGCTGTGTGAGGCAGCTGGGACTGCTCTCCCAGCAGAGTGCACATTTTTCCTGTGAGGACAAAATATTGTTTGTGGCAAGTCATGTGGTGCTGTGAAACGCTTTCCTGCTCTCGAGTCTTCCTGAGATGGATGCTGTTGTGGAAAGAGAAGCGCGAGGCTTTTCTCCTAAACTACCGCTTGACCCCTCGTAGTGCAGGGAGTCAGATTACTTTGCTGTAATAGTCCTTTTGGCTTTGCAACCTCTGAATCTATGTGAAAAGTTTCCTTTTTGTCTTCTAAACCTAATTTCTGAGCCTTCACCTGTAGCTGAGGGGGTGAGTTCCAGCCACACCTTTTCTTCCCGCCTTGGTTCGCCATCGCTGCGTTCAGCCTCTGCCCTCTGGTGTGGAGATGAGTGCTGGGTAGAATGTGTGCCTGCTGGGATGGGAGGCTGGCTTGCTGGAGTCTGTGTTACACAGTGGGATGTTACAGCTCAATCTTCAAACCAGAGCTGCAAAGGGACTGCTGTGTGAAGTGGAGCACTCGTGCCAAAAGGAATGCCCTAAAGAAGGCTGCACCGGCGGGTAGCTGCTCCTTGGTGCGAGCTCTGAGAGGCAGAATCCTCTGTGAAACAAAAGGCAGTTTTTAGATCCCTCTTTGCCTGGAGGGGCCAAAAGCAAAAGAACTGGTGTAAGGAGAGTGTTAGACAAACACTTACCTCTTTGCAAGACAGTCTGGGGAATAAGCTGGCTGCTGGTAAATCAAAGATGTATGTCCATCTCTTGTAAATGCCTGTGGAAGTGATCCACTTCCAGATCCTTAGATCTTGAAGGCTCTCACAAAGGAGTGCAGTGTCACTAAATTCTGATTTACAATAGTATAATGGAGGTGAAATTGCTATGACTAATCTCTGTGGTGGAATTTAGCATGGACATTATTTTTTGCTCTCATTTACAACTGTGCAGTACTCTGGAGTGAACAGGAGGGCTGGGGATGACCAGTTGTGCAGCTGACACGTCCATCCTCCAGCAGTGGAGGGAGAGTCTTTTATGACCTGCCTATGGGGCAGGATTCTAAGAACACCAGTCTGCTTCCTCACTGGTCCTTGTAAGCGTTTGCATGAGCCAGGGAGGTTCTCCTCCCCCTCGACTCTGCCCTGGTGAGGCTCCACCTGGAATATTGCATCCAGTTCTGGGCTCCCCAGTTCAGGAGGGACAGGGATCTGCTGGAGAGAGTCCAAGGGAGGGCTACAAGGATGCTGAAGGGACTGCAGCACTGCCTTGGGAGGAGAGGCTGAGAGCCCTGGGGCTGTTTATTCTGGAGAGGAGAAGACTGAGAGGGACATGATCAATGTCTATCAATAGCTGAGGGCTGGGGGTCAGGAAGGAAGGGACAGGGACAGCCTCTGCTCATTTGCACCCTGGGATATAGGACAAGGAGCAATGGATGGAGACTGCAGCACAGGAGGTTCCACCTCAACATGAGGAAGAACTTCTTGACTGTGAGGTTCCCAGAGCCCTGGAGCAGGCTGCCCAGAGAGGTTGTGGAGTCTCCTTCTCTGGAGCCTTTCCATCCCTGTCTGGATATGTTCCTGTGTGACCTGTGCTGGATTCCATGCTTCTGCTCTGGCAGGGGGTTTCACTTGAAGATGTCCAGAGGTCCCTTCCAACCCCTAACATCCTGTGGCCTGTGATGATCTCCTTTCTCTCTTTTTATTCCATTAAGGGTCTATGGATCACCAGTTTCCCAGGTCCCAGTGCTGGCTGGCAACACCTCCTGCAGTTCCTTGCTGTGTAACACTGCTGTACAGAAGTGATACCTTCTGATTTTCTTGATGCTTATTTTTATTCCCCCCAGGGTGCAGCTCTCATTCGAATGTTGGCTAACTTCATGGGTCACTCAGTGTTTCAAATGGGCTTACAAGTAAGTAAAAGCATTTCTGTCTTTGTGCAGATTTTTCTTTCCAGCAGTTCCTCTTCCTCTCTTCCTCATTCCCCCTCCCCCCTTTTAATACTATATTTGAATCTATTTGTGGGAATGCTTCTTTGCTTCAGGGCCATCTGAGGCACCAACATGTCCTAAAACAGCTCAAGTGAATATGGTGCAGTTTTAACCAGGAAAAGGAAATCTTCCTTTAAGTATTATTAGTGGGACTTGATGCTCTTGGAGGTCCCTTCCAACCTGGTTGATTCTGTGATGCCGAGTTCATGGGAAATGCTGAGCAGTGTTACACACCTGCTGGTGCTCCAGGTTTTACCTATAGGTCTTGATGTGTCAAGTGGTTGCACGCAGTTTGGTGTCCATTTCCTGTCAGTTGCCACGTAAAAGCCATTCTGGCCACGTCACAGCTGTGTGAAGGGCTTAGCTGAGGACAGAGCTGCTTCTCTTCAGCTGCATGTGCGTGCGGATACACCAACTAATAGCAAACGGCACAGAGCCCCGAGACTGGTAGTGCCTTGCGGATAAACATTTTTGCCTTCCCTTCCCCCCATAGCAAAATCCTTGAGCTTTAGTTGTACCTCCCAGGGCTTTCTGCCTTAACAGTGCTTTGAAAACTCGCTCCTCCTCGTCCAAGCAATTCAAAGAGGTAAGGCTTCCCTGCAAAGAGCAAGAAACCCAGCGTGCTGATTGCCAGGGATGAACTCTTTTCAGCAATAAATCAGTGCAAATGAGTGTTGTGTAAACTGCTTCAACCCAAACAAGCCAGAGCATAAAAACCACAATGCAGCTCCCCCTACTCCATTGCAGTCTGCTTGAGCAAACCCTGCTAGGGGCAGCCGTGATGGATGAATTATGTATGACGCAGCCTGCTACTTAGAAGTGTCCTTTAAAGCAAATTGATGTTCACCTGGAACACAATTATGCTAAGATGGGAAGAGCAATCAATCTCACCTGCTCCCAGGGAGGTTTTCATTGGGAAATTAAATAAACTGCAGCTGGGAGCAGGTCATTTTCAACCACATTAATTGGAAGGTAAAATACAGAAATAGGTATTTATAGATTATTTATATAGTCTATTATTTTTATCTATAAGATTATTTATAAATGTATTTATATATTGAGTGCATGCTGGATTAGTTAGAGACAGATTTATATCATTATGTGTATAGTTGTTTGTATTTTATATAGACTACATTATTCATAGGTACTTATTTATGCACTTATTTGTGTTATTTATGCACTAGGTTATTTACATTGTTTTATTATATTATTTTATTATATTATTTTCTATTTTATTATATTATTTTCTAGGCTTTATATTATATTATTATATTATTTTATTATATTATTTTCTAGGCTTTATATTGTTTTATTACAGTATTTATATTATTTAATTATATTATTCTATTCTATATAGTATTACTCCTATATTCATTTGCATCTAAAATGAATATATCATTATATTAATGTAACAAATTATAGATAAACCCAAATTATATATATGAGATGTAGTCTGTATCTAAAAATATATTATACACAATTTTAATGTAAATAAATTATATTGATTAATATATTGATTTATACACAAATACATTGCATCTATGACTTATATATTAATTTATAAGTATCAAATGCATATATAATTAGTAAATTAATAAATGCTATTTCTCTAAATAAATTATATATAATGTTATTTTTATATACAAATATCACGGCTTGGACAGGAGCACACTGCGTTGGGTTAGGAACTGGCTGGAGGGCTGAGCCCAGAGAGTGGTGGTGAATGGCGCCACATCCAGCTGGCGGCCTGTCACTAGTGGTGTGCCCCAGGGATCAGTGCTGGGCCCCATGCTCTTCAACATCTTTATTGATGATCTGGATGAGGGCATTGAGTCCATCATCAGTAAATTTGCAGATGACACCAAGCTGGGGGCAGCAGTTTATCTGCTGGAGGGCAGAGAGGCTCTGCAGAGGGACCTCGACAGGCTGGACAGATGGGCAGAGGCCAAGGGCAGGAGATTTAACACATCCAAGTGCCGGATTCTGCACATTGGCCACAACAACCCCAGGCAGTGCTACAGGCTGGGGTCAGAGTGGCTGGAGAGCAGCCAGGCAGAGAGGGACCTGGGGGTGCTGGTTGATGGGAGGCTGAACATGAGCCTGCAGTGTGCCCAGGCAGCCAAGAGGGCCTGCATCAGGAAGAGTGTGGCCAGCAGGAGCAGGGAGGTCATTCTGCCCCTGTACACTGCACTGGTTAGGCCACACCTTGAGTCCTGTGTCCAGTTCTGGGCCCCTCAGTTTAGGAAGGATGTTGTCTTGCTGGAACGTGTCCAGAGAAGGGCAACAAAGCTGGTGAGGGGTTTGGAACACAAGCCCTATGAGGAGAGGCAGAGGGAGCTGGGGTTGCTTAGCCTGGAGAAGAGGAGACTGAGGGGTGACCTTATTGCTCTCTACAACTCCCTGAAGGGAGGTTGTAGCCACGTGGGGGTTGGTCTCTTCTCCCAGGCAGCCAGTACCAGAACAAGAGGACACAGTCTCAGGCTGCGCCAGGGCAGGTTTAGGCTGGATGTTAGGAAGAAGTTCTATACAGAGAGAGTGATTGCCCATTGGAATGTGCTGTCCAGGGAGATGGTGGAGTCACCATCACTGGAGGTGTTCAGGAGGAGACTTGATGGGGTGCTTGGTGCCATGGTCTAGTTGTTGGGTGGGTTGGATTGGTTGATGGGTTGGACGTGATAATCTTGAAGGTCTCTTCCAACCTGGTTTATTCTATTCTATATCTATTTTATATATAAATAGATGCTTATTATATATCAATATCTATACATTATATCTATGTATAAATTAATTATCTATTAATATTTTAATTTATATACAAAGAAATTATAATTATATAAATTATTTATCTATTCTTTTATATATATTATCTAAAATGTTGCATGAACAGGTTGCTGCTGTCAGAGAGGTGTGTTGCATGCAGCAGGCAAGGCAAGGAAGCCTGCTGGGGAGACAGAGCTGTTGGGAGAGCTTGCAGGACATTGAGGGTTTGCAGTGTCACTTGCTCAGGGGAGACGTTGGGATCACTGTGTGAGGGGTAAGGGCAGGGCAGGTACACAGTTTTCATATCCAGCTCTCTGGAAAACAAAAGTTTCCTTCGCTCTTCCACATGCCAAGGGTTAAACCCTTGTCTTGTTCAGCTGGTAAGACCTCTGGCACTTCAGCAGACTCCCTATTCACAGAGTCACAGAACGTCAGGGGCTGGGAGGGACCTGGAAAGCTCATCCAGTCCAACCCCCTGCCAGAGCAGGAGCACCTACAGCAGATCACACAGGAACACATCCAGGCAGGTCTGGAATATCTCCAGGCAGAGACTTTTGCTGCACAGATCAATTTAGGTGTGAATTAACAGCACTTCTTTCTCCCCAGAAAAGGAATTTCACTCAGAGTTGTAGAAAGGGAAGGTTCTGATACCCTGTTGTAAACACTTTTCACACATCTTCCAGAGAAAGAGCAGTGTGCAAGCTGTGCTGAAGGAAATGCCTATGAAAGAGTTCAGATCAAAGAACAGGGCTAGGCAGTGATTAAATAACCATAATTAGTGTTGCTGTTATTTAGCAATCTCTTCCAGCAATGAATGCTGTGGAAGTGCACTTGGTGCTTCATTCCTCCTGGGCTTTTCTAATGGCTTGCTGAGGAACTGAGTCCTGCAGGACCTTTGCTTTGTTTCCCATTAGCCTTCAATCCATGCAGCACTGCAGTGTTGCCAGCATTATTTTAGTTCTTTCTAGTATATTGGATATGTCACAGATGATAAAAAGAGTGTTCCTGTAGTCTTATTACACTAGCATGAGCCCAAATGAGTAGCCCTTTATTTGTGTTAGTGATTTTATCAAAATCCAAGTATGATGCATTGTCTAATTAAGAAGTACAGAGCTAGAACTTCTGTGTAAGAGAAGGTGCAACAAATGTGCTGAACTTTGGGGTAAGGAAAGGGAAAAATCAGGTTTAGAGCAAGGAGCAAGTGGCATAGCTACCTCTTTAGAAGTCCATTGCCACCTTTTAGTCTAATTGCATGCTGTCACCTAGCAGGTGGACTTTTGGGAGAGCAGATCAAGATACTTAGGGAGGAGAAATCCCTTAGGTGTTAAAGAAGAAGGTGTTAAAAAGAAGCAAAAACTGGCGGCCAGGCACTAGTGGTGTGCCCCAGGGATCAGTGCTGGGCCCCATGCTCTTCAACATCTTTATTGATGATCTGGATGAGGGCATCGAGTCCATCATCAGTAAATTTGCAGATGACACCAAGCTGGGGGCAGCAGTTTATCTGCTGGAGGGCAGAGAGGCTTTGCAGAGAGACCTCGACAGGCTGGACAGATGGGCAGAGTCCAATGGCATGAGATTTAACACATCCAAGTGCTGGGTTCTGCACATTGGCCACAACAACCCCAGGCAGTGCTACAGGCTGGGGTCAGAGTGGCTGGAGAGTGGCCAGGCAGAGAGGGACCTGGGGGTACTGGTTGATGGTAGGCTGAACATGAGCCTGCAGTGTGCCCAGGCAGCCAAGAAGGCCAATGGCATCCTGGCTTGCATCAGGAAGAGTGTGGCCAGCAGGAGCAGGGAGGTCATTGTGCCCCTGTACACTGCACTGGTTAGGCCACACCTTGAGTCCTGTGTCCAGTTCTGGGCCCCTCAGTTTAGGAAGGATGTTGACTTGCTGGAACGTGTCCAGAGAAGGGCAACAAAGCTGGTGAGGGGTTTGGAACACAAGCCCTATGAGGAAAGGCTGAGGGAGCTGGGGTTGCTTAGCCTGGAGAAGAGGAGACTGAGGGGTGACCTTATTGCTCTCTACAACTCCCTGAAGGGAGGTTGTAGCCAGGCAGAGGTTGGCCTCTTCTCCCAGGCAGCCAGCACCAGAACAAGAGGACACAGTCTCAGGCTGCGCCAGGGCAGGTTTAGGCTGGATGTTAGGAAGAAGTTCTACACGGAGAGAGTGATTGGCCATTGGAATCGGCTGCCCATGGAGGTGGTGGAGTCACCTTCACTGGAGGTGTTCAGGAGAAGACTTGATGGGGTGCTTGGCTGTATGGTCTAGTTGTTGGGTGGGTTGGATTGTTTGATGGGTTGGACGCGATGATCTTGAAGGTCTCTTCCAACTGGTGTATTGTATTGTATTGTATAGCTGAATGGGAGTAGTGCTGTGTGTTGGATGTTCTTATCAATGAATGTGAGGGGAAGCAAATGCACAGAGGAGCACATGATCCCTGGCAGATCAGCCAACTGCTCGGTGCAGGAGTCTGCAAGGAGGTGAAATTGTAGCAGGAGCCTTCTCTGAAATTCTGAGCAGATGGGTAGATGAGGGAAGAGCAGTGGATGTCATGGATCTTGCCTTCAGTAAGGCTCTTGATGCTGTATCCCATAGCAGCCGCATGGAACAGCTCAGGAGCACAGAGGGCTGGTCAGAGAGGTGGATTGCAAACTGGCTCCACAACAGAGCTCGGAGGTTTGTCATCAGTGGCACAGAGTCAGCCTGGAGGCCTCTGGCCAGTCAGTACGGAGTCCAGTTTGTTCAATATCTTTATCAATGACCTGGCTGAGGGCATTGAGAGTACCCTCAGCAAGTTCCTGATGATACCAAACTGTCTGACACACTGACACTCCCTGCTGGAGAGCAGCTCCATGGAGAAAGACCTTGGAATGCTGGTGGGCAGCAAGTTCTGCAGGGGACAGAGTTGTGCCCTGGGGGCCAAGAGAGCCAATGGGACCCTAGGGTGCAGCAAGAAAAGTGTGGCCAGCAGGGCTGGGGAGGTTCTGCTCCCCTCTGCTCTGCCCTGCTCAGACCACTCCTGCAATCCTCTGTCCAGTCCTGGGCTCCCCAGCTCAAGAGAGACAGAGACCTGCTGGGGAGAGGCCAAGGCAGAGCCAGGAGGATGCTGAGGGGACTTGAGCATCTCCCCTGTGAAGAGAGACTGAGAGCCCTGGGGCTGTTGAGTCTGGAGAAGAGAAGGCTGAGAGGGATCTGATCAATGTCTATCAAGAGCTGAGGGCTGGGGGTCAAGTGGAGGGGGCCAAGCTCTTTTGGGTGGTGCACAGCAATAAGCCAAGGAGTAATGGAGACAAACTTGAGCAGAGAAGGTTTCAGCTCAGCATGAGGAGAAACTTCTTTGGTGTGAGGGTGTCAGAGCCCTGGAGCAGGCTGCCCAGAGAGGTTGTGGAGTCTCCTTCTCTGGAGCCTTTCCAACCCCCCTGTGCTGCATTCCTGTGTGGACTGCCCTGGGTGCTGCTGCTCTGGCAGGGGCTTGGACTGGATGATCTCTGGGGGTCCCTTCCCACCCCTAATATATAGTGGTACTGTGAAAAGTTCTAATGTGTCCTCAGAGGAGACAATTTCTTTCTTTTTATAAGCCCTGACACCTTGCCTGGTGTGCACTCTGTTATTCTCCAGGGAAGTTCAGGAGGTGCATTGCACCAAATGCCAGCACTCCTCTCTGCGGGTGTTGCTGCTTCTCAGTCACAAAGCCATTAACCAGCTGGGACGGCAGTTGGAGTATGACGAGACTTGGTCAGCGCCTTGGACAGCTCTGACTGTTTCTTAACTGCATGGACTGGTACAAGAGGTTGCTGTTGAGTTGGCCTTACCATCCAGTTTCCACTGAGGGCAGGAGTGTGTCGTGTTGGATTTGTGTGAGGTTTTCAGCTGGGTTCTGCTGCTCCTAGTCTGCGTGCCTGAGCCAGGTGGCTGCTTACCTGCCTGTGTCACTCTGTTCCGTTTCCTAGGAGGTTTTGCTCCACTATGGCAAAGCTCTCCTTCGACTTGCCAGTGGGGATTTGCTTTCTTTCATATTAAATGCAGGGAGCCAGCCTGGTGATCTGAAGCTCTGGGAGGCACCTTCAGCACTGCAAGGCAGTCTTGCAGTGGCTTATTGAAATTTCCCTCATATTCAATTTTGCTCATTTTGGAGCCTCCTCTCCGTTGCCGAGCGTTTGTCAACACTGCATTTCATTTGCCAAGTGGCAGCTCATTGATCACCCAGCTCTGTATCCTTTTGAACTTCTCTTGCTGCTCTCTGTGTGCTCATCACTCACTCTGATTTAGTGCATCATCAGCACTTTGAATTAGTTACTGTAGGAATCTCAGCTCCTGTGATAAATTAACTGCTTTTGTGCTTTAGGCTTCATGCTGTACATCTGGAAGAAGAATTTCCATGAAGTGCTTTGGATGTGCTCTGTCTTTTCCTGGTGCTGTTGAGTGGCCACTGTATTGAAACAAATTGGTCAACCTTTCAGAGGAGCTGTCAGGGGAAATGTGACATGCAGGCTGTTAAATACAGTGAGGCTCACGTTCCCATCACTTTGTACCATCATCAAGCTGGCTACTTAGGCTTTCTTTCACCCACACTGATTAGGATTTCCTGCTTTTTAGACACCTCTGCATGCCTGTGGTCTGTTTGAAATGTAGCAGTCAATATGAAACTGCCTGCGGTCCAGAGGCACCTGGACAGGCTGCAGAGGTGAACCCATGACTGCCTCAGGAGGTTCAACAAGACCAAGGGCAAGGTCCTGCAGCTGGGTCAGGGCAATCCCAGGCACTGATACAGGCTGGGCAGGGACTGGCTTGAGAGCAGCCCTGGAGAAAAGGCCTTGGGGGTGCTGGGGGAGGAGAAGCTCAACAGGAGCCAGCAGTGAGCACTTGCAGCCCAGAGAGCCAAGCAGAGCCTGGGCTGCAGCAAGAGAAGTGTGGCCAGCAGGGCCAGGAAGGAGATTCTGCCCCTCTGCTCCACTCTGCTGAGACCACAGCTGGAGCTCTGTGTCCAGTTCTGGAGCCTCTGTGCCAGGAAGGATCTGGAGGGGCTGGAAGGTGTCCAGAGAAGGGCCACAAGGATGAGCAGAGGGCTGGAGCTGCTCTGCTGTGAGGACAGACTGAGGGAGTTGGGGTTGTGCAGTCTGGAGAAGAGAAGGCTCTGAGGAGACCTAATTGTGGCCTTCCAGTATCTGCAGGGGGCTCCAAGAAAGCTGGGGAGGGACTTTTGAGGGTGTCAGGGAGTGATAGGACTGGGGGATGGAGCAAAACTAGAAATAGGTAGATTGAGATTGGATGTGAGGAAGAAGCTGTTCCCCATGAGGGTGGTGAGAGCCTGGCACAGGCTGCCCAGGGAGGTGGTGGAAGCCTCATCCCTGGAGGTGTTTGCAGCCAGGCTGGATGTGGCTGTGAGCAACCTGCTGTAGTGTGAGGTGTCCCTGCCCATGGCAGGGGTTGGAACTGGCTGAGCCTCGAGGTCCCTTCCAGCCCTGACAGTTCTGTGATTCTATGAAACTCTATCAGGAACTTCCTAGGCACTGTTTTACACCTTGTTTGCCACTTCTGTGCAAGAATCTACTCATACCAGAGATGTATCCATCTGTTTCCTCAGCATTCTTTGACACTCTGGTTTTCACATGGTATATTAAGCAGTGTACCCATTGCACCATACTGCTGGATTGTGCCTTTATTCCCAATTCACCACAGTTGGCTGCATGATGTTTGCACTGAGGCACCATTAAGGACTGCATAATAGAGTTTGCTGTAAAATAATGAAGGGAAAACAAAACAAAACAGCCAAAAACCAGTCTGCAAAACCAAACCAAACAAACAAAGCATCAGGCACCTTAGGATCAGGCTCCATCAAGCAATGAGCTGCAGTGCTCCAGTACCTGAAAGGGGCTACAAGAAGGCTGGAGAGAGACTGTCTGCAAAGGCCTGCAGGGACAGGACCAGGGGCAGTGGCTTCAAACTAAAGCAGAGCAGGTTTAGATTGGATGTGAGGAACAAGTTCTGCACCATGAGGGTGGTGAAACACTGGAACAGGTTGCCCAGGGAGGTGGTTGAGGCTCTGTCTCTGGAGATACTCAAGGTGAGGCTGGACAGGGCTCTGGGCAGCCTGATCTAGCTGGGGATGTCCCTGCTGACTGCAGGGAGGTTGGACTGGCTGAGCTTCGGAGGTCCCTTCTGGCCTTGACCATTGATGATTCTATGCTGTCCCCTGATCAACACTGCTGAGTGTGGGGGTATAACTTTTGCTGCTGGGCAGGAGCATCTTTACAGCTGGAGTATCTCTGGTGTTGCAGCTGGTACAATCAGTAGATAGTAAGTAAAGTATTTTCCAGCTAGTGGTGCACCCTTCTCCTCTGGTTTAGAAGAGCACAGTGTGTTTGACCTGGGTGAGCTTCAAAGCATAGCCATGGGCATGGCTACGACCTGGCCTTCGGTTGGTTGCTACCGATTACTTTATTTATTGAACTGTCTCACTTCTACTGACAGTTGTCAACAAGATAACTTGAGCATGTTGAAAGCAGGACAAAAGGAGAGACAAGAAATCTCACAGGAGCTGACCTCACTGTTTTGTGCACTGCAAGTCACACAGGATTGATAAAACCTTTTGTCTCTTCTGCCCGCTCAGCATTTCTCCAGCTTCTAACTTCCATCCCTCTGGTTTCAGGTTTGCCTTTGTTAAAGAGCTTCAGGGTTATGAACTTTTTTTGTAGCTTTTGAGTTTTTTGCCAGTTGGTCAGTAAAAATATGCATAAGGAACTTCCTTAAGTTGCAGGGTCACAATATTTTCTCCCTGTGGAAGTGTGGGAGATGCACTGCGTAGGAAAGTGATATCCCTGCCCAGAATGGAAGTCCTTCCTCTAGCATCAAGAGGACCTGAATAGACTCTGTGGGCAGCCAAATGCTTCTGTTTGAGAAAAAGCAAGTGGTTGAAGATGCATAATTTCAGTGTGCAGCTACTGGTAAATGCTAAAGCTAATTTTATCTTTGCCTTCTTTCCCTTTTGTTTCTTGTATGTGGTTTAACCAGGGTTTTAGTTCTGCAGTTGCCCAGGACAGGGCAATGTCTGAGTCAGTTCACAAAGGGGACCCTGCCAACTGGATTGGCCTGGTCAGGAGCTTGGTACACTCTGAATGTGCATTGTAGCCCCAGTTCCTGACTGCTACATACAGTCTTCTTAAATGCTGTCTGCTCTGGTGAGAGTGCATCACTGACAGCTGGGGAACAGAAGGCACAAATCTCCCAGGGAGGCAATGGATAGTGCTAGCCTTAGTTTAGAAGTGGAGATCTAGGCCCACAGAAATGGCCTCCTGGCTGGGATCAGCAATGCTGTGTCCAGCAGGAGCAGGGAGGGGATTGTCCCCTGGCACTCAGCTCTGGGCAGGTCACACCTCCAGTGCTGTGGCCAGCTTTGGGCACCTCAGGACAAGAGAGCTGTGGAGGTGCTGGAGCCAGGGCAGAGGAGGGCAAGGAAGCTGGGAAGGGCCTGGAGAAGAAATCTGATGAAGAGCAACTGAAGGAGCTGGGGATGGTTAGTGTGAAAGAGAGGAGGCTGAGGGGAGACCTCCTGGCTCTCTACAGCTCCCTGTAAGGAGGTGGTGGAGAGGTTGGTGCTGGTCTCTGCTCCCAGGTCATTAGTGACAGAAGAAGAGGGAATGGCCTCAAGCTGCCCCTGGGGAGGTTCAGACTGGACATGAGGAAAGGTTTTTTCAGGCCAGAGTGGTCAGGGCTTGGAATGTGCTGCCCAGGGAGGTGGTGGAGTCCCCAAGGCTGGCTGTGTTTGCAGGTGGTTTGTCTGTGGTGCTTGGGGCTGTGGTTTAGCAGTGAGCCTTGTAGTTCTGTGTTGAGTTCTGGGTTGGCCTTGGTGATCCTGAGGCTCTTTTCCAAGCTAAACGTTTCTGTGGGTCTGTGATTTCCTGGAGTTTGCTTCCTCAGAGCAGGATTGCCCTTCAGGACAATGTTCCAGTCAGCTGTGCTCCAGACGCCCTGTGCGTGTTCACTGGCTGTGCTTCCAGCGCCTTTCTCTTCCCTTGCTGTGTGTGAAATTCAATTATGACTATTTTCCCCTTCATTTTTGTGATAGGAATTATGAAGAGGAAGAATGATAGGTGTAAGTGCCCCAGTAACCTCAGTGGGCTGAGCACCTCCTTAAGGAAATGTTTTCTTTGGGAATGAAATTGCTCTGTTCCTGCTGGGAGCCCAGCAGCACCTCCCTTTCACTGTGAGGCAGCACAATGGACTGGACAGGGTGCTGCCAGCACATGCTTGGTGAGCAGCTCTGCCCTCCTCATGCAGCTGACATTTCCATTAGCTCTTCAGAAGTTGGTCGGAGTATTCCAGCAAGAGGATTGCAGGAGTGATCTGGTAGTTAACACTTAATAGATGCTGAAAAGGAAATAAATCTGCTTCTGTTCAGCCTATTGTCAAAACCTTCTCCTTCTCCTTCTCCTTCTCCTTCTCCTTCTCCTTCTCCTTCTCCTTCTCCTTCTCCTTCTCCTTCTCCTTCTCCTTCTCCTTCTCCTTCTCCTTCTCCTTCTCCTTCTCCTTCTCCTTCTCCTTCTCCTTCTCCTTCTCCTTCTCCTTCTCCTTCTCCTTCTCCTTCTCCTTCTCCTTCTCCTTCTCCTTCTCCTTCTCCTTCTCCTTCTCCTCCTCCTTCTCCTCCTCCTCCTCCTCCTCCTCCTCCTCCTCCCTCCTCCTCCTCCTCCTCCTCCTCCTCCTCCTCCTCCTCCTCCTCCTCCTCCTCCTCCTCCTCCTCCTCCTCCTCCTCCTCCTCCTCCTCCTCCTTCTCCTTCTCCTTCTCCTTCTCCTTCTCCTTCTCCTTCTTCTCCTTCTCCTCTTCTCCTTCTTTCTTCTCCTTCTCCTCTTCTCCTTCTTCTCCTTCTCCTCTTCTCTTTCTTCTCCTTCTCCTCTTCTCTTTCTTCTCCTTCTCCTCTTCTCTTTCTTCTCCTTCTCCTCTTCTCTTTCTTCTCCTTCTCCTCTTCTCTTTCTTCTCCTTCTCCTCTTCTCTTTCTTCTCCTTCTCCTCTTCTCTTCCTTCTCCCTCTCCTCTTCTCTTCCTTCTCCTTCTCTTCTCTTCCTTCTCCTTCTCCTCTTCTCTTTCTTCTTCTCTTCCTTTGGATCTTCCCTCTCCCTCCCTTCCCCTTTCCTCCCTTCTTCCCATTTATCTTCCCTCCACACTAAGGTCTACATTTGTTCCTGTTTCTTCTCTCTTCTTCCCAAGTCACTTTTTTCTTCTTGAGGTTCTCTGGTTTTATATTTTCCCCATTTTCTTTCGAATCCCTTCCTCTTTCCCCCTTTCCCCCTTTCCCCTTTCCCTCTTTTCCCCCTTTTCCCCTTCTCCCTTCCCCCTCCTCCTTTCCCCTTTCTCCTCCTTTTCCTTTCCCCGCCCACGTGAGGGTCAGCTCCTGTCGCTGGGTCGGCACCGCAGCCAGAGTCAGCTGTAGCGACGCTCTGGAGCGTGTCCTCATTTGACAGTTACCTGCAGCTCTGGTGTCTGCATCGTGCCATGACCTTTTGCCCCATGACAGACATTTGCTCAGCTGACAAACAGCAAATGCCTGCTGCTGCTTTCCTGTCCATGGCCATACAACACTTGCAGGACATCCTGATCCAGACCCAGTGACATGCAAATCATACCTGGAATGTGTTTCTTTCCAGTGATTCATGGTGACCTTTTCACAGTAAGTAGCATTAATTTCTTTCCAGTTCTGGGCTTCTGTGGGAAAAAATGCATTACCTGGGAGGCAGAGCAGAGATCTTTTTTGCCTGGTTAGGAGTCCCTGGCTGTAGTTCAAGTTAATGCAGAGGAATGAGCAGCCAGCCTGCCACAATTAGCAGGTGCCGCCCCGGTGTCTCTGGAAAACATTCCATCATCTTCTGTCTGCATTAAACCCACAGCTATTGAGCACCAGCTAGCTTTTCTTGGGTTGGAATTTATGGCCCAAGCAAACAAGGCAGAGCTAAAATGGATGTACAAATTCAGTCAAATGTGTGCAGTTCCATTTCAAGGAGTGCTTTATTTCTGTAAGATTTGTTCTTAGCTCAGGAGTTTAGCACCACTACCAAATAATACAGCAACTGCATTTTTCTTTAAAGCCAGGCTTAATATCCTAGCAGGTGTCTCCCTGCACAGCACCTGCCAGCAGAGCCTGCTAGGCAATAACTCTGCAAGCCTCAGGACTGGTCCCTTCAGACTTCTCATGCAAAATGCTTTGCCACCAGGCTGCGGTGGCTGTTGCTGTGGTTCGGAATGGAACCTCCTTCCTCTTCCATTAATAAGCTAATAGAATAGAACAGAATGGAATAGAATGGAATAAACCAGCTTGGAAGAGACCTCCAAGGTCATTGAGTCCAACCTGTCACCCAACACCATCTCATCAACTAAACCATGGTACCAAGTGCCTCATCCAGGCTCTTCTTAAACACCTCCAGAGATGCTGATCCCATCACCTCACTGGGCAGCACATTCCAGTGGCCAATCTCTCTGTCTGGGAAGAACTTTCTCCTCACCTCCAGCCTAAGCCTCCCCTGGCACAGCTTGAGACTGTGTCCTCTTGTTCTGGTGCTGGGTGCCTGGGAGAAGAGACCAACTCCCACCTGGCTACAACCTCCCTTCAGGGAGCTGCAGAGAGCAAGAAGGTCTCCCCTGAGCCTCCTCTTCTCCAGGCGAAGCAACCCCAGCTCCCTCAGCCTCTCCTCACAGGGCTGTGCTCCAGACCCCTCCCCAGCTTTGTTGCCCTTCTCTGGACACCTTCCAGCATCTCAACATCTTTCTTAAACTGAGGAGCCCAGAACTGGACACAGGACTCAAGGTGTGGCCTAACCAGTGCTGAGCACAGGGCAGAATTCCATCCCTGCTCCTGCTGGCCACACTGTTACTGATGCCAGCATCAGTATGCCCTTTGCCTTCTTAGCCACCTGGGCACACTGCTGGCTCATGTTCAGCTGCTTTCACCCAGTACCTCCAGGTCCCTTTCTGCCTGGCTGCTCTGCAGCCACTCTGTCCCCAGCCTGTAGCTCTGCCTGGGGTTGTTGTGGCCAATGTGTAGAAGCTGGCACTTGGAAGTGTTCAATCTCATGCTCTTGGACTCTGCCCAGCCTGGCAAGGTCCCTCTGCAGAGCTGCTGTGAAGATGTCAGGTGAAGCTGACGTGGATATAAACCAAGCTTTTACTGAGGGTTCCCACCACAGCAGGATAACATGTGAAAGTGGGTGGGAATGTGGCAGATTTTGATCTGTTGTAGAGGTCTCATTCACACTGGATTCACTGGCTGGCAATGCAGAAGACAGAGTCATTACAGAATTGAGTTTCTTATAGTGCTCTGAGGTTTGTTGGGTTGGGTTGGGTTGGTTTTTCCCCCTTATGTTGGGATGAAAATTGCAGAGCCTTATTGATTTCATTTGGGTTACTTCTGATTTACAGCACTGGTCTCTTATCAGCAAGAAGAAGGGAGAGCAAGGAAAGCAGGCCCATGGACTTGATGATGGCTCTTACCTCCTCCTGTCTTTTGTGGGTTTTCTCGTGTCTCAGCCTGGAGGCTCTGCTGTCTGGGGCAGGACACAGCTCCTGTCTGCTTCCTCTAAATGAATGCTACACTTCCAACACTTCTGGGCTGCATTCAGGGGAGTGTGTCCAGCACAGCCAGGGAGGTTCTCCTCCTCCTCTGCTCTAGTCAGGCTCCACCTGGAATATTGCCTCCAGTTCTGGGCTCCCCAGTTCAGGAGGGACAGGGATCTGCTGGAGAGAGTCCAAGGCAGGGCTACAAGGATGCTGAAGGGACTGCAGCACTGCCTGGGGAGGAGAGGCTGAGAGCCCTGGGGCTGTTTGGTCTGGAGAGGAGAAGACTGAGAGGGATCTGATCAATGTCTATCAATAGCTGAGGGCTGGGGGTCAGGAAGGAAGGGACAGGGACAGCCTCTGCTCACTTGTGCCCTGGGTTACAGGACAAGGGGCAGTGGATGTCAACTATGGCACAGGAAGTTGCACCTCAACATGAGGAGGAACTTCTTTGCTATAAGGCTGGAGCAGGCTGCCCAGATAGGTTGTGGAGTCTCCTTCTCTGGAGACCTGTCTGGATGTGTTCCTGTGTGACCTGTGCTGGATTCTATGCTCCTGCTCTGGTAGGGGGTTGGACTGGAAGCTCTCCAGAGGTCCCTTTCAAACCCCTACCACCTTGTCATCCCCTGGTCCTGTGAACACTGTGGATGACATATTCTCCTCATTGCCCTAATTCTTCTCCTACTGACATCACTGCTGCAAGTTCCATTGAGTCCTCTGACCCCAGACCTGTCAGTCCTGCTGATCTGATTATTGTCAGAGCGTTCCAGGGGTATGATGAATTACAAAGGAGCAAGGACAAAGTAAAATACTATAATTATGTGGTGTATTCAGCATTATTTGCTCTAGAGAAAATGAAGATTTATTTCCACATATGGTTCCAGTATCACTCTTCCTAATGAGCAGTTATGGCTTGCTATTTGGCTGTAATGATTTAATTGCAGCTGAGGCCCGTTGTCGGTGGGTATTTCCCAGTGGCTGCTGATTGCCAGCCTTGTGAGAAAACAGCTCATCTAAATGTACCTTTTGAAAGCAAAGGGCTGGAGTTTCAGCTGGCATGCTTTGGTGGGATTCCACTGATCCCACTTCCACAGGATTTTCTGTATTGATTGGGGTATGAGCCCAAGGAGAAGACAAAACACAGTGAAGTGGATTCTTGTTGATGCCTCTGAAGTGTGCTGCACACCTCTCAGTCTTTCTTTCAAACCTCTTTCTACCTATTTGTGAGATAGAAACTGGAAGGTGACTAGGGAGGTGTTTAGGAGGAGACTTGATGCCATGGTTGCTTGGTGCCATGGTTTAGTTGATTAGATGGCATTGGATGATGGGTTGGACAGGTCTCTTCCAACCTGGTTTATTCCATTCCATTCCATTCCATTCCATTCCATTCCATTCCATTCCATTCCATTCCATTCCATTCCATTCCATTCCATTCTGAAGCTCCTGACAGTGAACATTTTAAGCAGTGCTTTCCACAGTGGAATTATTTAGAACATTGGAAGTGTTGCTTGCTCTTGGGAACTTTAATTGCTTGGTGCAGGTAATGGTAAAATACAGGGTGGAACTTGCTCCTAACATCCAACCTAAATCTACTCTTCTCTAATTCCAGACCACTGTCCCTGCTCCTGTCCCTGCAGGCCTTTGCAGACAGTCTCTCTCCATCCTTCTTGTAGCCCTTTTCAGGTACTGGAAGGTTGCTATTAGGTCTCCCCAGAGCCTCCTCTTCTCCAGGCTGAACACCCCCAGCTCCCTCAGCCTGTCCTTGTAGCAGAGGTGCTCCAACTCTTTGGTCATTTTTGTGGCCCTCCTCTGGACCCACTCCATGTAAACCTATTTCCATCAGGTCCATGTCCTTCCTGTACTGAGGGCTCCAGACCTGGGTGGAGTACTCCAGGTGATGCAGAGTGAAGTGGCAGAATCACCTCTCTCCATCTGCTTTGAGCTGTTTGGGATGCAGCCCAGGCTGCCACTGCCCTTGTGCTGCAAGCTGCCACGTCTCCGGGGCAGAATGCTGCATTTCCTTCCTATGCAGTCTGCAAAGTAGCCCCAGAAGCAGGGGGATGGGGACAGTGAGGAGCAGAGTTGGTGGAAGGTGCCTAGTCCGGCTGTCCCACCAAAGTGCCATGAAACTGTAGCTTCAGGGAGATTCAGGAATCCCTTTGGTTCTGTGTCTGCATACAAACCAAAGGTGCTAGCTTCAGTGCTAGGTAGGGAGTAGCCACACTGTAGGCATGGCCTGCACAGCACACTCCTCGAGTGCTGGCTGTCTCAGTGTCATCTTACTGATGGGTTTGGTTAGTTTGAGTCTTGGCTTACTGGCCAGGAGGAATCATGATTTTTATTTTTAACTTTAGGAACACATTTTAATGAAACAGTAAATTGAAGCCTAGGGAGGATACCAGGTGGTTTTTGTCCCCTGGGAGAATTCAGTCATGAGAGTTAAAGTATATCCCATGGCCTGAGTGTATTCTCTAGGGTGGCAGTTGCTGACAAGACTTCCTGGAAGCACCTGTGGGCACCCTGAGTGCAGAAGGTGAAGAAGTTGCTTGGCTTACCTGAACTCAAAAGAAAAAGATCCATTCCCAGGGTTTTTCTTGGCTGGCTCTGCAGTTTGCTTTGCACAGTGCTCTAATCACAGGTGTTGCTTCCCTTTGGATGTGGCTCTGCAGCTTGACTCGGTGCTACAAATGCATTGTGACACAAATTGAGTGCATGTCCATCTCGTTCACCTGATGTTCCCCACTCTGCCGGTGCTTACCAGGGCAAATAAGATGAATTTGCCTACTTCTTCCCATGTACTCTGCTGCTTGTCTGCATGCCCAGCCAGGAGGGTAATCACTTCTCTTCCCTAAGGCTCTCTCTCAAGTGTTGGTCTGTTGTACAGCTGAAAAATACTGCAAACGTAGTTGTTTATGGTAGCTTTTCTGAGAAGCAGTCTTCCTTGCTTGCAGGTATCTCCACTTCTTTGGAGCTTTGGTAGAGCCTTACCACTGGTTCTCACTCCTCCTTAGTCATAGAATCATAGAATGGTTTGGGTTGGAAGGGACCTCCAAAGTTCAGCCAGTCCAACTCCCTCTGCAGTCAGCAGGGACATCCCCAACTAGATCAGGCTGCCCAGAGCCCTGTCCAGGCTCAACCACCTCCCTGGGCAACCTGTGCCAGTGTTCTGGAGCCTCTGTTCCAGAGAGGATCTGGAGGTGCTGGAAGGTGTCCAGAGAAGGGCCACGAGGATGAGTAGAGGGCTGGAGCTGCTCTGCTGTGAGGACAGACTGAGGGAGTTGGGGTTGTGCAGTCTGGAGAAGAGAAGGCTCCCAGGAGACCTAATTGTGGCCTTCCAGTATCTGCAGGGGGCTACAAGCAAGCTGGGGAGGGACTCCTTAGGGTGTCAGGGAGGGATAGGACTGGGGGGATGGAGCAAAACTAGAAGTGGGTACATTGAGGTTGAATGTGAGGAAGAAGTTGTTCCCCATGAGGGTGGTGAGAGACTGGCACAGGTTGCCCAGGGAGGTGGTGGAAGCCTCTTCCCTGGAGGTGTTTGCAGCCAGGCTGGATGTGGCTGTGAGCAACCTGCTGTAGTGTGAGGTGTCCCTGCCCATGGCAGGGGGGTTGGAACTGGCTGATCCTTGAGGTCCCTTCCAACCCTGACAATTCTCTGATTCTCTGATTCCACCACCCTCATGGTGCAGAACTTGTTCCTCACATACAATCTCAATCTGCTCTGCTCTAGTTTGAAGCCACTGTCCCTGGTCCTGTCCCTGCAGCCCTTGCAAACAGTCTCTCTCCATCCTTCTTGTAGCCCCCTCAGGTGCTGACAGGCTGCTATTAGGTCTCCCTGGAGCCTCCTCTTTTTTGTGTCAATGTTAGGCAATGCCAAGATAATATGTGTTGGTAGCTTCAGTGTTAGCAGTGTGAAGGAAATGGGGGGAAGTGTGTTTTAGTCAGCGTGTCAGCATCTGTCAGTTGTTATCTGGTGGCTTAAGGTTAGCTATACAAATTTCTGTGAAAGCAGTGGTGTTGAATTTGATAGCCAGAGCCCTGGAACCTGATTTCCAGCTGAACTAACTGCTTTTATTAGCAGCTCTAAGCAGACAAGCATGGGATGTATAGATCACAGAATCACACAACGTTAGAGCTTGGAAGGGATCATCCAGTCCAAGCTCCCTGCCAGAGCAGCATCACCCAGGGTAGTCCTCACAGGTGGGGTTGGAAAGTCTCCAGAGGAGATTCCATAACCTCTCTGGGCAGCCTCACTGGGCAGGTCTTTGGCTTCCATTTTAACAGCTCCTGGGATGTATGTGATGTGGGTATACCTTAGCCTTTTTTTAACTTCCTTTTTTTCAGTTGAGTACCTGAAAGGTACTTCAAAGAGGCTGGCAGCTTGGTAATGGACGTTCAGGCTGCATCATGGTAACCCAAACTAGCTCTGAAGTCAGCAGTTTGGGTGGTGGTAACACAATGCAGCTTTGCAGCATAGCTGGGAGGGGTTGGTTCTGGTGGTGTTCTCACTGCAACACCAAGCTCTGCTTCGAGGTGGTACAGGTCAGTGAAAGCTTGAATGGCTTGTGGGGAGTGTGGCAGGGAAGGGAGATGGCCTCTGCGTGTCTCCTGGTGCCAGAGGCGGGCAGCAGCAGGTGAAACCAGCAGACAGGCAGATAGATATCTTCACACAACAAACAACTGGGATGGGAAATGCTTTTTGTAAGGTGTTATGAATGCTGAATGTTTCTAGGGATTCAGAAAGCCACTGGCCAGGTACACAGAAGATGCAAAGGTATTAATCTATTCAGGATTCCTTCTGCCCCTAAGCACTGGGTGATGGGGGAGCATGCTGAGCAAGTGTCGGGGTGTGCTTGTCCTGTTTCCTAGCCTGCCTGGGTGTCTGCTGCTGGCTGTTGCTGACAGAAGGATCCTGATGAGTAAGGACATTTGACGGGACCCGGTTCAGTACCTTCTGCTTTGTGTCTGGAGAAAGAGCTCTCAGAAGGTTGGGTTTCGCTGCAGGTTTGCTGCTGGGAGCATGCTCTGATGCACACTGTCACACAGGGGCTGCTGTTTGTGTGGCCCCCGTTCACCAGCCCTCCTGCTGTGGTGCTGTGGATATGCTCTCAATGCAGCTTGCCTGCAGTGATGCTGATCAAGATGTGTGGTACCAGGACTTCATTGGTGTGTTGTATGTATTGTTGTATGTGCTGCTTTGACACCGGACAGGGTGTAGGGTTTGCCCCCAAAGGGTTAATGACCACACGTGCTCAGAACTTGGAAGTGAAGTGACAATAATATGGACAAAAGTAGATTAAATACAAAAGTAAACCAAACACAAAAGTTAATAAACATATATACATATACATACATATACCTTGAGTCCTGCGTCCAGTCCTGGGCCCCTCAGTTTAGGAAGGAGGTTGAGCTGCTGGAAGGTGTCCAGAGAAGGGCAACGAAGCTGGTGAGGGGTTTGGAACACAAGCCCTATGAGGAGAGGCTGAGGGAGCTGGGGTTGCTTAGCCTGGAGAAGAGGAGGCTCAGGGGAGAGCTTCTTGCTCTCTACAACTCCCTGAAGGGAGGTTGTAGCCACGTGGGGGTTGGCCTCTTCTCCCAGGCAGCCAGCACCAGAACAAGAGGACACAGTCTCAGGCTGCGCCAGGGCAGGTTTAGGCTGGATGTTAGGAAGAAGTTCTACACAGAGAGAGTGATTGCCCATTGGAATGGGCTGCCCAGGGAGGTGGTGGAGTCACCTTCATTGGAGGTGTTCAGCAAGAGGCTTGATGGGGTGCTTGGTGCCATGGGTTAGTTGTTGGGTGGGTTGGATTGGTTGATGGGTTGGACGCAATGAGCTTGAAGGTCTCTTCCAACCTGGTTTATTATTGTATATACATATACATACATATACATATACACACATACAAGCCCAGACCCCTGGACAGCCCCCTGGACAAAGCCCAAGAGGCTGTTGCCAGCTCACAAGTTGTCTCTCTCCCACTCCCACCCCTGTTCTTGCCATAACGCAAAGAGAAGTGAGCAAGCAAGCCGACAGGGCCAGAAGGAGAGAAATGGGGAAAAGAAGCAAGAAGAGGGAAGAACAAACTGTGCCTCACATTATGGAGGAATTTTGCTGACCAATGGAATGGGATAAAGATATCTCTTACATTCTGGTCAGCCCCTTGGAGACATCCACCCCTCTGGACTTGAATTCCCTGGAAAACATTTATTTGCAATTAAGACATTAGTCCCTAAGCCTGTAACTTTGGATTGTCTTTCGTTGTGGTTTCTGTTTGCATTCTAAGTGTTAGGATTCCTTTTGCTTTCCTTTGTGTGCTGAACATGTTAGATTGGAGGCTAATCAATTTGTAACTGAGTGATGAGCCAGATCTAAATCCCTGCACATCTGTGTGTTGGAGAAGAAACAAACAGGAAACAAAAAGGGCAGAAGCATTGCACAGGTTAAAAGGTCACAGGATGTCAGGGGTTGGAAGGGACCCAAAGAGATAGAATAGAATAGCATGGAATCATTGAGTCCAAACCCCCTGCCAGAGCAGGTCCACAGAATCCAGCCCAGATAAATCGAACACACTGACTGTAAACTTTCTAGGGGTGCTGAGGTAATTAATCAAGGCACTTAGTTTGCATTCAGAAGACAACAAACAATAAATAGCAATGGTTTCATGTCTAAGGAAGGAAAGAGCAACCTGAAGTGGCTGTGAGTAGCTGGGGGCCTCCCAGGCAGTCCAGCACCATCTTAAAGAAACATCCCTGCTTAATCGTGTGATGGAGCCCTGCCAGCTTGCACTGCCCACTGCTGCACACCAGCCAAAGAACAGCATCACCTCAGCTCCAGTAGCACAGAATGCAAGGATCTCAGGATGTCAGGGGCTGGAAGGGACCTCTGGAGAGCTTCCAGTCCAGCCCCCTGCCAGAGCAGGACCACAGAATCCAGCACAGGTCACACAGGAACACATCCAGACAGGGCTGCAAAGGCTCCAGAGAAGGAGACTCCACAACCTCTCTGGGCAGCCTGCTCCAGGGCTCTGGGAGCCTCCCAGTGAAGAAGTTCCTCCTCATGTTGAGGTGGAACCTCCTGTGCTGCAGCTTACATCCCTTGCTCTTTGTCTGTTGGCATTTTTTCCCCTGAGTGCAAAATGTAAAAGTCAAATTGAGATTCTAAAAGTAGCTGAGATTGTTCCCTGGGTTGAGTAGATCCTCAAGTGTTCCCTCCATTGTATTGTGCTGTGTGAGGATTCTGCAGGCAGCTCTCAGAAGGACCCACACCACATGCAGTATTTCCTGTCACCACTCAGAATGCACAGTTGATCACAGGGGTTGGAAGGGACCCAAAGAGATCATCAAGGCACAGTATCACAGTATCACCAAGGTGGGAAGAGACCTCAAAGATCATCAAGTCCAACCTGTCACCACAGACCTCATGACTAGACCATGGCACCAAGTGCCACGTCCAGTCCCCTCTTGAACACCTCCAGGGATGGCGACTCCACCACCTCCCCGGGCAGCACATCCCAATGGCAAATCACTCTCTCGGTGAAGAACTTTCTCCTCACCTCCAGCCTAAGCCTCCCCTGGCACAGCTTGAGACTGTGTCCTCTTGTTCTGGTGCTGGCTGCCTGGGAGAAGAAACCAATCCCCACCTGGCTACAACCTCCCTTCAGGTAGCTGTAAAGAGCAAGAAGGTCTCCCCTGAGCCTCCTCTTCTCCAGGCTAAGCAACCCCAGCTCCCTCAGCCTCTCCTCACAGGGCTGTGCTCCAGACCCCTCCGCAGCCTCATTGCCCTTCTCTGGACATGTTCAGGTGTCTCAATGTCCTTCCTGCCAGAGCAGGACCATACAATCCAGCACAGGTCACACAGGAGCACATCCAGACAGGCTGGCAAGGCTCCAGAGAAGGAGGCTCCACAGTTGTGTTTGCTGTCATTTATGAATGCATTTGCCCCAGCCCACTTCTGTTTACTTCTATCTTAGCTTCTAGTTTTGATTTGCAGTTCGGCTGCCCTAGCTGTGGGAGCTATTGGCTGTGTCACTGTGCCCCAAATGGAAGCACAGCATGCTGTAGGTGCAGCCTGTACAAGGGTGTCTTTTCTTTCCTCCCCCCAAGTCAGTCTCATGGCGTTGTTGAGCCTTGGCACTGCCTTTCCAGAGTCAGTGTTCTTGTTTAGCCTTACCGGCCTGTGATTAAATGGGAGTTGCTGCTTGCTGTGCTAGGAGCTGCTTGACAAAAGCCAAATCTGTCACAGGTGCTGCAATTTGTGTATCAGAAAATTTGCTTTCCAAACAGTAATTATTCCCAGAGCCTGTACTTCACACAAAGCACAGCTAACAGAGTCAGCACATTTAGCCATGGCAGCATTGTGCTGTAAATTAGGGTTTGTCTCCTACCATTGTGTAAAAAGAAGATGGTAGAAATTCAAATGCAGCAGGACCCACTGATTTACAGCCCCTGAGGAGGCTTTCACTGAGCTTGTCCAACCCAAGCGCTTCTTCAAATAATCATTGCTCAATTCCCTTCTGGACTTGAGGGATCTATTATCTAGGGATGTGGGATGATAGAATACAGAATTAACCACGTTGGAAGAGACCTTTGAGATCATCCAGTCCAACCTATCCCCCAGCACCATCTCATCAACTAAACCATGGCACCAAGTGCCTCATCCAGGCTCTTCCTAAACACCTCCAGGGATGGTGACTCCACCACCTCCCTGGGCAGCCCATTCCAGTGCCAGCCACTCAAGCAGTGCTGTCTCTCTGGGTGCTGATAAAAACCAGACATGTTTTGTGCCTGAAAGGCTCACACCTAACTTGGGCAGATGGATGAACTAATTCATTTGGGCTTTTAACATGATGTTAGCTTATCAGGAATGATCTTTGGAGTTGCTGTGGGAAAAGAATGGACCCTCAGCCTTTGAGAGAAAGATGCTGAGTTGCTGGAAGGTGTCCAGAGAAGGACAACAAAGCTGGGGAGGGGTCTGGAGCACAGCCCTGTGAGGAGAGGCTGAGGGAGCTGGGGTTGCTTAGCCTGCAGAAGAGGAGGCTCAGGGGAGAGCTTCTTGCTCTCTCCAACTCCCTGAAGGGAGGCTGTAGCCAGCTGGGGGTTGGTCTCTTCTCCCAGGTAACCAGCACCCGAACAAGAGGACACAGTCTCAAGTTGCACCAGGGGAGGTTTAGACTGGAGGTGAGGAGTAAGGTCTTCCCAGAAAGAGAGGTTGGCCATTGGGATGTGCTGCCCGGGGAGGTGGTGGAGTCACCATCCCTGGAGGTGTTTAAGAAGAGCCTGGATGAGGCACTTGGTGCCATGGTCTAATTGATTAGATAGGGCTGGGTGATTGGTTGGACTTGGTGCTCTTGGAGGTCTCTTCCAGCCTGGCTGATCTGTGTCATTCTGTGCAACTGCTGCTAAGTCAGTGCAAGCACTGAGCTGATACCTCCCCAGGCTGAGGGTCACGTCTGTCATTAGAACACACACGCAGCTCCCGTGCACACGCATGGCTTTGGCTTCCCATCGCTCCTCTGCCCCCTCCCCTGGTGCAGAGAGCCTTTGTGATGAGCTGCTCCAGCCCCAGCTGCCAGTGGGATGTACTTTGCCACTGCAGTGCCAGGATCTCCCTAGATAAGGTTTTGTAGATCAGTGGAGTGGTTTGTGACAAAACCCAACTCATCTTGCCCACTCTGGGAAGCCGTGAGATCAGGACACACTATGCCTGCAGCCGCTACCATCCTGCACAGCTGGGTCTCCCCTCACTCCCCAGGTCCTGAGCTTGGGCTGTGTTTTTCACTTGTTTTCAGGCTCTGGACAGTACTTTCCCTTTCCCTTTCTTTCTGTTTCATATGCATACTGATGGAATCTGACACTTTTTAGTGGGGGAGTGAAATATGCTGAAAACTCTCCCTGCCTTTTTGTTTGGTTGGTTGGTTTGCCCTCCCTGTCTTATCTGTGGCTAAGAGGGGAGGGGAAAGGGGGTTGGGCACCAAACCTGTAACGATCACAGGAACCCAGGATGTCAGGGGTCGGAAGGGACCCAAAGAGATCATTGAGTCCAAGCCCTCTGCCAGAGCAGGACCATAGAATCCAGCACAGGTCACACAGGAACACATCCAGACAGGGCTGGAAAGTCCCCACAGAAAGAGACTCCACAACCTCCCTGGGGAGCCTGCTCCAGGGCTGTCACCCTCACAGTAAAGAAGTTCCCTCTTGTGTGGAGGTGGAACCTCCTGTGCTGCAGCTTACATCCATTGCCCCTTGTCCTATCCCAGGGCACAAGTGAGCAGAGCCTGTCCCCTCCCTCCTGACCCCCAGCCCTCAGCTATTGATAGACATTGATCAGATCCCTCTCAGCCTTCTCCTCTCCAGACTAAACAGCCCCAGGGCTCTCAGCCTCTCCTCACCAGGCAGTGCTGCAGTCCCCTAATCATCCTCCTAGACTCTTGCTCAGGTAGATCTTTTGGCACAGATCTTCCCATCCTCCAAATGAGCTAATGGCTGATGCTGGACACACAATGACCTGCAAAAACAGCAGCTGGGTCCTGCATTTCTCCAGCATTTCCATGCATTGCTGAGAGTTACCTAGGAACCCCTTCTGAGATCAGACAAGTGCATTCAAAATATTTAGCTTCTGGGGTGGCTCAGACAGCAAAAGGGAAGAGCATTGAATGCTGTAAATGAAATCTTCAGCAGCAATTTTTGCATTGTAATCTACCTTAAGGAACTGTTTATTTACTCCCTCAGGATGAACACACTGTGTGCTTCCAGCTCCCTGACAAGTGCAAACATAGATGTGATTTAGCTTCTAATAGCAGTGATTCACAGCTCGGCTTGTTTGGGCTTCTGTGTGGTGATACTGATTTGTATTTGTGTTTTATTTCCACAGGACTATTTAACCATTCACAAGTATGGCAATGCAGCCAGAAATGATCTTTGGAACACACTCTCAAAGGTAAAATGCTTCGATGTGTAGCACTGAGGGAGGAGCGGGAATTGGCTCTGGCTTTCCCCCCATTGCACTGAATAGTGCACACTGAGCGCTTCAGACCCCACAGCACAGGCAGGAACCTGATGCAGAGAAATCCCCATTTGAGTTAACCTAACAGCAGCATTAAAGATGCTTTTTCTGCAGCATTTCTGTTGTGTTACAATATGATTCCTGGCTTGTGCTGTGGCACTGATGTGCAGGGAAAGATACTTCATGGAATCTGCTATCATAGGGTCATACAATGGTCTGGGTTGGCAAGGGGAAAAGGAGCTGGGGGGTCCTGGGGGTCCTGGGGGGTCCTGGTGGGTGGGAGGGTGACCATGAGCCAGCAATATGCTCTGGTGGCCAAGAAGGCCATGGGCATCCTGGGGGGATTAGAAGGGCTGTGGTCAGAAGGTCAAGAGAGGTTCTCCTGCCCCTCTGCTCTGCCCTGCTGAGGCCACATCTGGAATATTGTGTCCAGTTCTGGGCCCCTCAGGTCAAGGACCTCAGGGAACTGCTTGAGAGAGTCCAGCACAGAGCCACAAAAATGCTGAAGGGAGTGGCACAGCTTCCTCATGAGGAGAGCCTGAGGGAGCTGAGGGCTCTGGAGCTTGGAGAGGAGGAGCCTGAGAGGTGACCTCATTGCTGGTGATCAAGATGTGCAGGGGGAGTGCCCAGAGGCTGGAGCCAGGCTCTGCTGGGGGTTGCCCAATGCCAGCACAAGGGGCAGTGGTGGAAGCTGAGGCAGAGGAAGTGCCATGGAAAGAGGAGGAAAATGTTTTCCCTGTGAGGGTGCCAAAGCCCTGGAGCAGGCTGCCCAGGGGGGCTGTGGAATCTCCCTCTCTGGAGCTATTCAAGCCCTGCCTGGATGTGTTGCTGTGTGACCTGCTCTAGGTGCTCCTGCTCTGGCAGGGGGCTGCACTGGATGAGCTTTGGAGATCCCTTGCAGCCCCTAACCTGTGATTCTGTGGTTGGAAAGGACCTTTGAAGGTCATCCAGTCCAACCCCCCTGCAGTCAGCCTGTCCTTGACTCAGCAGCAGCATGCTGAGGCAGACGAGCTGGAGCGCCGCCGGCCGTGCCCAGCTCCGGCGCGTGCATTAGCCGTGTCTGTGGTGGTGTGTGGAGCTATGGCTTGTGTGCAGGACAGAACTCTGAACGCCTGGAAGTTTGGTGTGAGCAGGTAAGTGTTTGCCACAACGTTTGGCACCTTGTAGAGACTTAGAGCTGCTGTGTCCATCCACCCTGTGGTTGTTATGCCCAAGCTTGGCTTGAGTTTCTAGATCTCAGTCCAGAGACCTATAAGGTAAGAGTTTAATTTCCATCAACTGAACCAAGCATCCCTGAGGTTCATGACTGTGAAGCTAGTCTGGGCACTCCAGAATAAAGGCAGTGTGCAGGGCAGTGTACAGCAGGGAGTTGGGGCACAAATCCCAACCCAAGGCATGTGTAAACGTGGCCATTTAGTTGTAAGGATTGATGCCAGAGCTAACATTCAGCCGGAGGTCAAGACATTGACATGTCTCTAGAACAGCAGGTGTGTGCTTTTGAGCTAGGTGTCCAAGCTCCAGGCACTGGCAGGGAGGGCTGGATTCAGTTAGAATCATAGAAGCAATAAGGTTGGAAAAGACCTCAAAGATCATCAAGTCCAACACCTCATGACTACTAAACTATGTCTTCAAGTGCCACATCCAGACCCCTCTTGAACACTTCCAGGGGTGGTGACTCCACCACCTCCCTGGGCAGCACATTCCAATGGCCAATCTCTCTTGCTGGGAAGGACTTTCTCCTCACCTCCAGCCTAAACCTCCCCTGGCACAGCTTGAGACTGTGTCCTCTTGTTCTGGTGCTGGGTGCCTGGGAGAAGAGACCAACCCCCACCTGGCTACAACCTCCCTTCAGTTGCCTGTTTATGGCCATCTAACAGTGCTTACCTCAATTCATCCTACCTGGCTTCTGGCTGCCAGAATCTCCGGCTGAGATAAGAATGATGTCTGCTCTAGGCCCACCAGTGCTGCAAGGATGTGTTGAACATTTGAGGACATCTCTTCTGACACTTAGTGACTAGGGGCAAGTGGAGTCCCAGGGAGGTAGTCAGTATGAGCAGCAGAGCACGGAGAGCAGTTTAGTTGCTAGCAGATGATGTTTAATGAACACCAACCACTGGCTCTTGACTGGGCACTCCAGATAGTTGGTCACATATGGGCAGCTAGCAGCAGATTAGGTGTAGGAGGGTGTCCAAGACATTTGGGTGGCTCTAGCTGATTTGACACAGTCTCTGTGGGGAAATCTGTGCTCTTCTTGGCAGGTCAAGGACAAATGTCATGAGGCACCTATGTGTGTGCAACTCAACTGAGTTCTGTGTTTCTACTGACTGTTAATGAGGGTTGTGATGTGTATCATACATTTAGGCACTGAAATCTGTGACTTGATCTGCAGCTGAATGCCACTGCAAAAGCCTTTCTTGAGTCACACCTGGTTTGCTCCTGTGCTGAAGCCTTTGGGACAGCTCTGGGCGATGGGGGGTCAGAAGGAGGAGTGAAAGAACAGCAGGACCCACAGCTAATAGAACAGCACAGGAAAGAGACTGTGTTGTGGCCCATAACTCTCAGAGCTCTGTTGCGTGCTCGGGTCTGTTGTTAAGGCTGATCATTCCATTTGCCTCATCTGTAAGCTCGTTTGTTGCCAGCTCTTTTGTTCCTAGCGCATTGCAATTGCAGCCTTGGTTCTGAAGGCTTGTTGCTGGGCTCTGCTTGTCTGTGATCTGGGAGTATTTGGCAGCTGGGCATATTTCTGCTGCTGAAGAAGGAGCACTGCCTGCCATCCTTCCCATACCCAGCCTCATCTCCTGTGACACTAAGTGCCAGAGGATCTCTCTTTGTTTCTGATGAAAATCCCCTTGTAATACACCATTTTATTGACATACCCTGGCAAATAGGAATACATTAATCTTCTGTCTATTGTGACAGAGAGACTTTGGGTTGAATTATGTAGCGTGTGTGCTGGGTGTAAATGTGTGTGCTTGCAGGGGGGATGGTTATTTAAACCTACATAACTGGCCGTGGGCTCTGGGACAACACAGGAGGAAGTCTTCTGTGTCCAACCATGGTATTGCTCAACATACTGAACCTGTCATTCTTTTTTCTTGAAGGCTTTAAAGAGGGTTGGAAAATCTGTAAATATCCAAGAAGTGATGGACCAGTGGACGCTGCAGATGGGTTACCCTGTGATCACTGTCTTGGGAAATGAAACTACAGACAATGGCATAGTGATCTCCCAGGAGCGTTTTGTTTACGATGCTAGGCCCAAGGATCCTGCTCTTGGAGACAACAGGTACTTCTCTTTCTCCATGGATGTCTTTCAAGGGGGTGTAGTTGTTTAATCAAGTGTTCTGCCTGTGTGTTTTTGTGAAGAGCTGTAGGAGTCTCTGAGCTTTGCTTGGTATCAGTGGCATGTGGTGATCCTTTCATCCGAGCTGTAGTAAGGATGAGCTAGTTCAAAGTCCTGGAAAAAATCAGGAGAGGAACAGAACAGAAAGATAAGGCTTCCAGTGTGCCCATATGCACCCTGTGACTGTGCCTCGCATCCTGCATCTGCTGCCTCTCCCCTCCTTTTGATTTTGACACACTCCATGAAGTAGTTTGGAACGTGGTTGGAAGGTCTGATGCTTACCAAGTGGTTCTTCGGAGCGAGATCTCCCTGCTCACACACCGAGCAGGCAGATGTAACTCTGTGCCAGATAAGGACCTCACTTGCCCTGGGAAGCAGTCCAAAGCTGAACTGTACATCTGGACAAGGCAGGGAGTTCCAACTCTTCCATTTTTCCAGCCAGCCAAACTGGCCTTGTAGGAACAGTTGCACTGTTGAAGTCAGGAGGCACTTACAAATCTCTGCCCCTACCCTTTTGCCACTGCTTAGATTGTGTCCTTCCTGCTCCCAGCTGACTCCATAAACTTACATGTGCTCCATACATCCAGAGGCAAGCTGACATTCCTGGTGGATTCTAGAGCACCCTCATCTTATTGTTTAAAGCAGCTGTGGGATCGTATTTTAAGGCCAAGAATGTAGAGCCAGTGCTGGAGAATTACCAGAGCAAAGCTTCTGTGTTCACCTATTCATGCTCAGCAGGGAAGAGGGCATGCTGCCCACCCCCAGGACTCTGTGCTGGCTTAGTGGGTTTAAATGATTAAAAGGTGAAATTTAATACCAAAATTTGCTTGACACATCTGCAGCTTATAGAATATCTCCAGAGAGTAAGGCCTAAAAATACAGTTACCTTCACTGGGCAGCCTGTGGAAGTTGGTTATCCTTTTTGAGAGCGTGAATGTCGGGTGCTCAAACATGACACACAGTGCAGAGCTGATTTTCTGGCTCTGTGGGAGCAGCCTAGTAGGGTGTTAAGCATCTGTTTAATTTCTGAGCTGAAATGAGTTCCTTTTGTGAGAAAGAGATGCAGCAAGAGAATGCAGACTGTTGGAAGTGTTCATGACTCACAGTTCAGTGCAATATGAGATGGATTCTCCCCTATTCACTTGAAAATGTCTTTTGTGCAAGTGTATGTATGTGTGAGGCAATGTGAGTGGATTTTCCTACTCAGAAGAGCAGAGGTGGTTAGGTTTCTGATTGATTGAAACAGACATGATAAGCCTGTTAAGCATCATACAGACTTTCTTAAGTAGATTTGCTGGGTCCTCAGCATTGCTTGTAATAACTCTGCTGTAATTCATGAGTGAAGACAAGCAGGTGCATACATGGTTTGTAAGTTGGAACATCAGGGCTGATGTGGTGGATTGACCCAGTTGCTCACCAAAGCCGCTCTGTCACTCCCACTCCTCAGCTGGCCAGGGGACAACAGATACAATGACAGGCTTGTGGGTGGAGGGGAGGACAGTGAGAGTTCACTCACCAATTGCTGCCATGGGATAAACAGACTTGACTGGGGAAAATTAATTTATTACCAATTAACATCAGAGAAAGATAATGGCAAATGAAACCTCACCCCACTCCTCCCTTTTTCCTGGGCTCAACTTCACTCCTCATTTCTCTACCTCCTCCCCTGAGCAGTAAAGATGTTGAGGGAATGGAGGTTGCAGTCTGTGTCTCTGCCTCTCTTTCCTCCTCAGGGGAAGGACCTCTCATGCTCTTCCCCCACTCCAGTGTGTGATCTCTCCCATGGGAGACAGTTCTCCAGGAGCTTCTCCACCATGAGTCCCTCCAGTGTGGGTCCCTTGCAAGGCCACAAGTCCTGCCAGCAGGCGTGCTCCAGCATGAGCTCCTCTACGGGTGCACAGGTTCTGCCAGGAGCCTGCCGCAGCACAGCCTCCTGAAAGCGCAGTGGCTTCTCGGGGCGTCTGCCTGCTCTGGCACTGGGACCTTCCCAGGCTGCAGATGGATATCTGCTCCACTGTTAACCTCCATCCTATCACAGATATAATTTCTAAACCTTAGGCATGAGATTTGGTGCTGTGGGAAGCACAGAGGAAGATGCCAGTGGGAGCCCTGACAGGAATATCCTGCCCTGAGAGGCAGTACAATCCATGTTGTACCTCTCTCCTTTGGCAAGTTGGTGGTGCTTGCTGCTTCCATGGCTTCTTAAGCACAAATGGAAAGCAATCCCCTTGCCCAGGGAAGGCCTTGCAGCTGGGCTGTCTATTCCAACCAGATGGAGCTACTACTTTGATGCTTCCCAGTTGAGGGCAGTTGAAAGTCACATTATGTAAGTAAAAACAACAGAGAACAGGAACCACAGATTTTTAGCAGAATATCCCTCTGCCAATCCCTTCTCATCCATCAGGTTCTATTCAAGTGCTTTGCCTTAGCTGTAAGTTAGTGTCCAGGCTGTTTCTAGCACTGACCACGCAGCTTGGTGATGCCCTCCCCACAGGCACCTGTGGCTCTGTGCCGTTAAATATTCTGTCCTGCCATCAGCTGAAGCAGAAAACAACACCTCTGACATCCTGCCTCGGTGCAGAGAGGCAGACCCTCAGTTCTTCTGAGTATTCCCGCGGTGTGAAATGAGAGGCACAAACCAGGCTGAACTATCCACAGCCAGCCTATTGGTTACACAGATAAAGTGGGTGGATCAGAAGGGGAGAGAGAGAAAAACAGAGGAAGAGAAGAGAGATTAAAGGAAAGGAATTATATTGCCACACCCTCACCCCCCCAAGACAGTTTGAGTCTGTGGAGGAAAGGTGCTGCAGGAGTAGAGAAACAGTGCTGCAGGAGATGTTGGGTCTGTAGAGGAAGGGTGCTGCAGGAGATGTTGGGTCTGTAGAGGAAGGGTGCTGCAGGAGATGTTGGGTCTGTAGAGGAAGGGTGCTGCAGGAGATGTTGGGTCTGTAGAGAAACGGTGCCGCAGGAGATGTTGGGTCTGTAGAGGAACAGTGCCGCAGGAGATGTTGGGTCTGTAGAGGAAGGGTGCTGCAGGAGATGTTGGGTCTGTAGAGAAACGGTGCCGCAGGAGATGTTGGGTCTGTAGAGGAACAGTGCCGCAGGAGATGTTGGGTCTGTAGAGGAACAGTGCCGCAGGAGATGTTGGGTCTGTAGAGAAACGGTGCTGCAGGAGATGTTGGGTCTGTAGAGGAACGGTGCTGCAGGAGATGTTGGGTCTGTAGAGGAACGGTGCTGCAGGAGATGTTGGGTCTGTAGAAAAACGGTGCTGCAGGAGATGTTGGGTCTGTAGAGGAACGGTGCTGCAGGAGATGTTGGGTCTGTAGAAAAACGGTGCTGCAGGAGATGTTGGGTCTGTAGAGGAACGGTGCTGCAGGAGATGTTGGGTCTGTAGAAAAACGGTGCTGCAGGAGATGTTGGGTCTGTAGAGGAAGGGTGCTGCAGGAGATGTTGGGTCTGTAGAAAAACGGTGCTGCAGGAGATGTTGGGTCTGTAGAGGAACGGTGCTGCAGGAGATGTTGGGTCTGTAGAAAAACGGTGCTGCAGGAGATGTTGGGTCTGTAGAGGAACGGTGCTGCAGGAGATGTTGGGTCTGTAGAGGAAGGGTGCTGCAGGAGATGTTGGGTCTGTAGAGGAAGGGTGCTGCAGGAGATGTTGGGTCTGTAGAGGAAAGGTGCTGCAGGAGATGTTGGGTCTGTAGAGGAAGGGTGCTGCAGGAGATGTTGGGTCTGTAGAGGAAAGGTGCTGCAGGAGATGTTGGGTCTGTAGAGGAAGGGTGCTGCAGGAGATGTTGGGTCTGTAGAGTTGGGTCTGTAGAGGAACGGTGCTGCAGGAGATGTTGGGTCTGTAGAGGAAGGGTGCTGCAGGAGATGTTGGGTCTGTAGAGGAAGGGTGCTGCAGGAGATGTTGGGTCTGTAGAGGAAAGGTGCTGCAGGAGATGTTGGGTCTGTAGAGGAAGGGTGCTGCAGGAGATGTTGGGTCTGTAGAGAAACAGTGCCGCAGGAGATGTTGGGTCTGTAGAGGAAGGGTGCTGCAGGAGATGTTGGGTCTGTAGAGGAAGGGTGCTGCAGGAGATGTTGGGTCTGTAGAGAAACAGTGCTGCAGGAGGTGTTGGGTCTGTAGAGGAAGGGTGCTGCAGGAGATGTTGGATCTGTAGAGGAAGGGTGCTGAGGCTTTGGCTGTAGAAGGGATGTGGTCCTCTGAGCAGCTTCTTCAGCTCCATGAGTTGCAGCAGGAGGAACTTAGGACACGGAGAGAGGGTTCAGTCTGCTTCTTTCAGGCTCCATGGCCTCTTTTCTTCGGAGCAGCATTGTCCCAGGCTTGTCCTTCTCTCCTGCTTTCCTTCTCAGCAGCATTGTCCTTCTCCTGTGTTTTCCTTCTGCTGTGCTTTTGGTTCTCTGTCTTCCTTCTGCAAAGCCAGTAGTTGCTCAAGTCTTTTATACAGTTCTTTAGTCCTTAGCTATGTGTCCAAGTATTGTCCCTCAGGAATTCAGGGGCCAGGAAATCATCCTTAGGTAAGTGTCCAGGTATCGTGCCCCAGGAAATCTTTCTGTGTATTCCTTTGAGTTTGGGCAGGGGTCTGGATGGAGGGGGGCTCTGCCTCCTCCTTCTCCATCTATCTACCCACACACTCATTACACATCAGGAAACAGGTGGTGAGTCCATTGCCTCACCATCCTCCCTTCCTGGGGTATCTGATGGCTGGAAATGATCCTGTCCTGAAGGCTGATGGCTGGGCCCTTGGGCCATTGCTGTAGGCCAGCTGCAGTCCCGTGAGCAATGTTATCTTTGCACCTTCCAAGAGTCCTTCCAGTGGCTCTGCCCAACGCACATCAGCTGTTGTCTGGGCAAGCAGCAAGTGCTTTTATCTTTGTTGAGTCACACTAGGAGAGATGAGCTTTATTCTCTCACACATACTCGAAATAAACAAGGACCTAGGGAGTCCTCAGGCTTTGGGGGATCGTTGTCTGTTTGTTTGGGTTGGTGTGGGTTGGTTTTAATTACTTTATTGGGTTTGTTTGATTATGTTTGTTTATCTGGTTGGTTGGTTTGTGAGGGGGTTGGTTTGGGGTGTTGGTTGGTTGGTTGGTTGGTGGGGGTTTTTGTTTGGGGTTTTGTTTTGTTTATTTGGTTGGTTTGTGGAGTTTTTGTTTCATTTGTTGTTTATTTGGTTGGTTTGTGGAGTTTTTTGTTTGATTTTTTGTGTTTGGTTTGTGGAGTTTTTGTTTCATTTTTTGTTTATTTGGTTGGTTTGTGGAGTTTTTTGTTTGTTTTTCTTTGTGGGTTTTTTTGTGTTTGGTTTGTGGAGTTTTTTGTTTGATTATTTGTGGGTTTTTTGTTTGGTTTGTGGCTTTTTTGTGTGATTTTTGTGTTTGGTTTGTGGATCTTTGTTTCACTCTTTTGTTCATTTGGTTGGTGGGTTTGGGGGGCTTTTTTGGGGGTTTAGTTTGGTTTGGTGTGGTTTTTGCTTTTTCCCATTGACAAAGCCCTGTTGCTTCAGCTCTTGTGCCAGCAGTAATCAGGGGAAGTCACACTGCTGTGATGTCATTGAATAATCCATGCTGCATTCCCTCGAGTCTGTCTGTTTGCCATTGGCAGAGCTGCAGTTGTTGTGAGGTGATACCAAGGGGCCGGTGTTTGCAGCAGGACACAAAGGGAGGTGCTCACTGGGCTGGAAGCACCACACTGACAGCCTTCTGTTCAGCTCTGTTGCAGGCTGCACTGCTCTGGCTGATTCTGCAGCAGCGGGGGCCAGGGAGCACAGTCAGATGTGGTGGGAGGCACAGGGCTGTGGTGATCCTGCAGGCTATGGGGATGTCACTTACCAGCAGCCGCATTCACAGTCCAATAAAGTTGGTGCTCATCTCTCCTATGTGAGCCATGAATTAGGCATTGGATGCCTGGCTCCCTGGGGGACCATACTAGGCACTGCAAATAACAGGGAGCAAATGGTATTTATGCCACGTTTGAGGCCATGCTCTGGCAGGGCGGGCAGCATTTGGCTTTCATAGGGTACTTCATCAGTGGATTAATGGTGAGGATCATTTTAAACCCTGTAAAGAGCAGAGGTGCACAAAACACAGAAGAATGGACGGGCCCAGGCCTTTCCAGGAGTTTATCATCTAAAGAGACAACACAATATGCACTGGAAGGCTCCAGGGAGGGCTCTGAAAGCATCCATCTGCCACATAGTCTGTATTTATCCAGAGGTGGGGCTGTAGCGTGGCATGGCACAACATTAAGTGCCAGGTCTATTGCCTTCAAAATGATGAGTTTAAGCTTCTGGTTCAGAGCCTCTCTAGGCAAATTTAACTTTGCCTTACTTGGGGAAGAGTTACTTCAGAACAGGTCTCTCAGCTGTCTCTGCTGCACCAGGAATGTAAATAAAAAGGCAGTGGAATATTTCAGCAGCATTCTAGTTTCATAGCATGCCTCTGCTTTTCTTTATGCAGCAATTAGCTCTTCAAAATGAACTGTGGAGTAGGACAGTTATTTTTTTCCCCTCTGAAATCATATAGAGGAATACAGAAGCAACAAGCAGATTCTTCTAGGGGATGAACAGCAACACTGAAGTTTGTTGATGCTTTTGGCAGTAGTTGGCTTCTGGTTCTGGCTAGTCTGTTACTGTGTCTTTAGTTTGACTGCAGAAGGGAGTGCTTGCATAGAGCTGATTTTCCCATCTCCTATGTGGTAGGACTCATTGCCTCTATAACTGCAGAGCAATGGTAGAGCAGTGGATGTGGTTTATCTTGATTTCAGTGAAGCACTTGACACTCTCTGCCACAGCATCCTTGCAGCTGAGCTGAGGCAGTGTGGTCTGGATGACCAGGGAGTGAGGTGGATGGGAACTGGTTGAAGGAAAGAAGTCAGAGAGTTGTGGTCAATGGGACAGAGTCTGGTTGGAGGCCTGTGTCTGGTAGAGTCCCTCAGGGGTCAGTACTGGGACTAGAGCTGGTCAATACCTTCATCAATGACCTGGATGAGGGCACAGAGAGCACTGTCAGCAAGTTTGCTGCTGACACCAAACCGTGTGGAGTGGCTGCCACAGGAGGTTGTGCTGCCATGCAGCCAGACTGAGAGAGGCTGAGAGCTGGGCAGGGGGAAATGGAAGGAAACAGAACAAGGGCAGAGTCTTGCACCTGAGAAACAACAACCCCATGGAGCAGGAGAGGTTGGGGAGTGAGCTGTTGGAGAGCAGTGAAGGGGGAAGGGACCTGGGGGCCAGCAATTTGCTGTGGTGGCCAAGAAGGCCAAGGGCATCCTGGGGTGGGTTAGAAGGCCTGTGGTCAGTAGGTCTAGAGAGGTCAAGAGAGGTTCTCTCCCCCTCTGCTCTGCCCTGCTGAGGCCACATCTGGAATATTGTGTCTCAGTTCAAGAGGGACAGTCCAGTGTAGAGTGACAGAGATGATGAGAAGAGTGGAAGATCTTCCTCATGAGGAGAGCCTGAGGGAGCTGAGGGCTCTGGAGCTTGGAGAGGAGGAGCCTGAGAGGTGACCTCATTGCTGGTGATCAAGATGTGCAGGATGAGTGCCCAGAGGCTGGAGCCAGGCTCTGCTGGGGGATGCCCAATGCCAGCCCAAGGGGCAGTGGTGGAAGCTGAGGCAGAGGAAGTGCCATGGAAAGAGGAGGAAAATGTTTTCCCTGTGAGGGTGCCAGAGCCCTGGAGCAGGCTGCCCAGGGGGGTTGTGGAGTCTCCCTCTCTGGAGCTATTCAAGCCCTGCCTGGATGTGTTCCTGTGTGACCTGCTGTAGGTGCTCCTGCTCTGGCAGGGGGCTGGACTGGCTGAGCTTTGGAGGTCCCTCCCACCCCCTAGCAGAGTGATGCTGTGAGTGTGTGCAGCGTGTTTTGAGGGACATTGGTCTAGAAAGTGATGTATGTGTGTGTGTAGCATTGGCTGTGTGGCACGCTGGGCCCTCACGTTTGGCCTGGGATTATGGAAGGCATACATTTTCACTGCTTTGCAGAGTGAACATAGATTTTCCTTGACACCTGTGCCTTGCCATGATTTATAGTTCTCATTTTATGAGAGACTAAAACTAACAATGACAAACTCGGTTCCTGGGAGCGCCGCCCCTCCCAAGGGCCGAGAGCACCAGCCTGGATTTGAATGTCCAAGCCTCTGCTCCCTGCAATCTTTCAGGAGCAATTTCAGCTTAGCCAAGCAAAAGTTTCCAACTCCTGTAATAGCTGGATAATTCAGACTCTTCCCCCAAATCACAATCATTTAGCTGTGTACAGGCTCAGCCCCAGCCTGCTGCGTACCCTTGTGAGAACAGCCTGTGCCCTTCCATCACAAGGCTGCAGGGGAAGAGGTGATATTCCATTCGACAGGGTTCAGTGGGTTTCCCTGCTGACAGAGAAAATGATGACTTTAAGGCACCAGCCTCATCCATCATTACAAGAATGGCTCACAGATATGACAAGAAATTTGATGAAAAATAATCTGTGGTCTAGACAATAAACTAATCAGCTGTGATGAAATCCATAAACCTTTCATAAACTGTACTGAAGAGCAGACCAAAGCTTCCTGCTTATGAGTTTTGCTTTTTAAAGCTATACAGAGCTTGCCACTTTGAAACTGGAACAATAACCTTCCCCATGTTAGCACAGTAATGAAGTTGATGTTGCTGAGGTAACATTCACTTGGATAGTGTTCTTATCATGCATGCAGTTCCTGCAGCTAATCTTTGCTTGCTCCTGATAATATCCTAAAGGGAAATGTCTTGCTAGGTGTTGAACACAGCTAGCTGGGAGGGAAGAGGAGAAGGAAGAGGTACAAATGGGGATACAGGCAGAGTATAAGCCCTGTGAGGAAAGGCTGAGGGAGCTGGGGTTGCTTTGCCTGCAGAAGAGGAGGCTCAGGGGAGACCTCCTTGCTCTCTACAACTCCCTGAAGGGAGGTTGTAGCCAGGTGGGGGTTGGGCTCTTCTCCCAGGCATGCAGCACCAGAACAAGAGGACACAGTCTCAAGCTGTGCCAGGAGTGGTTTAGGCTGGAGGTGAGGAGAAAGTTCTTCCCAGCAAGAGAGATTGGCCATTGGGATGTGCTGCCCAGGGAGGTGGTGGAGTCACCATCCCTGGAGGTGTTCAAGACAGGCTTGGATGTGGCCCTTGGAGCCATGGTTTAGTTGTCAGGAGGTGTTAGGTATTAGGTAATAGGTTGGACTTGATGATCCTTTCCAACCTGGTTAATTCTGTTCTGTTCTGTTCTGTCTCTGAGGTCTTTCCACCTGGTTGATTCTATGATTCTATTTGTCTGTGCTGTAGTGTGGTAACCCTTAGTGTGGTTGGGTGAGGGAAAGCTCAGCTCAGCAGTGCCAGCCAGAAGCACGACCCTCAGAACTGAAGGTGTACAGGTTCCTGGGCCCCACACCATGAGGTAATTGCAACAACTGAAATACTTCATGGTGGGCAGCATGGCTGCTCAGCAGCCACCCCAGCCTGGGGTGAACAAGGTGGACAATTGACTGATGGATTTATTTCCTTTCAAGTCTCTTCTGAATTTCCTACACAAAGCTCATCTATCCAGGTTTTACACACAAGACAAGGGCTGAGCTTGTCCCTTGACTGGTAACAGTTCGAATAGTGAAAGCATAGCTGTGTTTGGCTCTTGGCAGGCATATTCTGACTTATTTGTATGACAATATCACCTGAGCAGCGAGGAGGAGCTTACTCTGTCCCCAGTTCAGCCTGGAGAAGAGAAGGACCAGGGGTGACCTCATTGCCCTCTACAACTACCTGAAGGGTGGTTGTGGACAGGAGGGGGTTGGTCTCTTCTCCCAGGCAACCAGCACCAGAACAAGGGGACACAGTCTCAAGCTGTGCCAGGGGAGGTTTAGACTCGAGGTGAGGAGGAAGTTCTTCACTGAGCGAGTCATTCGTCATTGGAATGGGCTGCCCGGGAGGTGGTGGAGTCGCCGTCCCTGGAGGTGTTCAAGAGGAGACTGGACATGGCACTTGGTGCCATGGTCTAGTTGTGAGGTCTGTTGGGACGGGTTGGACTTGATGATCCTTGGGGTCTCTTCCAACCTTGGTTATACTGTGATACTGTGATACTGTGAGGGGCTGCTTAAACACAAAGCACAATGTTAAGAGCAGAAGGGGAATGCTGCTAAGCATCTTTCAGTTCCTCTTGGAGCAGCTGTGGAATAAGGCAGCATATGGGGTGTTAATTATGCACTAAAAGGGACCATAATATGGACAAATACTGTTCTGTGAGCTGAGGAGAAGAGCCTAACAAAAGTGAACAGGGAAAGTGGTAGTGATTTGCCTCCCTGTCTCTGGGCCATATCCTCTCATCTTCCATTTTCTTATGTCCTTTGAAGGTGTTCTGGTTATGCTTTCATCTTTACTGTCCCTGAGAGGCTGTGCTTCCATCAGTGTTTCTACTAGAAACAGCTTTTGTGTTGCTGCCTAGGAAGTAGCTGTGGTGCCTTGGCTCATCTGGACTGTCCTGAGTCTCTCTGCCTCAGCTGTGATAATGCTGAAGGGAACAGGCTCCAAGGGAGAAAGGTGCTGGCATTAGGCACAGAGGAAATGGAATTCTCAGGAATGAGATGAAAGGAATCCTTTGTGGAGCACAGAACTGCATGAGCACAGCCAGGCATCCATCAGACCAGTTGTTTGGCTGGGCAGGCAGGGACCTGGAAATTCTCCTTCTTGCAGAAGGGTGAGAAAGGGTGAGAAAGGGTGGGAGACTCCAGCTCTTTGCCTGGGCACTGCTGTTTAGTAGAAGACAGCTCTCTGACATTGGTAGGGCTTTGCCTTCGGTGTGCGCAGGAAAGCCCTTAAGCAGCCTGAGAGAGGAAGGGAAGCGCTGTGCAGGTCCTCCAAACAAGCAATCAGAGGAGCTGCTGCTGTGAGGGACCTGGAGGAAGCCTTCCTGCCTGGGCTGTGGGCAGGAGGAGGGTCTGCTGTGGGGTGCTGCTGTTTGCCAGCCCAATACTTGTGCCACACACTGCCTGCTGCAACTGGGTTTTTATGTTTTTCTGTAGAAGCCACTAGTGTCCAGCAGGAGCAGGGAGGGCACTGTGCCCTGGCACTCAGCTAATGGACAAGCCAAAGGCCTCCTGGTTGGGATCAGCAATGCTGTGTCCAGCAGGAGCAGGGAGGGGATTGTGCCCTGGCACTCAGCTCTGGGCAGGCCACACCTCCAGTGCTGTGTCCAGTTCTGGGCACCTCAGGACAAGAGAGCTGTGGAGGTGCTGGAGCCAGGGCAGAGGAGGGCGAGGAAGCTGGGAAGGGCCTGGAGAAGAAATCTGATGAGGAGCAACTGCAGGAGCTGGGGATGGTTAGTGGGAAAGAGAGGAGGCTGAGGGGAGACCTCCTGGCTCTCTACAGCTCCCTGCAAGGAGGTTGTGGAGAGGTTGGTGCTGGTCTCTGCTCCCAGGTCATTAGTGACAGAAGAAGAGGGAATGGCCTCAAGCTGCCCCTGGGGAGGTTCAGACTGGACATGAGGAAAGGTTTTTTTTCAGGCCAGAGTGGTCAGGGCTTGGAATGTGCTGCCCAGGGAGGTGGTGGAGTCCCCAAGGCTGGCTGTGTTTGCAGGTGGTTTGGCTGTGGTGCTTGGGGCTGTGGTTTAGCAGTGAGCCTTGCAGAGCAGGGCTCTGGGTTGGCCTTGGTGATCCCTTTGGGTCTTTCCCGACCTGAATGCTTCTCTGATTCTGAGATTTCTGTGAAAATATTTTGATTTGCCTTTTTTATTCTTTAGAGGCTTCTTTGGTTCTATCATTAAATCATAATGGGAAGTGTTCTTAAAGTTTGTGTCTGTGCATGTTAGTGCTGCTGTCTGCTCAGCAAGGTTTTGCTGCTAACAAAGACCTCAGAAACACCAGCTGGAATTTAACACTTTAGTTCCAAAACCATTCCACAGCTTCTGCTTGTGAGAAATGCTTCTCCCTAGGCTCTCAGGTTTGGCTGAGCTGGAGTTAATTCTCCTCAAAGCATCCCTTCCAGTGCTGTGTTTTGCAGCAGTAGTTGATCACACAGCAGTGTTTTGGCTACTGCTGAACAAGTATCCGGGCTCTGTTCTTCCAACACTTCCCTGCCCCAGTGTAGTGAGGGGTGGGCAAGATGCAGGGAGGGGACATGGCTGGGCCAGCTGACCCAGACTGGCCAAAGGGGTACTCCATGCCATGTGAGGTCAGCTCAGGTGTAAGAATGAAGTGAAAGGAGGAAGTCTGGGGATATGTCTATGGTGTCTGTCCTGCAGAGGAACCACCAAGCTTAGAGAGCCCTGCTGCCCAAGACCAACCACCGTCCTGCTGCCGGGAAGCAGAGACTAACATCTTTCTCTCTCTGCTTTCACTTCCATATGACTTTTGCTTATCATTATTGCTAAGTTGCTTTTATCTTAGAGATGGCTTTTGCTACATTTTCTCCTCTACCCTGTCCATCTAAAGGGGAGTGATAGAGAAGCTTTGGTGGGCATTTGGGCATCGACTAGATCAGATTGCTCAGAGCCCCACTGAGCCTGGCCTTGAAAACCTCCAGGGATGGAGCCTCAACCACCTCCCTGGGCAACCTGTTCCAGTGTTCCACCACCCTCATGGTGAAGAATTTCTCCCTGATATCCAGTCTGAATCTGCCCTTCTCTAGTGTGAAGCCATTGCCCCTGGTCCTGTCCCTGCAGGCCTTTGCAAACAGTCTCTCTCCATCCTTCTTGTAGCCCCTTCAGGTACTGGGCAGGCTGCTTTTAGGTCTGCCTGAAATCTTATCTTCTTCCCCTCAGCCTGTCCTCACAGGAGAGGTGCTCCAACCCCTGATCATTTCTGTGGACCTCCTCTGGACATTCTCCATCAGCTCTGTGTAATAGTTCCTCTCAGAGGCAACTATCAACTGCTGTTTTAGACTATGCCAACCCAACTGCCTTTTTAGCATCATTTTAAAGTGAAAGCATAAATAAGAGACAATTAGATGAAATGAGCACTGCAAATAAAGAGGCTTGCCATCAGGGACAAGTAATCTCCAGAGTCTTAGCATCTTTCAAGACTGAAATGCAAGCTTCCTAGTCACCCTCTCACACAATTCTGAATGTTTCTCCAAACTTCAAATATTAGTCAGTTCCTGGCTGTATAATTTGTGTTGAAAACTCTAACAGGCTCACCTTCCACATCTCCAGGTTTTGCTTCCCTCTGAAATATATATTAGGTGGATCCAACTGCACACCCAATCAGAGCCTTTGAAAACATCAGACAAAGCAGATGAATTGTAGTAGTTAAAAGGCAAAACTGCTCTGCAAATTGATTTCTGCTCATCTAGGAGGCATCTGTTGGCTTCTATTAAAACCTTGCGATACCCTTCAGAAAGCTAACCCCGCTGGTGCAGAACCCATCCAGATGGACGAGGGGGTGAAGCCATCCTCTCCCTGGCAGCATCTCTCAAGAGCTGACCCTGTTGGCTTGTTTCAGTTGGTAGGTTGCTCTCACTCAAGAATTGAATTCCTCCTCAGGTGAGGCATTGGTGAAGAAGAAAGCTCAGGGAGGTTTTGACCCTGTTGGGTAAAAATGGTAATGTGAAGAGCATTAGTTTCTGGGGAGCTTTGTTATCTTCTTAGACAGTCCTGCAAGAGTGGTGATGGTTTGTTTGTTTTGATAAATGATAACTAAAGACAGTCTCATCCATCAGCAGCTCACCTTGACAGCAGCAAATGGTTTGCAGTGAGCACTGGAAACACAGAATGGAGAGACCAAGAAGCTGTCATTCTGTGCTAGTATTCTTAGTCATATTTTAAGAGTTGCCTTTATTATTTGACCTGAATAGAAAGCTGTTTCTTCCACAAGTCACCTGTGCTGGGTGTGTGTAAAATAGCTCAGTGTCACTCTGGTTTTTCCTTTTAAATGATGAGTCAGAACAAGCTTGGAATCAAAGCAGAACACTGGAGCAGGCTGTCCAGGGTGGCTGTGGAGCCTCCCTCTCTGGAGATACTCAGAAGCCACCTGGATGTGTTCCTGTGTGATCTGCTCTGGGTGCTCCTGCTCTGGCAGGGGGGTCGGACTGGATGAGCTTTGGAGGTCCCTTGCAGCCCCTAACACTCAGTGACTCTTAACAGAACTATTTGACAGAATGAACATTTGCTGTCTTCTGCCTTGACACAGGTTCAGAAAGTTAATCAAATTGCTTAATTTATTATCTAGACTGGTGGATGAAAAATGCCATCTGTGTGAAAGCCAGAGCTCTCTGGAGTCTATGCTGGAACGCTGTCTTTAATTTACAGAGTCCACCAAAACCCAAATTCATCCCTTGCTGGTACAAAGGGGCTAGAAATGTTTCTGCTCAGCATGGTCCTGAATGATCTTGGAGTGAACAGCACCACAATCTTGCAGTCTCTCTCCAGTAGGTCAGGTAGTCACTGGCACTCATTTCTCTGCTGCTCTCTTTGCCTCATCTTACCTTTTTCTTCTTGGCCATTTGGATAGTCGTGGGTGAGGGAAGAGCCCCTGGGACCCCAGGATCCCAACCTTAGCAGCCTTTCCTTTCCTCATTTTGCTCAAGTCCAGCTCCCCGCAGTGAATGTGGTGTGGCACACTTGCTGTATCCTGCTCCCTTCATTTCCTTGCTGCATGCAATGCTGCAGTCAGAAGTTAGAATCATAGAACCAGTCAGGGTTGGAAGGGACCACAAGGATCATCTAGTTCCAACCCCTGCCATGGGCAGGGACACCCCACACTAGATCAGGCTGGCCAGAGCCTTGTCCAGCCTGGTTGTCTGCTGGCCTTGTGACGATCCTGCCCTGTCCAATTCAGACACCAGCAGACCTTCTCCAGCTAATAAAACCTGTGTGCTCTTCGTTCTGGTTGCAAGTTGGCAAACTGCAGCTTCTCATTTAATAAGGAAGTCTGCTGCTCTCTGTCTTCCATTCCACTTGCAGGGGACTGCAGCTGAATCAGTTACCTTTACCAGCATCCTTCACTTGCTTCTCACTGGTTGCACTGAACTTATTGTTCTCACTCTGAACACAGGGATTCAAATCATGCTTGGCATATGCAGATGACCAGTGGAGAAATCCAAGCTGTGCTCATAGAACCACAGAAGGTTAGAGGTTGGAAGGGACCTCCAGAGATCATAGAGTACAACCCTGTGCCAAAAGCAGGATCACCCAGGGTAGTCCACACAGGAAGGCATCTCGGTGGTGTTTGGAAGGTCTCCAGAGAAGGAGTCTCCACAACCTCTCTGGGCAGCCTGCTCCAGGGCTCTGGCACCCTCACTGCAAAGAAGTTTCCCCTCATGTTGAGGACAAACAGATCAGAGATTCACAGTTTCTTCAAGTTGTTCCCTTTTATTCATTTTCATCTCACATTTGCCTTTGCTACAAAGTTAGTTAAACTTCTCTGCCTGCCTGCCATCTTCCGTGCTGAGTAAGGTGCAAGTAATCCCCTGACAGCCTGGCTCACTGTGGGAGGTGGAATAGAGTAGAGTAGAGTAGAGTAGAGTAGAGTAGAGTAGAGTAGAGTAGAGTAGAGTAGAGTAGAGTAGAATGGAATGGAATGGAATGGAATAATAGAATAGAATAGAATAGAATAGAATAGAATAGAATAGAATAGAGTAGAATAGAATAGAATAGAATAGAATTAACCAGGTTGGAAAAGACCTTTGAGTCCAACCTATCACCCAACACCATCTCATCAACTAAACCATGGCACCAAGTGCCTCATCCAGGCTCTTCCTAAACACCTCCAGGGATGGTGACTCCCTGGGCAGCACATTCCAATGGCCAATCACTCTTTCTGGGAAGAATACTTGTGAAAGTAGGAAGAACATTTTCTGTGGGCTGTTCCTCCCATCCCTTCACTGGCATGAACTAAATCTAATGAAACCTCTCTGTCCTGCAGCCTAGTGAGAATGAGATTCACAGCGGTAATACACTGTCCTCTGCTTAGCCATTAAACAGAACTCACACTCTGTAGCATCACATCACACTTCACCACAGTGTCTGCTCTCCTGTCATATGCACATGGGCTTCTCCTGGAACTCAGAATGCTCTTTACTGAGTGAGATGTTGTATTGCATAATAACCTGGGGAGGTGTCTCGGTTTGCCAAATGCTACCCTGCTGCTGCTGTGTTCTTCGTGGCTAATCTCGTTCTGTAGCAGGAAGCTCCTGTGCTGTTCCAACAACTTGCACTTCTTTCCCACTAGCTACCTTATGTCTACTCGTGCTCTCAGCCTGGAAAGAAATCCTTCCAGGTGTCATGGCAACAGGACTCAGAGTTTTGTAGGTTAGCTGATTATACCTTCAGGTTTTCCAGTAACAATTTACCTTTGAACCTTCCACTGTCTTAATATTCAAAATTCACTGAAAGCAAAGACCTTCTCTTGCCTTCTTTCTGCATTTTTCTTGACAAGGAGAAGACATGAGAAATCTATACTGATTTAATGTCCAGACTTGGCACTATCCTTTAGTTAGTTCATGTTAGCAACTTTCTGTGCCCTTTATGATGAGCTCCAACGTTATTAGCCAGCAAACTTTTGCAGCCGCACAGCTAAATGCTTGGCCACTCTTTGTACTTCTCTGCGTATCAGCCAAGTGTACAGCTGAAGTGAAAATACAAACCCCTCATTCTTCGGTTTCATTCTGGTCTGTAAGACTTCCTTGCTTTCAAGCAGGTCACATTTTCTCATTGGATTTTGTGTTCTTTGGTCTGTGAGGTCCCAACAATGCAAGTTTGTGTGGGTGGCTCATGACCAGGTATCCCCTCATTAAGAGATGCCCCTGGCAGCATCCTGACTTCATCAAGGAGTCATCACTGTGGGCAAGGACCACACCTGGAAGGTGTCTCCTCTTCACACTCAGTGCTACTGCCTCAAGGGTATGTCTCTGTGCACATGAAGCTTCAGCATTCACCACCTGGAGAGCTGAGAATGGGAAACTATGGCAGTGTCCCTGGTTCTCATCTGCAGCCACTCTGGATGTGCCAGACTTTTACCTTGAACTGCAGAGACAGAGTTGGTGTTTTGGGCATGACGTTCTGGTGGTTGAAACGGGGAGGCAGGTGTTTCAGCCACGTAGCTTTACTCGTGCATCTTCTTGGTATCCTTTTTACTTCTGCTTTATTTTTGTGTCTCCCATTATCTCCGTGTTAAATAGCTTTAATCATAGCCTTCAGTGAGATCCTGTGAGATTGTTAGGCTCTCAAAATACTTCACAGAGATTAGTAAGTGTTAACAGATGAGCAAGAAACGGATTCCCATCCCACAGAAATTTTCCACATATCAAAACATTTCCCTCTACTGAATCAGGACAAAATTTGAAGCAAAAAATGGCTTAGAAATTCCATCTCAATTCTGTAATGTCAGTGCTTTACAGTTCAGTTTCACTCCTGTTAACTTCCCCCTTCAATTAACTTCTGTTTCCAGCTGAAGTTCATTTTTGAATCAGCAAACTGCAAGTTTTTCCAAAAGCAGTTATAAAATGTTTCAGCAGTTCTGGGTTTGAATCTCTGTGCTGGAGCCTTCTCTTCCCTTGCAAGCAGCTTGGCTTTCAAAAACTGACTTTTGCCTGTAGAAATGCGAACTTTATTTGGGCAAGCCCTGGTGAGCTGTGGGAGGTATCACTGTCACCACTGAGTGAATGCAGAAGCCCATTTTGCTTGCACAGGTGTCTGGTGCCATTGGAGGTACCCTCAGGTCCCTTAATTGACCCGGTGCTGCACTACACAGGCAGGAGCTCTGCCACATCTTATGGCCTCAAGTATTGGGATGTGCTGCCCAGGGAGGTGGTGGAGTCCCCGTCCCTGGAGGTGTTCAGAAAAGGCTTGGATGTGGCACTTGGAGACATGGCTTAGTTGTCAGGAGGTGTTGGGTATTAGGTAATAGGTTGGACTTGGTGATCTCTGAGCTCTTTTCCAAGCTGGTTGATTCTGTGATTCTGAGTACCCTACAGAGGCTGATTTGACACCACCTTCCACAAGTGAAACTGAGTCGCAGAAGAGTGATGACTGAGCGTTATAGAATCATAGAATCATAGAATCAGTCAGGGTTGGAAGGGACCACAAGGATCATCTAGTTCCAACCCCCTGCCATGGGCAGGGACACCCTACACTAGATCAGGCTGGCCAGAGCCTCGTCCAGCCTGGTCTTAAACACCTCCAGGGACGGGGCCCCAACCACCTCCCTGGATAACCCATTCCATGGCTTCACCACTCTCATGGTAAAGAACTTCTTCCTCACATCTAGCCTGAATCTCCCCATTTTCAGCTTCATTAGCGTTCACTGCTGCCAGCTGATGGGTCCATAACACTGCTTTTCCTGCCTAGGATAAGTTAGACAACTCAGAATCCAATTTACAATACAATACAATACAATACAATACAATACACCAGGTTGGAAGAGACCTTCAAGATCATCGTGTCCAACCCATCAACCAATCCAACCCACCTAAACAACTAACCCATGGCACCAAGCACCCCATCAAGTCTCCTCCTGAACACCTCCAATGAAGGTGACTCCACCACCTCCACGGGCAGCCCATTCCAATGGGCAATCACTCTCTCCGTGTAGAACTTCTTCCTAACATCCAGCCTAAATTTCCCAGCCTAATAATATCTGTGAAGGTACAGACAGCTTTTGGTGCTCAGCTCCTCTGAAAGAAGTTCCATAGATGCTTGCAGTAGGAGAGATTAGGCAGAAGAGCAGGTGGCAGATCACTGAGGACAAAAAGCAGATGACAAATCATTCATCACATGTGGCTTGACTGGCTGTGTGTGATGCCCCTCGGTGGACAGCCTTTGTGTCCTCCTCTGATTTCATTTGCTACCTACAATGAAGCTATGTTCCTGTGCTTTTAGCACATCTGAGCTGTGCCTCCTAAGGCCTATTCCCACCTGTGTCATTCTATAATTGCCACTACACTGGAAAAGAATGATGCTTGTTAGACCCTGCTAAGGGTGCTAGGTGTTTAAGAACAGGCTGGATGAGGCTCTGGCCAGCCTGATCTAGTGTGGGGTGTCGGTGTCCCTGCCTATGGCAGGGGGGTTGGAACTAGATGATCCTTGTGGTCCCTTCCAACCCTGACTGATTCTATGATTCTATGAAGAGGCAGTCTCCTTTATTTGTTTTTGTCACCTCTCATCCCGATGCTGGATGTACTGAGGTAGGCTTGTTTGTTTGTCTGAAGTCTGTACCCTGCTCTGCTCTTCCACCTTCTCCTGGTTCTCCTGTCATGTTCTAGCTCAGTATACAATCAAAGGCTATTAATTGATGTCTTCTCTGTCTAGCTGTGTCTATCCTCTTGTCATTTTCACCATGTTTTCATTATTTTGGCAGCTTCCTCATTAAAGATTGCAGAAGAAAATGATCTATACTTGAGTAAGGGGGAAGAACTCAGTTAAAAAAATCAAACCAAAAAGTGAGAAGTTGAATGGTTGACTTGCTCACTGGAGGGTGATCATCCATTACATTCTTGAGAAACCTTGGGTTTTTTTCCTCTAAGTCATATAATAAAGGGCATGAAAGAGTGGGGTGGGAGCGTTCTGGTAATAGGAAGCTTGCAAGGGTAGTGAAACCAAGAGTTAATTTCCAGGGTTACAGAAGTATCCCTCAGTGCTGGCTGACATGAAGATAAAATGACCAGCAAAGCTTAATGTCGATAGTGAGGGAAAAAGAGTCCTGCCTGGGGTGCTGAGTGTTGAGTGCTCTCCCTGAGGAGAGAGTTCTTGGAGGTGTGTGTGTAGTTTTCAGTTGTGTTAGAGGCCGTGGGCTGAATGGAACCTAGCCCCGGGTGGACAAGGAAACCTGCCCCAAGTGGGCAGAGGCGCTTGGCCCCCCGCCCAGGGGGAAGGGTCCCCAGGGCAAAGTCTATTCAACTCCCACCGCCTGCCCTCGACCCTGTTTAAGGAAAAGCCATTTCCTGCCTCTCTTCCTTGTCCTGCCCTCACCTCTCTGACATCCTGCTGCTGTGGTAGCCTTGTGGCTGGTGCCTGTGCCGCTCTGGTCCAGACTCCTAAGGCACTGCATCTAAAGAGAATCCTTTTGGCATCCCCAGAATTCTTTGCCAGCTGCATCTGCTTTTGTGTACATTTTTATTTACCCCTTTTCATTATACCTTTGTAACCTTCCTTTACTCAAATGCCTTTTGTATTTTGCTAAACTTAACCTTTTCACTTCCAAACCGGGTCAAGACTCTTTCTTTTGTAATTTTACCTCTCTTTTCTCCTCCTGCCTAATTTGCTTTTCCCTAACAGGCAACCTAAAGCTGTTACATTTGGGGCTTTTGGGCTAGCAGGAGAGCTTAAACCATAACATCAGGAAACATCAGCTTGAGTGTGCAGACACAGCCAAGCAAATAGATAGAAGGGATAGGAGTAGGGAAGTAGATAGAAGTAGGGATTAGGAGGAAAGGAGCATTAAAAACAGCATAAAGCATGTAGGAGAGAAGAGAATGATGCCACTCTCAGCCATCCCAGGCAGACCTTTAGAGCACTGAAGGCAGGCCTGGCTTTTTAACCTGGAAAAACAGTATAACAGATAGAGGAAATATGGAAGTGGTCTGTAGGAAGGATTCTATATGGTTTCTGTATAAAGAACAGCTAGATAGAAATCTTTAATCCAGAGGTCTGTAAAGCAGAAGGATAGAGAAAGAGATGTGGACTTGATGATCTCAAAAGTAATTTCCAACCTGGTTAATTCTATTCTATTCTATTCTATTCTATTCTATTCTATTCTATTCTATTCTATTCTATTCTATTCTATTCTATTCTATTCTATTCTATTCTGTTCTGTTCTGTTCTGTTCTGTTCTGTTCTGTTCTGTTCTGTTCCTACCCTATTCTATTCCATTCTAATGATGGACATATCCTATCTTACCTTCATGTGATTGTGCACTTCCTCTCCCATTCAAGAAGCAGGGAAGCTGAGCTGTGTTGTGTGCTTTGAGGTGCAGAAGGCACTCACATCACTTGTGTGCCCTCTATGGTGCAGCCAGAGCTGATGAGCTTTGGGATGTGGAGCAGGAATCTGAATTGTTCAGCGAGTGATGGCTGGGGATGGCTGAACTTCTGTGTTGAGTTTTGAATTCAGGGGACAAATGTCACTGGCAGAGCATGGCATTTGCTGCTGGTAGTGGGTGGAAGCTTGGCAGTTCTGGTTAGGGGAAGTTGTGCCCAGAACTGTAGACAATACTCCAGGTCCAGCCTCACCAGGACAGAAAGGGAGGAGAGCCTCCCTCAGCCAGCTGGCCACACTCTTTTAATGCACCCCACTTATTTCTATTAGCTTCATTTATGCTACCTTTCAACAGGATCCCCCTTCCTACATGGTTTTATGACTGACCAGTGCTGTGCTCAGAACCATTCCTATTCACCCTGCCTGTTTTCAGATGTCTCTTCTCCTCCTTGGAGCTGGTTTCTTACATTCCTGCAATAGCCCCTAGTTTTTGCACAATTAAGTGCTCTACCTCTAGCTCCCTGATAAGGTGATCAGAGCTATACCCAGAGGGACAGTTGTGTCTGAATGGCTCTGAGGCTCAGTGGCATCTCGGGCAGATTGGACACGCAGCTCATGAGCTCCGTTTCACCCAGGGGCTGAATGTGCTGCCTGCAAACATGTCCTTGAGCAGAGGAGAGGAGAACCAAATGGGTAGCTTCCAGTCCTGCTGCCTTAGTCACTAGGCCCTCAGGGCTAGACTCTTTACTCTTAGTGATTTGTCACAGCACACATTGCCAGGAGGAGCAGGATGCTTTCCCTGGTCAGACACATACAGGGAGCACACTGCTGGTGGTCCCAACATAGAACCAGTAAATAAAAGATCTGCACTACCCAGACAGAGCAGAAGGGAAACAGACAAATGGGCTCCTTTTTTTCCCAAAATGGTTTGCTGCATCTGGAGCCAGGGCAGAGGAGGGCAAGGAAGCTGGGAAGGGCCTGGAGAAGAAATCTGATGAAGAGAGACTGAAGGAGCTGGGGATGGTTAGTGTGACAGAGAGGAGGCTGAGGGGAGACCTCCTGGCTCTCTACAGCTCCCTGCAAGGAGGTTGTGGAGAGGTTGGTGCTGGTCTCTGCTCCCAGGTCATTAGTGACAGAACAAGAGGGAATGGCCTCAAGCTGCCCCTGGGGAGGTTCAGACTGGACATTGGGAAACCTTTTTTTCATGCAAGAGTGGTCAGGGCTTGGAATGTGCTGCCCAGGGAGGTGGTGGAGTGCCCAAGCCTGGCTGTGTTTGCAGGTGGTTTGGCTGTGGTGCTTGGGGCTGTGGTTTAGGGGTGAGCCTTGCAGAGCAGGGCTCTGGGTTGGACTTGGTGATCCCTTTGGGTCTTTTCCAACATGAGTGTTTCTGTGATTCTTCCTAACCACACCTGGAGAACACAGTCCATACAGGTAACTCAGAAATGATGTGCAGGAGAAGCCATCCTAAGGAAAATTCTTGGCAGGTGATACATCTCCCTCATACACATCTAGAAAAGTTAACCACAGGTGTTTGCAGCAGCAGCAGTTTCACTGAGAATGAAAGGACAGGAAGGACAAAGCAGATTAACAGAGAGAGAACAGCAGCAGTCAAGTAGGAAAACTGGCTTCTGCAGATGCCTGGTAAAAGGAAATCTGTGGTCACCAGGTAACCCAACAGCCAAGAGGATGGCATTTGAAGGTTCTGGAGTGTGCCCAGAACATCAGGATCTCTCTCATCCTGAGGATATAAAAGTTACATCTACCAGTAGCAATCTTCCCAACTAACTCCATCCTTGTTTTCCGAGGAAGGGTGGCTTGTGTGACTCCTCTTCCCTAGCTCCATCACATTCCAGAGAAGGATCTGTCCCTATTGCAATAATTGCAGGTAACATAAAATAATAGGGAATACAAAACTATTGTCTGCAGTAGTACTGCAATGTACACAAGGTCCCCCTGTGAAGTTCCTTCTAACAGCTGTCCACCTGCATATGTGTGTTTGAATCAGGTACAGAGGCAGCTCTCATTGTCTCTGAGGCTGCACTGACTTTGCCCTTGGGAGCTGAACTCCAGAGTTATAAACTTACCATGCAAACCCAGTTCTCTCTTCATTTTTCATGTCCCAAAGTTCCTGTCCTTTTAAACAGGGGCTGAGCTTCTTGCAGAAAGCTGCCTTCTGTTTCTCCATCATGGTGTAACAGCATCTGTTTCATTCTGGAGAGGCAAGAGTTTAGAGCTGGCTGTGTTTGCAAAGATGATGCATTTCCTAGAAGCCTTTTTGGACAGGCTCTCAAACACTCGTGGGTGTCTGGAGAGCTGTGAGGTGTTTGAAGGAGTGTGAACATTCTCCAAAGCCTCACTCCACAGCATCTTCTGCCTGCCCTTACCTATTGAACCCAGAAGCTAACTGCTGCCGTAGCAGAAGCAGCAGGACACAAGCCATGTTTTCATCTCATTAATCCAGTTCATAGTCCAGAGTGTTAGTTAAACCAACAATGAGGATCCCTTTGTGTGAAGAGCCCAGAGTGAGAGCAGGGAAGCTGATGCCCCATTGGGCTTCCTTTTCTGCTTGCTGTGCAGTGGAGAGTGGTAGTGTCAGCACGAGGAGTGGGCAGACTGATAGAGGCAGTAGCATCTGCAAATGCCACAGCTTAATTATCCAAAGTGTCTGCTAGAGCCTGTGCTCATGTGGAGTGTGTCTTCAGTGCATGAGTAGAGCTAACAATTTTCCCTGTGTGCCATGACAGCAGCATTCAGAGGATCCAGAATCACATGGGGCCTTTTAGCTTCTGCCATATGGCAATAAATGCCATGTTTGCTTGCCAGTGCCACTCGGAGCTCTTTCAGCTGTACGGCTTCCCAGCTAACCTCCCCCTCTCTACTGAATCACTGCTCGATGGACAAGTGTTTCCTGGCACATGCAGTTCTGCTCTGAGCACTGCACATGGATGGGGAGCTGGCAGCTGGCAGGGCAGGGCTCTGTCCCTCCCTCAGCCTCCAGGTCAGGTCACCAAGGCAGGCTTTGCAACCCAGACTGCATTGACTGCAGCTGTGGCACGTTGGGGTAGTGTCTGTGGTTCAGTGGAACAGGCTTCTGGGTAAGTGAAAGGAGCAAACCTAAGGTTTTTTAGCACCACAGGCTCAGTTTTGCAGTGCTGTGCACTAGTGGGGGAGAAGCTGATGCAGACATCACCCACAGTCATCCTGGCTCATTTTAATGCAATCACTTTAAACTGTTGTACATATTTGCTATCACAGTGGTGGTGTGAGGTGATACTTGAGTTGAGGCCATTCTCTTACCACTCTGCCTTGCTTAACTGCATTTGTGCTCTGCAAGCAAAGGTACCACCTGTGCCAGCACTGAGTGCTTCCCCTTGACAGATGTACAAAACAGCATGGCAGGCTTGGGAGGGAAGTCTCTTCTTTCCCTGGCTGCTCAAAGGGTACTTTAAAGAGTTCATGAGTAGAGGTGATGATCACAGGCTCACAGGATGTCAGGGGTTGGAAGGGACCTCTGAGTCCAAACCCCCTGCCAGAGCAGGAGCATAGAACCCAGCACAGGTCACACAGGAACACATCCAGACAGGGCTGCAAAGGCTCCAGAGAAGGAGACTCCACAACCTCTCTGGGCAGCCTGCTCCAGGGCTCTGGGAGCCTCCCAGTGAAGAAGTTCCTCCTCATGTTGAGGTGGAACCTCCTGTGCTGGAGTTTCCATCCATTGCCCCTTGTCTAGTGATGATGAAGACAGGCAGGAGTTCGTCCTTTCCATGTCTCCTCCCAGAGACTGACTTCATACAGTCAGTTTCTGCTGAAGTCTTAGGTAAATTGGAACATCTGTTCCAAGTGAGAGGGGCGTGAGGCAGTTGGGGTCTGGTTGCACGGGCTTACCTCCACATCCACGTGTAGCACGTTCTGCCCGGTTCGCATACAGACGGTTGAAGGCAGCGGAGATCCATCCCGTTGGTTCTGTTTTTATGAAGCAGCAGCAGCAGCAGCTCTAAAGCCCAAGACAGCTTTTAAAGAAGCTGCTGGACAAGTGTATTGTTTTTAACCTTTGGGGTCCCTATAAATCAAAGCATGTTTTACCTGCAGCTTCTCGTTCTGGGTGTGAGTGGAACAAAAGGTTCTTCTTGCTGTGGGAAATGGTCATTCCCTCTTTTCTGAATCATTTTGTCCCAGTAGGAAAACCTTGCAAAAACCCCACCAACCCCAAACCAAGTCCTGATGTGATGATGCTAGCCTGTGCAAAATGTTCAATATCCTTTAGGGTTATTATTTTTTCCTTAAGGTGAATGACTTTGGGGTTGGTTTATTGCTGACAGCAAATGCCTTGCAAGAATCAAAGTAGCTTGTTAGAATCCAGGCCTTTACGCTTCTGCTGAAACTGTGTTTTGATTTCTTTGACATTGCTCCCTGATTGCTGTGAGAAGAATCAGTTCGGTATTTTTGTTCTTAGATTCCCCCTCCTTTGTCTTGCAGCTACTTGTGGCAGATTCCATTAACAATTGCAGTAGGAAATACGAGCCACATCTCATCAGAGGCAATTATATGGGTGTCTAACAAATCAGGTAAAAATAAACTTTCCTCCCAGCGGCATCTCGTGAAGCATACTTGTGTTTTCCTCACCTGTTTCTTTGGCATTGATCCTCGATAATTGTTTGGTTGCTCTCCTCCCACACTGGGATATGTGGCATGAATTACAACAAAACAGGAGAGCTGGGAAGGGAGGGAGGAGGAATGAAGGCAGAGTAACCAGCAGGATTTGTGATTGTCGAAGAAGCCAGACAACGTACTGCGGCTCTTTGGCATGGAAATGTGTTCCTGGGGGCTGAGGGGTTTATATTTAGCAGCGCAGAGCAACCCATTGATCGCAGCATCATGAATGCAATTCACTGTATTGATTGGGGGATGTTAACTGTGTTAATATTTCTGTAGCACAGCATCTGATGAGCATGACTTAGCCAGTGCAAAGCGTTGGGCAGCCCAGCATTTGCAGCTCTGATCCGCAGTCTGACCTAGGGCTGAGAAACGTTTCCTGTTGTGGTGGGGTGAGATTTCCACCCCCCCAACATTAATGTTGCCAGGCCAGCTCAGCTGGAAGCAAAGGGCAGCTGTATTTGCAGGTAAAACTACAGCCTACAATGGAATGCAAGGGAGATTACAAATCAGCCAGGAGTTATGATAATTGTACAGATACTTGCACTTGACAAACACCACGAGAAACCCTCCTGGTCAAGAACATCAGGGGAGCTGTCCCTCTGTCCCCCCAGCCCCTGTCCCAGGGGGAGAAAGGAGCAGAGAGAGAGAGCAGTGGTTAGAATGTCACCAAAACAGTGCAGCCAAGGTTGGGCAGAAGCTGAGCAGTCTCGCTTCAGAGCACAAAGCGAGCAGAGACCAGAAGAGGGAAGGGAAGGCTGTTTTGGTACATCCAGTCTTATGGAGGATCTCTCTCCAATGAAATTGTTTAGAATGATCTTTGGTTTTCCTTTTCACACCCAGCAGTGATTTATTTGCATTTTTCTACCTTTCTGCTTGAAATCTGTAACAAAATTGTAAAGGCTCAAACCACCACATCTGTCATTAAAAGGTTTCCTACGGATGTACCAAAGTATTTTACTACTTTTTTTTTCTATTAGCTCACCAGGTGCTGGACCTCAAAAGAGCATTATTATTCTTACTGCTTGTTTCCTAACCCTCCTGAGTTTCCCACATGATGATGATGATGATAGTTGTTGTCCTGGGGACAGTTTGGGCTGGGTACCAGTGGTTTGTTATCACCTCCTCAAGGAAGCCCTCCATAAAAACGCCATTAAACATTTCTCTGTTTCCTCAGCGGTTCATGCCATGTTGGCTGACACTTTGGAACTGCAATTGAAGAGAATGAGTGAAGCAGTGTAGAGGCATGAATAAAATGATTATTGAGAAGGGAAGAGAAGGATCCATGCATCCCCCTGACATGTGGACCACAGAAGGAGCACTGACCCCATGTTGTAGAATTAGAGGGGTATAGAGGGTTTTGTTCTGATAGAAATTTAACTGGAGAGAGGAACGAGTCAAACCTGTGGGAGCTTGCATTCCCCCCTTTTTTTCACTGAAAGATAAGAAGTCAGGTAGAGCTTAGCAGCCAGCAGGCCTGACAATGAATGGTGCATGATCAGGAGAAATCTGAGGGTCCTAACTCTCTCCAAGGTACAGGTAATGATCTAGAAACGTACCTGTGGCCAAGGCACTTTTCCTACCTGGGAAGCCTCCTCTAGTGAGAGCATCCAGGCTCTGCCTCACCTCCCAGAAACAGCTGGCTTTGGCCACACTTTTGAATATTAACACTTCCAGGATGGTTCAAAACCTGTTTCCGCTGTCACCGTCTGCCTTAACAACCTGCTCTGCTTTTGTCCTTCGGCGCTTGGTTGAACTCGCCTGGCTCTTGAGATGCAGGGTAGTGGGGGCAACTCCTGCATTAGGTGTGAGCAGATCGACTATCTGCTTAACCTGGTGGTCAGACCGAAGGACGAGGTTGCTAGACTTAGGGCTGTAAGGGAATGTAGAAAAGAGATGAGCCAGAGGAGGAAAGAGATGAACCCGAGTAAGCAGGCTCCGCAGGCTCCCCCCCTGCAGAGGCTGGTTGTCCAAAAAGCAGAGGGGAATGGATGCAGGTTCCTCTCAAAAGACACACAGTAAAACCTCCTTGTCTCCCCTCACCTTCCCCGCTGCCCTTGGGAAAAAAACTCACATTGAAGTGAATAGAAAGATTCCCCCTGACTTCAGGCAGTTGATCATCATCTCACCATGTCATTAGGTTGTACATGCATGCCTCCTTCCCTTCACCCTTGCCTTGAAAGTCCAGTATGTCACTGTTGTCTGCACACTTGCTTCCTCATTGCCTTTTACTTGCAGAGTATTGTGGGGGAACAAGTCCATAAAACAGCTGCTCACCCATTTAAGATCTGCTGCTCCTATTGGAATGCCTTCAGAAAAGCAGCAAACTAACGATGGTCACTGTGAGCAATGCTTTTGGGGTGGCTGCTGTATAGGAATTAAAGAGGAGCTTTCCAGAGTCATCAGCTTCCTGTGTAGCGAATCAATTCCGCTGTGATCTCTTGTCGTTATCCTTGTCCTTCCTCAGTGCCTTTGCACTCACTCATTTGCTGTACCTCAGTGAAAACGAGACTGCCAACTTCTGACTACAGTAAGGATGTCCTTGTCCTCCCGTTCTTACCTGGCTCAGCTGGAGGATTCCATAACCCATAAAGAAGTCAGTGGGAACCCCCATGCATGCACTTAATACACCATTCATTGTGCATCCTGCTGGGTACTGTGCTGGTAGAAATGTTTCTCTGCTACTCCTGGAGATTTTCTGCAGCACCTGATGTCTTTGTTTCATGGGATATGGGAGGAACTCTGAGACTTGACAGGATGGTTTCCAGGGTTGATTCCTGTGGGTGGGAAAGGTCCCGAAGGCTTTCCTGTTGTGCAGAGGAGACGGTTTCGGTGTTGTCCCTTGAGTCTGGGAGCAACTGTGCAAGCTGGAGGTGAAACAACCTGTTCCAGAGGATGTTTGGAGGATGGGAAGTGGTCACATTGTTTTCTGAGTGAGTGTAATTGAATATGGGTGCTGAAGTTTGGAGGGAACACTGTTCGTGGCAATGGTTTTCATGCCCTCTTAGGAAAGAATGAGCGTTCCCTGCTTGGTGACTAAAGTGCTGTGCTACAGAAGCTTCCAGAAGCTTTTCCAGTGGACACAGAGGGTGCTGAACAGCTGCCTATGGTCTGTCCTGTAAGACTGATCACGTGCCAGTAACGAAGAGGGTCAGGGTTGATGAGTGTCACGCTGGTACCCTGGCACATCACTTCAAAGTCACATAAAATTAACCTTGCCTGTGTGTTGTCTGACAGGAGTGAAACCAGGGCACTTTTGTAGTAGGTCCACATATGGCCAGCCAGAGAGAGTCCTTTTTGTTTTCATGGTGGTAGGTTAAGTAACCATTTCCCAGGGGAGTACACCCCTGCCTTGCACTGGAGTTCAGCAGGGATGATTATTTTGCTGATGGAAGAGCCACTTCCTTCATGTAAAGCCAGAAGAACCAGAGAGGATTACTGAATACTGATTTTTGCATCCTTTTTGCTCTGGTGTCTGTGACCTCACCAAAGTGTTGCAGGCTGCAAACTGGCATTTTCATGAGCCAAGGGATGCTGCTCCACTCTTGTGAGAGCCACTTAATGTAGGGGGATGCTTGGGTTGCTGTTCTTTATCGTCCTGGCCACGTGTGGTTCCGTGCCAGGCACTGTGAGGCACTCAGATCCCTGATTGCTCAATATGCTGAGCAGGATTAGTTCAGATAATTGCAGATCATCCCAGCTGCTGGCAGCAGAGCTCATCCTGTCCATTCTTCATAACACCAAGGTGAGGGGACACCAGAAATTAGAACCATGCAGAATTGTTTTGAGGTGGAATTCATTGTCCTTTGTAACAAATCCTGCAGAGAAGGGAGCCAGGGCTCAGCAACTCGTCTGGCAGAGAGCATGATCTCCAAGGTGTTTAATATTTCCTGTTTGTGGGAAGCATGCAGTCAGAGTTTCTGACAGAACAAGAGGGAATGGCCTCAAGCTGCCACTGGGGAAATTCAGACTGGACATGAGGAAAGGGTTTTTTCAGGCAAGAGTGGTCAGGGCTTGGAATGTGCTGCCCAGGGAGGTGGTGGAGTCCCCAAGCCTGGCTGTGTTTGCAGGTGGTTTGTCTGTGGTGCTTGGGGCTGTGGTTTAGGGGTGAGCCTTGCAGAGCAGGGTTCTGGGTTGGCCTTGGTGATCCCTTTGGGTCTTTTCCAACCTGAATGCTTCTGTGATGGGATGTCCAGCTTCTCTGAACTCAGCCCATCCCCAGAGTACAACAGCTTAGCAGGGCTGCAGGGAAGGTGCTGAGGATGGCTGCTTGAGGCGTGCTCAGCATGGAAGCACGGACTCACCTGCTGTGTTTCTGTGAGCCAGAAGTGACCCTAACCTCCAGTAAGGAGGTTTAGTTAAGCACCCATTTCAAACAGGTGAGCAAGGCTTGACTAATTTATTATGTCCCTGGGAAATACTCCTCTTGCTGACTTCCCTGCCTCTGCTAAAGGAACTCTGACTCCACTTAGTGTCTCCACAAGGTTGCCATGAAATTGGGGAATAAAGTTCAACAGAGCAGTTGCCTTCCAAACAGCATGTCCCAACTTACTGCACTCTGCTGTCTCCTACTAGATAAGATAATCTCTACTTTAACTGTAAGACCCTTGACAGTCTGATTCTTCTTCATGAAGTGTTTTGTGGAAGACAGCTGCTTTTGAGCTGGAGTTTGCTGGCTGCCCACTGAGGAACTGAGCATTAGTGGAGCATTAGGGAAACACCTTTCCTCCTCCTTCATGACACTCAGCTGCCAAGCTTGACCTCTTGCTGCCAGATTCCATTCTTGTGTCTTTCAAACATGGGAGGAAGGGAGGCACTGTGAAGTAAAATAAATATATAGGTCCTGCTTGGCAGCTGTAGCCAACCATAGTGAGGACTAGAGATACAAGACCTGCACTCCTGGCATGATTTTGACAGAGAGGCAAAATCACCTCCCTTTTGCCAGCAGCTGAGCAAACATCCTCCAAAGAAGACTGCTGCTTGCATTTTGTGTCACCGTAGAGGTTAGCAGCTTCATCATGCAGGAATGGGAATGGGTGGAGGAGGAGCCTGAGACAGAACAAGATCATATTTACTGCTGGGTTCCATTTATGTGCTCTTCACTTTACCTAAACAATTTGTTCAGCATGGACCTTTGGCAACATGGGCAAGAGAGATTTAAAGAATCATAGAATCTTGGAAGCACAGAAGGGTCCAGGGCAGAAGGGACCTCCAAGGCTCAGCCAGTCAAACTCCATTGCAGTCAGCAGGGACATCCCCAACTAGATCAGGTTGCCCAGAGCCTTGTCCAGCCTCACCTTGAATATCTCCAGGGATGTGGCCCCAACCACCTCCCTGGGCAACCTGTTCCAGTGTTCCACCACCCTCGTGGTGCAGAACTTGTTCCTCACATCCAATCTCAGTCTGCTCTGCTCTACTTTGAAGCCATTGTCCCTGATCCTGTCCCTGCAGGCCTTTGCAAACAGTCTCTCTGCAGCTTTCCTTTAGCCCCCTTCAGGTACTGCCAGGTTGCTGTTAGGTCTCCCTGGAGCCTCCTCTTCTCCAGGCTGCACACCCCCAGCTCCCTCAGCCTGTCCTCATTGGCAGAGCTGCTCCAACCTCCTGATCGTGTTCATGGCTCTCCTCTGGACCCTCTCCATCAGCTCCATGTCCTTCCTCTATTGAGGGCTCCAGAGTGCGCACAGCACTCCAGGTGAGGTCTCACCGGAGCACAGTGTCAGAGTCACCTCTCTGGCCCTGGCGGCAGTGCTGCTTTGGATGCAGCCCAGGCCCTTCTGTGCTGCAAGGCCGATCCCATCCTGGGCTGCATCAAAAGACACAGCCACAACCTGTTTTTCATGTTTTTCTGGTATCCCTTCTCCCCATATTAAAAGCTCTTGCAAGAGGGTGAGAATTTCGTTGCAGCTCACATCTCTTTTGGAAGGTGTTGTGATGAAACTCCTGGTGGAGCATTTCCCTTGTCACAGAGCTGTCACTTGTTGGCAGGGAATTGTGCTGCTCTGGCGCAGTGAGTTTTGCAGGGAAATGGAGTCTGCTCTCCCAGCAGGAATTCTACCAGCATCAACCAATTCCCTAGTAGGCTGAGGGTTTGATAAAAGGAGGAGTTGAAATAACAACTGTGAGTCTGAGCACTCGAAATAGTAGAGCTGTGTGTAGCCCACGCTGCTGTCAGCGCTGGAGCGGCGCACTGCAGAGGTTTGCCCTGCGCTCAGACCTCCCTCCCCAGCTGCTGGTGGTGTCGGCAGGAGGAGCAGGCTTCCAGCATCCCTGCTGCCCTTCACGGAGCCCAGGCTGCTCAGAAGCTGGGAGAGCTCAGAACTTCAAGCCACGTGCAGTTAGCACCAGCTGGAGAACCGTCTCACACTTCAAGAGCAGATAAAGTGAGAATCAGACCCCACGTGATGCTCTTACTTCAAAACAAACAGCATCACATTTAACCCTTTTCTCCCCAGTGTCTCCTGGGACAAAACTGAAACCTTCTGAGGCAAGCAGGCAAAACATAGAATCACAAAAATTGTCAGGCTTGGAAGGGGCCTCAACCAGTTCCAACCCCCTGCCGTGGGTAGGGACACCTCACACTGCAGCAGGTGGACCGTAGAAAACCAGTCTCTGGTGGAAGAAGATTAAAACCTCCTCCCTTTAATATGAAATACAACTGTATGTGTTTTAGATTTAATTTCAAGTTGTGAACTGCAACCATCAAAGATAGGCTTCTCCCCAAGCAAAACCTTGGTTGTTGTTGCTTAGAAAGCCTGAAATGGCTTAATACAGGGTTTAACACTGGAGGACTGCCTGTCCCCTAACACTTTTAACAGGAAACTAATAAATTGGTTTGTGGCAAGTGCAGCAATTGCCCTGGTGTATAGAAATGTTCAGTGCTGTAACCACCAAGAGAGAGAATTTCTTTTCTAGGAGGACAGGAGAGCTGACAGACTCAAACATCAAATTCCAGTAAATTATATAGGAGGATGAGAAGCACATGCATCAGGCAGGCCCTTAAAATAACCACCTGCTTATCTGAGCTGGCAAGGCATGAAAGGTTCCTGTCCTGCACTTCAGGAGAAGGCCAACACAGGAGTGGTTTGATCAGAATATAATGGCAAGGGGTTATGGCTGGATTTAAACTGACCCAAACAGCAGTAATACCATTGAGGTTTGGAGAGGGACTGCCCTCCACCAAAGCAGTGTGGGTTGGAGCTGTTGCACAGCTCTTGCTTGTGAAAGACATTCTGTTCATCTTGTCACGTGTCACAGAAGCACAGGATGAATGCTAGGGGCTGGAAGCTCATCCAGACCAACCCCCTGCCAGAGCAGGAGCACCCAGAGCAGATCACACAGCAACACATCCAGGCAGGGCTTGAATAGCTCCAGAGGGGGAGATTCCACAACCCCCCTGGGCAGCCTGCTCCAGGGCTCTGGCACCCTCACAGGGAAAATATTTTCCTCCTCTTTCCATGGCACTTCCTCTGCCTCAGCTTCCACCACTGCCCCTTGTGCTGGCATTGGGCATCCCCCAGCAGAGCCTGGCTCCAGCCTCTGGGCACTCCCCCTGCACATCTTGATCACCAGCAATGAGGTCACCTCTCAGGCTCCTCCTCTCCAAGCTAAATGAGCCTCAAGCTGATGAGTGGCAAGTGTCATTCAGTCCTGGATTAAAGCACAGGTAATTTCTTTGATTCAGAGATCAAAATTTAATGCAAATGACCCAAGAAGACACAAAAAGGACATAGTTTTGTTTGTGACACCTGATGTTGAAAATTGTCATTTAATGTATTTATGTACCCAGCTATTGATTATTGTGTGCTCACAGCCCATTTGGCACACCTTGGGTATGACAGGGGTGCAGGCATTAAGCAGCTACAAGTAATTACTTTCAGTGTTGGTGGCATTTAAAGGTTAGCATGCAAAAGAGAAGCCTGGGTGGAAAGCTGTACTGCATGAAGGTGGCAGGATTTTGTGCCAGGCTTGAGCAGCCTGCTCCTGACTCCACATGGCAGTACACCCCTGAAGGCCCAGAGAGACTCCAGAAGTCCTCCTTTCCCTCCGCAGTCTCTCCTAGGTGCAGAAGTGGGGATTTCTGCGGCTGCTCTTAAGGTTGCTAAGGAACCTATGTGAGAATTAGAGGTGAGAGGCTGTGTTCATTCACAGCATCACTCCGGATAAACTAAGTAAGATGGAGTAGATCCAGCTCCAAATTCCTTCTCTCCATGTGTCACAGCAGGGATTTCATCCCAACCTGCCCCAGGAAAGTGCTGCAAATTGTTGCAGTCTGTGGCTGTGTGTCTGCAGTGATGTTGTTCTTTCTATAAGGTTTGGTGATTTGTGCTGCACCTGGGTTTGTCAATGTCTTCTGTAAGCAGGCTGGAGAAACAGAGGGGTGCTGACTTCAGGGCCAGTGAAAACAGGATTTAAACAGAGGGCCATCTTCAGCATGGCAGCCTGAGAGAGTTTGCTTGTGACTGAGCTGTGTAGTCCCCCGTTGAACAGACAGGCCGCTGTGGGGAGGAGGACACAGTGTTAGACCTTTGTCCTGAATCACACTGTGTGGCAAAGGCAGCTCAGGTGCTCGACAGCGTGAATGCCTGGAGAACCCACAGAGTTCTGGGGCTCAGTGCTGCTTTGCTCACTGATTCCCACTTCTGAAGGCTGTGCTGGCTCCCAGAGAGGATGTCTGCTTGATGATTCATCAGAGAGAACTAAGTGGCTGCAATCAATATTTTAACTAAACCCAGGGGTCTCTATTTATTTTTCTCCACTGTTTATGTCTGATTGAACTGAACTGGTGTAGCTCAGACAACCCCTTAAAGAGCAGTAACAATCAAATAGGCAACAACTGAGTTATTCTGGGCATGGCATTTCCAAAACGTGGCTTTTGAAAGAGATCTTGGTGTAGCCAGAAGCACCCAGGCGAGAGGAGGACTTTTCCTTTTTACTGCTGCAGCTTTTCATCTGCATTTGTGTGTCTATTGCAACTCCAGGAATTCAAAGTTAAGCATATAATTAGGTGGTTTCAGGATGAGAGCCTGGCTGATCTTTGTGTTTTTTGCACCTTCAAATGACAGTGATTTGGAGGCTTGCTGGAGATATTTGTCACTGGAGGAGCATAACTTTTATCACTAGTCTTAGTCATCTACTATTTCCCCAGAAATCACTTCTGTTTTTTTCCCCCACAAGTAAGGCTAAAAGGCATTTCTGCAGTGAGTCTGGCTGCTAGCTAGTCCCTGTGAATTGTTAAGACCATGTTGTTAACTCTTTCCCCCCCCTTTCATTACCTGCAGGGACTTCAAGCACACCAAGCAATTCCCTGATGGAATTACTTTTAAACCCAATTTTATGTATTTCGTTGTTATTTTAAAGCCTGCCTGAGAAGAGTGCTCCTTTTGCCAACAGGCTGCAAATGATTCTGTTACAGTAGGGGGAAAAAGGGCTGGATTTTCACTCAGCTGTGGCTCACAATCAGTTTTGTCAGAATAGTTTACTAGATTGAAGGCTTCTTCAAGGACTCTGTGGTGTCTGAGGCTTCATCCCATGATGAGATTCTTCCTATGCTGGGAGTCCATAGACCCTATGCAATGCTACAGGCCCGGGACAGAGTGGCTGGAAAGTTGCCTGGCAGGACAGGACTTGGGGGTGCTGGTTGACAGCCTTCTGAACAGGAGCCAGCAGTGTGCTAAGGTGGCCAAGAAGGTCCAGAGCATCCTGGCTGGCATCAGGAGCAGTGCAGCCAGCAGGAGTGGGGAAGCCTGGTGAGGCTGCACCTTGAATACTGTGCTCAGTGATGGACTCCTTACTACAAGAAAGATGTTGAGGTGCTGGAGTGTGTCCAGAGAAGGGCAACAAAGCTGGGGAAGGATCTAGAGAACAAGTCTGTTCTGAGGAATAGCCAAAGACACTGGGGGTGTTTGGTCTGGAGAAGAAGCAGCTGAGAGGAGAGCTCATTGCTCTCTACAACTACCTGAATAGAATAGAATAGAATAGAATAGAATAGAATAGAATAGAATAGAATAGACCAGGTTGGAAGAGACCTTCAAGATCATTGTGTCCAACCTGTCATCCAACACCACCTAATCAACTAAACCATGAACTAATCAACTAAACCATGAAAGGAAGTTGTAGTGAGGTGGGGGTCAGTCTCTTCCCCCTATCGTTAGTGTCAGGTCCCCATCAGTATCCCCCCTAGTATCAGGTCATAGGATGAGAAGAAATGGCCTGAAACTGTGCCAGAGAAGGTTTGGATTGGACATTAGGAAAAAATTCTTTACAGAAAGAATGGTCAGGCACTGGCACAAGCTGCCCAGGGAGGTGGTGGAGTCACCATCCCTGGAGGGGTTCAAGAAGCCTGTGGCCATGGCACTTCAGGACTGGTTTTGTTGAGGAGATAGGGTTGGGTGATTGGAGGTCTCTCCCAGCCTGGTTGATTCTGTGGTTCTCTGATGGCCATGCTGGTGGTAGGCTGACAGTTGGATTCCATGGTCTTAGAAGTCTTTTCTCTCTGAAGCAATTCTAAGTATGAATTTCAGACTGTCACTGCACAGATACAGAATGAATTTAGACTGTCAGCCACAAAGCGAGTGCTTAAGTAGAGAGGAAAGAGGAAGAGCTGCTTTGTTGATACCAGCTTCATGTTTCCAGCTCCAGAGGAGAGCCTCTCGCTGGTTAGTAGCGAGAAGCTGTACAGCTGGAAGTAGTTGAATCTAAAATCCAGTGTAAAAAGCTTCCTCAAGCATGTGTAGAAACCCTCAAGAATCTTCCCTCTTTTTTAACTGTTGGTTTAGCTTTTCTCTCCGTAGGACATCCATTGGGTTCTTTGAGTTGTGGCTGTAGAAAACTGTTTAGCATGGCTAGAATCAAGGTACCAGACTTAAAATAGGTACTTATATTTAAAATAGGTACTTAAAATAGGTACTTATACTTAAAATAGGAACCTTATACTTAGTAATACTTGTCCTGGAAGAGGCAATAGCAAACCAGCTAAACCTGTCTCTGGCCACTGCCCTTTCTCCTCCCTCCCTGAATGAGTCATGGTTGTAGAAAACTTTTTAGCATGGCTAGAATCAAGGTACCAGACTTAAAATAGGTACTTTATACTTAACATATGTACTTTATACTTAAAATAGGAACCTTGTACTTAAAAACAGTTGTCCTGGAAGAGGCATTAGCAAGCCAGCTAAACCTGTCTGGCCACTGCCCTTTCTCCTCCCTCCCTGACTGGATTATTGGAGTTATGGCTGTAGGAAACCCTTTTATCATGGCTAGAATCAAGGTACCAGACTTAAAAGAGGTACTCACACTTCAAATAGGTACCTTATACTTGAAAGAGTAAATGCTATTTGCCAGCAAAGAGCCACCTTTGGAGCTGTGTGTGGGCGAAAGGTACCCCACAGGAATGTCAGCTGGTGTCTGCCTGCGTTAGAACAGATGAAGGGAATTAGTATTAATCAAACACAAGGGTTTTGTTAGTCTTGGAGTTGATTTTATTGCCTTGATGGATATTTAGAGAGAGTTTAACAGCTATGTCTTCCCATCTTGTTCTTTGTTTCCAGAGCAGCACAGAATTCCTGCTTTGGAAGAGGCGGATTGGTTGCTGGGGAACATCAACCAGACCGGCTACTTCAGAGTCAATTACGATGTGAGAAATTGGAGGCTGCTTATTAACCAGCTGACAAGGAACCATGAGGTAAGCTCCTTGTCCCTAAAAGCTGCTTTGGGTGGTGAACCTTGGCTGTTTCATCCCCCTAAATGGTTTCATTTTTGTGCTTGCTCCCCCCAGGTTATCTCAGTCAGCAATCGAGCAGGCTTGATCGATGATGCGTTCAACCTGGCGAGGTATGTTTTCCTGGAGATAATCCCTGCTCATACACACTGCTGCAATAACTCACCCCATCTTGAAGGCAGCAGTTGAGTGTGTTTGGAAGTCAAATGTATTTTAAATACACTTGAGTTCTTTTTCCTTCCCTTTTCTTTCCTCTTTCCATGTGGCACATGACCGTGGGTCTGCAGCGTGTTCGCTGCTCTCGATCGATCGTTGCCGCAGGATATTTCCCAGTCTGGAGAGGTCTGATCAATTTTGCATGAAGTTCAATATAACACTTTGGAGATAAGTAATCTCTTCCCCCCCCCCAATTTCTCAAAAGAATGAGGGTTTTTTCAGATCTTTCTCCCTAATGCCCAACCTCTTCTTTTTTCCTTTATACCTGACCCTTGTCCTGTGTTTAATTCGTACCGGCAGGCCCCTCCAAGCCTCAGGAACTTTCTCCCCTGGCTTGTGCTGTTCTATCAGCTCTTCCAATGTGTATTTGTTCTTCATGCAGTCTGCTCAAGCAGACCCTTTCTCTGCACGACACTCTTCATGTAGCATGGAAAAAGCTAAGTCCTGTTGAGCATTTCTGGGATTCATGCAACATTTGGTGGTTTGCTCTGATCAGAGTCCATGTGTCTGGGCGTGCAGCGGTGGTCAGGTAACCCTTCTTTCCTAACTGAGCCCGTGGAATTGTTCCCAATTGGAAGTCCAATGCTGGTAATGAAAGTGTAAAGTGAGAGGAAAGTGGTGGAAGAGTTTTTCATTCTTGAGTCCCCTGGGAGTGTGGCACCAGTACAGCACTGTGGTGTCAAAGGCAGCGTGGAAAGAATTTCTGATACTTATGGCTTCTGTGTTTGCTAGGCCTCTTCTGGCCATATCTGAGCAGGGGCTTGCAAGAACCATCAGTGCTGAGGTGCAGTTCACTAGAGACAGTCACTGGAAGCGTTTGAGATTCAGGCACAGTGTCACAAAGAAATCATGGCTCAGTGCTGTTCCAGCATCACTGCAGCAAAACACAGTTGGGTGCCCTGGCACTTTGCTCCTGCTGCCAGCCCTATGCTGACCACATGGCATAAATTACTGATAAGCCCTTGCAGAATCACAGCAACATTCAGGTTGGAAAAGACCCAAAGGGATCACCAAGTCCAACCCAGAACCCTGCTCTGCAAGGCTCACCCCTAAACCACAGCCCCAAGCACCACAGACAAACCACCTGCAAACACAGCCAGGCTTGGGGACTCCACCACCTCCCTGGGCAGCACATTCCAAGCCCTGACCACTCTGGCCTGAAAAAAACCTTTCCTCATGTCCAGTCTGAACCTCCCCAGGGGCAGCTTGAGGCCATTCCCTCTTCTTCTGTCTCTAATGCCCTGGGAGCAGAGACCAGCACCAACCTCTCCACAACCTCCTTGCAGGGAGCTGTAGAGAGCCAGGAGGTCTCCCCTCAGCCTCCTCTCTGTCACACTAACCATCCCCAGCTCCTTCAGTCTCTCTTCATCAGATTTCTTCTCCAGGCCCTTCCCAGCTTCCTTGCCCTCCTCTGCCCTGGCTCCAGCACCTCCACAGCTCTCTTGTCTTGAGGTGCCCAAAGCTGGACATGGCACTGGAGGTGTGGCCTGCCCAGAGCTGAGTGCCAGGGCACAATCCCCTCCCTGCTCCTGCTGGACACAGCATTGCTGATCCCAGCCAGGATGCAAAATATTCCTTTTTCACAAGGGTGAAGGATATTGAAAGGGCTGCAAAGCCCTGGAACACACGGCTCAGGAAAGTCACAAGTCACAAGTCACCATCCCTGGAGGTATTTAAACCTGTGTGGTGCTAAGGATATGGTTTAGTGGTCACTTGGGTTACCAGTTGTACTTGATGAACTTAAAGGTCTTTTACAAGCAAAAAGATTCTGTGATTCTGTCCCATGATTCTCTTACCTGAGTACATTGCCTTACGAGGGAGTGTGGGTGGAGGGAGTGTCTGCACGGCTGTGAACCACAGACTTATCTCTCTCCAGAGCCTGGGTAAACTTCCCATGTAGGGTAGACCTTTGTGAGCATTTCCCTTTATACATGCAATATCTTTCCTACTGAAAGCAGCTCCAGCTCAGGTGAGCCTAACAGGCGAGCTGCCTATCTGGTACCTTTTTCTTAAGCAGAGGTTGGTACAATATTAAAGTGGTTTGATTTCGCTTCCCCCTCCCCAGCCAAAGAAAGGCCAGGGATAAAGCTAAGCCTTGCTCTGTTCACAGAGTCACAGAACTGTCAGGGTTGGAAGGCACCTCAAGGATCAGCCAGTCCCAACCCCCTGCCATGGGCAGGGACACCTCACACTACAGCAGGTTGCTCACAGCCACAGCCAGCCTGGCTGCAAACACCTCCAGGGATGAGGCTTCCACCACCTCCCTGGGCAACCTGTGCCAGTCTCTCACCACCCTCACGGGGAACAACTTCTTCCTCACATCCAATCTCAATCTACCCATTTCTAGTTTTGCTCCATTCCCCCAGTCTTATCCCTCCCTGACACCCTCAAAAGTCCCTCCCCAGCTTTCTTGGAGCCCCCTTCAGATACTGGAAGGCCACAATTTGGTCTCCTCAGAGCCTTCTCCTCTCCAGACTGAACAGCCCAAACTCTCTCAGTCTGTCCTCAGAGGAGCTCCATCCATGTGCTCATCCTCATGTTCCTTTACTGTAAGAGCTAGAGAGTCATTAGGAGTCTGTTAGAGGAGTAGTGTGCTGGGGGAAGGCCTTTGTGGAAGAGCACCTGAGTTTTGTGCTGATGGAAGAGCTCTTGCTGGGACAAGCAATGGGGAATCTCACACTGCTGTTGCAGTGCAGCACAGCTACCCCTGCTGTGTCAGGTGCTCTGATCTGTTGGAGCAGCAGTGTTCCTGAAACAAGCTCTGAAGGCTACCAAGATCATAGAGTCTCAATTTCCTCCAAAACTCGATGTTCACAAGGTAATCATCAGCCTGAAAGCAGCTGAGCTTCCCTCCCATGGCTGTGAGGTGCAGTGCAGAAAGTGGCTTTGCTGTGTCCCGGGACAGTGCTGTGGATTGGCTGTTACCAGCCTCAGGGATGCAGTGCTGATTGTCCAGCCCTTGGTGTGCAGGGTGTGTTCAGAATACACAATGCAGAACTAACCAGGCTGGAAAAAACCTTTGAGATCATCCAGTCCAACCTATCCCCCAACACCATCTCATCAACTAAACCATGGCACCAAGTGCCTCATCCAGTCTCCTCTTAAACACCTCCAGGGATGGTGACTCCAACACCTCCCTGGGCAGCACATCCCAATGGTCAATCTCTCTTGCTGGGAAGAACTTTCTCCTCACCTCCAGCCTAAATGTCCCCTGGCACAGCTTGAGACTCTGTCCTCTTGTTCTGGTGCTTGGGGCCTGGGAGAAGAGACCAACCCCCACCTGGCTACAGCCTCCCTTCAGGGAGTTGTAGAGAGCAAGAAGGTCTCCCCTGAGCCTCCTCTTCTCCAGGCTAAGCAAGCCCAGCTCCCTCAGCCTCTCCTCACAGGGCTGTGCTCCAGACCCCTCCCCAGCTTTGTTGCCCTTCTCTGGAGAGGTTCCAGCATCTCAACATCTTTCTTAAACTGAGGGGCCCAGAACTGGACACAGGAGTCAAGGTGTGGCCTTCCTGCCCCTGTAATGTTACATGATGGGAGGATTAAACACTTAGGATTGCCTCAGACTGACAGGAGAGAAGGGGAATAACCTCACTGACCGGGCACAGAGGTTGTAATTGATAGTCTAGTCCTGACTCCTGAGAAGGCTGGATGTCTTTATGGGCAATTCAGTCCTCAGTGCTGGTCTCTAGTTGCACTGATGTGTTATTTTATTACCTATAGCTATCAACATTCACATTGTGAGAGAGAGAGCTGTGCAGTGCAGACTGTTAGTTTAATCCCTTGCTATCACTTGCAGTGATACATTAGTAGAACAATGAAAATGTGATTTCTGGAATTCATGCTGGTCCTTTTAAAAACAATTCCTCCACTGAGAGTTCCTTCTCCTGGCTGTTCTTCTTCAAACACCACATCCTGCTTACAGCCTTACCAGGTACTGCCTGCTGGGTTGCACACGCCAGTGTCCCTTCCACACCACAAGCGTTTGACTGTTGGATGAGGGAGAGGATATTATCTACCTGGACTTTGGGAAAGCCTTTGGCACTGTTGCCCACAGAATTCTGTGGGACAAACTGGCTGCTGGTGGCTTGGCTGAGCAATGCTCTGCTGGGTAAAGCATTGGCTGGGCAAACAGGCCCAAAGCGTGGTGCTCAGTGGAGATAAATCCAGCTGGCAGCTGGTCACAAGTGGTGCTCCTCAGGGCTCACTGTTGGGACCACTTCTGCTTCACATCTTGATTGATGACCTTGATGAAGACACAGAGTGTGACAGCAGAAAGTTCTCAGGTGACACCAAGTGAGGTGGAGAATTGATCTGCACCAGGGCAGGGAGGCTCTGCAGTGGGACTTGGCTAGATTGGATCCATGGCCAACATTACCAGGAGGAGCTCCAGCAAGGCCAAGTGCCAGGTCCTGCACTTGGGGCACAGCAACCCCAAGCAAGGCTCCAGGCTTGGGGCAGTGTGGCTGGAAAGCTGCTGGCAGAAAGGGACCTGGGGGTGCTGATGGACAAGCAGCTGAAGAGGAGCCAGCAGTGTGCCCAGGGGGCCAAGAAAGCCAAAGGCCTCCTGGCTGGGATCAGCAATGCTGTGTCCAGCAGGAGCAGGGAGGGGATTGTCCCCTGGCACTCAGCTCTGGGCAGGCCACACCTCCAGTGCTGTGTCCAGTTTGGGGCACCTCAGGACAAGAGAGATGTGGAGGTGCTGGAGCCAGGGCAGAGGAGGGCAAGGAAGCTGGGAAGGGCCTGGAGAAGAAATCTGATGAGGAGCAACTGCAGGAGCTGGGGATGGTTAGTGGGAAAGAGAGGAGGCTGAGGGGAGACCTCCTGGCTCTCTACAGCTCCCTGCAAGGAGGTGGTGGAGAGGTTGGTGCTGGTCTCTGCTCCCAGGTCATTAGTGACAGAAGAAGAGGGAATGGCCTCAAGCTGCCCCTGGGGAGGTTCAGACTGGACATGAGGAAAGGTTTTTTTCAGGCCAGAGTGGTCAGGGCTTGGAATGTGCTGCCCAGGGAGGTGGTGGAGTCCCCAAGGCTGGCTGTGTTTGCAGGTGGTTTGGCTGTGGTGCTTGGGGCTGTGGTTTAGGGGTGAGCCTTGCAGAGCAGGGTTCTGGGCTGGCCTTGGTGACCCTGAGGCTCTTTTCCAGCCTGAGTGTTTCTGTGGTTCTGTGACTCAGGTTTCCCATTCTCCTAGTATGATATATCCTAAGAGGATATTTCTGTGTAGTTTTGCTGCCAATTGATTTTGTCTTGTCTTCTGTATAATTTAATAATTAGATTGGGAGAAAAAAAGAGGGGGGAAAAAGAAGTAACAAGTTCATATAAATGATTTTGGAGCACTACCTTTTCTTTTGTTTTTAAATGTGATTTTAGTTTTAAATGGAAATGTAATTTTGCTTTTAACCATTTCAAATGGTGTGTTTTACTTAATTCCTCCAAAATATTTGTTGCCCTTTTATTGTCCAGCATAATGGTGTCTCAAAAATCAGCAGCATAAATGAGTTGATGCATCCAAGGAATATTTTAAGGTCTTTTAACTTTAATTTCATAAAGTTCTGCCCATTTTATTAATGGAAATCTATTCCCTCTGCTTTCTTCTGGCTGTATTTTGGTTCCATAAAATTAATCAAGCAGCACTGAATTGGATTATAACAATAAAAGAAGGCTGCAGCTCGCCTGCTGTGTTTGAATCCTCACAAGCTTGTTTGTTTTTCAGGGTTTCTGAGTGTAATTCTGTTCTCAGCTGTAGTACAGGCACAAACCCTGAGGACCTGGAGAGCTGCAGCCTTGGCAGGAGCTTACAGAAACACCTGCCCCAAATTCTCAAGCAAGAGCAGCCCCCTGGCAATCTCTCTTTCCTTCCTCTTGAAGATCCTTTCTCTTTTGGGGGTGTTTTATATGGAATTTCTTCAATTTAAGAAGGACATTGAGAAGAGCAGCGAGGCTGGGGAGGGGTCTGGAGCACAGCCCTGTGAGGAGAGGCTGAGGGAGCTGGGGTTGCTTAGCCTGGAGAAGAGGAGGCTCAGGGGAGACCTTCTTGCTCTCTACAACTCCCTGAAGGGAGGTTGTAGCCAGGTGGGGGTTGGTCTCTTCTCCCAGGCCCCCAGCACCAGAACAAGAGGACAGAGTCTCAAGCTGTGCCAGGGGACATTTAGGCTGGAGGTGAGGAGAAAGTTCTTCACCGGGAGAGTCATTGGCCATTGGAATGTGCTGCCCGGGGAGGTGGTGGAGTCACCATCCCTGGAGGTGTTCAGAAAGAAGCTTGGATGTGGCCCTTGGAGCCGTGGTTTAGTTGTCAGGAGGTGTTGGGTATTAGGTGATAGGTTGGACTTGGTGATCTCTGAGGTTGTTTCCAACCTGGCTGACTGACTCTGTGAATTTCAGCACAGCTTGAAAATATCTTGGTTGTAGTAAATGTGTTTACCCCTGAAGGTGGTGAGACACTGTCCCAGGTTGCCCAAAGAGGTGGTAGATGCCCCATCCTTGAAACCATTCCAGGTCAGGTTATTTGGGGCTCTAGTTGCAGATGTCCATGCTGACAGCAAGGGAGTTGGACCAGATGATATTGAAGGTCCCTTCCAACCCAAACCATTCTGTGATTCTGTGACTGAGAAAGCCAGGAGGTCACATGCAACTGTGGTTCTCTTCTAAGCTGAAGCTGAGCAGGGGTGACCTTATTGCTCTCTACAACTACCTGAAGGGAGGTTGTAGCCAGGCAGAGGTTGGTCTCTTCTCCCAGGCAGCCAGCACCAGAACAAGAGGACACAGTCTCAGGCTGCACCAGGGCAGGTTTAGGCTGGATGTTAGGAAGAGGTTCTATACGGAGAGAGTGATTGGCCATTGGAATCGGCTACCTGTGGAGGTGGTGGAGTCACCTTCACAGGAGGTGTTCAGGAGAAGACTTGATGGGGTGCTTGGCTGTATGGTCTAGTTGTTGGGTGGGTTGGATTGTTTGATGGGTTGGACGCGATGATCTTGAAGGTCTCTTCCAACCTGGTGTATTGTATTGTATTGTATTGTATTATACAATAATACAATAATATTATACAATATTATTATTGTATTTAATTTTATAATATTATACATTATTATTATTATTATTATTATACAATAATATTATACAATATTACAATAATTATACAATAATACAATAATTATACAATAATACAATAATACAATAATCGGTGTAGTCTGCCTTCACCTTAGTAAGCCTTTTGACACTGTCTCCCATAGCATCCTTGTGAGCAGGCTCAGGAGGTGTGGGATGGAAGAGCAGACAGTGAGAAGGATTAGGAACTGTTACACAACAGAGTCCAAAGAGCAGTGTTCAAAGGTGCTAAGTCCACCTGGAGAGCTGGAACTGGTGGAGACCCCCAGAGATCAGTGCTGGGTCTGGTGCTGTTCTACATCTTCATCAGTGACATTGGTGAAGGTACAGAGAGACAGAGTCTGCTCAGCAAGTTTGCTGACAACACCAAACTGGGAGGCTTGGCTGAGGCACCTGAAGGCTGTGTGAGACTTGGACAGACTGAGAGCTGGGCAGAGAGGAACCAAGTGAGGTTCAGCAAGGACAAGTGCTGAGCCCTGCAGCTGGGCAGGAAGAATAAACTGCAGCAGCACAGGCTGGGAGGGGATCTGCTGGAGAGCAGCCCCAAGGAGAAGGAGCTGGGAGTGCTGGGGGACAACAAGTTCTGCATGGGACAGCAATGTGCCCTGGGGGCCTGGGCTGTATTCAGAGGAGTGTGTCCAGCAGATCCAGGGAGGTTCTCCTCCTCTTCTACTCTGCCCTAGTCAGGCCCCACCTGGAATATTGAATCCAGCTCCCCAGTTCAAGAGGGACAGGGATCTGCTGGAGAGAGTCCAAGGGAGGGCTATGAGGATGATTAGGGGACTGGAGCACTGCCTAGTGAGGAGAGGCTGAGAGTCCTGGGACTCTTTAATCTGGAGAGGAGAAGGCTGAGAGGGTATTTGATCAATGTCTATCAATAGCTGAGGGCTGGGGGTCAGCAAGGAAGGGACAGGGAGAGCCTCTGCCTCTTCTCTGACTGGGATAGGACAAGGGGCAATGGATGTAAATTATAGCACAGGAGGTTCCACCTCAACATGAGGAGGAACTTCTTGACTGTGAGGGTGCCAGAGCCCTGGAGCAGGCTGCCCAGAGAGGTTGTGGAGTCTCCTTCTCTGGAGCCTTTGCATCCCTGTCTGGATGTGTTCCTGTGTGACCTGTGCTGGATTCTATGGTCCTGCTCTGGCAGGGGGTTGGACTGGAAGATCTCCAGAGGTCCCTTCCAACCCCTAACATCCTGGGATCTGTGATCCTGTGATTCTTCTGCTCCAGGGATTGCTCCAGGGATTGATGGATGGATGGATGGATGGATGGATGGATGGGTGGATGGATGGGTGGATGGGTGGGTGGATGGATGTGTTAGAGTGCTGTGCATGATCATGTCAGAGATTAGGTGAGGAATGAGGAGGTTATTTTGGCCAGACAAGCTTGCCCCAGTGGACTTCACAAATATAGTCAGGTGTGGCAGAAATAATAACCAAACCCACAGCAACCTTCATCATCATCATCATCATCTGTGAACTAAGGGACTTCTGCTGCAGGTGGCCTTCCTGACAGTTCTTCTCTTTCAGAATCTCATTCACCAGGACCAAACCAGGAGCCTGGTGCAGGCAGAGTGATCATTTTCATGCTGCTTATCAGTTCTTGGCTTGCTTTTTAGCAAGCTGTGAGTCTGCTGACTCTAGAAAACCAAACTGAGGGTAGGGAAAAGGCAGCACTGAGCTGTCTCTCAAGGTATAAATCCAGATTCTCTCCCAGCACAAATCCATCTGTAGCAGCTGGAGCATTTCACTCCAAGGTTGATTCCAGAGGTAAAAGAGCCAATTAAGCTAATTCTTACTCCAGATCACCTTCTCAGCAGGTTGAAAAGACAAGTTTATTGTCAAAGTGTCTATCAGTTAACCAAGTATATCCTTTAGGGTCTGGAAAATCCTGGCCTTAGGACACCTAAAGCCAGCTAATCAAAGCCAACACTGCCCTTAGCCCCTAAGGGAATTCCTGGAGTATTGCCACTCAGGCAAAACTCCTCCATTCACTTCCCTGTGGCAGCACTACCCTTTTATAATGATGAATTGATCTTATTTCTGGAGAGTTGCCTTGCAACTCAGCCCCTGGTTTATACTCTGTGATATCAAACCCAGCATTAGTACTACTAAACTGGAAGAATGTTTCCAGTCAAAATATCACAGAACCACAGAAACATTCAGGCTGGAAAAGAGCCTCAGGGTCACCAAGGCCAACCCAGAACCCTGCTCTGCAAGGCTCACCCCTGAACCACAGCCCCAAGCACCACAGCCAAACCACCTGCAAACACAGCCAGGCTTGGGGACTCCACCACCTCCCTGGGCAGCACATTCCAAGCCCTGACCACTCTGGCCTGAAAAAACCTTTCCTCATGTCCAGTCTGAACCTCCCCAGGGGCAGCTTGAGGCCATTCCCTCTTCTTCTGTCACTAATGACCTGGGAGCAGAGACCAGCACCAACCTCACCACAACCTCCTTGCAGCGAGCTGTAGAGAGCCAGGAGGTCTCCCCTCAGCCAATATGTGCATAACAAAACTAATGTATTGAGCTGAAGTGATCTTCATTGTGGTTTCCCTTCTCCAGAGGTTAGATTTTCATTGATTATGGCATTTAAAGTATTGCAGCATATCTGGGCTAATTGGCTCCATGTTGTGCCTGTCTGTGCTACTTCAAGCCCCGTTCAGTGTAATGTCAGGAGAAGTCAGGACATTTGAGGGCCCACTGAAAATGTTGAGGCTGGATAATAAGCAGGTGACAAAGGCAGAAGCTCTCCTCTAGCCCAGTTAGCAAAGGCAGAAGCTCTCCTCTAGCCCGGTTAGCAAAGGCAGAAGCTCTCCTCTAGCCCAGTTAGCAAAGGCAGAAGCTCTCCTCTAGCCCAGATAGCAAAGGCAGAAGCTCTCCTCTAGCCCAGTTAGCAAAGGCAGAAGCTCTCCTCTAGCCCAGATAGCAAAGGCAGAAGCTCTCCTCTAGCCCAGATAACAAAGGCAGAAGCTCTCCTCTAGCCCAGTTAGCAAAGGCAGAAGCTCTCCTCTAGCCCAGTTAGCAAAGGCAGAAGCTCTCCTCTAGCCCAGATAGCAAAGGCAGAAGCTCTCCTCTAGCCTGGTTAACAAAGGCAGAAGCTCTCCTCTAGCCCGGTTAACAAAGGCAGAAGCTCTCCTCTAGCCCAGATAACAAAGGCAGAAGCTCTCCTCTAGCCCGGTTAACAAAGGCAGAAGCTCTCCTCTAGCCCAGTTAGCAAAGGCAGAAGCTCTCCTCTAGCCCGGTTAACAAAGGCAGAAGCTCTCCTCTAGCCCAGTTAGCAAAGGCAGAAGCTCTCCTCTAGCCCGGTTAACAAAGGCAGAAGCTCTCCTCTAGCCCAGATAACAAAGGCAGAAGCTCTCCTCTAGCCCGGTTAACAAAGGCAGAAGCTCTCCTCTAGCCCAGTTAGCAAAGGCAGAAGCTCTCCTCTAGCCCAGTTAGCAAAGGCAGAAGCTCTCCTCTAGCCCAGATAACAAAGGCAGAAGCTCTCCTCTAGCCCAGTTAGCAAAGGCAGAAGCTCTCCTCTAGCCCAGATAACAAAGGCAGAAGCTCTCCTCTAGCCCAGATAACAAAGGCAGAAGCTCTCCTCTAGCCCGGTTAACAAAGGCAGAAGCTCTCCTCTAGCCCAGTTAGCAAAGGCAGAAGCTCTCCTCTAGCCCAGATAACAAAGGCAGAAGCTCTCCTCTAGCCCAGATAACAAAGGCAGAAGCTCTCCTCTAGCCCGGTTAACAAAGGCAGAAGCTCTCCTCTAGCCCGGTTAACAAAGGCAGAAGCTCTCCTCTAGCCCAGATAACAAAGGCAGAAACTCTCCTCTAGCCCAGATAACAAAGGCAGAAGCTCTCCTCTAGCCCGGTTAACAAAGGCAGAAGCTCTCCTCTAGCCCAGATAACAAAGGCAGAAGCTCTCCTCTAGCCCAGATAACAAAGGCAGAAGCTCTCCTCTAGCCCGGTTAACAAAGGCAGAAGCTCTCCTCTAGCCCAGTTAACAAAGGCAGAAGCTCTCCTCTAGCCCAGATAACAAAGGCAGAAGCTCTCCTCTAGCCCAGATAACAAAGGCAGAAGCTCTCCTCTAGCCCAGATAACAAAGGCAGAAACTCTCCTCTAGCCCAGATAACAAAGGCAGAAGCTCTCCTCTAGCCCAGTTAGCAAAGGCAGAAGCTCTCCTCTAGCCCGGTTAACAAAGGCAGAAGCTCTCCTCTAGCCCAGTTAGCAAAGGCAGAAGCTCTCCTCTAGCCCGGTTAACAAAGGCAGAAGCTCTCCTCTAGCCCGGTTAACAAAGGCAGAAGCTCTCCTCTAGCCCAGATAACAAAGGCAGAAGCTCTCCTCTAGCCCAGATAACAAAGGCAGAAGCTCTCCTCTAGCCCAGATAACAAAGGCAGAAGCTCTCCTCTAGCCCAGATAACAAAGGCAGAAACTCTCCTCTAGCCCAGATAACAAAGGCAGAAGCTCTCCTCTAGCCCAGTTAGCAAAGGCAGAAGCTCTCCTCTAGCCCAGATAACAAAGGCAGAAGCTCTCCTCTAGCCCAGATAACAAAGGCAGAAGCTCTCCTCTAGCCCGGTTAACAAAGGCAGAAGCTCTCCTCTAGCCCAGTTAGCAAAGGCAGAAGCTCTCCTCTAGCCCAGTTAACAAAGGCAGAAGCTCTCCTCTAGCCCAGTTAGCAAAGGCAGAAGCTCTCCTCTAGCCCAGTTAGCAAAGGCAGAAGCTCTCCTCTAGCCCAGATAACAAAGGCAGAAGCTCTCCTCTAGCCCGGTTAACAAAGGCAGAAGCTCTCCTCTAGCCCAGTTAGCAAAGGCAGAAGCTCTCCTCTAGCCCAGTTAGCAAAGGCAGCAGTTCTCATCTAGCCCAGTTAGCAAAGGCAGAAGCTCTCCTCTAGCCCAGTTAGCAAAGGCAGCAGTTCTCATCTAGCCCAGTTAATGTACTTCAAAATGTTTCCAAACTTCAACAGCCACAGGCAGGGTTCTTGACCTTGTTTGGCTTGGGTCTTCATAAACAATCACAGAGGGTTCACTTAAATGAACTGCAGTTTAAGTCCATCCTTCATCATTAGTCCTGATTGTATTTGCTGATGGTTCAAGGCAGAGGCAGACAGTGGGGGTGTTAATTAGTGCCTTTGAGGAGGGGCTTAAGGCAGTGAACATGAGATTAATAGTTTCTCTCCGTCAGGATTAATAGTGGTATGGATTTACTATTCTAATAAATGAGATCTCTCCTGAACTGTTCCAGCAGATGCCACAGGAACTCTCCCTCACTGCCAGGCAAGTTTTGGTGATGGTTCACCAGCAATTGAGGTAGCTGTAGCTCCCTGCAAAAGCTGCTGGATTTCCTGTGACATAAATACTCTCTGGGTGGCCCAGAGCAGCTGTGTCTTTTGTTCTGTTTTAGATCAAGCAGAAAGCTGCAGCTATTTTAAGGTAGCTGTCACTCATTCCATATGCTGTGTGTCAGTCCATATGCTCCGTGAGATGCCACGGCCTTGCTAGCTGCTTTGTGTGGAGATGCACGTTGCAGCTAACATTTGCATATGTTCCTGCAAGGAGAGCCAAGTGATCCTCGAGAGTAAGCACACTAAAATAATCAGTTCTGCTTGTGTGGTGTGTGTCATGCATGCAGCTGATCCTGGTGCCTAGCTAGCAGCAGTAAACTAAACTGTACAGCACGACCCAGGGCCGAGGCAGCGCTGCAAGAGCACCGTGGAGGACAGAACGACCTGTGAAGGCTCAGGGCAGAGGCTGGAGAGCACTCTTCAGTAGGTACAAAAGGGACACTGTAGATCCGAGTTGAGTGCAGGGGGTAGGTCACAGAGTCACAGAATTGTCAGGGTTGGAAGGCACCTCAAGGATCAGCCAGTTCCAACTCCCCTGCCATGGGCAGGGACACTTTCCACTGGATCAGGTTGCCCAGAGTCCCATCCAACCTCCAGGGATGAGGCTTCCACCACCTCCCTGGGCAACCTGTGCCAGTCTCTCACCACCCTCATGGGGAACAACTTCTTCCTAACATCCAGTCTCAATCTACCCATTTCTAGTTTTGCTCCATCCCCCAATCCTCTCACTCCCTGACACCCTGAAAGGCCAGAACAACCTGCAAGGGCAGAGGCTGGAGAACACTCTTCAGCAGGTACAAAAGGCACACTGTAGATCCATGTTTAGTGCAGGGTGTGGGTCTTTGTCTAGCTTACATCTCTGCTGTGTGACTGAGTGATGCTGTTAATCCAGGTGCCCGGGAGACTTGCCTGTGCTTCAGTTATTCCTGGTACTTCTGCATGAACTCTCTTCTTAGCCAGAATAAACTGCCAGGAAAGCAGGAGTGACTTCAAGGGACTGAAAGCATTCTAGTTATGTAATTATTCTTATCACCTTCTCTTTTCAGCCCCTGGTCTGGCTCTGTCACAGTTCAGGCTGGCCTCCACAGTCAGCTTGGTGTGGATGTACTGATGTTGCAGTGCAGCTTGCCAGAGGCTGCTGGGTGCTGACAAGGGAGGGGAGCAGGCTGAGGAATCTGGGGAAATTAGCAAAAGCAGGGCTGAATTACACTTCAAGAAAGCAATTCCCTTGGAGTTTGAGGTTAACAGGAGTAGGAGAATGGCATAAGTGGAGCTTGCTGAAGGCTTCTGACTAGCTTTGAGTGCTGGAAAGGGAACTGAGAGTGCGGACCTGGCTTCAGGAATCCATGTGCTGGTGGGGCAGGAGGAAGTCTTTGTCTGCCTCCCAACCTGTGCCATCCTGGGGCGACCTCTCCTCTCCTACCTTGCATGCACCTGTCTCCTGGGCCTTCCTCTCACCTACAAACACCTTTTACTTCCCCTCAGCTGCCTGGTCAGCCCTTCTCCCCACCTTTCTCATTTGTCCTCTTGCAATAAGCAGCTCATTTTCCTCCTTGCTCTTGTCCCAGAGCCCTTTCTGAGGGTCTGACAAGATCAGTACAGAGAGCAAAAGGCCCTGCTGCTACCTTGCTCAAGGCGAGAGCCACAGGCCACCCTGAGAGGCTGGAGGTGCTGCTCTCATTGCCTCCTCCTTTCCCACCATCAATGTGTGACTAAAAGGCAAGAGCCAAGTTTTGGAGGTGGAAAGGACCGTGCTTGATGCCTCCTCAGCACAATCAAAATCCTCTGGCCTCTTAGGCTGCTGACTGGTTGGCCTGTTGTGTTGACCTGACCATGCCATTGCTCCTCAGAAACCATCCTCATTTCTGGGTCTATCCAGTTGCTGTGGGCCAGGTCTGTTGTCTAGAGGCAGCCTGGGCTTTGTCAGTCTATGCTTTATGCACTTGGCAGAACATCCTGCCAGGGTGGCAGTTTGATTTCAAAGTGGAGATTATACTTCAGGGTTTGGGGGTTTGGGGGTTTTGTTGGTTTTGTTTGGGGTTTTTTTTGGGTGTTTTTTTTTTTTTCACTTCATTTGGTGATTTTACAAAGTTGGGTTTTTTTTAAGCTGTAGACTAAAGTCCTTTTCCTGGCCAGAATTTAAGAGAGGTCTTAGGAATCAATGTTGTGTTACTTAGCTCCTTCCTATTTATCCAGAAGTGTGTTTTGCTCTGCCTGGAAATCTAGCAAGACATGAGAGGAAGGACCAAGCTGGAAGTAAGGCTCTGCCCTGGTGCAGGAAGGCACCAGAGAGACCTGAGCTGCTGCTTCTGCTCCAGACTTCCTAGGTGATGTTAGGGAAATCACTGGAAAAGGGTTTTCTCTCTCTGTAGAATGGAGATAAGGGAGCAGGTGAGAGTTTGTGAGCATTTCAGAGCCTCCTATTCTGGATCTGTTGATAGGGACTTGCTGTTGCAGAAATAATCTAAAACTGTAGCTCCTTTGACAAACAAAGTTCAGCTCCTGTGTGTTTCCAAGATCAGGCTGCTGTGCTTTCCATGGGAAGTTTCTGGCTTTTAAACACATTTCACTTGGGTGACTTCTATGCAAATTCTAAGCGTTAGAAGAGGGAAAAAGAGAGATGAAAAGTGTTCTGCAGGAAAATAAATTAGCTGCATTTTGAGTTTGCTCAAACATGCTCTCAGAGATGTTGGTGCCTGCTAACAACTTCAGGAATGACAGAGCTGTTTCATTCTACCCTGCCCAACAAAATCATCAAGAAGAAAACCACCAACACTCTGAGTAATTGTGTCATCTGAAATGGACATCTGTTAGCTCCTGAAGTACAGTCAGACTCCTTTCCATGTGTCAGTGGCAGAATTCCCAGAACTCTGGGTTTCATTATGACAAAAAGCATGATCCCAGAACATAGAATTGTACAGCATTGGAGGTTGGAAGGGACCTCAAGAGATCACCCAGCCCAGCCCCGCTGCCAGAGCAGCAGCACCCAGGGCAGTCCACACAGGAATGCATCCAGCTGGGGTTGGAAAGGCTCCAGAGAAGGAGACTCCACAACCTCTCTGGGCAGCCTGCTCCAGGGCTCTGCCACCCTCACACCAAACAAGTTTCTCCTCATCTTGAGCTGAAACCTTCTCTGTTCAAGTTTGTCTCCACTGCTCCTTGGCTTATTGCTGTGCACCACCCAAAAGAGCTTGGCCCCCTCCCCTTGACCCCCAGCCCTCAGCTGTTGATAGACATTGATCAGATCCCTCTCAGCCTTCTCTTCTCCAGACTCAACAGCCCCAGGGCTCTCAGTCTCTCTTCACAGGGGAGATGCTCAAGTCCCCTAAGCATCCTCCTGGCTCTGCCTTGGCCTCTCTCCAGCAGGTCTCTGTCTCTCTTAACCTGGGGAGCCTAGTTCCAGGAGGGTTGGAACTGGATGATCCTTGAGGTCCCTTCCAACCCTCACAGCTCTGTGATTCTGTGATTCTATGTGGTAGCTTTAAACCTGGGCAAGATAATTTCAGCCAGATGATGCTCTGATAATTACACTGAATTTGAACTATCCTTTGTAAGATGCTTCAATTGCTCTTGTGTGGAGTTGAATGTCACTTGAAGAGTCCTCAAATATTTTGTGTGTAAGAAAACATAATAATAGTAAGCAGGCTTCACTGCAAACTGTCAGCCTCTCTGAATCCTTTGGTATAGGAGGGGTTGAATGCTGATTAAGTTTAGTGCTCAAAATGAGCCTTTAAGCCAAATGTTGCTGGAGTAGTTATCTAACAGTAGATGTGCAGCCCTGTCATGTTCATGTGGAAGCCCATGGCCATTACAGTGCCTCCAAGAAGTCACTCCTGATTTCATGGAAGAGCAAAGTCCTTATGTGGTCCAGTCAGTCCGACCCTGGGAGTGGAGCATGAGGTAGATACAGGATCCCAGAAGTTAGGGGCTGGAAGGGACCTCCAAAGATCTTCCAGTCCAACCTCCCTGCCAGAGCAGTGATGTCAGTAGGAGAAGAATTAGGGCAATAAGGACAATATGTCATCCACAATGTTCACAGGATTATGGGATGACAGGGTGGTAGGAGTTTGAAAGGGACCTCTGGAGAGGTTCCAGTCTAACCCCTGCCAGAGCAGGACCATAGAGCCCAGCACAAGTCACACAGGAACACATCCAGATAGGGATGGAAAGGCTCCAGAGAAGGAGACTCCACAACCTCTCTGGACAGCCTGCTCCAGGGCTCTGGGAGCCTCACAGTCAAGAAGTTTGTAGCCAGGAAGGGGTTGGCCTCTTCTCCCTAGCAACCAGCACCAGAACAAGGGGACACAGTCTCAAGCTGCACCAGGGGAAGTTTAGGCTGGAGGTGAGGAGAAAGTTCTTCACCGAGAGAGTGATTCGCCATTGGAATGGGCTGCCTGGGGAGGTGGTGGAGTCGCCGTCCCTGGAGGTGTTCAAGAGGGGACTGGACGTGGCACTTGGTGCCATGGTCTAGTCATGAGGTCTGTGGTGACAGGTTGGACTTGATGATCTTTGAGGTCCCTTCCAACCTTAGTAATACTGTGATACTGTGAGGTTCCTCCTGATGTGGAGGTGGAATCTCCTGTGCTAGAGTTTCCATCCATTGCCCCTTGTACTATCCCAGTCAGAGCAGAGCCTGTCTCTGTCCCTCCCTTCCTGACCCCAGCCCTCAGCTATTGATAGACATTGATCTGATCCCTCTCAGTCTTCTCTTCTCCAGAATAAACAGCCCCAGGGCTCTCAGCCTCCCCTCCCCAGGCAGTGCTGCAGTCCCTTCAGCATCCTTGTAGCCCTCCTTGGACTCTCTCCAGCAGGTCCCTGTCCCTCCTGAACTGGGGAGCCCAGAGCTGGAAGCAATATTCCAGGTGAGGTCTCAGCAGGGCAGAGCAGAGGGGGGAGGAGAAGCTCCCTGGATCTGCTGGCCACACTCCTCTGAATGCAGCCCAGGACCCCACTGGCCTTGGCCCCCAGGGCAATGTATACTTTGATACTGAAGATCTCAGAGCCTCTTTGGAAGGTTGCCCTTTATTTTCCTATGAGAAAATGTTCTTTTTTCCAACCTGCATTGTTGAACAGCTGTGGCAGGCATCAGCCTGGAGGTGAAACCTGTGATCAGAAGAGGTTGTTTTCATCTCATGTGGGTTGCCTTGCTCAGAGCTTTTTTTACCTGACAGGGTCCAACATACCTGTCTTTACAGAGCTACCAAAGAGCTGCCTTTAGAGCACTGTGGGAAAGGCTACCCTGAATCCAAGTGTAGACCTTGGTAGGTCCAAGGAATGGCAGGCCCAAGAAATTAACAGAAAAAACCACAACTAAAGTGAAAATGTGAGTGGTAATGGGCAGCAAGTTTCCCTGTGAATTATTCTAATCTACACACTTCACTTTGGAGGTAAATGAGTGAACCAGTGAGTAAGAGTTCTAACTTGTTCATAGAACCACACAGTTGTCAGGGTTGGAAGGGACCTCAAGGATCAGCCAGTCCCAACCCCCCTGCCATGGGCAGAGACACCTCTCACTGCAGCAGGTTGCTCACAGCCACATCCAGCCTGGCTGCAAACACCTCCAGGCATGAGGCTTCCACCCCCTCCCTGGGCAACCTGTGCCAGGCTCTCACCACCCTCATGGGGAACAACTTCCTAACATCCAGTCTGAATCTCTCCATTTCTCTTTCTGCTCCATTCCCCTCATTCCTCTCCCTGTGTGTGCTGATGAGTGGAGTGCAGTTGCTCACATATTGCACATGCACAGGCAGAGCAGTTACCCTGAGCAGCACTGCTCTGAGGAGCTACATCTCCCTCCTCCCACCCCCTTCAGAATTTTCCAGATGAAAAGCTAATTGTTTTCCATATTTCCCAAGAAGCAGACGAGGCAGGATGAGCTTTAAGCCAGCAGCAAGTAAATCACCTCATTTCCATTGTCTCCGCAGCACAGGCCAGTTTGCTGCCAGCTTGGCTTTGCTAATTCTGATTTAAAGAGGTGGCTTGCGATGGCTGTGCGGGGTGGTGGGACGAGGGCATTTATGGTGCCCTTGCACGAGGGGCTCTCCTCACTCGCAGCAGCCCTGTCGCTCTGTGACAGAGCCTGTGTGACTGGTGCTGGATTTATGAGAGACATCATTCAGAACAGAGCCATAACTTTCCCTTGGCAATTACACTGCCATTTGGTGCTTTGTCCCTAAGGGGAAAACGAATGCTCTGGGATCTGTCCATAAGTTCAGCAGCTCAATGTAAAGAACAAATCAAGGTCAGAATGCAGCTGAGCACACACTGATGTTTCATAACATAATCTGGAGCTGCTGCTTGGGTCTGACTCATTAAAAGCTCATTTAATGCAGAGATTATTTTGGATCACTCTGAGAATTTGAGTGTGAATTCTGCAAGGGATATTTCATTGCCAATTTGAGACCTGTCTGCTTCTCATCATTAATTGCCTCTTTGCTCTGAAGCAGCCACCACCCTAGGTCATTGCTTCAGCATAAGCAGAGTAGTACCTTGCTAAGTGGTGATGCTTGTAGTGTTATGTAAGGTCATAAGCTACTACATCTATCTCTATCTCTATCTCTCCATCTCTATATCTCTATCTATCTATATCTGTATCTCTATCTATCTATAATAAAACAAACCATTTTGAAGGTCTTTTTCCACCTTCACCCTTGCAGAAAAGGAGTATTTTGCATCCTGGCTGGGATCAGCAATGCTGTGTCCAGCAGGAGCAGGGAGGGGATTGGCCCCTGGCACTCAGCTCTGGGGAGGCCACACCTCCAGTGCTGTGTCCAGTTTTGGGCACCTCAGGACAAGAGAGATGTGGAGGTGCTGGAGCCAGGGCAGAGGAGGGCAAGGAAGCTGGGAAGGGCCTGGAGAAGAAATCTGATGAGGAGCAACTGCAGGAGCTGGGGATGGTTAGTGGGAAAGAGAGGAGGCTGAGGGCAGACCTCCTGGCTCTCTACAGCTCCCTGCAAGGAGCTTGTGGAGAGGTTGGTGCTGGTCTCTGCTCCCAGGTCATTAGTGACAGAAGAAGAGGGAATGGCCTCAAGCTGCCCCTGGGGAGGTTCAGACTGGACATGAGGAAAGGTTTTTTTTTCAGGCCAGAGTGGTCAGGGCTTGGAATGTGCTGCCCAGGGAGGTGGTGGAGTCCCCAAGGCTGGCTGTGTTTGCAGGTGGTTTGGCTGTGGTGCTTGGGGCTGTGGTTTGGGGGTGAGCCTTGCAGAGCAGGGTTCTGGGTTGGCTTTGGTGATCCTGAGGCTCTTTTCCAACCTGAATGCTTCTGTGGTTCTCTGATACTGCCTTTTCACCACAGCTCATCAGCAGCTTCTTTAGGCCTGAGAAGCCTGTTGGAGCAGGCTGGTTGTCTAGTGGTTTATCTAATAACTGAAACGGATCATCTTTGCTGCTCTGTGTTTCTGTTCCTCTTCTCTCCAGTTCAGCAGGCAACTGTGAAATTAGGAGCACAGATGATAACACAAAGCTCATGTGGTGCTGTGTTTCTAACATGTGCTGGGTTTGTCATGCATGGCAGTGGCTGCAGAGTGATTGACATCTGATGAACTGGTGGCTAAGGACAGTTATATACAAAGTGAGAAGACAATGAAGCATCTCACATGTGGGGTTTGGGGTTAAGCTTTGCTTTTGTAGTCTGGTGTTTTAAATGACTCAGTGTGGAGAAGGCTGGCTTAGAGATGCCTTGTAAAGGCTCCTTTTAAGTCTGGGCTCCTGTCTGTGTGAGCAGTGATGCCAATCAAACCCCCTCTGATCTGGAGTGCAGCAAAGAGAGACTCCTGCTTTTTGTAGTTTGTACCGAAGCTGCATAAACAGGAGTTCATTCCAGGACATGCAATGGCTCTGTTGGTGCTCTGTAGTGAATGTTTACAGGGCAAAAGACCAGAGTGGCAGTATTCTGATTACCATACCTCGGAGGAGTACTGAAATTCTATTGCTCCTAGGATATCTATCACTGGAGGCCTATAGAAGCAAGCCCAGGCAAATTGCTGCCAGCAATGGCAGTGCTGTGAATCTGCTTCGGGTAGGAGAGAGACTAGATGACCTGTAAAGGAGGCTGCCACCATTCTCATTCCAGACTCCAGTACAGGTGAAGTTTGGTAAAGTTTTTAAGCAGCACTTGAGAAGTGCTTTGCCTGAATCTCTGTGTGCATTCAGCCCCTGCCTATGGAACCACAGAATTGTCAGGCTTGGAAGGGACCTTGAAGATCATCCTGTTCCAAGTCCCTTGCCATGGGCAGGGACACCTCACACTAGAGCAGGTTGCTCACAGCCACATCCAGCCTGGCATTAAAACCCTCCCATCAGCACTGTCTGATTTGACTCTTCTCTGTTAAGATGCTTGCCAAGCGTATCCCAGGTTCCTCTTCGGATTCCTTTTGGTCGTAGATAGATGCTCACTCAGGTGGCTGCTGGAGATCTACCAGAAGAAACAGTGTGACTGCTTCAGACCAGTTGCTCTCTACAACTACCTGAAGGGTGGTTGTAGCCAGGAAGGGGTTGGCCTCTTCTCCCTAGCAACCAGCACAGTCTCAACCTGCAACAGGGGAGGTTTAGGCTGGAGGTGAGGAGAAAGTTCTTCACTTTGCCATTGGAATGTGCTGCCTGGGGAGGTGGTTGAGTCTCCGTCCCTGGAGGCATTCAAGAGGGGACTGGATGTGGCACTTGGTGCCATGGTCTAGTTGTGAGGTTTGTGGTTACGGGTTGGACTCGATGATCTTCGAGGTCCCTTCCAACCTTAGTAGTAATACTGTGACCAGACAGAAGATTGGACATTTCTGTGCTGTTCCTGTTTGTTGCCTGGTTTCTCTGTGCTTCCCTGAGCAAAAGACAGTACTGCAGTTCTCCTGTGAGAGGGCTAAGCTGGAAAGGAATCTTGTCTTCTAGCCCTGGCTCTGCAGCGTTTGGGCTTTGGCAGGCATTATCTGCTAGTAATTTTGCTGGACTTTGGGGCTGGCAGCATGATTGATGGCTGAAAAGACACAAGAAAAATAGGTACTCTGTTCCTGACCTTCCTGTGACATTGCTGGGGGAGAGGGTGATAAATCAGGCTGCTCGTGGAGAGTATGTACTTAACTTATGTTCTACTCTGTAGTGCCTCTGAATAAATATTTCCAGACAATTATATGGCACAGACGTTATTTTACATTCTCCCCTTTGATGGGAACATTGCAACTGCTGCTTTGCTTATTATTGTAATAATGACAATTGTTAAACATTTCTGTCACTTTTCCAGAGACAATCAAAGCAGTTTCCCTCTGCACTCTGCCTTCTCCCCTCATCCTCCTTATTATCCTGCTCCAGAAATGACACAAGTGAGCTCAATGAGCAGTTGTCAGCCAGCTGGAGGTGTAAGTTTGTCACAAGTCCTGTGGCACTCAGGAGTTTTTGACCTTTCCTTGCTGCTTGGGTGGATGTAGACATCTTGGTTTGCTGACCAGATCCTGTGTAACCATTTTTGAGCCTCCTACTCCCAGACTAGTGAAGGAGAATCCTAGAGACCTGCCAGCACCCCTTGGCTAGTGTTTGCCACTAGTGAGTGAGCCAGGGCACCTTGCTGGGTGCAGTATCCCCTGGGAAAGAGAAGCCTCAGAGTCACAGAAACACTCAGGTTGGAAAAGACCCAAAGGGCTCACCAAGGCCAGCCCAGCCTTTGTTTTCTTTGCAAATATTCCAGAGCTGTTTTAGGCAGCCTTGACTATGGATGAGCCTAAGCCATCAGACAATTTACCTCCACAGCTGCTTCCCAGGCCCTGCTTTCCTGATCTGATGTCCCTTAGCTGATTCTTCAGCTTCAAAGAATCACAGAAACATTCAGGCTGGAAAAGAATGAGAACCCTGCTCTACAAGGCTCACCCCCAAACCACAGCCCCACATCCAAAGCACCTTCAAACACAGCCAGGCTTGGGGACTGTGGTGAAAAGGCAGTATCAGGGAACCACAGAAACACTCAGCTTGGGAAAGAGCCTCAGGATCACCAAGGCCAGCCCAGAGCCCTGCTCTGCAAGGCTCAGCCCCAAACCACAGCCCCAAGCACCACAGCCAAACCACCTGCAAACACAGCCAGCCTTGGGGACTCCACCACCTCCCTGGGCAGCACATTCCAAGCCCTGACCACTCTTGCATGAAAAAAACCTTTCCTCATGTCCAGTCTGAACATCCCCAGGGGCAGTTTGAGGCCATTGCCTCTTGTTCTGTCACTAATGACCTGGGAGCAGAGACCAGCACCAACCTCTCCACAAGCTCCTTGCAGGGAGCTGTAGAGAGCCAGGAGGTCTCCCCTCAGCCTCCTCTCTTTCCCACTAACCATCCCCAGCTCCTTCAGTTGCTCTCCATCAGATTTCTTCTCCAGGCCCTTCCCAGCTTCCTTGCCCTCCTCTGCCCTGGCTCCAGCACCTCCACAGCTCTCTTGTCCTGAGGTGCCCAACACTGGACACAGCACTGGAGGTGTGGCCTGCCCAGCGCTGAGTGCCAGGGCAGAATCCCTTCCCTGCTCCTGCTGGACACAGCATTGCTGATCCCAGCCAGGAGGCCTTTGGCTTTCTTGGCCCCCTGGGCACACTGCTGGCTCCTCTTCAGCTGCTTGTCCATCAGCACCCCCAGGTCCCTTTCTGCCAGCAGCTTTCCAGCCACACTGCCCCAAGCCTTGGAAGAATTTCCCCAAGTCTTGAAATCACACTAAGTGCTGGGCAAGGTTTTAGTGTAGACTACAAGAACATTAGTGTAGTGAAACAGGAGGCTCAGGAGACCAGCTTCTGCGCTTTGTGCAGGTGCCAGAGCATAGCTCACCACACAGTCACTCTGCTCTGGTTAGTTTCTGTCTTCTGCTGAACTGATTGGCCTAGGAAAATTCTCCCAGGTCTGTGATCTGGATTTTAGGACTTTTTATCCATTCTGTGGCTCACTGTCTATCTATTTTATGATTTAGGGTGAGAGCTTCTTCTTATATCTGGTCTTCTCAACTACGAATGCCAAAAATTATCAGCCTTAGTATTTGGCATTGCCCTTCCCAACCTCTTTCCTTCTTGTTTTGTTGAGGTGTTTTTGTGAATGAAAATGTTCCTTGGGCTTTTTAAGGTGCACTGTGCATTTGCTATGTTATGTCATACCTGCTGTATACCACAATTCTACACAAGATGGTAAAGCAACCAATGTTCTTAGCACTACCTCTTGAAAGTGTTTAATGGCAAACAGTCTGGGAGTGCAGTGAATTTATAAGAGGCTCATAATAAAATCAGCTTAGGGGCTGAGGGTGGAAGCATATCCTGGTTTTCTGTAGGCATCCATGCAATGAAGTAGTGTGGAATATAAAGCTCATTCTGCCAAGGCAGAGCTCCTGAAGCACTTCTGCTTTCACAGAATCACAGAACATTAGAGGCTGGAAGGAACCTCCAGAGATCACCCAGTCCAACCCCCTGCCAGAGCAGCAGCACCCAGGGCAGTCCACACAGGAATGCATCCAGGTGGGGTTGGAAAGGCTCCAGAGAAGGAGACTCCACAACCTCTCTGGGCAGCCTGCTCCAGGGCTCTGCCACCCTCACACCAAAGAAGTTTCTCCTCATCTTGAGCTGAAACCTTCTCTGCTCAAGTTTGTCTCCATTGCTCCTTGGCTTATTGCTGTGCACCACCCAAAAGAGCTTGGCCCCCTCCCCTTGACCCCCAGCCCTCAGCTCTTGATAGACATTGATCAGATCCCCTCTCAGCCTTCTCTTCTCCAGACTCAACAGCCCCAGGGCTCTCAGTCTCTCTTCACAGGGGAGATGCTCAAGTCCCCTAGGATCCCAAGATCCTCCTGGCTCTTTCTCCCAGGAAGTGCTTCTATCTTAACTGCCACTGTAAGAGATTTTAGTGATGTCTCTGCTCAAGTTCCCCAGAGGTCCAGCCTGGCAGCTGTGCTTGAAGCACATCAGCCCAATGTGTGCTGACAGAGATTTTAGCAGTGATCCTAGCAGCCATAACCAGTGGCTCTCAAAAGCATCATCTGAAAAGCATCATCTGTGTTGAATTTGCTGTCATTTATATAATAATGCCACCCACCAGGACTCCCCTCAACCCCACTCCTCCTTCTGGGACTGATTCTTTTGGTATGGGGGCTGGAGTTTGATTATACTGCCTGTGAGTTCTTCAAGGACCATACTCAAAATAGAAGGAAGTTCAAGGGTAAGCAGGAAAAAACCCCTCAGATTTTGCCAGACTCTGGTTTTGTGAGAAGGAATAGACCCTGAGGGAAACACCAGGGAAAGTGGAGAAGATCTACAGCCTTAGGGAAACACCAGGGCAAGTGGAGGAGGAGTACACCATTAGGGAAATGACAGGGAAAGTGGAGAGGATATATAGCCTTAGGGAAAGCACCAGGGAAAGTGGAGAAGGAATATACCCTGAGGGAAATGATAGGAGAAAGTGGAGAAGGAACGTACCCCAAGGGAAACACTAGGAAAAGTGGAGAAGATCTATAGCCTTAGGGAAGCATCAGGGAAAGTGGAGAAGGAATACACCCTGAGGGGAACAGTAGGGAAAGTGAGGGACTGGGGGAGAGGCAGGCAGGAGTGAACGGGCTGATCAGTTCGGAAGCGGGAAGCGGCGAGCGGCGAGCGGAGCAGTTTCTGTGGTTACCAGGGTGAGTATCATCGGCTGAGCCACGATTCTGAAACTGATTAGGAAGGCTCAGAGCTAAGGGGCATGAGATAGATTTCTCTGAGTTCCTTTCTCATGTGTCTTTGTGGAGAAGTGAGGCTTAGAAAGAGCTAATCGTTTTGTTTTGCAGCGCTGATTTCCCTTCTGTGCTCAGCAGAGAGATTGAACGTCCCAGGCAGGATCCCGGGCGCCCGTTAGTGCAGCTGGAGTAAACATTCGTCTGTTTGTTCCTTAAGCAGCATGCTTCCCAGAGATACTGCTCTTGATCCTCACTCCGTGCTTCCTCATGTCAATCAAGTTGTCAGTAACAATAATCACAAATCCCATTAGGAACTAATTATATATATGCAACTTAAGTTAGTTCAGCCTCTTTCCTGACATTGTCTCTCAGATGCTTAGCTGCAGTCATGGCAGGGTGCTGATGAGTCTGTTAATTATGGTTGCACTTCTTGGCAAAGTGTTAAGACCTGGAACTCATCTTAATGATATTCTACTGCTTCAGAAATAAGACTGACACAGAAAATGAAGTAAAGGGTGGCCAGCAGGAGCAGGGAGGTCATTCTGCCCTGTGCTCAGCACTGCTTAGGCCACACTTTGAGTCCTGTGTCCAGTTCTGGGCTCCTCAATTCAAGAAAGACATTGAGACACTTGAAGGTGTCCAGAGAAGGGCACCGAGGCTGGGGAGGGGTCTGGAGCACAGCCCTGTGAGGAGAGGCTGAGGGAGCTGGGGTTGCTTAGCCTGCAGAAGAGGAGGCTCAGGGGAGACCTCATTGCTCTCTCCAACTCCCTGAAGGGAGGTTGTAGCCAGGTGGGGGTTGGTCTCTTCTCCCAGGCAAGCAGCACCAGAACAAGAGGACACAGTCTCAAGCTGTGCCAGGGGAGGTTTAGGCTGGAGGTGAGGAGAAAGTTCTTCCCAGGCAGAGAGATTGGCCATTGGGATGTGCTGCCCAGGGAGGTGGTGGAGTCACCATCCCTGGAGGTGTTCAGAAGAGGCTTGGCTGTGGCCCTTGGAGCCATGGTTTAGTTGTCAGGAGGTGCTGGTTCTTAGGTCATAGGTTGGACTTGATGATCTGTGGTTGATTCTCCGATTCTATGAATTTCCTCTCTCTTCAGATGCATTGAACACCATCTACTACCACTGCACTGTTCTCAGTCTTTTGTCTGCTCAGGTCCTGAGCAAAACAGTGAGGTCCCCAGGGGATTTTTTTTTCTTTTGTTTTTTGTTGCTTGAGTATATGCTGTGGCTGCAGTTGAGAATCACAGAATCACAGGATGTTAGGGGCTGGAAGGGCCCTCGAGAGATCATCTAGTCCAGCCCCCTGACAAAGGAGGATCACCTGTACCAGAACAGAGCCTTGCTGACCAAGTGTGGACAAAGATGACATGAACATCCTATCCTGGAAAGTTGAACATCACGAGCACATGAGGCAAATGCTTTTGAAAGCTATGACACCAACTCATTTCTTCCCTGAGAACATGAAGAGAACACAATCACAGAAACATTCAGGTTGGAAAAGATCCAAAGGGATCACCGAGTCCAACCCAGAGCCCTACTCTGCAAGGCTCACCCCTAAACCCCCCCAAGCACCACAGCCAAACCACCTGCAAACACAGCCAGGCTTGGGGACTCCACCACCTCCCTGGGCAGCACATTCCAAGCCCTGACCACTCTTGCCTGAAAAAAAGCTTTCCTCATGTCCAGTCTGAACCTCCCCAGGGGCAGCTTGAGGCCATTCCCTCTTCTTCTGTCACTAATGACCTGGGAGCAGAGACCAGGCTGTAATTCTTCCACGAGAGAGTGTGAAAAACAGTGTGGTGCGTGTGTGAGGTGCACCCTGCAAGGCCCCGTGGCCTTGGGCTGTACCAGAGAGCTTTTTCCAACATTCCAGCAAAGTAGTTTCCTATGCATGTTACAAGTGACAAAAAATATTTATACCAATATGTGTGTTTTGGTTCATTTCCATAGTAATTGTGCCATTTTCTGTGTTTGCTGTATGCATGCATCTCTCCCCCAGACAGTGATGGAAACTAAGGGAAATATTTGCAACCAACAAGGAGGAAAAACAGTCTGTGAAGACGTATCATAACGTAGCCTGTGCTAAATGGAAGCTGGTGGAATCTAACTTGCTGACTTCAAGTGTTTAATGAAAACAGAATAATTATCTGCTCTCTAGGCAGGTAGAGAACTCCTCTGGGTTTTAAACATGCATCGGGAGAAGAATAGAGCTGTGTGCTTCTGCAGAGTTCACACCCACAGGGTTGTGCTTTGTTCCTGCAGTCTGGATGGTTAGGAACAAGTGGTGTTCTGAAAAAGAAAGAGAGAAAATGGGAGCCAGTTCTGAAGCTTGATGTTCACTGCACTCAGCCTCGGCCTGGAAAAGCAGCTTTCAAATGCTTGCGTCTGTATTGCACTTTGCCTGGAGAGCCGTCCCTTCTAACAGCCTTCCTGAACTCCCCCTGAAAGCCCTTCCCCTGCAGGGAGAGCTCTTTTATGAGTGTGAAAGAATGGAACAGAATCTGAGCTGGTTGTTTATAAACACCTGAAAAACACCCCCAGAGCTGATGGGGGAAGTGTTAGAACATCCTTAACCAAAGTGATGTCGCTGGCTGCCACTTCAGTGTAATCAAATGTGTTGTTCTGAAGTGGCTGAAGGTGGATAGAAAGCAAAGCAGCTTTAAAGGAGAGGGGGAAAAAGAGTGGGGAGGATAATTGAAACTAAAAATACTTCATCCCTTGTTATTCCCAATTGCCCAGGACCAGGAGAAACATTCTCTGAAGTAAAGTGTCTTGGGCTGTTGATTTTACAGAACCACAGAATGATCTGGGGGAAGGAACCTTAAATACCAACCCTCCTGCCAAGGGCAGGGACACCTCCTACTAGGTCCAACCTGACTTTGAACACTGTCAGGGTTGGAACCTCCAGACCTTCTCTGGACAGCCTGTTGTGGTGCCTCATGCCTCACCACCCCCATGGGGAATTTCTTCCTACCATCTAATATAAATCTGGCTTCCACCAGTTTGAAGCCACTACCTCTCTTTCTATCACGACATGCCTTTGGAAAAAGTCCCTCTCCAGCTATCCTGTAGGCCACCTTCAAATACTGGAAGGCTGCTGTGAAGTCTACCCAGAAGTTTCTCTTCTCCAGGCTGGACACCCCCAACTCTTTCAGCCTGTCTGCATCGGAGAGGTGCTCCAGCCCTCTGACCGTCTTCATTGCCTGCCTCTGGCCCTGCTCTAACAGTTCCAGGTCCTCATTGTTTTGGGGACTCCAGAGCTAGGCAAAATACTCCTGGTGGGGTCTCATGAGAGCAGAGAAGAGGGGGAGAATCACCTTCCTCATCCTGCTGGTCACACTTCTGATGTATCCCAGGGTGTGGTTGGCTTTCTGGACTGCATGTGCACATTGCCAGCTCACATGGAGCTTCTCATCAACCAGCACCCCCAAGTCCTTCTCCTCAGGACTGCTCTTTACCCATTCTCTGCCCCACCTGTACTTGTGCTTGGGGTTGCCTTGGACCAGGTATAGGATCTGGTACTTGACTTTGTTGAAGTTCATGAGCTTGGCATCAGCCCACCTCTCACTCAGGGGCCTCAAGGTGCCCCTGGGTAGCATCCCTTCCCTCCAGCATGCTGCCAGCAGCGATGCGGAACAGCACTGGTCCCAGCATAGACCCCTGAGGAGCACCACTTGTCGCTGGTCTCCATCGAGCCAGTGACCATCACTCCTTGAGTGCAGTCATCAAGCCAGTGAGGACAGCTGTCTCACCAGGTAAAACAAGATAGCTTATCTCATGCAGACAGCTCCTTAGCCCACAAATCAGCAAAACATCTTCCTATTGGGTTGGGTTTTTGCTTAAAGTTAGTCACTTGGTTGTTCATCTCTTTCACAGCCACTTCATGAAGTAAGGATGGCTTGCATGTGTCCTGCCACATGTGTTCATGCCTGCCTTCCCCCAGCAAGTGTGCCTGCACTTGTGTCAGGAGAGGCTGTCAGCTGCTGCTTTTGATCAGGCAGACTGTACGGTGTGAGGAGTTTGGCTCGGGTCTGCTGCTGCTTATCTCATTGGGAAACACAGAATCACTTTTGCCTCACCCCCTGTCTCCTGCAAAACTAATTTAATGCTAACTTCTTTTATTTTGCAGAGCTGGTTATTTACCTCAGAATATACCTTTGGAGATTATCAGATACCTTTCAGAGGAGAAGGACTTTCTGCCTTGGCACGCTGCCAGCCGAGCGCTTTATCCGCTAGATAAATTGCTGGACCGCACAGAAAACTACAACATCTTCAATGTGAGAGAGAAAGTCTTCCTCTCTGTCTTCCTGTGCTGCTCACCCCCCACCAAACGCCTCCCACAGCCCTACTTGCCTGCTTCTTCCCTCCTTCCCTTCCACCTTCATTTCCTCCCTCCCTCCCTCCTTCATTTCCTCCTTCCCTTCCTCTTTCATTTCCTCGCTCCCTCCCTCCTTCACTCCTTCATTTCCTCCCTCCATCCCTCCTTCATTTCTTCCCTCCCTCCTTCATTTATTCCCTCCATCCCTCCTTCATTTCCTCCCTCCCTGCCTCCCTCCCTTGTTCTCTCCCTCATTTCCTCCCTCCCTTTCTTCCTCTCCCTCTCTTTCCTTTGATTGCCAGCGACTGAGCTGTTCCCCAGTCAGATAGTGTAAGTGACCTGGGGACATTAACTTCCTTCCTAATTATTCTCTATTTAAACATAGCAGTTGTCAAGCTTTGGTTAATTTGCATTTGAAGGGTGATAGCTGTTGTTTGAGGCATATGTGATTAGCAAAAGGGAAGGTAATTATCCCTCCTTTAAAATATTATTATTACAAATGAGGTATTTCACTTAAGAAGAGCCAGATGAATGCACTTCCAGACCTTCCCTTTGGAGGAGCCTCACGGCACTGCTTAGCTGGATGCCCAAGCTCAGCAAGGACCCCAGCTGCAGGCATAGCTGAGCAGGAGGCCTGCGGCCCAAGGGGAGATTTGTTGTCATTATTTCATGCAAAGCACCGTGGTAGGATCCAGTGCAGTTACATTAATTAACAAGGATTAGATCATCACTGAATCAAAAGCCCATTCATAATTGGGTCCGAAGGGACAGCAGGAGCAGCTCGCAGGAGATAATGAAGATAGACATGAGGAGCAGCTGAAGATTCTACCTGAAATTAAAACCCCACCATCAGAGCTGTGCTGAACCTTGGTCCCTGAAGTACACAAGATCTGATTGCAGGCAGGGGCAATGATGAACTCTTGGGGTATTTCTGATTCACTCTGAATTTTGTGCAGTCTGCATGGTTTCAGTGGCCAGCAGGCTGTACTGCCTGCAGATGGAGGAACTCTGTGAAGCCTGAGATGCTCAAAGGTGCCTTTGGCTTCCTAAACATGTTTGCTTTTGTGTGTCCACAGACACACATGCTGAGAGCATGGCTGCAGCTGGGCATACATCACAGTCTCACAGAACATCAGAGGTTGGAAGGGACCTCCAGAGATCATCCAACCCCCTGCCAGAGCAGCATCACCCAGGGGAGTCCACACAGGAATGCATCCAGGTGGGGTTGGAAAGGCTCCACAGAAGGAGACTCCACAGCCTCTCTGGGCAGCCTGCTCCAGGGCTCTGACACCCTCACACCAAAGAAGTTTCTCCTCATCTTGAGCTGAAACCTTCTCTGGTCAAGTTTGTCTCCATTGCTCCTTGGCTTATTGCTGTGCACCACCCAAAAGAGCTTGGCCCCCTCCCCTTGACCCCCAGCCCTCAGCTCTTGATAGACATTGATCAGATCCCTCTCAGCCTTCTCTTCTCCAGACTCAACAGCCCCAGGGCTCTCAGTCTCTCTTCACAGGGGAGATGCTCAAGTCCCCTAAGCATCCTCCTGGCTCTGCCTTGGCCTCTCTCCAGCAGGTCTCTGTCTCTCTTGACCTGGGGAGCCCAGAACTGGACCCAGGATTGCAGGAGTGGTCTGAGCAGGGCAGAGCAGAGGGGGAGAATCACATCCATAGGTAGACACAAACACAGAACTACCAGCTGACATGAGCTCAGAGCTCTGTCCCAGCCTCAATAATTCTGTGATCCTGTGTGATTAATGTGCAGGTTTAGTCTGTTACTAACTGGCCAGAAAGATTGCAATCTGACATAGCTGTTTCCCTTTTAAACACAACTTTAATAAGTAAAACCAGTAAAATACATGGCTGGGTTGTGTTTTATCACTGCTGGTGAAAGCTTTGAAAGCAGAGGTAATCATAAACTCTTCTTAGTCACAGAGTCAGAATCTGATAGAGGAAGTTGCACCATGAACCTCAGTTTGTGTTGCCATCTTGCGCCCATGCCTACGCATCCCCAGTAGCAAGGCAGGTGCTCTCCTGTGCAGCGCTTTATGTCTCCGTTCTCTTTCAAATGAGTGAATTCCACTGGCAAAGGATGAGGCTGAACACAGCAGCAGTGGTTTGCTGAACAGCTGGTCAGAACGTGGGAATGTGCCTCCTGCCAATAAAAGCACAACTAAAATGTGCCTTGGACTGGTTTTGTTCTTCAGAGCACACCAAGGGGCTGAACGTCAAGCACGAGGTCAGGCAATGCACAGAGCTCGTTCGTAGGCAGGTTATTCTGAATTCTGAAGCCAGCCGAATAGAGTTATGGAATTGCTTTATTTTTTTCCCATCATTATGGATAATAAAACAATATTCTGTACAAAGTGAACACACAAGAGGAGGAGCAGAGGGCTGGAGCTGCTCTGCTGTGAGGACAGACTGAGGGAGTTGGGGTTGTGCAGTCTGGAGAAGAAAAGGCTCCGAGGAGACCTCATTGTGGCCTTCCAGTATCTGCAGGGGGCTCCAAGAAAGCTGGGGAGGGACTTTTGAGGGTGTCAGGGAGTGACAGGACTGGGGGGATGGAGCAAAACTAGAAATGGGTAGATTGAGGTTGAATGTGAGGAAGAAGTTGCTCCCCATGAGGGTGGTGAGAGCCTGGCACAGGTTGCCCAGGGAGGTGGTGGAAGCCTCATGCCTGGAGGTTTTGAAGGCCGGGCTGGATGTGGCTGTGAGCAACCTGCTGTAGTGTGAGGTGTCCCTGTCCATGGCAGGGGGTTGGAACTGGCTGATCCTTGAGGTCCCTTCCAACCCTGACAGTTCTGTGATTCTATGAAGATGTGGTCAAGACTTGCCATAGAGTAGGAACAAAGCTGTTGTCACTTGTGCAACTTCTGACCTGTGTGTTGTGAGCTGAAAAGAGCATGTGAGGAACCTTTGGAATCCATGGGGTTTATAGGCTGAGTTGTCTTGCACTAGGCACCTAACCACGTAGCTGTGCTGCAGATCGCTGCCCACTGCAGCAGTGAGGAGCAATCTGCTGCTGTAGAGTTGCTTTCCAACATGCAAATCCCAGCTTTCGGGGAGGCAGGCATTATCTGAGGGCCAGCAGAGAGGCATAGGCTCAGCAGTCAGCAGCATTTCCATTTAAAATAGAAAAATCAATGTTAACGTGAAATATCTTTTCCCTTTCCTCTCAGGAGTATATTTTAAGACAAGTTGCATCGATGTATCTCAAGCTTGGATGGCCAACCAATAACTCAAACAAATCACTGGTGCAAGCTTCCTACCAGCATGAGTACTGCTCGCTCTCTTTTCTCTCTGTCTGTTCATGGGATGTTGTTATAGCGAGGCCCTCTCTTCAAGTTTGCTGCCATCTTCAGCAAGTCCTTCTTGCCTAGCTCTGCTACCCTCTTTTCCCTTTGTGGGTTAGAGGGAGAGCAGCAAGATGCTGAGAGGCTAAATTCCTCAGCTTTAGGTTTGGGAAAGCATGGCTCCCTAAGCCTTAGCCTAGCATTTGCATGCACTGGGCATGTAAACACTTGGGCTTGGATGGCCAGGGGGTCAGGCAGTGTAACTGGGGGCTGGGTTTGGTCCACAACCTTTCTTTATTCGTTGCAGCAGCTGTGGGCATTAAAGTCACTGAGATCTGTGTAGCTGGATTCTCTCTGCTGTGTTTCCCAAGCACCAGTTGCTGTCAGAGTTGCAATAGACAGCAGTTGGTCACCACTCAATTAATGCAGCTCTCTTGCCTCCTCGCTGTGGACAGGGAGCTGCGGCGGGAGGTCATCATGCTGGCCTGCAGCTTTGGCAACAAACACTGTCACCAGCAGGCTGCAACCCTGATCTCAGACTGGATTTCCAGCAACAGGAACCGGTGAGTGAGGCTGAAATGTGTCTGTCTCCCCTTTCTCCTGCTCAAGAGCCATACACCTGGCATGCTCTGCCTCTCCTGCCCATCCCTGTCTGCAGTGCCCCAGCCTGCAGGAGGCACAGGTTGGTGTCTGTTAGCTAAAAACATCTGCAGGGCTTCAAAATGAGCTACTTGACTTTGCATGTGGGAGTGGGTGGAGGGGACTCCCATGTAGATTCTGCCCACTGCTGATAAATTGCTGTCACATCATTTTATGCTAGAAGGTGGCAAGATGTGTTTTAAGAAGGGCTTGAAAGGAATAAAGAACACCACTGTGGCAGACAAACATGGAGCCTGTGTTGGGGCTTGTGAGCGGAATGTGTTCAGTGGTTAAAGAAGTGAGAGAAGTTAGGAAGAGAAGAACTGAGAGGTGAGAAAGGAGACAAAACAGTTGTATGTGAGAGAAATGTTAGGAAGTAATATGGGTGAAGACTTGGAAGTTAAGAGGGACAGGGATCTGCTGGAGAGAGTCCAAGGGAGGGCTACAAGGATGCTGAGGGGACTGCAGCACTGCCTGGGGAGGAGAAGCTGAGAGCCCTGGGGATGATTAGTCTGGAGAGGAGAATACTGAGAGGGGATCTGATCAATGTCTATCAATAGCTGAGGGCTGGGGGTCAAGAGGGAGGGGACAGCCTCTGCTCAGTTACACTTTGTGATAGGACAAGGGGCAATGGATGGAAACTCCAGCACAGGAGGTTCCACCTCAACATCAGGAGGAACTTCTTGACTGTGAGGGTCCCAGAGGCCTGGAGCAGGCTGCCCAGAGAGGTTGTGGAGTCTCCTTCTCTGGAGCCTTTGCATCCCTGTCTGGATGTGTTCCTGTGTGACCTGTGCTGGATTCTATGGTCCTGCTCTGGCAGGGGGTTGGACTTGAAGATCTCCAGAGGTCCCTTCCTACCCTTAACATCCTGGGATCCTGTGGATATGATTCAGGAATACATGGCAAAGCTCCTGTAGGGTTTCCCAGAGGGGATATGATAGCTGAGCTGTTGAGTGTTAGCAGCAGGTCATGGTTTGACAGGAGGTGTGTGAGCTGGGCTGACCAGACAGGTTTATTCAGCTGAGGAAAGGGATCACAGGCTCTGGATGGCTCTGGTATGGAATTTATGTTTCAAAGGCAGGCATCTAAGGAATGTTGAATTCCTGAAGAGATGCAAGTACTGAAGTGTGTGGTGATCTGTGGCCAGTGAGATAAGTACAGAGTGTGGGTTAAGACCACAGCTTCCTGAGAAAGAAGGTTGGGTTTCCTAACTAACTGCGTGGAGTGTGGGTGTGGAAGGCTTTGCATCATCTGAGACGCTGATTTAAAGGGAAATGGTTTTGCTTTCAAGTAACACAGGAAAAGAGAAGAGACAAAAACAATCCTGTGTTTTAAGTGCCAGTCTTGTATTAGCTCTGCAAAAGGACCTCTGTGGACATACTGCATGTAGCATTTTTCAGAGACACCTTAGGCCAGCCAGGTGTTTGCCTACATGTTCAGTCAGTCAGTCAGTCTGTCTGTGTCATCTTTACAGGCATACCCAGCTACACAAGCACCCAAGTGTCTTTTAAAGCCAGCTGTGAGATGAGCATGAATGGAAATTGCATTTCTATATGACTTAAAAACCTCTCCAAAAACCAAATAGTGCCTTGAAACTGTGACTGTGCCTTTAAATCAGCTGTGGGGGAGGGGGAGGGTTTCCTTGTGCAAGATGATATTTACTATGAAATACCTACCCCGGGGTTTTTATAGGGAGTCTTAGCAGCAGCAGCAACAATCAGTGTGAAGCTATTCAGAGAGGAGATTAAAGAGAAAGCATCGTTGGAAATAATCTGCAGAGGTAATTTGCTTAGGTATTCATTTGCAGAATTAGTTAACCACACCTAGTGCCATCTATTAAGATGCACAGCAGTAGATTAGTCAGTGGTACAAAACTGTCACCCTGCCAAGTTTCTCTTACCCTCTGTCTTCAGCCCTCCCAACAGCAGTGAAGAAGTTGAAAAATGATAAAAGCCGAATGTTTGGGGAACAATAGCAAGAGAAGAAAAGAATACATCTGAGGAGCCTTCTGAAGGCTCATATTGGCCTTTCTCTTGGGCCATTCCTGGGGGCACAGGGTTGTAGTTGCCAGCCTGGGACAAGTGTGATGGCAAAAGCATCCCAGCAGGTCAGAGGAAGAGAATAGCTCCGAGGTGAGAGCAGTGCATTGCTCCAAAAGAGCTGCACCCTGCTGAAAAAGAGCTGCAACAAATAATGGCACTGCAGAGTGCAGCCTGAGAGTCCGCTGGGAAGGGCTGCAAAAGACACAGGCACGGTCTGATTCGTTTCAAAAAGGAAGCTGTAGTCAGGTGGGAACCAGGCTCTGCTCCCAGGCAACTTGTGACAGGACAGGAGGGCATGGCCTGAAGCTGTGCCAGGGGAGGGTTAGGTTGGATGTTAGGCAGCACTTCCTCACAGAAAGGCTGATCAGACACTGGGATGGGCTGCCCAGGGAGGTGGTGGAGTTGCTGTCCCTGGAGGTGTTTAAGGACAGATTGGATGTGGCACTTAGTGCCATGGTTTAGGTGATGTGGTGCTGATAGGCCATAGGCTGGGATTGGTGATCTCAGAGGTCTGTTCCAGCCTCAATAACTCTGTGATTCTGTGTGATTTTAAGGTGATAGGATTTGTTCAGTCCCTCACCCCAGAAGGTACCAGCTGCTATTCCCAGAGCGGTCTCAGGTACTGAAGGTAACTACCCTGTGAGCAGACTCGTTTGCTGTCTCCTTTCATTGAAATGGCATTGCAAAGGCTACTAGCAATAGCAGCTTGGTGGGCATAAAACCAGGTTGTGCTCCACAGTCCCAGCAGTCCTCAGGAACACTCAGAGCCCTGCAGTGGCACAGGTACCTCTGTCACCTTTGCTCACTTGAAACCAATGCAGTCTGAAACCTGAAAATAAGCCAGGGGCTGTTTCCCCTGGTTTTTCAGCAAGAAAATGATGGTGATTCTACATTCAGAATCTCATTACCATGGTGTTTGAGTCATGCTTCTGCCTCTTTCAGCACTTCAGAGACAATAGGTAGCTCAAATGTAAAGGGCAAGCTGGTAAGTGCAAGGTATGTGCAGAGAACACATCCAGCAGGTGCCTGTCTGTGTTCTGTCTCATCAGTCAGGTGTTCTGCTCAGCCTGATGTCCTTAACAGCACTTTGTGAGTTTGCTGCATGCATCCACCTCAGGGTCTGTAGGAATCCCTCAGACCCTCTCTCCTCACAAAGACAGGGGTTGGAGCTGGATGATCCTTGAGGTCCCTTCCAGCCCCGACGATTCTGTGATTCTGCGCTCATGCCGCTCGCCTTCCTGCAGGCCTCTCTGGCAACGCTGAGGAAAGCTGCTGGCAGGTACCAAATCCATGTGTGCTCTTGCCTGTTCCACTCCTTGTGAGCAAGGGGAAAAGCTCCATCTTCTGAAAAACTGCTGTGAAGGCTCTTGTAGATGTCCTTCCCTCATCCGAAACACCACACGGGCTTTGGCTGATGCCTTGCAGAGTGCCTGATCTCGGTGGGGTTGCATATCTGGAGCACAAAGACAGAGTTCCAGAGAGCTGAGAGATCTTTTTCTCCACAGGCATAGTTTGGGTTTGACTGGGAGAGTGAAAATAAAGGCTCATTTGCAACCTTTCCGCCTACCCACTCCTCAAAACCTTACCCTAAAGATCAGATGTTGCCTGCAATGAGCTCATTCATAGAATCACAGAACTGTCAGGGCTGGAAGGGACCTCAAGGATCAGCCAGTTCCAACCCCCTGCCATGGGCAGGGACACCTCACACCACAGCAGGTTGCTCACAGCCACATCCAGCCTGGCTGCAAACACCTCCAGGGATGAGGCTTCCACCACCTCCCTGGGCAGCCTGTGCCAGTCTCTCACCACCCTCATGGGGAACAACTTCTTCCTAACATCCAATCTGAGTCTCCCCATTTCTAGTTTTGCTCCATCCCCCCCCAGTCCTATCCCTCCCTGACACCCTCAAAAGTCCCTCCCCAGCTTTCTTGGAGCCCCCTTCAGATACTGGAAGGCCACAATGAGGTCTCCTCAGAGCCTTCTCCTCTCCAGACTGCACAACCCCATCTCCCTCAGTCTGTCCTCACAGCAGAGCAGCTCCAGCCCTCTGCTCCTCCTCGTGGCCCTTCTCTGGACACCTTCCAGCACCTCCAGATCCTTCCTGGCACAGAGGCTCCAGAACTGGACACAGTGCTCCCGGTGTGGTCTCAGCAGAGTGGAGCAGAGCATGCTGGAAGCAGCATAAATTCTTCAAAGCAGTAGACTCCAAATGAGGCTCTGGAATTAGGTTTGCTTCCCAAGATTGTAATCAACACAAAATTAGGGTAGGATTAAATTAATTGGTGGTATTAAGTAACACATAAATACAAAGGTTGTAAATCGTGCAAAGGAGGCTTTGGGTTCCCTGGCAGCTAACTGCAGTCAAACTTTAAATAAAGCAGAGCAGAGCATGGGACATTAATAATGCTGTGTAAATGCTGAGGTTCTGGCCCCTTCAGCTGTGCTGGTAATCTGTGGCTTTTCAGAAGTCGTTCTGAAGTGGTTTTTTTCCCTGTTTAACTTGTGGCATTTAATTATGGATGAAATGTTGGGTGGCAAACAAACACAGTACCATCGAACTCCGCTTTGTCAAGCAGAAGCCTGCAGTTGCTTTGGATTTTAGCGAGTGTATTTTGTCTGGTAGGTCCAGAAATTAATTACCATCTACTCTGCACTGTAGGAGATAGAAATAATCATAATAATCAGTTACTGTTTGTAATTACATGTTCTTTACTCTGCAAGCAATTTGCCACCAAGTAAAATAATGGTCATTCACAGCACTAAGCTGGGGATTCTCTTGGTATTGCCAGCGCTGTTTGCAAGCAGCCTTTAGGTTTCTGGCTGGAGCACTGCAGGTTTCCTCATGGAATTAGTCAGACTCCCCGACACAGGCACCTGCAGCACTGGCCTCCATGCATCACAGCGGAAGGCAGCGAGGAGACTTGCAGGCTGCAGTTTCTGAAGTGCCTTAGCTGTTGCAGTGCTTCACTTTTAGCTGCCTGGGTCACAGAGTCGAGTCGCAGAATCGCACAGTGTCAGGGGCTGGAAGGGACCTGGAGAGATCATCCAGTCCAACCCCCTGCCAGAGCAGGAGCACCTACAGCAGGTCACACAGGAACACATCCAGGGAGGGCTTGAGTATCTCCAGAGAGGGAGACTCCAAAGGGAAATAATTCTTCCTCCTCTTTCCATGGCACTTCCTCTGCCTCAGCTTCCACCACTGCCCCTTGTGCTGGCATTGGGCATCCCCCAGCAGAGCCTGGCTCCAGCCTCTGGGCACTCACCCTGCACAGCTTCATCACCAGCAATGAGGTCACCTCTCAGGCTCCTCCTCTCCAAGCTCCAGAGCCCTCAGCTCCCCCAGGTTCTCCTCATAAGGAAGATCTTCCACTGCCTTCAGCATCTTTGTGGCTCTGTGCTGGACTCTCTCAAGCAGTTCCCTGAGGTCCTTCTTGAACTGTGGGGCCCAGAACTGGACACAATACTCCAGATGTGGCCTAATCTGATGCTTGGAGTTACACTTCCTACAAGGGGGTTTGGGAGACTCTAAATGAAATTGATGTGAGCCACTGTGCTGAGTGAAGAGCCTCTTGACACACAAGTGTGGAGAGTGGATCCAGCACTGCAGGTAACTAGATCCCTGTGTCAAATGAATATGTAAATGGCCATTGTGGAGTCAGGGTCCTTGCAAAAGATGCCTTCCAGAAGTGTTCCTAAAGCAGGAAGAGGTCTTCCTCTTTATCAGAGCTGGCAGAGAAGCTGTTCCTCAGATCCCTTTTAAACAGTAGTTTGGAGATTGTGGGAGAGCCTCAGGTTAGTACTGCAGCCCTGCGTCTGCCCCCTGCAAAGCCCACCCTGATGACATGCCTGTGAGGTGTTTGGGACAGTATTCATACTCTACAACACACTTGGTTCCTCTAGCCCCTGGGATTTGCTCCGTTAGCAGAAGCAGCAATACAGTTCTGCAGACTAAAGGTGAGAGGGAGGCCTGAGTGCCAGCACTGCCAGAATTAGTGAGCATGCAGAGGACTTGCAGTGGTGTTGCCACATTTGCCAGGCAAAACACAACACTAAAGGAAGGCACAGAAGCCTAAAACCAGAAGTCTGTCTCTACAAGGAGCAAAGCAAAGCCCTGCAGAGGAGGCTGTAAGGAGGCCTCACGCTGCAGGGGCCAAGGAATCAATACAATATTTGAATCCTTGCAATTGTTAAAAGACAAATAGTTATTCTGAGCCTGGACTTCAAGCTGTGTCTCACAGTCTGCTTCATCAGTGCATTTAAGCCATTTTGCTCTTGTGTAGAGGTCTGATGGCTCCTGCATATTTTGCTTGAAAGCCTGCATTGCTTTGTGGCTGGACAGCTGATCCAAAGCTGATCCAAACATGTTCGCTCAGCTTAGTTGGGATATGTGCTGCTCTTTTCTGGAGCAATGGAGACCCTAGACACTTCCAATAGTAATGTGAAGGAGAAACATTTCCCTCCCAGTTTGAGGGGGTGAGGGCTACTGGGATTCAGTGAACAGCAGAAGAGAGAAGCTGCTGTTGGCTCAAAATTAAGATGTTTTCTTCTGCCTTCATTTAACTGAGCTCATCCCTGTGAAGCCCTTTCATGTGTGAAGAAATACATTATTCACAGTCCTTAGCTATAACAGTAGTGTGGCTCAGCCTAAGAAATTAGCAGAATTACCATACAATGCCTGCCTGAGCTCCGGAGTCAGCCTCGTTAACCCCTTCACCCTGCGCTGCCTCTATGCTGCGAGAAGAAGAAGGGGTTCCCAGAGGGTTGCCTTTGCCAGGCTGTCTGCCTTGGGTACACTGAGTGAACAAAGGACTTCCTGAGCTGCAGGAAGGGATGTGTGCAGAGCTGCAGGCTGTGACCCCTGACAGGAGATGCTGTAGCAGCAGGTAAGATGTGAATGATGTCTGAGAGCAGAGCTGCTCCATAGGTGCAGACGTGATCTTGCAACCTCTCACTGGGTGCAAGTGTGGTTTGCTTCCAGCTGCTGCTACCACCCATGAGCTACAGGTTGCCATGAAGATGTTTTTGCTTCAGGCAAAGCTGAAACAGGATAGAGTGAACATGGGAGAGAGGTACTTTGAATTGAGGGAGCTGATTGTGCCCTCTGTGGAAAAATGAGTGCTCCCCCTCTGCTCTGCCCTGGTGAGGCCCCACCTGGAACATCGCATCCAGCTCTGGGCTGCCCAGCTCAGGAGGGACAGGGATCTGCTGGAGAGAGTCCAAGGGAGGGCTACAAGGATGCTGAAGGGACTGCAGCACTGCCTGGGGAGGAGAGGCTGAGAGCCCTGGGGCTGGTTAGTCTGGAGAGGAGAAGACTGAGAGGGGATCTGATCAATGTCTATCAATAGCTGAGGGCTGGGGGTCAGGAAGGAAGGGACAGGGACAGGCTCTGCTCACTTGTGCCCTGGGATAGGACAAGGGGCAATGGATGTAAGCTGCAGCACAGGAGGTTCCACCTCAACATGAGGAGGAACTTCTTCACTGGGAGGCTCCCAGAGGCCTGGAGCAGGCTGCCCAGAGAGGTTGTGGAGTCTCCTTCTCTGGAGCCTTTGCATCCCTGTCTGGATGTGTTCCTGTGTGACCTGTGCTGGATTCTGTGGTCCTGCTCTGGCAGGGGGCTGGACTGGAAGCTCTCCAGAGGTCCCTTCCAGCCCCTGACATCCTGAGATCCTTGCATTCTGTGCTACTGGAGCTGAGGTGATGCTGTTCTTTGGCTGGTGTGCAGCAGTGGGCAGTGCAAGCTGGCAGGGCTCCATCACACGATTAAGCAGGGATGTTTCTTTAAGATGGTGCTGGACTGCCTGGGAGGCCCCCAGCTACTCACAGCCACTTCAGGTTGCTCTTTCCTTCCTTAGACATGAAACCATTGCTATTTATTGTTTGTTGTCTTCTGAATGCAAACTAAGTGCCTTGATTAATTACCTCAGCACCCCTAGAAAGTTTACAGTCAGTGTGTTTGATTTATCTGGGCTTCATGAACATCACTCTGGGGTTGAATTTAGCTTTAATGCAGTTTTGGCTGCTTTCACTGTTGCTCTTCTGCCATAAGCACTCTGCTCAGCTTTGTTTACTTCAAATGCTGCCTTGCAGATATCAGTTGGAGGGGGGAAGGAAAATCCAATATTCTGCTACATTAAAGTTGTGTAAAGTGAGGATTTCATTCTGATGTGTGTGGATTTGGTGCCTCTTGTCCTTGTACCTGCTATGCTGACTGTTTTGTTGATAACCATCTGCTAATCTTTGATCAGCAAGCTAAGCTCACAGTGCAATTTGATCTGTAGAGCTCATGTTCAATACTTAGCTTCATCCTAATCTTCTCTATTTATTTACTGGGGGGTGGGGGTTGGAGGTTTGTTTTTCTTTTCTTGTTCACAGTTCTGAGTGTCCATCTATCCTCCCCTCGTGAGCACCAATTACAAAGGTGTGGGTTCTCTTTTTTGTTCTTTTCCTGCTTTAAGAAGAGCAAATACTCCACCTGGAGCTCTGTGTCCAGTTCTGGAGCCTCTGTGCCAGGAAGGCTCTGGTGGTGCTGGAAGGTGTCCAGAGCAGTGCCACGAGGAGGAGCAGAGGGCTGGAGCTGCTCTGCTATGAGGAGAGACTGAGAGACTTGGGGTTGTACAGGCTAAAGAGGAGAAGGCTCCCAGGAGACCTCATTGTGGCCTTCCAGTATCTGAAGGGGGCTACAAGAAAGCTGGGGAGGGACTTTTGAGGGTGTCAGGGAGTGATAGGACTGTGGGAGGATGGAGCAAACCTAGAAGTGGGTAGATTCAGATTGGATGTGAGGAAGAAGTTGTTCCCCATGAGGGTGGTGAGAGCCTGGCACAGGCTGCCCAGGGAGGTGGTGGAAGCCTCATGCCTGGAGGTGTTTGCAGCCAGGCTGGATGTGGCTGTGAGCAACCTGCTGTAGTGTGAGGTGTCCCTGCCCGTGGCAGGGGGGTTGGGACTGGCTGATTCTTGAGGTCCCTTCCAAGCCTGACCATTCTGTGATTCTCTGATCCTTGGTTATGCAGAATCTGTTTCCTTTGCAGGCAGCCCTGGGTTCATGTCCATCCACCTGCTTCAACTGGCATTGTGCTTACATGGATGTGCCTTCAGCTATTCGATTGAAATGCCACCAGAAAAACAAATCACACTCTAAGACTGTACAGTACACTGTAGCAGGTCTATAAATGAAACAATCCATAGATCTGAAGGAGCAGTAAATAACAACTTACCAGTCCATTGACTGAGATAATATCAATGAAGCCTGGTTTAGGTGATAGAAAATCAAACCTTTGTCCAAAGAAAGCATTTTTTTCCCTTTCTCTCTTTTCTTCCTCCCTTATTTCTGTCTCTAACCCTTGAGGCAGATCCTGGTGCTGTTTGGTATCACACAGGCACACACTAGGGCTATACTCTTGCAACCATCTATAAATCTACTGAAGTTTCACCACCTAGATGAATATCTGGGGGGAATGTGGCCAGCAGGTTAATTATCTGTGCTCCTTGGTTGGAAGGGGCAGTAGCTTTGATCACAGCTTAGGTGCACATCCGCTGCTGTTGGAATCCCTTAGCAGCAACATGGAAAAATCAGAGTGTGGTTTGGTTTTGGTTTTGGGTTTCCACACATGAATGATAAATGTAAAGCAGTAAGAGAAGAAGTTCTTCCCCATGAGGGTGGTGAGAGACTGGCACAGGCTGCCCAGGGAGGTGGTGGAAGCCTCCTGCCTGGAGGTGTTTGCAGCCAGGCTGGATGTGGCTGTGAGCAACCTGCTGCAGTGTGAGGTGTCCCTGCCCATGGCAGGGGGGTTGGGACTGGCTGAGCCTTGAGGTCCCTTCCAGCCCTGACAGTTCTGTGATTCTGTGATTCTGTCTTCTCAACCCCTAGAAGTTCTAATTACTGAAAAATTTCAGGCATAGTTCTTCCTGCATTTTGAAGCTTTGCCAGCTGATGCCAACCAATGCTTCTGACTTGATTTCACTAATTAATAGGTTGTTACAATATTTGAGTAGAATCTTGCACTCAAGTCACTAAAACTGTTTAAGGAGGGGAAAGCCACTGCTGAGTCCCTGAGTTAATCAAGAAGTTAGTGCTCTGAAAGCCAGGATCAGGGAAATGTCTGAAAAGGGAGAAGGTTTAGAGTCATAGAATCACAGAGTTGTCAAAGTTGGAAGGGACCTCAAGGCTCAGCCAGTTCCAACCCCTGCCATGGGCAGGGACACCTCACACTACAACAGGTTGCTCACAGCCACATCCAGCCTGGCTGCAAACACCTCCAGGCATGAGGCTTCCACCACCTCCCTGGGCAACCTGTGCCAGTCTCTCACCACCCTCATGGGGAACAACTTCTTCCTCACATCCAATCTCAATCTACCTGCTTCTAGTTTTGCTCCATCCCCCTGAGTCCTGTCACTCCCTGACACCCTCAATAGTCCCTCCCCAGCTTCTTCCCCAACTTCTTCCCAACATATAAGGAACAGCAGCACACAAAGTTTCTTTTTTGAGGCAGTAGTCCCCCTAACACAGCATCCCTGTTAGAGTTGTGGCAACAGAGTACCAACCCTCCCTTGCTGCTTCTTATCTGAGCCTCCTAACCTGTTGAAGCAGGCTATAAATACAGCCATCAGGAAAAGCAGGCTGACATCCACTGTGAAACAGTTGCAAAATAATGTTTCTGATTAATTTCCCTTGGCACACAGTACCCTAAACCGTATTGAGGTTTGTCACTTCATCACAGGCCTGTCTACACTGGCTGCAATTACATTCTAACAAAAACTAGAACACAGTTTGCCCAGAAGATAAATAATTAGGGTCCAATTTCATAAGTGTATCTCCAATTGTTGGGACATACTTTAAATAGGAGCAAGTGTGCAGCAATTAATTATAACTTGGGAGATTATTCTTAGCTCATTGTGGGGCTTTATTATTCACTCTTGTGAAAAAAAGCTGCATTAAAACTCCTGTAAAGGCACAGCATGAGTTTAATTAAATTTTTTTTCTGACTCTTTAATTTTTAACATTCCCCCCCCCCAAGTGTTTCATTTTTTAAACATGAGCTCTGCCAGCTCCATATTTCACTCTCACCATCACATCTTTTAAGCAGGGAAAATAAAGTTAAATAAATTGGATCAGTATTCAAATAAAAGCCATTTAGAAGTGATGCTTTCAAAAAGTTAATCTTTGTCTTTATTCTTCTGAAGTGTCCATCAATCATCTGAGCAATCACAGCCTGGGCTGCAGCAAGAGAAGCAGAGCAAGGGAGGGGATTCTGCCCCTCTGCTCCACTCTGCTGAGACCACAGCTGGAGCTCTGGGTCCGGGTCTGGAGCCTCTGTGCCAGGAAGGATCTGGAGGTGCTGGAAGGTGTCCAGAGAAGGGCCACGAGGAGGAGCAGAGAGCTGGAGCTGCTCTGCTATGAGGGCAGACTGAGGGAGTTGGGGTTGTGCAGTCTGGAGAAGAGAAGGCTCTGAGGAGACCTCATTGTGGACTTGCAGTGTCTGCAGGGGGCTCCAAGAAAGCTGGGGAGGGACTTTTGAGTGTGTCAGGGAGGGATAGGACTGGGGGGATGGAGCAAAACTAGAGATGGGGAGATTCAGATTGGATGTTAGGAAGAAGTTGTTTCCCATGAGGGTGGTGAGAGCCTGGCACAGGCTGCCCAGGGAAGGGGTGGAAGCCTCCTGCCTGGAGGTGTTTGCAGCCAGGCTGGATGTGGCTGTGAGCAACCTGCTGCAGTGTGAGGTGTCCCTGCCCATGGCAGGGGGTTGGAACTGGCTGATCCTTGAGGTCCCTTCCAGCCCTGACAGTTCTGTGATTCTGTGATTCTATGAGCTCTTGAAGAAGGAGAGCAGCCTTGAAGGCCCAGGGGACGCTCAGTGTGACGAGGGGATGTGTTCTGCAGTGTTACTACCTACCTGCTGCTGGAACAGAAGTTTTGTCCACCTGACTCAGTTTAAAGTCTGGTTTAGTCTCGGAAGCACACCATGCTAGTGCCTGAAGGCAACTGATGGCTACAGGACTGTTGTAAGGGGTCTCCACAGGTGGATTTAGCATCTTAACTGTAGCATTTTGCAGCTGAAATTGTTGAAGAAGAGCCTGAGCTGGGAAGGAAGTTGTTTAAGGACAGATAGCCAGGGGTATCAGAGAGTGAAGACACAACCAGAGTAAGATCACTTTCCCCTTCTGTGCAGTGTGTGTGCATACGGCTGCTGGTTTGTGTCGCTGTAATTGCTGAGCTGAACTTCTGAGAGAGCTGCAGCACTTCAGAACACTTCAATCCTCATCCTGAGTCAACAGAAACCAGCACAGAGGCAGCACCTGAGTACCTGCTCCCTTGTTTTTAGTGTGTCTTCATGCCCTGTGTTTAATTTTTCTGGCATGGACCGAGTGCCGTTCTCTTTGCAAGCTCTCTTTGAGGGAAAGGTTACATGGGAGAAAAGGAATAAACCATTGACATTCATTAATGTTTGAAATATGGCAACAAGGGCTTAATGATAGACTTTCAAGTCAGAAGTAGAAATTCCATTACAGTGAAATGGAAATTCAGCAGCCAGCACACATGGGTAGCTCTGTAAATGTCAACCAAGCTCACATTTGTGTAACACTAACTCGGTCTTTGAGAATCCAAACCCCACAGCATGGGAAGGCTGCTGAAAGGGGCAGTTTTTCTTTGCTGCTGTGGAGGTTTCAACCCTCACTGCTTTTAATGGGTCTGGCCAGTGTGAGAATTTTCTGGTGTCCTCGGTTGTGGCATGGTAGTTCCACAGGGACTGCAAAAGCAGTGGCATCGACCATCCCCAAGCCAAAACCTACTGGTCTGGGTAAATCTGAGCAGAACTACTAGCTTTTGTCATCGGAACACTGAGAGCAGGAATCTAAGAAGGTGAGAGGAAGCATCAAGGGGGAGGAAGTGTAGAGCAGGTACTTTTTTGGGTGTCTCATCTGTGTGTCATTGCTTGAGCTGTGTGGTCAAAGCTATAGGGAGTCAGGGAGTGATAGGACTCCTCCTCCAGGGGGATGGAGCAAAACTAGAAATGGGTAGATTCAGATTGGATGTGAGGAAGAAGTTGTTCCCCATGAGGGTGGTGAGAGACTGGCACAGGTTGCCCAGAGAGGTGGTGGAAGCCTCATCCCTGGAGGTTTTGAAGGCCAGGCTGGATGTGGCTGTGAGCAACCTGCTGTGGTGTGAGGTGTCCCTGCCCATGGCAGGGGGGGTTGGGACTGGCTGAGCCTTGAGGTCCCTTCCAGCCCTGACAATTCTGTGATTGTATAGCAATGCTGCCTGGCTGGCATGGCTCATTCCATCATCTTCTCACAGAGATTTGGTACTGGGAAGAGAAGAAACAGAAAGATCCTGAACCTTGCCAGGTAGAACCATGCATTGTAACACCACTCTGCTCTGAGGAGATGGAAGCAGCTGATGGCAGAGGTGAGACATTGCACCTCTGAGTTGGTGTTAGAGGCAGATGCTGGACACAGTTGGAGGAAACATCTTCCTAGATGTTTACAATGGACTCCATTTCTCTTGCCTGCCATTGCAGTTTTGCTTTGTAGAGTTTTCTCCTGAATAAATGCGTGGGTTGGTCTACCTCAAGTGCAGAATGCCTCAGCAACAGCCAAGGCAGCCCAGCCCTTTGTGCCTCTGTGTGTCATGGGACTGCTGAAACGCCTCCAGGCAGCAGCGCTACCCTGAGCCACGTCAGCTTAGCAGAAGCAAAGCTCCTGTGCCTGTGTGAATCTAAACCTGCAGCTGCACCTCCTGAGCTGATGCCTGCACTCTCCAGAGGACAGGAATAAACTCTCAACCTCAGCACTTCTCCATCATCAGAAAAAGCATCCCAAAAAGCAGCAGACATTCAGTCCCTCAAGTTCCTCAGCCAGGAGGAGGAGGACTGCACTTTCCCCCTTGTTTTTTTCATTAATCTAGCTAAGTATTCTTTTGCTCAAGAAACCACCAGAGCTGCTGAGACCTGCTAACCCCACAGAGGGAGCAGGGGGTTGTAACCCTTCACAGTCATCAATCTATGGTTTCTTACCCTGCCTCCTTCCTTCTGAAGTCCTGAAAAGGAACCAAACCTTTGTAATGCTGAAAAGCCACTCTGGGTTCATCTTTCAGTGCCACAGACACAGTCAAAGAGATAGCTGAAGTTCTTTGATAGAAACATTCATAACATTCATCAGTGGAAGAAAGGTTTGGGGTGGGAATTCTTTTGTTTGGTTGAATGTTTGGGTTGGCTGGTTGGATTTCACATGGCAGTGACAGAACTTCTTCATTCCTGGCAGGGTGTCGTGGTTAAGTGGAATATTTGCTGCCGTGGTTCAAAACCCTCCTGCTTCAGGCCAGCCTCCAAATGGAAGTGCTGCCTGGAGCAGAGTATGATGGGACTTGAAGTTCAGATTCTAACATGAGAGGCTTCCTGGTCCTGTTGCTGGTTTTGGGTTCCAGAGTTTGGGGTGTTGGCTCTTCCACTGAGGTGACAGCAGGACAGGGAGGGATGGGGAAGTAGCTCCCTGGCTTGGGTTTTTAGCTTGCTTGCTTCTGCTTGCTGCTGCTCTCTTCTGTGCTTTTTCTGCTAATAGGCTAAGGCAATTGTGATGATTATTAGTATTTCTATTATTATTATTATCATCTCATTTATTCAGCCAACACTTATCTCAACTCTTTATCTCAACCTGGAGAGTTTTTGTGTGTGTGTGTGTCTGTGTTAACTTTCCCCTCACTCCTGTGTAGATGGGAAGAGGCTGTGCTAAACCAGGACACTGGGATTGCCCATTCAATGGTGTAAGACTTTGGGGAAAGCCTTCAAGTACTGATGCAATCTTTCCTCTCTGTGTTGTGTGGGATTTGATACCAAAATTTGCAGAGGTAATCCCATTCTTTGTGCCACTGAGTTACTGCTCAGATGCTGACAGCGGCTGCCTGTAGTTTTAGATCCTCCAAAGAGACCTTGGATAGGATGTTTTGACTCAACTATTAGTAACTAGAGACCTGCATTTTGGTATAGTTTTGATAAGCAAGCCATGTCCCTGCAGATCAGGAATGTATTCCTCTGGGAAGTGTCTGGCTTTAGCTGCAGGAGTGCCCTTCAGCTCACAACTGTTTCAGCTTCTGTGCTTGTGTGGGAAGCATAGGTGGGGTGGGATCACCGGAGAAGACAACTGTTCATGTGCACATCCTATACAAGGTCTGAATTTGCCTTCAGGAAACTTCCATTGAACTGTAGCCTGAGTTCCTATTGCTTGGGCAGTAATCACATTCAGAAGTGTCCTATGGTATAGCAGGTTTTGTAATGGGATGAATATGCTGGGGGAAAATGAGCTGATCTGTCTATTTTCTTCACTCCTGAAGACACCATTTGTAAGCAGCATTGTCTCAGCACATCACAGAATCACACCAGTTGTAAGCAGCATTGTCTCAGCACATCACAGAATCACAGAATTGTCAGAGGTGGAAGGGATCTCAAGGATCAGCCAGTTCCAATCCCCTGCCATGGGCAGGGACACCTCACACTACAGCAGGTTGCTCACAGCCACATCCAGCCTGGCTGCAAACATCTCCAGGGATGAGGCTTCCACCACCTCCCTGGGCAGCCTGTGCCAGTCTCTCACCACCCTCATGGGGAACAACTTCTTCCTCACATCCAATCTGAATCTACCCATTTCTAGTTTTGATCCATCCCCCCAGTCCTATTGCTATTTGTATGTGAGTCTATGAAGATGGAGCACTACAGAGCAGAAGCTGGGAGGAGTTTCTGGCTGATCAAGTCCTGCCCTAAAACCTCTTTCCTAAGGAGAAGAACAGATTTGGCTTAGAGCCCAGCAACACAGTGCCGAGACCCTGTGCTAATGTGGAGAGCTTCTGTTGCCTGTCCTGCAGGTGATGTGGCAGGTGATGTGCTGATGGGCTGCATGACCATAAGACAAAGACCACCTGACAAGGTGGCAGCGTTATGAGAAGAATGGCAAGCCTGTGTTGTCCGTTAGGAAATGCACTGGGATGGCCTGGGGTGTTCCAGTGCCTGCTAAGAGATGAAAATGTACATTAATAGAAAGAAAAGATGAATGCTGCACTGTAGTTTTGGAGCCTCACAAATCAAGTGATGCTCCTCCTTTTCTTTCCAGGATCAGGAGGCTGATCATTCACCACAGTGCTGTTCTGATTTCTCTTGTAGAATCCCACTCAATGTGAGAGACATTGTCTACTGCACAGGGGTCTCACTGATGGATGAAGATGTCTGGGAGTTCATTTGGATGAAGTTTCATTCTACCACCGCTGTGTCTGAGAAGAAAATACTGTTAGAAGCCTTAACTTGCAGTGATGACAGAAACTTGCTCAACAGGTACCAAAAGGTTCACCTGTCAATATGTGGCTGTTGCAAATCAACCCTTCTCTGTTTGTGAATCATCACTTGAGCTTTGGTCTAAATGAAAGAACTTTGCTCTTCAAGCACAGCCCTGCTGTCTGTTTAAACAGCAGCCTTGTGCTGTTGCACCAATGTGTCACACGGATTCTCTCCCTCACAATTTCCTGTGTTCACTGAAAATGTTTGAAATCCTGTAGCAATTGCCATTGCTTTGTGTTAGCTCTGTCCTCCCTGTGCTCAGCACTGCTTAGGCCACACCTTGAGTCCTGTTTCCAGTTCTGGGCTCCTCAGTTTAGGAAAGATGTTGAGATGCTGGAAGGTGTCCAGAGAAGGGCAACAAAGCTGGGGAGGGGTCTGGAGCACAGCACTGTGAGGAGAGGCTGAGGGAGCTGGGGTTGCTTAGCCTGGAGAAGAGGAGGCTCAGGGGAGACCTTCTTGCTCTCTGCAACTGCCTGAAGGGAGGTTGTAGCCAGGTTGGGGTTGGTCTGTTCTCCCAGGAAGCCAGCACCAGAACAAGAGGACACAGTCCCAAGCTGTGCCAGGGGAGGTTTAGGCTGGAGGTGAGGAGAAAGTTCTTCCCAGCAAGAGAGATTGACCATTGGGATGTGCTGCCCAGTGAGGTGGTGGAGTCACCATCCCTGGGGGTGTTCAGGAGGAGAATTGATAGGGTGTTTGGTTGCATGGTTTAGTTGATTAGGTGGTGTTGGTTGATAGGTTGGACGCGATGATCTTGAAGGTCTCTTCCAACCTGGTCTATTCTATTCTATTCTATTCTATTCTATTCTATTCTATTCTATTCTATTCTATTCTATTCTATTCTATTCTATTCTACTCTACTCTACCCTACCCTACCCTACCCTACCCTACCCTACCCTACCCTACCCTACCCTATCCTATCCTATCCTATCCTATCCTATCTATCCTATCCTATCCTATCCCTACCCTATCCTATCCTACCCTACCCTTTTATTGGAGATGTAAAGGTAAGTCCTATTCCCAGCTGTGGACAGCAGTACACAAATCTATATCCAGCCTTGGCCCAGTTCTCCATCCTGGGCTTGCCAAAACCTCACTACCCAACACTGTCCAAAAGACCTGCCCCACAACCAAGCCTCAGTGCCTCCCCCAAGTACCAGCCTACCCAGGGATGTAGTAAAAACTATCCAGGCTGCTCAAGGCTGAAAGCCTCAACTTCCCCAGAGACATCAGGGAGATACCAGAGAGACACCAGCGAGACACCAGCTCGGTGTGCTGGGGAAGAGAGAGGGAAGAGGGGGCAGGAGAGCCTGTGCTGTCTGTTTGTGGAGGGGAGATGCAGGCAGGATGGGATGGGATAACAAAAGCTTACACCTCCCAGCATCCCCCCAGTCTAGGACTGTGCTCTCTGGTTAAGACATCCAGCCTTAAACCCACAGCATGACTCTGTGCTGGTGACACTAAACAGCACTTTTTCCCCTCGTTTGTCCCACCAGGCTTCTGAATCTGTCTCTCAACTCAGAGGTTGTCCTGGATCAGGATGCAATTGACGTGATAATCCACGTGGCTCGGAATCCCCACGGCAGGGACCTCGCCTGGAAGTTTTTCAGAGAAAAATGGAAAATACTGAATTCTAGGTAAAGACTGCAAAGGCCTACATTTGTCTCCATTGGGTTTGTTATGTCTGCCAGTACTGTGTGTGTACATGCCCATGCAAGCTCCTAAATACAGCCCGGGCTCTTTTCATCCATAAAGAGATGTCTCCAAGTGTGAAACCCATAGATATGATTCATCAATGCATTGATGCATGGATTAGGACACACATGCATAGAGCCATTTACCTCCTAACCATCAGCTGTAAATCTATGAGTGCATTGTGTCTGTGGTTATGATAATGAATCCTCTCTGTATGACAAGTGCTGCAGTTCTCCATCTACACAGATAAAGAAGCAGCGGTTCCCAAGGGAGTTTCGCTGATTTTTGAGCCTGATAGAAAAAGATTCTTTCCAATAGCATTATTGCAACTGTGGAAAAAGCCACCAAGCATTTCCTTCCCAAAAGGATGCTAATATGAAATGGGGAGATTCAGACTGGATGTCAGGAAGGAGCTCTTCCCCATGAGGGCTGTTCAGGCTGGAGAAAAGAAGGCTCCCAGTTGTTCCTTTCACCTCCTTCTCTTCCTCCTGCTGCTGCTCCAACTCAAGCCCAGGCAACAGTTTAAAATCCTTTTTGATGAAGATAGTTTATATTAATTCAATGCATGAAAAATTCCTTTAGTTCTTTGGGGACAGCCTCTGAGGGTCTGGAAGATTTCAGAGCAGCGCCTCTGATACTGAAGGAGCCGTAGCTCGGATGAGGCTCGAGTTCATAGTATAATAGTATCAGTCAGGGTTGGAAGGGACCACAAGGATCATCTAGTTCCAACCCCTGCCATGGGCAGGGACACCCCACACTAGATCAGGCTGGCCAGTTCTTAAAGAGTTCTTAAAGGCAGGTGCCCGTGAACTGCAGACACTCCCCACCAGGCCATTCCGTGGTGTTGGCAGAAAACACATTGGAGGTCTCGTGAGGAGTCATCCACTGCCCCACAGATCATTTGAAATACTGAAGATGCTCTATTTAAGCAACTAAATCCCAGTGCCCCCTCGGTACAGGTACAGAGTTACTGTAGGCTTCACAGCATCAAAAGAAGAGTCAGGGAAACTCAGAGGCTCTGCCTCTACCCTAAAGGTTCAACAAGTCATTCATGTTCTTTCGGGTAAGATTTCATAGCACACTGGGACTGTAGAAGAAACTCAGCTGGGAAAATAGGTTTGAGCTGGAATTGGTTTTGGAAGTTTATATGGCAGGAGCACACTTTTGGAAATCAATTTCCAGCAAGCTTTAAGAGTGCTTGAAGAGTATTAAAATTAAGAACCCTCTGCTCCTGATATCATTACTGCAGGAGCTGGACTTGCACACAGCAAGGGTACAGCAGAGCCATTTCTATTGCTATTGTGTACCCCAGGGCAGTTAGTTATGCTCTGGAGAGCAAATAAATGTTGAGGTTCCTCCAGGGATTTATACAGAGGTTAGGTGTAAATGTGTTGAAAGCTGTACTGCTACCAATGCACATCAAGAAGTTGTGTCCTGCTTTAGCAAGGACATCTGTCTGGCAACGCAGCTGACACCGGTGAGTCTGCACAGCAGCAAGCTTAGGTGGTGCAGACTAATGGGCAAGATTCAGCAAACCATGCCCTGTGCCAAAGGCTTGTGTGCTTTAATTTAAACAGATGAGCTTCTCCCAGGTCATTAGTGACAGAACAAGAGGGAATGGCCTCAAGCTGCCACTGGGGAGGTTCAGACTGGACATTAGGAAAGGTTTTTTTCAGGCAAGAGTGGTCAGGGCTTGGAATGTGCTGCCCAGGGAGGTGGTGTTTGAAGGTGGTTTGGCTGTGGTGCTTGGGGCTCTGGTTTAGGGTTGAGCCTTGTAGGGTTCTGGGTTGGACTTGGTGATCCTGAGGCTCTTTTCCAACCTGAAAGTTTCTGTGGTTCTGTGAAATCTGAATGTGATTGCTCTCACTTCCTCAGAGTGCATCTCTGTGTTCCCTAAGCTCCTGACACTCAGCAAAGTCTCATTAAAAACCTGTTACTGCCCTTTTGGTAAATGAGAAAATAAGAGTCTGTCTTCTTGCCCAACACTGGCTTTGTCATCTACACTGAATTCAGAGCCACCAAAAGGGCTGTAGCAGTTGCATTGTTCTGAAAGGGATATGCAGCTGGGTTCCCAGCAGTCACCAAAGCGTGCCGTGCAGTGGGATGGCATAGCTCAGGCAAGCTGTGCCGAGGTGATATACATTGAAAAGAACTTTGTTTGGTAATTAGAGGGTAAAACCTTTTAAGAGAGACTTGGAGAGGTGGAATTAGTTTAATACTTACCCCTCAATGTTCAGTGAAGCAGTGACATGCAAAATTAGGGTTCTGATTGAAGTTTGCTAGTACATTTTTAAATACAAGCTCTGTTGTGGAGTGGTAGTTCAAGTACCCTCTGGAGCAGGGCATCTCTTCTTTCTGCAATTAGAATGAGTTGATTTTGGTTTATTTTGCTTAAAAATCCAAATCCTTGGTATGAAACAATAGTAAGGTGAGATCTCAAGGGTGGTTTTCTTTGCATTTATTATAGAAGTTACAGAATCACAGAAACATTCAGGTTGGAAAAGACCAAGCACCACAGACAAACCACCTGCAAACACAGCCAGGCTTGGGGACTCCACCACCTCCCTGGGCAGCACATTCCAAGCCCTGACCACTCTGGCCTGAAAAAAGGTTTCCTGCTGTCCAGTCTGAACCTCCCCAGGGGCAGCTTGAGGCCATTCCCTCTTCTTCTGTCACTAATGACCTGGGAGCAGAGACCAGCACCAACCTCTCCACCACCTCCTTGCAGGGAGCTGTAGAGAGCCAGGAGGTCTGCCCTCAGCCTCCTCTCTTTCACACTAACCATCCCCAGCTCCTGCAGTTGCTCCTCATCAGATTCATTCTCCAGGCCCTTCCCAGTTTCCTTGCCCTCCTCTGCCCTGGCTCCAGCACCTCCACATCTCTCTTGTCCTGAGGTGCCCAGAACTGGACACAGCACTGGAGGTGTGGCCTCCCCAGAGCTGAGTCCCAGGGGACATTTGAGACAGTGACTCAAAGTAGCTGAGGCTTTTTAAATGCTGCTGTAATGCTGTTTCCTCTAACTTCCAAAGACAGCAGGTCACAGAGTTAGAGCAGCACAGCTGTGTTACCCCTTTGTATTTTTACAGTACCCTTGGATTTGTATTGTCCAGGAGGTACTGATAGTGTGTGAAGTCTTCAAAATCACTTACACCCCATTTTCAAAGGTGTCTCAGAGACTGAGTCAAAGAATCACAGATTTACTGAGGCTGGAATAGACCTCTGGGATCATCAAGTCCAGCCTGTGGCCCAACCCCAGCACACTGACCCCACCATGAAGCTCTGTGCAGTGCCTCACAAGGCTTTTGTAAGAGCTCCGTGGGGCTGAGGCTGCTAAAGCTCTGCACAACAGGACTGGAAGCAGTGTTCCTGGGGTCCTGTGAGCTGAGCATGCACTACCTTGGCTCCTAAATCGATTCCAATGTGTGTGCACCTGTCTGAAAACTGCATCCAACAGCTGCCTTTCATCATTCTTTCCTTCTCAGTGCTGACTCATTCGTCAGCATTTGGGAACTGGTCAGTACCTGAGCAGCCCTTGGCACAGGAGCTGTGCTACCTCTCCAGGGGAGTTCACACCAGTACAAAGCCTGCATAAATGTGAGGTGGTGGTGCTTCACAGCCCCAGAAGTAAAGGAGCAGGTGGAGACCCTGTGCCTCCAGGATGTTTCCAGGGAGGTCCTGCTTCTGCAGTGCTGTTGTCTTTCCTGGTAAGGGTCTACAGATGGATACTTGGAAAACCAAACCCCTTTTCTGTGTATTGTTGTGTTTCTCATCTGCAGAACTCTGCTGGGGGCTTTGCAAGCTGCCTTGGCTAGAGCTGCTGCCAGCAGAGCCCATTCAGAAGGTGCTGTCAGTGGCTGGCTTTTGGTGAGAGTGCAGAGTGGGCAGGAATCAGCATGGATGTTCATGAAGGCCATTCGTGAGCTGTTCATTCATTTGCAGGCAGAGGGATTCTGCTACTTCTGTCTGCACTGTAGCTGCAGCACAGGCTGCAAGAAAAGGAAAATCTCTGCTTTTTTACTTTTTTTAATGAGGTCTCATCTGTGAAGTGGGTTGGTGACCTTGTCAACAGACCCCAGCAAAGCAGCTTCCAGTTTCCCAAGCAGTCAATTATCAGGATAAGCTGAGACTGTAATATTAAAGGGCTTGGTTAGAAAGCTTAAACATGCTTCAAGGAGCATGACACCCACACTTCCTGTAGGAGGCAGGAATGTCTGCAGGTGTCAATGTGACTGAAGTCTGGGGACAAGAGGGCTGTACTTGCTGAAGTATCCATGAGTAATTCGGTTACTAGTGGTCAAGGAGTAAGATTTTTGGTATCTCTAAGCATGTTTCCCCTCTCACAGGCTCAAGGTAGCAAGCAGCACAGTGTACACCTAGCCCCTGTTGCAAGAAGGATCTGGAGGTGCTGGACGGTGTCCAGAGAAGGGCCATGAGGAGGAGCAGAGGGCTGGAGCTGATCTGCTGTGAGGACAGACTGAGGGAGTTGGGGCTGTGCAGTCTGGAGAGGAGAAGGCTCCCAGGAGACCTCATTGTGGCCTTCCAGTATCTGAAGGAGGCTCCAAGAAAGCTGGGGAGGGACTTTTGAGGGTGTCAGGGAGGGATAGGACTGGGGGGAATGGAGCAAAACAAGAAACGGGTAGTTTGAGATTGGATGTTAGGAAGAAGTTGTTTCCCATGAGGGTGGTGAGAGCCTGGCACAGGTTGCCCAGGGAGGTGGTGGAAGCCTCCTGCCTGGAGGTGTTTGCAGCCAGGCTGGATGTGGCTGTGAGCAACCTGCTGTAGTGTGAGGTGTCCCTGCCCATGGCAGGGGGTTGGAACTGGCTGAGCATTGAGGTCCCTCCCAACCCTGACAATTCTATGAAGATGCAGTTCTCTTTCCTTGCTCTCTTTCGAGACCTCTCCCTGGGGCTGTCCCTCTCCCTTTCTTTCTTTCTCCCTTTGTGGCTTCCAGTAGCTGGACATCTGTGGGTAACGAATTTAGGATGAGTGGAGGCAGAACAAAAAGCTGTGAGTGAGTTAGTTCATTTCACTTTGACTTTTGAGTTCCTTCTCTAAATCCATTTGTAGAATGGGCTACAAAGGGAATTGTTTCCTCAGACAAACTGAATTGCATTGAAGTCTGTTGGTATTACACATCTGACAGGAGAGCTGTGTTCCCTATCTTAAACCAGCCATGTTCAGATTAGTGAGATACAGCTTAGGGTGTAGGTACAGATAAAGATAAGGATAAGCATTTGTCAAGTGCCTTTCACTGTGCTGCATGCCAGCTGACCTCAACAAGAGACTTGCTTTCATTTTCCACTACAATTATGTTCTTCATGCTAGAGACCCTGAAAAAAAAAACCAATCCAAACCAACCCCAAACTGTTCCAACATGAAATGCACAACTGCAGAAGCAATCTGGTTAATCTGATAAGTGATAGAGATGCTTCAGCTGGACCCTACCAGAAAACCCTGTGGAAAAGCCAGTAGAACAGCAGGACTGGAACGGCCAGTGTCAAAGCAGCTACCTGGGGAAGGTCATTGCTGATGGCTGCTGAGTAGCCTACCCTTGAAATATTTCTTGCCTCAGCTTTCAAATTATCATTCCAGGTTGGGTTCTTTGAAGATGCTGCATCATGGCCCAGGGGAGTATTTAGCAGCATTATTCTCCATCAGTATTTATTTTAATCACCAGGTCCTGGAACAAGGAGATTTGATTCAGTTCACTCACGGAGAGGCTATTTGTAATGTAGATGAGGTGGCCGAATACAAAGTGCCAGGAAGGCTACGGCACTGGCAAAAGAGACTCTGGTTTGATGCTACGGCTAGAAGGGTTCCTCAGAATCATAGACTGGTCTGGGTTTGAAGGCACCTCCAAAGCTCATCCAGTCCAACCCCCTCTGCAGTCAGCAGGGACATCCTCAACGGGATCAGGTTGCCCAGAGCCCTGTCCAACCTCACTTTGAATATTTCCATGGCTGGAGCCCCAGCCACCTCTCTGGGCAACCTGTTCCATGGTTAGTCCTCTGCTCCTCCTTTGGTGCCTCTGTTTTCTGCTGACTGGTGTCACTACAGGAGAGCTGTTTTGTTAAGCATGAGGTGGGGTTGTGGTTTGGCTCTGTCCTTTCCTTAGCACTTTCTGCTAAGTAGCAGCCAAATACAGTTACAAATAGCTCAGCCTAGACGAAGGTCTCAGTCCAGGTGTTCAGCATGAAACTCAGTGACTGGTTCCAGTGCTTTTCCCTTGGATACCCAGAACCTTGGATGTCCTGTGTCTCCTGCCTTGCTTACAGAAGACTGCTTTCTACTTTTCAGCTGGCCTGCTACTTGCACTAAGTCTCCATGCATTTTCCTGTTGCCCTTGCAGGTATGGAGAAGCATTATTTATGAATTCAAAACTTATCAGTGGAGTCACAGAATTCCTCAACACTGGAGAAGAGCTACGAGAGGTAAGTCCTAAATGGATTTGGGCACCTGAGAGGTGCCAATGAGCAGGAGCGGGGCAGGAGCACCGAGGTGTCAGGAGCTGTCTGGGAACCCTGGCTGTTGAGTTGGAGTCACAGGCCAGGGCTGCAGCTGGATGAGCAGAGGTGGTGTCAGGAGGTGGGTAGTGCAGGCACTTCTCTGTGCCTGGCTGGGTGTGTTTGTTCTTTTTATCTTGACTATTGCTTGAGAAGCTGAAGATGGGATCTTGCTATCCACAGCCCTAGATAAGCCCAGAGCTGAAAGCAGAAGCTGCCAGTGCCTCCTGTGTTTCTCTTTTGCCTGCAGTATTTCTGTGTAAGAAAAGCTGTGGCCAAACGGACAGGACAATACGTTTTAGTCTAAATGCTGAGTGCTTCTTATGGAGATTGCAAAGACTTCTCCTTTTAATGCAACTTCTACCCTGGCTGAGGGAGTTGTGTGGCAGTGTTACACACTGCCTGGCTTGACATTACCCCAGATGGATCAGATTATTCTCCTGCAGCATGATCACCATTAAGTGAACTCTGATTGTGCTGTCATGTTTTGTCCCCAGCCATTGTCCACACTCAAGCTCAGTGGCCACAGGAACGCAGGGAAGAGCTACAGCTGGTTTCCTCAAAGCTGCCCAAGTGGGAAGGAAGATGCTGGCTAAATTCGAGTATCTGCCATGCAACACAAAAGCCTTCTGTAGTCTTGGTTTCCACCTCCATGACAGTATTGGCAGGATGCCTGTTTATAGTTCCCCTAAAAGAAGCAGGCCTTGTGAACATTTTGGTATAAAAAGACAGAGATCAGGTTAAGTCCTGGGCCCCTCAGTTCAGGAAGGAGGTTGACTTGCTGGAAGGTGTCCAGAGAAGGACAACGAAGTTGGTGAGGGGCTTGGAACACAAGCCCTGTGAGGAGAGGCTGAGGGAGCTGGGGTTGCTTAGCCTGGAGAAGAGGAGACTGAGGGGTGACCTTATTGCTCTCTACAGCTACCTGAAGGGAGGTTGTAGCCAGGCAGAGGTTGGTCTCTTCTCTCAGGCAGCCAGTACCAGAACAAGAGGACACAGTCTCAGGCTGTGCCAGGGGAGGTTTAGGCTGGATGTTAGGAAGAAGTTCTATACAGAGAGAGTGATTGCCCATTGGAATCGGCTGCCCGTGGAGGTGGTGGAGTCACCTTCATTGGAGGTGTTCAGGAAGAGACTTGATGGGGTGCTTGGTGCCATGGGTTAGTTGTTTGGGTGGGTTGGATTGGTTGATGGGTTGGACGCGATGATCTTGAGGTCTCTTCCAACCTGGTTTATTCTATTGTATTGTATTCTCTTAAGTCTGGTTTTGATGCTTTCCAGCTCCTTGCTATACTTATAAGTGTGATGGGAATGAGGCGTTTGCAGGATCAGCCTTTTCCTTCTCCAGCCCATGCACAAAGAGGTGTTGCTAGAGGTTAGATTTCAGTGGTGAATTTGGTGCCACCAGGAACCAGAAATTAACTAGTTGAATAAGTGCTACTGAAAGCACCTAATCTTATACCAGCCAACATAGCCAGCAGCCTGCTGTGCAGCTCAGCCCTGCAATTGTTGCTTGTAGAGAGCAGTAATTCGAAGCACACCAGCGGATCAACTGTAATCACCCAGGTGACAGTGCAGTGATTTGAGTGTACAAAAGAACAGAGCAGGGACCCTTTCAGTCTGCTGAATGGAGATCAAAGTTTGCTCATACGGGAAGGAATCTCACTCAGGCATTCACAGGCCATCAAGTGAGTGCCCACCTCCTGTTTTGCTCTGCTTTTCATACTGTTTCCCTTCCCTTTCTAAACAACTCCAGAAGGGTTCTGCAAATCAGAACAAAATAGGTTTTCTGTGAAGCTTGATAAAACCGACTGTCATCAGGGCTGCCTTCTGCTGGTGTTTGCATTTCAACCCGAGTCAGAAGCACTTCCAGTGCTCCCAGTTTGGCTTCTTGGGTAGAAATAAGTAAGAGTTGAGAGTGGCAGAGCTTCTCACGCAGTGCAGCAGCTGGGCTGCAGGAGAGAAGGAAGTAATGGTATTGATGTGATCTGGCACTGCCATGTCCATATCTTCCAGGGCAATTTGGAGCAGTTGCATCACATTTAATTGGCATTCTACTCTTGTCTTCTAGTTCCTATTAAATCATTCTAGACCACACTGCATTTACTTCTCCAGTGGCTGTGAAAGCTGGCTCTGAATGCCTGCCTTGTTTGTGTGCACTGGAAACTAGGCTGGATGTTAGGAAGAAGTTCTTCCCAGCAAGAGAGATTGGCCCTTGGGGTGTGCTGCCCAGGGAGGTGGTGGAGTCACCATCACTGGAGGTGTTTGGGAAGAGACTGGATGGGGTGCTTGGTGCCATGGTTTAGTTGATGAGATGGTGCTGGGTGATAGGTTGGACTGGATGATCTCAAAGGTCTCTTCCAACCTGGTCTGGTCTATTCTATTCTATTCTATTCTATTCTATTCTATTCTATTCTATTCTATTCTATTCTATTCCATTCCATTCCATTCCATTCCATTCCATTCCATTCCATTCCATTCCATTCTATCTATTCTATTCTATTTCATATCTCACCTAAAGATGCTGACCTTGCTCAGTCCCTGCATGTTTAACCTGTTACCTTCCACTTGCAGCTGAAGAACTTCATGAAGAGTTACGAGGGGGAGCTGCTGCCTCTTTCTCCCGTGCTGTGGAGACAGTGGAAGCCAACGTGCGGTGGCAGAGGCTTTACAAGGAAGAACTCTTCCAGTGGCTGAGAAAATCCTTGACACATTAGTCTGTCTTTCCAGCCAACCATTGCACAGGATGCTCTGCAAGGGGAGGAGTGTGTTGGAGAGCAGAATTGTGGAGGCCAGATCGGATTGCAGGGATGGATGAGGGGTGTTTCTCCTTTTGATTTTGGGCCTTTTTACACTGCACTCTTGCAAAACTGTTAAGAAGCTTTTCAGAAGAGAAGGTCATGAATGCTTGTGAGATCCAGTCCTCAGTGTACACAGCCAACCATGCTATTAAGTGGTGCATGTAAATGTCGAAGAGAAACAAACTAACAAAACACAACCTCCAAAGACTGTTCTGTGCATGCTTGTGCCGTCCCTGCCTGTATTCTAGCATGCTTGTGTATAGCAGCCACATTTTGTATGTGAGTTCCAGCTGCATCCACTATGGGCATTATACAAAGCACAAAGACTACCTACGACAATCAGCGTTGCAGTAACAACGGGACAGCCAGGAGGAAGGACTGCAGAAGGCCTCCAGCTTGGGGCAGGATGAAGTGTGAAGTCAACTGCTCTCTCCCGCTAGCTTCCCACTGGGCTGGCACTCAGGCTGTCTCTGACTGCTTGCAAAGATGCCAGCTCCTGTTTTGAGTTGCCAGTTTTGTCTGCAGTCTCCATATTCCCACAGAACAGAGAGAGAGACAGAGAGAGAGAGGGGAAAGACCAAAGGGGTGAGGAAGGGGGTGGAGAGGGAGAAACCAAGGCGGATATCATCCATGCATTGTTATCACAGGTATTTATTCAGCTCTGATCTGTGGAGCAGTGTAGCTCTGTGAACATAGGCGGTGCTGGTGGGGAGCAATGCATTGGCTGCAGGGAATCCATGAACCACCTCTCCCTGGCTGTTTGACAGGCCACTGATGCTCACCACGGGCCACCTAACCTGTACAGCAGTAAAGGATGCAGCTGATGGTGCACAAACACTACAAATAAACAGACAATTCAGATAGAAACTAGCAAAAAGGGACAATATCTTGCTTGCAGTGACCTCAGAGGGCTGTCTTGCCCATGGCAGACCAGCCCCTGTAGCAACTGAGTCTGTTAGGCAGGTCACGCTCTCTTTGTGGACAATACCTTGCAAATGTGGGATGCACTCTTGCAGACATGGGATGGAGCAATGATGTCAGCTTAGAAACCTGAAGCAGGGGAAAGGGGAGGGTGTGAGTGGTGATTTGTGCTGGCTGATATCAAGAACACTCTTTTCTTTCTGTTTCCCTGTATTTCCCATCTGCTGTTGTAGAAGAGTGATGCTTTTCTTAACCATATGTTCTGTTTCTTTGTTTTTCTCAATCCTTAATCTGAAACATCAGTGACCCAGTGCAGCTTCTGCCTGTGCAGCGAGTGTGCACCATTGGTGCTAAGTGTTGAGGATGGCAGTGGTGGGGGCCAAATACTCTCCCGTGTCTACACTCTGGAGAAAAAACCTCCACCAAACTGCAGAGTTTTCAGGAGACAGGCTGCAGCAGCTGTAGAGGGGGACTGGAGATGTATGTCTGTGTTTCTTCATCTCATCTCAGCCTGTGGCAGCCAGCTGACCACGTTATGGCCCTCTGTATGTGGCCAGCCAAGGCAGAGAGCAGCCACTTGATCTTGTCGTTTCCTTCACAACGGTGGCAGTCACCAACCGGCTTTACAGCTGCAGTTCCTCATCCCCAGCAGTTGTGAACTGAAAGATTGGTGCAAAAAGAAAGATACACTAAGCATCTTCAGGTGTTATCAGGGCTATGTGGAGACACTTCTTTCTCTGGGCTCTCAATCCCTTGGAAGTCTGCTTCTCAAGAGCTGGCAGACCCATCCCATAACTAAGCTGTCGTACCCATCTAGACCCAGTCCTTTTGTGTCTTTCACTGTGCAGAGGGTGCTGCCTGGGGGTTGGGTACCCCTTGTGTGGGAATCTGCTCCGCTGTTTGGTGCTGTGTAGCCCCACATGTTAGCTTGACCACAAATGAACAAAGGAAGAGGGAATCCTGAGCTCTTGTGCTGTTAACTTTGCCTTATAGTAAATCCTAAACTCTTCTGCTACATTGCAGTGCTACTGAACCTAATGCCCAGAGACATTATCATGTCCAAAGCAGAGTGAAATCCTCCTCCTATGTCTTTTACCTACGTCACAGGGGTGTTGTGAGGCTTGACTAATGTTAGCAAAGCACTCAAATATCCTCTGATGAAAGGCATTTCAAAGTGCAAAGTGTTATTTCGTGTGGTTGAACAAACTCAACCCCAATGCCAGGCTGCAGCCTCACATTTGTAATTTCTCCTGAGCAAAGCCACATGTGGATCTGTTACTACAGAGAAACAAGCCCAGTCTTAGCTAGTGTAATCACTACCCTGTAATGAAGGCCAAAATGAAGATATCCAAAGAGTGTGCAGAAAGCCGAGCTCTGAGACGTGACTTGCTTTGAGGATTTCAGAGAGGAGAAGTGTGAGCAATGGTCTGTCCCTTTGCAGTTTCACTCAGGACTGGCTTTGATGGCTTTCCTTTTTCAGCACCATAGATTCAAGCACATATCTGCAGCACACAGACAGAAGTTTCTGGTCTTTCCACTTGCTGAAGGGCAGGCTAACAATCTGTTCCAAGGTCAAAAGTTTATTTCGACCCCTGTGTTCCACACAGTGCACAGGAGGTTCCTGTGCTGCTCATTTAGCTGCTGTTGGATGTAAGTTAATGTTCTTGTGGCCTTGACAAATGGTCTACAACAGTGATCAAGCCCTAAATGTACCTCTTGCACAGACCCATCGCTGTATCACTTAGCACTGCTGTGTTCCAGTCCTGTTGGTATTGCTGCCGTGGCCGAGGCTGAGCTGGGTGATCGGTTGGGCTTGATGGTCTCGGAGGTCTCTGCCAGCCTGGTTGGTCCTCTGTGTGATTCGTGACCTTGCCATAACAATTCCCCATTCTCCTGGCTTTATATTTTGTATTTTGATGGTTCCCATCCAATCAGGACTAAACTGAAATGGATTAAATGCAACAAAACCATAACTTCTTTTGCTGCAGTGTTTCACACACCCACACCCCCCTTGGATTTAATTATGTCTTCAGAAGCTTTTCTCTAATACCTTCCACACTGCTGTGTGTTAAAGAACAGTTGATACCTCGTGGCAAACGTGAGTACAATCTGTTCAGAAAGACCTCTTTACCTTGCTGATTTCCTTTCTCATTTACCAGTCCTCTTCTTCCTGTGTCCTTATGTAAAGTTAGGCCTGGTTTTTGTAGCCCAGATTATGATTAGGAAGCCTGGAATCCAGACTTGTCCTTATGTTTGAATCCAGGATTTAATTTTGCCCTTTCTCATGAGAGGAGATGCTGCAAACATGCTGAACATGAGCCAGCAGTGTGCCCAGGGAGCCAAGAAGGCCAATGGCATCCTGGCCTGCATCAGGAACAGTGTGGCCAGCAGGAGCAGGGAAGTCATTCTGCCCTGGACTCAGCACTGGTTAGGCCACACCTTGGGTCCTGTGTCCAGTTCTGGGCTCCTCAGGTTAGGAAAGATGTTGAGATGCTGGAAGGTGTCCAGAGAAGGGCAACAAAGCTGGGGAGGGGTCTGGAGCACAGCCCTGGGAGGAGAGGCTGAGGGAGCTGGGGTTGCTTAGCCTGGAGGGGAGGAGGCTCAGGGAGACCTTCTTGCTCTCTACAACTCCCTGAAGGGAGGCTGTAGCCAGGTTGGGGTTGGTCTCTTCTCCCAGGCAGCCAGTGCCAGAACAAGAGGACACAGTCTCAAGCTGTGCCAGGGGACGTTCAGGCAGGAGGTGAGGAGAAAGTTCTTCCCAGCAAGAGAGATTGGCCACTGGAATGTGCTGCCCAGGGAGATGCTGGAGTCACCGTCCCTGGAGGTGTTCAAGAGGGGCTTGGATGTGGCCCTTGGAGCTATGGTTTAGTTGTCAGGAGGTGTTAGGCATTAGGTCATAGGTTGGACTTGCTGATCTCTGAGGTCTTTTCCACCCTGGCTGATTCTGTGATTCTATGAAAATGTGGATCCAGTGTGGCCATAGACCTCACCCAGGCCCTGGGCATCATTTCAGAGAGGTTTGATGAGGCCAGTGTCTCTCATCAGCCTTTGTATGACTCAGATTCTTTTGCAGTTGTTGTGGCTTATCACACCACATTGGCAGGCACATGAATAATGAGGAGGTTGTGCCAGCATGGCAGTACCCCTGGTGTAAAATACCCATTGCATTTTTACAACATGGTCCAGGGCAACAATCTCATCCTGTTGCTTTGCAGCTGGCAGAGCTGTCCATGTGTCCTCTGCTAATATTTGTCCCAACTGTAGTGGCTGCTGATTGTGACTGGGGCAGAGCAATGTGGACACACTTCTGAAATGAAATGTCACCTCTGATACTGCTGGACATTGACTTGGAGGGAAAAACTTCATCTGTCCTCAAGTACTTCCCCATTTATGAGTTTTCATTATCTCTTCAGTGTATATAGCAACTGATGATCTTTGAGGTCTTTTCCAACCTTAGTGATTCTATGATTCTACACCAAGAGTTGTGGTGCTGTGTTGCAAACTGAGGAGGGCTTTTGTGTAGCTTTTGTGGATCTTTCGCTGAGCTTCGTAGTGCCCGAGGAAATAGCTCCACCGATGCAGGAGGCAGCTGTCATGGCAGAGGTAGCCAACCACACTCACTAGAGCCTTGGCAGAATTGGAGAAGCAATTTCTATCTACATGCATGTGTCTCTATGTGTGTAGACATACCTCTGTGTGTATAGCTAGGTGTGTGTTCTGTGCTCATCCATAGGTGTGTAAATACAGATAGCTGTTCGTGTGAAACATTCTGCCATGAACTGCCACCAAGTCTGGTGATGTGGATGGAGGAAGGTGAAGCCAGTGTTTGTGGCTGAGGCTGCCTGTGTGTGGATACCTGCATAAGCAGGTCCTGGGTTTGCACATGATCATAGTCAAGACTGGAGTGACTGAAAGCAGATGTTGAGTTGGATGTGCATCTGCCTCTCTGGGTAGAAGGGATGTGGCTTTGAGAACTCTGACTATAACCAACTTGCCACCACGCCTCCTAGGAGTACTCACCATATCAGGCTGCCTGTCCTAAGCAGGGTTTATAGCCAGAGTGTCAGTGTCAGCATGAAGGTGTAAAGGGCCCATCCTGCTTCTGAGCAGCCTCCTCTGAATAGCAGCTGCTTGCCTAGTTTGGGATGGAGCAGTTTGAGAACTCTGCTGCCAACCTACCAGGGTGAGACAGGCAGCTGGGAGCTACTGAAGTGCAGAGGTGCTTCATTGAGATTCCCCTCAGCTAGGGGGAGGGACAGAGGGTTCCTTTGGCTGCTGTGGTTCCTGGGTGATGTTCAGAGGTTGGAGTTACTCCCTTGTGATAGCAAGAAACATAGGGGAGCCAGCACTGCACAGCAAAACCTAAGGCTGTGAGCTGTGGTCACCCCAGCTGTTGGCTGGAACCTTTGTAAAGATCTGGAATATTAAAATGTAAGTTCTTCAGAAGTCATTTCAAATGGCTAAAACCACCCAGCCACCCAACCACCCAACCACCCAACCACCCAGCCACCCAACCACCCAGCCACCCAGCCACCCAGCCACCTAACCACCCATCCACCCAACCACCCAGCCACCCAGCCACGCAGCCACCCAGCCACCCAACCACCCAACCACCCAGCCACCCAACCACCCAGCCACCCAACCACCCAACCACCCAGCCACCCCCAACCACCCCAGCCACCCAGCCACCCAGCCACCTAACCACCCATCCACCCAACCACCCAGCCACCCAGCCACCCAACCACCCAGCCACCCAGCCACCCAACCACCCAACCACCCAGCCACCCACCCAACCACCCAGCCACCCAACCACCCACCCAGCCACCTAACCACCCATCCACCCAACCACCCAGCCACCCAGCCACCCAGCCACCCAGCCACCCAACCACCCATCCACCCAACCACCCAGCCACGCAGCCACCCAGCCACCCAACCACCCAGCCACCCAGCCACCCAACCACCCAACCACCCAGCCACCTAACCACCCATCCACCCAACCACCCAGCCACCCAGCCACCCAACCCAGCCACCCAACCACCCAGCCACGCAGCCACCCAGCCACCCAACCACCCAGCCACCCAGCAGCCACCCAGCCACCCAACCACCCAACCACCCAGCCACCCAGCCACCCAGCCACGCAGCCACCCAGCCACTCCACCCAACCCAGCCACCCAACCACCCAGCCACCCAGCCACCCAGCCACCCAGCCACCCAGCCACCCAACCACCCACCTAACCACCCAGCCACCCAACCACCCAGCCACCCAACCACCCAGCCACCTAACCAACCACCCCCAGCCACCCAGCCTAACCACCCAGCCATTTTTAACCACCCAGCCACCCAGCCACCCAGCCTGCATTTTTCAGTGCACAGGAACACCACCTTTTCCCTTATGACCTTTTGGCTAACGTTGAAGATGTGCCGGGAGTTTCTCAGGCCCTGTTGTAGCAAAGGCTTTGGAAGGATTAAAAGCAGTAGTCGTCACTGTACCTGACAGCATTTCAGGTGGCTCCTATGGCACTAGTGCTGTGCAGTTCCCTTTTGGCATACAGCACAGTAACAAAGCAGCCACTTGGTTTCTCACAGGGTTGCCAAAGCTGCTGCCTAGTTTAAAACCAATACCAAAACCCAGCGAGATCGCTGTGGCTTGAGCAAGCAGCCTGTGCTGGTGGGAGTCGATTAGTCATCCATGAGAGGGAAGGGGAGAAAGGCACTGCCCTGGGTAAGGATTTTTCACCCAGGTAAGGCCAAGTGCCCTGGTGGGAGCAAACCTTTAACATAAAGTCTGTGTTGAAGGAGGTGGTTAAACCGAGCTCCATCTTCCTGCTCTGGCAAGGAGGTTGGACCTGATGATCTCTGGAGGTCCCTTCCAACTTCTAATGCACTGTGGTACTGTGATACTGTGGTATCTGGTGTCCACACTGATGCTGGGGGCTTCCCTGATGTCAGAATACCCCTAAATGGTACCCCTGTTGAGGTCAGGTTTTAGAACAGCTGTGTGGGGCTGGCGTCCTGGGGCTGGGTTTAGGGAGAATCGAGGTCATGAGCAGTGCTGTGGGTCAGGCCCAATGTCCTTTCTCAGGAGGCTTCACGTTTATGCTTTTGTGTTTGGCTGGTTTGTAACTACTGCAGCGCAGCACTGCCAAAGAGTGTTTCCGAAGGCTTTACCTTTTCATCTGCACCCCTTCCTAAGGGTACCAAAGCCGTGTTGGCAGAGAACACAGAGGTGATCAGCAGAGGGGACTGTGCTTGGATCTGCCTGATCAGGGTAGCCTTCAATCAGTGGGCAAGGCTGAGAGCCAGGATGCAGGCTGAGTTCCCTGGGATGCATTTCAGTCCCCCTGAGATGTTCACTTCTGTGATTTGGAGAGAAGCTGTGGCCAAGCTGGTGCCACGTGCGCGGCTGCGGAGCTGCTGCTGCGCGGTGAGGCAGATCCCTTGACGTGAGCCATGCGAACTGCAGCCGAGGATCTAACCCTTTGCTTCACTAGCAGCCCTCTGAGGCAGCCTGCAGGGTGATCTCTGCATTTGTCTCTGTGTTTCACTAGCACATACTGGGTGATAAATGACTTGTGTTTTCCTTTGGGTTTGTGGGTTTGGTTCTGGGTTTTTTTCCTAGAATATATTTTGCAATGAGCTCCAGTGTCATCAGGCTTTGTAACCTGCTTGGAGAGCTGCAGAGGACTCTGCTGTGAGGAGCACTGGTACTGCTCTCCTCTTTTGTTTTTCTTTTGCCTGCAAACAGTAGATTTCAGCAGAGAGAGACCTGCCCGGACTGCACACGCCGTGTCACAAAGCCTGTGTCAGTTCCTGATGGGAACATGGTTGTAATTACTGTACAAGAACCCTGTACAAAGACAGCTTTGTTATCTGTGCACATGTAACTCTGCCATGTGGTTTTGATGTTCGAGGGACACTGGTGTGGCTGAGACCTATATAGCCTTATAAAAACAGACTGTAGCTCCGTGTCTGATGTTTTACTGAGAGGTGTCCAGTTGCTTTGCAGCAGATGAACACAAACCAGTTCTATGAGAACTAATGAGCTGTGCCGCTGCAGACACATCAGGGACACAAGTGGATTATACTGCTGAAAATAAAGGCTTGACAAGAAGTTGCATTGTTTTCCCCAAGAGATTCCACACCTGAGACCTTTCGACACCTTGCGAAGTCCTGCAGCTGTTACTGCTGGCTGGAATGGATGAGTCCCTCTACTAATTCTCTCTCGACCTTGGGTTAATTCTGAATGCTGGAATTAGAAGAAAATCCCTTTTTCCCCATCACTCCTCACATCTGTACTCTCTGGGATTCAGATCTTTGTCAAATAAGAGGTGGAGCCTGCTCACTTTAGATGTGAGTCAACAATGAGTGCAAGATCAGAGCTATTTTCATTCCAGGGTAATGCAGACCACTGCAGACCATTGCACCATGTCACTGTGCCACACATATGTGCAGGAACCACTCTGGCAAAGCTTTCATTGTTGCAGATCTCACTCAAAAGTCCAGAGAAGGGCCACGAAGATGAGCAGAGGGCTGGAGCTGCTCTGCTCTGAGGACAGACTGAGGGAGTTGGGTCTGTTCAGTCTGGAGAAGAGAAGGCTCCAAGGAGACCTAATTGGAGCCTTCCAGTATCTGAAGGGGGCTACAAGAAAGCTGGGGAGGGACTTTTGAGGGTGTCAGGGAGAGATAGGACTGGGGGGGATGGAAGAAAACTAGAAGTGGGTAGATTCAGATTGGATTTTAGGAAGAAGTTGTTCCCCAGGAGGGTGGTGAGAACCTGGCACAGGTTGCCCAGGGAGGTGGTGGAAGCCTCTTGCCTGGGGGTTTTGAAGGCCAGGCTGGATGTGGCTGTGAGCAACCTGCTGTAGTGTGAGGTGTCCCTGGCCGTGGCAGGGAGTTTGGAACTGGCTGATCCTTGAGGTCCCTTCCAGCCCTGACAACTCTGTGACTCTGTGAAAAGTATTGTCAGCAAAGCAGTGGGAGATAGCAGATGCGAGGCTGGCTTGGCCACCGCTCAGCCACATACAGAGGCGTGGAAGCATCCCCACTAATTCCTGTGGGATTAATGGACTGCTTCAAATTCTGGATCAAATCTGGCTGAAACAGGGGTTATGGAAAGTCATTTAGGCTGAAACCTGTTTCTGGACATGTTTGAGGTGCAGGCTGTGGTGTCTGCCCATGGTTGAGGCGCAGGCTGTGGTGCTGTGTGTTTGCTGAACTGAAGATCTCCGCCTGCTCTCTCCGGAGCCTGCTGCTCTGCCCCTTCTCTAGCAAAGCCTGCGCTTTGCACGCAGAAAGGAGGTGCTGACTGATTCGCAGTACCCCGACAGATGCCAGATTTCCTGAGGTTATCCTTTCAGTGTGAGAAGCAGCTGAGGATCTGGGAATAAAAGCAGAATTGTTCTTAGACTGTGAATCAAGGAATCTGGAGCTAATCAGCAAATCAAACCATCAGCCAAAAAAAGAAAGAACTAGAGGAGCTTCTGGTGCAGCTCACCAGAAAAGGGGTGTGTGGTTTGTTTATTCTATGATATGCCTTTAAAGATGGCTCCAGAAAGATTGGGAACTCTCTGTGTTCAACATGAAATTTTGATTCCACTCTGTCTAGCCAAGGACTGACTACATGGATTCCTCTCTCTCCTCCTCTCCCTCTCTCTCCTCCCCTCTCCTCTCCTCTCCTCTCCTCTCCTCTCCTCTCCTCCCCTCTCCTCTCCTCTCTCTCCTCTCCTCTCCTCTCCTCTCCTCTCCTCTCCTCTCCTCTCCTCTCCTCTCCCTCCTCTCCTCTCCTCTCCTCTCCTCTCCTCTCCTCTCCTCTCCTCTCCTCTCCGAACCTCTCCTCTCCTCTCCGAACCTCTCCTCTCCGAACCTCTCCTCCTCCTCTCCTCTCCCTCTCCTCTCCGAACCTCTCTCTCCGAACCTCTCCTCTCTCCTCTCCGAACCTCTCCTCTCCGAACCTCTCTCCTCTCCGAACCTCTCCCGAACCTCTCCTCTCCGAACCTCTCCTCTCTCTCCTCTCCTCTCCGAACCTCTCCTCTCCTCTCCTCTCCTCCTCCTCTCCTCTCCGAACCTCTCCTCTCCTCTCCGAACCTCTCCCCTCCTCTCCTCTCTCCTCTCCTCTCCTCTCCTCTCCCCTCCCTCTCCCTCCCCTCTCCTCCCTCTCCTCCCTCTCCTCTCCGAACCTCTCCTCTCTCCGAACCTCTCCTCTCCGAACCTCTCCTCTCCGAACCTCTCCTCCGAACCTCCTCTCCTCCTCTCCTCTCCTCTCCTCTCTCCTCTCTCCTCTCCCTCCGAACCTCTCCTCTCCTCTCCTCCCTCTCCGAACCTCTCCTCTCCTCTCCTCTCCTCTCTCCTCTCCTCTCCTCTCCTCTCCGAACCTCCTCTCCTCTCCGAACCTCTCCTCCTCCTCTCCTCCCTCTCCTCTCCTCTCTCCCCTCCTCTCTCTCCTCTCCCTCTCCTCTCCTCCCTCTCCCCTCCCCTCCTCTCCTCTCCTCTCCCCTCCCCCCCCTCCCTCTCCCTCCCCCTCCCCTCCCCTCCCCTCCCCTCCCCTCCCCTCCTCCTCTCCTCTCCTCTCCTCTCCTCTCCTCTCCTCTCCTCTCCTCTCCTCTCCCTCTCCTCTCCTCTCCTCTCCTCTCCTCTCCTCTCCTCTCCTCTCCTCTCCTCTCCTCTCCTCTCCTCTCCTCTCTCGAACCTCTCCTCTCCTCTCCGAACCTCTCCTCTCCTCTCCTCTCCTCTCCGAACCTCTCCTCTCCGAACCTCTCCTCTCCTCTCCTCTCCGAACCTCTTCTCTTCTCTTCTCTTCTCTTCTCTTCTCTTCTCTTCTCTTCTCTTCTCTTCTCTTCTCTTCTCTTCTCTTCTCTTCTCTTCTCTTCTCTTCTCTTCTCTTCTCTTCTCTTCTCTTCTCTTCTCTTCTCTTCTCTTCTCTTCTCTTCTCTTCTCTTCTCTTCTCTTCTCTTCTCTTCTCTTCTCTTCTCTTCTCTTCTCTTCTCTTCTCTTCTCTTCTCTTCTCTTCTCTTCTCTTCTCTTCTCTTCTCTTCTGTCTTTCCCCCCCCTTTTCATAAGAAGCTTTATCCTCTGTATTTTCAGCAGAACAAATTTGAATTTTGCCTCTGATAATAAAATTTTGTACAGCAATGTGCAATTCATCACTGTCTTAATTTTCTGATGTGGAGACATGGCTAAGATAAATAACACCCAGGCTTTTGATTATGTTCCCATTTCAGCTGAGATAAGAGTTTAATAGTGCCAGCCAGATGCACCCAGCTTTTCCAGGGCAAATCAGGCAGGAGAAAGTCAGCTTCTGACACCAGGAATTTTTCAAGGCAGATTAAAAAGCGCTGGGGCGAGCAGAAGGGAAGAGAGCCACAGAGAATGCAACACTCGGGCTTGGAAGTACTCCTGCAAGACCAGCAGGCCTGGGACTGGGACAGGGAGCAAAGTCTGTCTTTTGTGCTTTTCTACTGATGTGGGGGTTTTGAGTAGGCAAAAGGATCCTTTCATTGGTAACAGTGATTTCACCTGGAACGCAGCTCAGATGACTTCTTAATAGGGTCCTTGAATTCAGGCTATTATTTTCCCCTCTTTTGAGCAGCAGTTTTCAGTAACAATGAGATGTGAAATATGTGCAATTATTTACCCATTGGATACAATCATGTTCCCACTGAAGTCAGTTGGAGCTTTGACATTGACAGCCCTGGGTGTGAAAGCCAAGCCTGTGTTTTTCAGCGCACACCTTCCAGTGCCAGAATGGCTTTTTCTTCTTCTTTTCTCCCTCTTCTTTATTTTTGTTCTTTAACAATAAAGATGTTTTGTTCTGCAGTGCACATCTTAATCTGCTTGGGAAACTGAAGGGAATTTTTGCAGGCCTGATTTTGCAAAGCACAGCAGGCAGCGTTGGTGCTTTGAGCACAGGGAGGCAGAGCTGGGGCCGTAGTGAGTGTGTTTATAGCATCCTACATGAAGCACTTCACTCTGGGGCTGGTGTTTTGACCATCCACCGTGTGTATGTCAGCATACCCAGCACAGCAACTTTTCCTGAGGTCAGCTCTGGAGCAGGAGTTCAGGAAGCCTGAGAAGGTATCCTGGGAGCCCAGTAGGAAGCTTTCATAGTAAGAGGAATATTGGTATGTAGGATGAACTGTGAAAGGCTAGGATGTACCTCCCCTAAAAGGGGTCTTGTGTGTTCCTTTCCCAGCCACATGCACCTCTTCAGGAGCATTGAAATAGCTGAGACTGAATGGCCACCTCGGATGCATCGCTCGGAGAAGAGGCAGGACGTGAGGAGGGAACAATGGCCCTTCCCTCTGAAATCCCAGTGGCAGTGCATCTCCTAATCAGACATCAAAAGGAACATGCTTGTTTCTCCCCCAGAGCGGCCGCTGCCATCAGCAGCACTTCAGTCAGAGGCTGAGCTGCTTTCAAGTTGAACATTTCCCTACAAGACCAAACAGAGAGCTGTTTATTTGCTCTCAGCTCAGCATCTTCTGTAAGAGCAGAACTTTAAAGGCAGCCATTTGCTTTGAAAGCTCTGCAGCTGAGCTGGAGGGAGTAGGAGGGAGAGGAGCTAGAGCCTTTGCTTTGTAAATTATCAGAGGGATATTTGCCATCTTAATAACAGAAAATCTCCTTTTGCTGACTGACTCCCTGCTTCCCCCTCTTCCTAGAACAAAATTATCTAGCTTCCATCAAGCTGCAGCTTCAGCATAGAAGCCACCACGCAGGGCTCCACTGCTGTCAGAGGCACCCTGACTCCTGCATGCTGCAAGGACCTCAGGAATGGAAAGAAATGATCCAGTGAGCAAGTGATACTCTTGCCTTGTCTGAGAATCAAGCACATAAACCCCATGCTAGACAGTTTTGAGAGCAGCTGTTTTGATGACCAAGGCTGCGTTGTGGAAGGGATGTGAAAATGAGCACAGAGATCAGGAAAGTGCAATGAAGGTAAGGCTGAAATGATGTGAAATAATGAGGATGTGCTTGGGAAATTAAAGCCTCATTATGGTGAAACTTAGTCTCTGAGTTAGCAGTCACATCTACTGTGCCCAATATCTGATTAAAGTAAACAGAACTGCTGAGTGGTTAAAAGGTGGCCCCCTGCTAGTGGCTGGTTGCATCTTGAGGCTGATGTCAAACTGCAGAAGTTCCTCTGTGCTGAATCTAGCCCCTACTGTCCTGTCTGTCTGTGCCAATTTGTCCTGAGCCATAGTGCAGTGCAGTAGATTAGAGGTGGGAAGGAACCTCCGGAGATCATCCAGTCCAACCCCTTGCCAGAGCAGCATCACCCAGGGCAGTCCACACAGGAATGCATCCCGGTGGGGTTGGAAAGGCTCCAGAAAAGGAGACTCCACAACCTCTCTGGGCAGCCTGCTCCAGGGCTCTGCCACCCTCACACCAAAGAAGTTTCTCCTCATCTTCAGCTGAAACCTTTTCTGGTCAAGTTTGTCTCCATTGCTCCTTGGCTTACTGCTGTGCACCACCCAAAAGAGCTTGGCCCCCTCCACTTGACCCCCAGCCCTCAGCTCTTGATAGACATTGATCAGATCCCCTCTCAGCCTTCTCCAGACTCAACAGCCCCAGGACTCTCAGTCTCTCTTCACAGGGGAGATGCTCAAGTCCCCTAAGCATCCTCCTGGCTCTGCCTCGGCTTCTCTCCAGCAGGTCTCTGTCTCTCTTGACCTGGGGAGCCCAGAACTGGACCCAGGATTGCAGGAGTGGTCTGAGCAGGGCAGAGCAGAGGGGGAGCAGAACCTCCCCAGCCCTGCTGGCCACATTCCTTCAGGTACCCCCGGATAAATCTGAACTCATGGTAAGAAACTGAATGAGAATTGCACCAGCAGGGCCGTGGTAAGATTTGATCCTCAGGTACACTTCTCCCCCTTCTGTCACGGTGCTGCTGTTCTTCTTTTCAGGCCACAGCAGCTGTAAGAACAGCAGGCACAGGCTGGATGTATTTGGTATGGTTTTGCCTTCGTATCCCCATGTCTCTCAGCGGTAATTAGAGGGCCACTAAACCAAGGGAGAAGGAATTAAGTGGCCTTGATCTGCTTGCCCCTGGCCCAGCAAAGCAACCTCACTGTCTGCTGAACTGCTAAGGGCAAAGCAGCAGCCCCAGGGCTCGAGCCCTGGTAGAGCGCTTTGGGTTTGCAGTCTATTGAACATGATGTTAATTACTCCTTGTACTGCCGTAGCATCACTCCCAGCAAACAGCTGTTTGCTTCTTGAGCTTACTCAGGAGCTGCTTTTGTCTGTTCTGCTTACCATCAGTTCTGACCTGCTGATGGCAGAAAGTGAAGCAAAAGGAGGAGGAGGAAGAGAGGGAGGATAATCAGATGCTATTACATGGCACGTCTATTACAGCAATTCGTTTCATTTGCCACGGCACTGCTGCCAGTGATAGATGCATGTTCCTGGCACAATTATGAGATGTACCTTGAACTTCTCAGCAATAAAACTGTCAAGAGGCTGCAATAAGCACAAGCACAAATGTGAGTCTGCCCCTTAAAAAAAAAAGGTGAAATAGCTCAGCAAGATGATTTTAATACCTGGTAATATTTTTCAGAGGTGCACTTTAAGATCCATTAACATTTCATTGTTAATACCAAAAGTGTGTGTTGTTTCTGCTCTACCCTCAGAGATGTAACTCTTTTTTTCTCCCCTCCCACACAGTTATTTACCTGACTGACACATTTCAGATGCAGTGCCTTGGAAGCTAGAGTAATGATGCTGTCTTAGCACAAACCCAGTGTGTGAGTCCATTGGTGCAAGTGGAAATCAGAGCAGTTCTCTCCCTTTCAAAATGCTTGCTGGCATCCAAAGCAGGTTAACTCAAGGAGGCAAGTAGCCCAAGGCAGATAAATTGCTCCAAAGGAAAACATATCAACTTGGAAAGCAGAGGCACTTGCAGGAGAGGGACGGGTGTCCTTCATTGTGTTCTGAAGATCTGTGCAATGATAAAGGACAAGTAGAGGAAACCCCAACCAAAGAAGGTGGAGCAGATGAGCAAAAAGCCAAGGCACAAGCCAGAGCTGGGGCTGTAGTTACAGAGAAGGCACTTTGGGCTAAAAAAGCTGAATTAAAAGAAAACCAAAATGCACAGAGGACTAGGGGGAATGGAATGAAGCTGGAAATAGGGAGATTCAGGCTGGATGTGAGGAAGAAGTTCTTCCCCATGAGAGTGGTGAAGCCCTGGAATGGGTTGTCCAGGGAGGTGGTTGAGGCCCCGTCCCTGGAGGTGTTTAAGCCCAGGCTGGCTGAGGCTCTGGCCAGCCTGATCTAGTGTAGGGTGTCCCTGCCCATGGCAGGGGGTTGGAACTAGATGATCCTTGTGGTCCCTTCCAACCCTGACTGATACTATGATACTGATAGTATGATTTCACACTGGCAGGTTCAGTTTAAGGCCAAGCAATTACAATAATCTCCAGTGGAAACAGTGTGAGAGGAGAGAGGTCAGGGGGTTGTGGTAAAAAGCATTCACTGCTCAGGACTGAAAGATGAATGAAACACATGCATTGAAAACCACCCCTCCTGTAGTTGCCAATTACTGCGCCAGGTCTAATTAAGATGGTTACCACTGTAAGACAAGCTAGGTCTAATTAAGATGGTTACCACTGCAAGACAAGCTAGGTCTAATTAAGGTGGTTACCACTGCAAGACAAGCTAGGTCTAATTAAGGTGGTTACCACTGCAAGACAAGCTAGGTCTAATTAAGGTGGTTACCACTGCAAGACAAGTTGTTTCTAATGAAGGTGGTTACCACTAACTGTGGTGGGTTTGAGAAGCAGTAAAAGGTGAAGCCTTCCACAGTGAATTATGCTGACTGCTCTGGGCCAGCAGGGCAGGAGCCTGTGGCTCAGGATTTCTCCAGGTGTGCTGTGCTGCTGCAGGTTTTGCCCTTCAGCTTCTAGAGTGCAAGCCATAAGCCAGGCCATGTATGCAGAGTGCTTGTACCAGGCTGAAATATAGGAGCTGCTGGGAGAAGCTCTGGCTTGAACTGAGACTAGTTCAGAGAATTCAGCAGTAAATAAATGGTTGACTTCTCAGGAGTCTTTTTGTCCTGTTTAAATCTCCTTGTCACTGAGAGTACTTTCCAGTAACTCATAGTTCAGCCTGGCAAAAAAGATAGTCAGATGGCTAAAAATCTAAGGACAAAATATCAGGATCATGGTTCACAAGAGCTGTCTCTGCATCTCCCTTTCCATAATTCATTCTTCTGTGACCTTGCCCAGTACCAAAATTCCAAAGGCATTTTCCTGGGTTTGTGTGCACAGTATGATGCTGAACTGAAATGGGCAAATATTTAATGGATATTGCTGCATGGAATTTCTGTGGAGGCTAAGTACTTCAAATTGCACATATAATACATAGGACAGTGGAGGTCATAGGTTTAAAATGAGGTGTGCAGTTGCAATGGTGCTTTTAAAGGCTCATGGTCAGCAATGGTATTTGTGAGAGGGGATAAAGCAGTGCTGCACATTTGAAGTGCCTAAGTGATTCGTTCAGGCTATGGAAGGACACAGGAGACCTCATTGTGGCCTTCCAGTATCTTGAGGGGGCTACAAGAAAGCTGGGGAGGGTCTTTTGAGGGTGTCAGGGAGCGATAGGACTGGGGGGAATGGAGCGAAACTAGAAAGTGGTAGACTCAGACTGGATGTTAGGAAGAGGGTGGTGAGAGACTGGCACAGGCTGCCCAGGGAGGTGGTGGAAGCCTCATCCCTGGGGGTGTTTGCAGCCAGGCTGGATGTGGCTGTGAGCAACCTGCTGTAGTGTGAGGTGTCCCTGGCCATGGCAGGAGGGTTGGGACTGGCTGATCCTTGAGGTCCCTTCCAGCCCTGCCAACTCTGTGGTTCTAAGTCTACTGCTTGCTTCCTCCGTATGGTGACCTTGCAGCTTCTGCTGGCCAGATACAGACCTGAGAGAGCACAAAGGCACAAAGTGCCAACTGTGCTACATTTGAAAACCTGAGTAAATAAGGAGGATTGATTCCACAAACTCCAGCAAGGTAAGTACAGATAGGTGGGTGAACTCCAGTAAACAGAGCTGGCTCACTTTCAGCAGGACAAGAACAAGTCTCTCTCCCTCACAAGCAAGCACTCAACTGCCTCTGCACTGTGCTAGCAGCTTCCAGTTTGTATCAGAGCTGGTGACAGAAGAATGGGATCCAACGGTCTGAAAGCACAGCAGGGCTGGGGCTTCCATGTGTCCTGGTAGCAGTGCATTAGCCAGTCCTGCTTCAGCAGAGCTGGAGAGATTTGAACTGGTGAGACAGAGCAGTGCAGTGCACTGCTCCCACAGAGCCCGAGTCCCACGGTGGGTGTCAGGCTTGCTAAGTTTAGCTGTCTACTAGATAGATGTCTGCATCTGAGCTGCTTGTCAAGGATCCCTTAGTGAATATGGAGGGGGAAAAATCCCACAATAAATCACATCATAAAATATTCAACTAATGCAGTAAGGTGGATAGAAGAAGGGAATATAATGAATTTCAGCAGTAGGATGAGACATTCTCTGTGTATAGGAGATTGCAAGGCACAAACCGAAGTGAATGATGAACTGCTTGGAAAGACTGACTCCACTGGCTGTAAGTTAAAGCAGTAATTGAAGCCCAGCTTAGGGGACTGGGCAGATCTTGAATGTAAAAAAACAAAGTGGTTACCAGCAGAACAAAAGAGTCTCAGCAGGGATTGTTCTACCCCTTCCCCCACCCTCCCCCTTTTTTTCCCCCTTTTTCCTTTTTTTCCCCCTTCTTCCTGTTTTTCCCCTTCTTTTGTATTTTTCTCTTTTCCTTTCTTTCCTTATTCTATTTTTCCTTTATTCTCTTTTCTTTATTCTCTTTTTCCTTTTCTTCTTTTTCCTTTTCCTCTTTTTTCTTTTTCCTTTTTCCTGTCTTTCCCTTTTCCTATTTCCCTTTTCTTTTTTTCTTTTCCCTTCTATTTCCCTTTTCCCTCTGTCACTTGTGTGAGATGGGAAACAATACATCCTAATCAAAACATGTTTGTGGGTAGGCACTGTCTGTTCTGACAGGTGACAATCCTCTAATAGCAGGTAATTGCTGCAAAGCTAATGACTTGATTCTTTCTTACATTCTGATGTAAGCCCAGATATTACTATGGTTTTTTCCCCCACACCACATGTGGGATATTAGTTTCTGTTCACTTAATTAGCATTTAGGGTTTGACTGCTCCCTGGTGACACTACTCAAGAACAGAGATGGAGTAGTGCTTTTGGCTAAACACAGCATAGCTCCTCACTACTCCAAGGGAAGAGGGAAGATGCATCCTCTGAGCAAGGCTCCAGTTTGTTTTATTCATGACCAATATAATTTTTTCCTGGCTCTTTGATGCCATGGCAGGGGAGATGTTCTCTGGTGTAAAAAACCCTTTGTATTGTCTGGCTCTTTTCACTTTGTAATGTCTTACATCATGAAAACAGATCTAAGCACTGCGTAGTGGCAAACATAAGGTGGTGCAGCTGAATTTCTTCTCAGGGAAGGCAGCTGGCAATTTAATCCAAGTAGAACAAAAAGTGCTCACGGCTGAGCATCTGACTGAACTGGAGCTGAGCTGAGGCACTGGACTGAACTGGATTAACACAGCACTTTAATCTGGGACAAGAAAAGAGCACCAGACAACTGAGTACTCAGTGAGACAGTGAGAGAGAAGAATGGAAATGTGGCAGCAGAGAACACAGCTTCAGTCATCTGGAAATTATCTACAGAGATGAACTCTTCCCTCTGACCAAGCAGGAAGCAACTTCAGGCTTCAGGCTGGAGCTCCTACGAGTGGTGACATTCCAAACTCTTATTAGAAGCATAGGAGTCAACTGACAGAACAGAGCTGAAGGAATTGATTAAAATGATCACTGCCTACTACTGGGCATCAGATTGACGGTGGCAGCAGGCAATGCTGATGCCTACTTAGGCAGGCAGAGCATTGCCCATTAATAAGTCTAACTTTGGTCATTAGGATAGTTAAAGAGGTGTTGGGTTTAAAAAAGTAATTTCTGGCCTTCTGGAGGATAATGAAAGCAACAGCATTAGGTAGTGTGAATCTACTAAATGCAGACCTTGCAAGACAAACTCAATGACTACTCTCTTGATAGAACTGAGACATCACTGGATTGATTCAGGGCAGCAGCTATCATTTATTTGGGTTTTAATAGAGCATCTGACAGGAGCTGTCAAAAATTAACTCAGATTGCTGAGGGAACAAACATGTTCACATGGACTCACGTTAGCTGAAGAACTGTTAGCAGCAGATAATGAGAGGTGGCCATCTGTAAGGCTTGGGTTGGATACCCAGTCAGTGCCTGGGTTTGCTCAGGTTTTAATATCTTCTTAAATAATTTCTCAGGAAGGAAGAGGAAAAAAATCCACAACAGCCTCTTAATGAAATTTACAGTGAGGGACTTGTCAACAGCAGCAAGGATGGGCAAAATTTATGAGACCCTGCCTAAAGACTGGAATAATGGGCAGGAAATAAGATTCCACCTCTAAATACAGGCTAATTCTCCTAAGAAAAATTGTTCACAAACTCAGTAGAATGGAGAAACCCCAACAGCAGCACTGAAAATAGCCCAGAGGATTCAGCAGAGCAAAGAGAGTGCAGGTCTGCAATGAATTACATTAGCAAAGCAAGGCAGTGCCGGTATGAGATGAGGCTGCAGTGCACCCTGGCACTGAGGTGTAATCTTTGTCTAGCAAGCTGGCTTGGCTGCAGCTGGGGCTGGTGTTTTCATTGGCAGAAAGACTTGCAGAAATAAGGAAGAATTCAAGATGAGAGCTAAACCAGGGTTTAGGAAGAGGTTGCTGGATTGTTGTAAGTAGGTGTCTGGGCTTGTTAATAAAACAAAGTGCTTGGCAAAGAGATTATGAGAACAGAAAGTATCTGATGTACACTGGGTAGGTATAAGGGAATTAGGAAACTCTTAAGTGAAAGAGCATTGACTGAGGCAGTCTATGAGTAACATAAACACAGTAAAGGAGAGGAGGTTTCTAGGACTATATCTAAAGCCAAGAGGCCTCCTAGTGTGTCTGTAAGAAGACTCTTTGCAGTGTCACCTTGGATGATTTGGATCCTGTATGTGTTTAAGATTCGGATCCCTACCCCAGCTATGCTAACGCCTAAACCTGTGCCTTTAGAGGCAACAGGAAGGGAAAGGAAGAGATGCCATGGATCAGTTGTCACAAGTGCCCTAGAAGGGACAGGGTGAATCCTTCAGTCTGAGTAATAAGAGATGAAGTTAGGAAAAAGAATGCCAGCTCCAGATGAGTTCTTGCAGGTCCCCTCTCTGCGCTTCCACAGAGCGTGCCGCCTGGAAAACGTGACAAAGCCTGGATTGAAATCAAGAGTGGGGCAGATTTACTGCCCTCTTGTGCCTTGATAATTCTCCAGCTGCTGTCACTTTCTGTCTTTAGCAGAGGTTTGAAGAACACCCATCTAAAACGGGTGCAGATGGATATGTGCCACTGGCAATGCATTGTAGCTCCCAGCCGATCCCAGTCACAAAGACCTTGCTGTTCCCACTGAAAGCTAAGAAGAATAGGAAATGGGAGTGTTTGGGCTTGCTGTACCCCTGCCAGGGCCTGGCATCTGCCCATCAGCAATCTTAGCACAGTGACTGTCAGAAGGGAAGACTTTAGGGTGAGTAACCATTTGTAAGAAAATATAAAGCATATAATTTAATTCTAATTTATTCCTGTCTTGAGCAATTTTCCTGGGGACTGAAGCTACACCTTGGCAAACTCTTGCAAGACTTCTTTGCAGTGAGGGAGGCAGAGCCCTGGAGCAGGCTGCCCAGAGAGGTTGTGGAGTCTCCTTCTGTGGAGCCTTTCCAACCCCAGCTGGATGCATTCCTGTGTGGACTGCCCTGGGTGCTGCTGCTCTGGCAGGGGCTTGGACTGGGTGATCTCTGGAGGTCCCTTCCAACCTCCAACATTCTGTGACTGATTTCATAGACACTCCCAGAAACAAATTACATCAGTGCTCAGAACCTCACCCCGTTGGTAACCGAAAGCACTTTGGTCTTGTTAAAAGATGAGCTTTTGATGCCTCGATAAATGCAGAGTCACATTACAGGCTGCATCGGAGCGCCTGCGAGAGAGGCCTCGCTTGCTGCCGGTTACGTAACAGAGCCATTAAATGCAGATTATCTTTCCAAGGAGAGGCAGAGATTAATGACTCAAATGAAAATGATGAATTAAATGAGCCTGATCAGACACACTTACAAAATTAGCCAGCAAAGAGTTCTATAGAAAGTAAAAAATATCAGCAGTAGACTGCTGCAACCCAATTTGGAGCAGAGTTAGCAGTGCATACAAACAAACATCATCACAGCAGAGTGTTCCTACTAGAGTCTGAGCTTTTCTTTTTCCTGTCATATTCATAATGCAAAGCCTTAGCCCACACACAGGACCCTAGGCAAGAAAAAGGGTGACTGCTTTCTCCTAGATGGAGAACCGAGACTTGGACTGCTGGGTTCTGAGCCTCCGCTGTCTCTGTCTCCAGAGGGTCCTGGGGACTGCGGTGGGAGCTCCATGAGACTTCAGGCCAGATCAGTTATAAATGAAAGGCACTGATCTGCTCTCTGTCTTTAGGCAAATCATTTATCCTTAGCAGAACACAAGCCATTTAGTCTTTGCATAGTAGTCCTTTGCCCTCAAGGGATATTGCTAGGCCTGAGTGTTGAAAGATGGGGACGTTTCAAAGAGCCTTTAGTAGAAGCTGTGAGTATAAAGCTGTGTTGTTTTTACCTACTATAATGTGCAAGTGGGTGCTAACTTTCTCTTTGCACTCCCATTGCTTTATTCCTGCAGGGATCTGCTAGCAGATGTGCTCCTGTGTTGGCAGGGCTGCACTAAGACAGCTGTTTCCCAGCTTTGACTAATATTGACCCTGGAACAGAAATTCAGCACCTCCACAACCTCTTTATGTTCACAGAATCATAGAATGGTCTGGACCAGAAGGGTCATCCAGTCCAGCCTCCCTGCAGTCAGCAGGGACATCCCCAACTAGATCAGGCTGCCCAGAGCCCTGTCCAGCCTCACCTTGAATATCTCCAGGGAAGGACCCTCAACCACCCTCCCTGGGCAACCTGTTCCAGTGTTCCACCACCCTCATGGTGCAGAACTTGTTCCTCACATTCGATCTCAACCTGCGCTGTTCTAGTTTGAAGTCGTTGTCCTTGGTCCTGTCCCCGCAGGCCTTTGCAAGCAGTCTCTCTCCATCTTTCCTGTAGCCCCCTTCAAGTACTGGCAGGCTGCTAATAGGTCTTTCTGGAGCCTCCTCCAGGCTGACCACCCCAGCTCCCTCAGCCTGTCCTCATAGCAGATCTGCTCCAACCCCTGAGCATTTTTGTGTCCCTCCTCTGGACCCTCTCCATCAGGTGCATGTCCTTCCTGTTTTGAGGGCTCCAGAGCTGCACACAGCACTCCAGGTGAGGTGTCTCTCTAAAGGAGAGTAAAAAATGTTTCTATTAATATATGAATGGCAAAAGAAGAGGCAAGGACAGCCTCCACTCTTCACTGGATGCAGAGGGGAATATAGTAATGAAAGGTGAGGAAAAGACAGAGGTACTTAATACCTTCTTTGCCTCAATCTTCAACAGTGGGACAGGTGCTCTTCAGGACAACTGGCCTCCTGAACTGGCAGATGGAGCCAGGGACCAGTATAGTCTCCCTGTAATCCAGGAAGAAGTAGTAAGTAAGGGACCTGCTGAGACACTTGGATCCTCACAAGTCCATGGGACCAGATGGGATCCATCCTAGGTGATGATTCTCCAGAGCAGAGTGAAGTGGCAGAATCACCTCTCTGGCTCTGTTGGCCACACATCTTTGGTTGCAGCCCAGGCTGCCATTGGCCTTCCGTGCTGCAAGCTCACACTGCTCATGTCCAGCTTCTCATCCATCAGCACCCCCAGGTCCTTCTCCTCAGGGCTGCTTTCTATCCTCTCCTCCCCCAGCCTGTATGACAGTGAGGATTGTTCCAGCCCAGGTGCAGGACCCTGCACTTGCTCTTGATGAACTTTCTTCATGCAAAACGTTCTGCAAAGGAAACACTTTCAGTGCAAGAGGGACAGACCTTGTTTCTGGAGAGTTTCATGGGATGCCAAGAGTTCTGATGCATGTGCCAAGACAGTGCAGTACTGTGGCCCACAGCCTGGCCTGAAGCAGTTGCATTTCCACCTCCCCCATGTGAGCAGCTTGTCAGCTCAAGGGCTGCTCCGTGCCCAGGTGGCTGAGCTGCTGATGCCACTTCCTCTCCCTCGGCGCACACTCCTCGCCTGTCCCAGCCTCACTGGTTAACACAGTTGAGTGGCAACCGGACCTCACCTGGAGGGCTTTTGTGCCCAAAATCTTAGAGGGAAAAAGCTAAAAGGGAGATCTCCTTCTGCCTCCCAGCCTTGTTCAGCCTCCACACAGGCAGCCCTGGCTGCAAGAGCAGCAGCTCTGCAAAAATGCACAAACTGTCTCTTCAGTGGAGGCTGCCAAGGCGCCGTGCTGACACTCCTTCAATTACCATATCATCTGATAAATGACTGCACAGCTTTGTGGGATTCCTTTGGTGAGGGACATCGAGACACTGTCTCCACTAGACCTCTTCACTTAATTTATGTAAATCTCTGGAATCAGTCATATCCCCAGTATATGTTTCTGGAGCTCCATCCATCACCGTCGTGATGCCTTTATCTGGTGATGCTAATGCTACTGGCTCTGCCTCCAAAGCTAAAGGAAGATGTGAAAATTGATGGATAGAGGAACAGCTACTACCCTGGAGATTTCTTACTGGCCTGACAGGTATGGAGTGAATGAATTCAACAACACCCTGATTGTGTTTGCAATTACATTCTCCCTCCTTACTTTTATAACAATTCAGTATTTAGCATCAGTGCTGCAAAAGGTGGCTGTGAAGGAGCTGTGATCTATAACGCTCAAACCAGAGCCTGAACCACCAGTAATACACTTCCCGAAAATGTGCAGCAGAAATCACTGGAGAAAATGAAATGGATTCAGATGCTTGATCACTGGCAGAGGCAGTGGCCTTGGAGAAGGCAACTCTAGCAAGAAAGGAGCACACGAGACGGATGTGGGGCTGTGCTGGCTGCGGCACTCTTTAATTAACTCGGGTGCCCAACCTTCCTGGGTGCCTTCCAACGTGAGGGATTTTCCTTGGAGTTTAACAAGAAGATGGAGAGGACCCTGAGCAGTCTTTCTGGAACAGTTAAAGCATTCAGGGAAGGGATAAAGTGCTGTTGCTGTGATTCGTGGCTGCTGGCAGAGGGCTGGAAGAGGAGGCTTTAGCCTGCAGCTGGGCTGTGTTGCAGGGGAGCTTGTGTCCAGCACCCTCGAGAGACACAGGGCAGGCTGTGGCTGCTGCTGACATGAAAAGCAGCTTCTTTGGGCTGCCTTCCCTGAGTCCTCTGCTGCCTCTCTCCTCCCAGAAGTTCCTGCTGTTGGGCCATGCTGGTGGCTGGTGAGCCCTTGGCTGGGTGCACAGACATCCAGGATGATGTCTCATTGCCACAGGGCACCAGGGGGAGGTGGGCTGGCTGCTAGCTGTGTCTGTGCCCTGGCTTCCCAACCTCAGGACAACCATGGAGCTTGCCAAACACTCCAATGAGAAAGGTGACTGAGGTCTCTTTCTGCTGCAGAAAATATCAGTTACCTTTTTCTTCTGCTCTTCTGTTACTCCACTTCTGTTGCTGCTGATTCCCAGGAGCTGGTCTCCACAGCAGCCTGAGAAAGAGACCAGTGTGATGTGGGGGAGATGCCTACCAAACCTTTGTACATCCTCCCTGCAGAAAGAGAGGATAAAGAAATCCAAGAGCAGAGCAGCTCTTCCAGAGTCGTGGTGCTCTGCTTCAAGCCAGGGGATCCTTGCAGAGCAGCACTAATTCCAGTGGGCAGTGATCTCATGGGGAGAGCAGCGCTGCCTGATCAGAGGAACACTTCAAAGCACTATCAAAATTATGATAATTCCTTCATTTAAGAACTCTTTCTGGCTTCCTATCAAAGACTGTGCTTCCACTGTTGCCATGCAAGTGTTGTTATAGATAGCTTTAAGCTTTCATAGTGGCCCAAATAAGCTGATACTGTTCTGCGTGCTCCCTCTGAGCCAAGAAACTTCTGCTCACAGGCAGTTCTCACATGATGGTCACAATCTTTAGCTCAGGTTTCTTGTCTAATGTAGTCCAACTTCATCCTATGGTCATTTTGAAGTCCTTAATTGAATATTTCTTGCTCCAGAGCCTCTATGAAAGACTCAAGTCCTCCTTGAGGGCTCCCATGCAAGGGCAACAAAGTTGGTGAGGGGTCGGGAGCACAGTCCTGTGAGGAGAGGCTGAGGGAGCTGGGGTTGCTTAGACTGCAGAAGAGGAGGCTCAGGGGAGACCTTCTTGCTCTCTACAACTCCCTGAAGGGAGGTTGTAGCCAGGTGGGGGTTGGTCTCTTCTGCTAGGCACCCAGCACCAGAACAAGAGGACACAGTCTCAAGCTGTGCCAGGGGAGGTTCAGGCTGGGTGTTAGGAGGAAGTTCTTCCCAGCAAGAGAGATTGGCCATTGGAATGTGCTGCCCAGGGAGATGGTGGAGTCACCATCACTGGAGGTGTTTAGGGAGAGCCTGGATGAGGCACTTGGAGCCGTGGTTTAGTTGATTAGATGGGGATAGGTTGGACTTGAAGGTCTTTTCCAACCTGGTCCTATTCTATTCTATTCTATTCTATTCTATTCTATTCTATTCTATTCTATTCTATTACAATACCAATGAATGCTGCTGCTGCTCCATGGCAAATTGAAAGGTAAGTTCTTTGGGCTAATCTTCAAGGACAGGAATTCACCTGTTGTGAAAGGCAGAGGAGCAAAACTGAGTGAACCCATTGGATATTTATAACCTAAACTGAGCAGCACTTGGTGAAGGCCACGGGGTCAAGTGCAAGCATTCCAAGGGACAGCATATGCCATCGTGGCTGATGACTTACTGCCTCTTCAGATGATACCAAACTGTGACTGCAGTTGTTAAAGTGTTCCCAGGGATGTGCATTGCCAGACCCAGTTCCCCAAAGGAAAGTTATCTGCCTGGAAGAACAATCTTTGAGAGCACTTCCTCATAAGCACCAGACACAAGCATTGTCCTGCAAGCAAAGATGGCAAAGCAAGAGTTAAGAGAGAGTAATATTTCTTAGAGTGTAATCAGGGACACTGAGCAAAAGGCAGACTAATCTTCTATCAAATAACTCTGATCCAGGGTAATGACACTCCTCCAGACCCCTGTTTTCCCTCAGCTCTCTGTACTTTCTGCAAAGAACCAAGATCCTCAGGTTTTAAGTATTTCCTTCTTCCCTGTAGAAAGGCTTTTGTGAAAACAAACCTCGAGCCTTGCAGCACTCCAGCATTAAACTCTCACTTCCTATTATTAGCATAATTGAACAAGCTGATGTCACAGAGCCTATGGACACATTCTTCTGACACATCCCAGGCACTCTAAGAGCACATCCTGCACGGTTTTTCCCCACAGGATCCATTATTCTCTCTTCTTTCTTTGTCTCTGCAACTCTAGGGCTCCACCAGAACAGTTTTCAAAGGGATTGCTCTCTGCATCTTGTTGGGCAAAACAATCCTGGCTTTCAAAAGAACTCAGTGGGCATTGTCCTAATTCCTTTCCCCTCAGGTTAATTGTAAATGTCTCTTTATTCTCTGAAAGCAGAGGCAGGCCAAGCTGCCAGCACCCAAGTTCATTTTCATGCATTAAATGTGGTGAGTTTTGAGGCGCTTGCCCGATCGATTCTGATTAAATGATCAGTCCCAACAACGAGGAGCAGGCAAAATAAGTGGTAGCTCTGAACTGCAACATTTTTGACTGCTACAGATACAATCAATTGAAGGAAACAGTGAGGAAAAACAATGAGTGATTGAAATACTGCTCAAGAATCACAGAGCGCTAGGGGTTGGAAGGGACCTCCAGAGATCAGCCAGTCCAACCCTCCTGCCAGAGGGCAGGCCACGCAGGAACAGGTCCAGGATGGCACAGCATCAAAACCACAAGTGGAAGAACTTCCAACCTAGAAAGCAGGGCCCCTGAGCTTTACAGATCAAATCTGAGTGGCCCTCCCCTCTCAGGCATTTCCAATGATGCCCCTGCATGACACCACATGAAGGACAGCCCACACTGTCTGTTCAGTTCTACAGAGTCACAGAATCAGCCAGGTTGGAAGAGACCTCCAAGAGCACCAAGTCCAACCAATCACCCAACCCTATCCAATCAACCAGACCATGGCACTGAGTGCCTCATCCAGGCTCTTCCTAAACACTTCCAGGGATGCTGAACCCACCACCTCCCTGGGCAGCACATTCCAAGGGCAATCTCTCTGTCTGGGAAGAACTCCTCTCTAAGATCAAGCCCAAACTTCCCCTGGCACACCTTGAGACTGTGTCCTCTTGTTCTGGTGCTGCTTGCCTGGGAGAAGAGACCAACCCCCACCTGGCTGCAACCTCCCTTCAGGGAGTTGTAGAGAGCAAGAAGGTCTCCCCTGAGCCTCCTCTTCTCCAGGCGAAGCAACCCCAGCTCCCTCAGCCTCTCCTCACAGGGCTGTGCTCGAGACCCCTCCCCAGCTTTGTTGCCCTTCTCTGGACACCTTCCAGCACCTCAACATCTTTCCTAAACTGAGAAGCCCAGAACTGGACACAGGACTCAAGGTGTGTCCTAAGCAGTGCTGAGTCCAGAGCAGAATGACTTCCCTGCTCCTGGTGGCCACATCAAGGACCTGGATGGCAGCTGTGATGGAAGGGCAGGGAAGCAGTCACTCCAGTGATGATCTCTGGCCACAGAAGAGCACGCTTTTATCAAGCACAGGTGATTCTCAGCACAATGGGATTTAACTGCCTAACATTCCAGGTTGGTTTGGGAATACATCCTTCCTGACATCCTTACCTGAGTGGCAGTCTTAAGATATTTAACTAAGCCTCAACAAACCCCAGCACTGCTACAAACCCCTCCACACCAACAGGCACAGTAACAGAGCAACTCTCAAGCTTGTCTGCAAGAAAGTGCTACTCAAGAATCAAACTTCACATTCTCCATCACATGGTGCAGAAGGAAGCCAATGAGATAAATCAGAGCCTGCAGTGCCAAAGGAAGGTGCTTGGAGGATCAGTGTGCCTATACACTGCCAAAGTACAGCACCAGGCTTTTGTCCATCCAGATCAACGATGCACAACCTGAGAGTGAGCAGGGTGTGAGGTGGCAGAGTTAGATGTTGGAGGTGAAGTACTTTAAGAAGTAGCAGAACTCATGATGGAATGTGCCATAGTGCACTGGGAGGCCTCACCCCAAGCACTGTGTGCAGCTCTGGGACCCTCACTGCAAGAGAGATCTTGAGGTGCTGGAGCAGGTCCAGAGCAGAGCAACCAGAGTGGGGAAGGGAATGGAGGGAGATGAGGAGAGGTTGAGGGAGCTGGGGGGGGGGTTCACCCTGGAGAAGAGGAGGCTCAGGGGGGACAACACTCTCTGCAAGTCCCTGAAGGGAAGTTGTAGTCAGGTGGGGGTCAGGTTCTTGTGCCAGGACAAGAGGGCATGGGCTGAAGCTGTGCCAGGGGAGGGTTAGGTTGGATGTCAGGAAGCACTTCCTGATGGAAAGGGGAATGAGAGACTGCCTCTGGAGGTGCGTAAGGCCAGATTGGATGTGACACTCAGTGCCATGGTCTGGTTGGTGTGGTGGGGTTAGGTCACAGGTCTGTCCCACAGGTCTGTCTGTCCCAGCTACAATAAGTCTGTGATTCTGTGAAGCAGGTGAGGGGAGATGAATATCAATCATGATCTTTCAAGTTTATAGGAGATTATTGAATCTCAGCTTGATGTAGCACGAATGCAAAGACGACAGACTTCACACTTGTTGTGCCTGTGCCACAGCTTGTGGATAGAACTCTTTGGAGCTTGGATGATGTTACCCAAATGTGAAAACAGGAAGCTCACATTTCTGATCAGGCTACTCCAATGTTGTTGATTTGCCTAAGTGACATTAATTGAATAACTCCACATATTGAATGATTCAGAGTTTCCACATCAACCCCCTGCACCCCATTCCCTCTCAGCTGAGCACTCAGAACTAGCCACACAAAGCACTCATGATCCTTTGGTTCACTGCTGGTCACTTTGAGCTGTGACATAGGCAGGGGTTGTCTTTATTTTGAAATAGTTAGGCATGAGGTGGTCTCTGTTCCTGCCTCTCCAGGAAACAGCAAGATACACAACAAATTATCTGGCTTTTATTTGGTTAGTGCAGAGAAAAAGTGTGTGCATTCGCCATGGCAACCTCACTTTCTTCAGTAGCACCTGGCGTATCTTTGAGCCACTCATCTTAATGGAATATATTTGCTCATTTAAGCTCTGAATGCACTGAAAATTGCATCAGGCACAGGATAGGACACTGGATCAAGGTGAGACACTCAGCTCGGCCTCCATTTTCCCCACTAATAGGCTGGCTGTTCCTTTTTGAATACAATAATATCACTGAGCCTCTGCTTCTCTCCCTGTCATTGCTCTGTCTCTCCTTATCAGATGGTGCTTTTGTTGTGCTTAGGGACTTCAGCTCCTCCTGATGCTCATGCAGCTCCTACCAGGATGGGATCCAGCCATTGTGAGTGGCCTTCTCATAGCATGCCTGACCACTGATGGGTGGAGGCAAGCCAAGAAACTACTGCCAGCAATTATTGATAACCACCTTTGGGGTGGCATCCATTGATTGATCCATGGCCAATGTTACCAGGATGAGCTTCAACAAGGCCAAGTGCCAGGTCCTGCACTTGGGGCACAACAACCCCAAGCAAAGCTCCAGGCTTGGGGCAGTGTGGCTGGAGAGCTGCTGGCAGAAAGGGACCTGGGGGTGCTGATGGACAAGCAGCTGAAGAGGAGCCAGCAGTGTGCCCAGGGGGCCAAGAAAGCCAAAGGCCTCCTGGCTGGGATCAGCAATGCTGTGTCCAGCAGGAGCAGGGAGGGGATTGTCCCCTGGCACTCAGCTCTGGGCAGGCCACACCTCCAGTGCTGTGTCCAGTGTTGGTCACCTCAAGACAAGAGAGCTGTGGAGGTGCTGGAGCCAGGGCAGAGGAGGGCAAGGAAGCTGGGAAGGGCCTGGAGAAGAAATCTGATGAAGAGCAACTGAAGGAGCTGGGGATGGTTAGTGTGAAAGAGAGGAGGCTGAGGGGAGACCTCCTGGCTCTCTACAGCTCCCTGCAAGGAGGTGGTGGAGAGGTTGGTGCTGGTCTCTGCTCCCAGGTCATTAGTGACAGAAGAAGAGGGAATGGCCTCAAACTGCCACTGGGGATGCTCAGACTGGACATGAGGAAAGGTTTTTTTCATGCAAGAGTGGTCAGGGCTTGGAATGTGCTGCCCAGGGAGGTGGTGGAGTCCCCAAGGCTGGCTGTGTTTGCAGGTGGTTTGGCTGTGGTGCTTGGGGCTGTGGTTTGGGGGTGAGCCTTGCAGAGCAGGGCTCTGGGCTGGACTTGGTGATCCTGAGGCTCTTTCCCAAGCTGAGTGTTTCTGTGGTTCCCTGATACTGCCTTTTCACCACAGTCCCCAAGCCTGGCTGTGTTTGAAGGTGCTTTGGATGTGGGGCTGTGGTTTGGGGGTGAGCCTTGTAGAGCAGGGTTCTCATTCTTTTCCAGCCTGAATGTTTCTGTGATTCTTTGAAGCTGAAGAATCGCCTAAGGGACATCAGATCAGGAAAGCAGGGCCTGGGAAGCAGCTGTGGAGGTAAATTGTCTGATGGCTTAGGCTCATCCATAGTCATGGCTGCCTAAAACAGCTCTGGAATTCTGCAAAGAAAATAAAAAGGCACAAAAATGTTGCTACTTGTGCTAACAACTGAAATGGATGGCTCAGAAATTAAACCAAAGCTTACAACTGTGATGAGCAATGATATCCTCAGAGTAAGAGAAATGGACAGCAAGTTCTGCATGGCACAGCAATGTGCCCTGGGGGCCAAGAAGGCCATTGGGGTCCTGGGCTGCATTCAGAGGAGTGTGTCCAGCAGATTCAGGGAGGTTCTCCTCCCCCTCTGCCCTGCTGAGACCTCACCTGGAATATTGCATCCAGCTCTGGACTGGATGAGAGGGAGAGGGATCTGCTGGAGAGAGTCCAAGGGAGGGCTACAAGGATGATTAGGGGATCTCCAGAGGTCCCTTTCAACCCTTTACATCCTGGGATCCTGTGAATTACGCATCCAATTGCAGAGTGCCATACTGCAGAGAGCATGCTGCAGGCTTTGGCAGGAGCTGCTCTTTGGCCTTTTTTCCTTTGTTTTGATACAGCTTTGTGGATTCTGTGCACTGCAACTGCTTACATCCTGAGGATATGGGACAGGATTGCACCATTGGACATGAAAGGCCCCACTGCTGCCCTTGCCCTGCTACAGGGCACATAGTGCCTAGGAGGGAGGATCACTCTATTGTTTCTTCCCTCTATGAAGCAATTAAATTTCCTTTTCTGTACAATGAGAGCCACAACCTCCTGCCAGTCCTCACTGAGGCCTTTGGGGATTGCTAGAATGTCCATATTTACTCCTTTTTGTATCAATATATAGCAAGGATAAAGTCTCTCTCCTTGGATCTAAGTTTGCACACGTGCATGTGTCAAGCCAGGACTCTAGAATGGACAAGGGCTAATCAGCCATGGGGTTAAAAATGAACACAGCTTCCAAAGACAGCAAACACTACACATAAAATGTCAAAACAAAACGTTAGCTCCAGACAGGGATCTGCTGGAGAGGGTCCAGTGGAGGGCTACCAGGATGAGCAGGAGATTGGAGCACTGCCTGGTGAGGAGAGGCTGAGGGACCTGGGGCTGTTTAGTCTGGAGAAGAGAAGACTTAGAAGGGATCTGATCAATGTCTATCAATAGCTGAGGGCTGGGGGTCAGGAGGGAGGGGACAGGCTCTGCTCACTTGTGCCCTGGAATAGGACAAGGAGCAATGGATGTAAGCTGCAGCACAGGAACTTCCACCTCAACAAGAGGAAGAACTTCTTTACTGTGAGGGTTCCAGAGGCCTGGAGCAGGCTGCCCAGAGAGGTTCCATCCCTTTCTGGATGTGTTCCTGTGTGACCTGTGCTGGATTCTATGCTCTGGCAGGAGGGTTGGACTGGAAGATCTCTCTGGGTCCCTTCCAACCCCTGGGATTTGTGATCTCATTGTAAATGGAAAACAAAAAAGATTTGCTGTGTACACAAAGATATAGAATAAGACAGCAGTTTCCCCAAAGGATATGTGAAAGGGAAAGCCAGCAATGTAGATCAGGCAGTGTTAGTAATTCTATTAGCGTGTGCATTCCTTTTTGTGTTAATGAGAGGATAAGAGGGATGCTCCTTGAGGTAGGATCACATTTTCCCTGTAGAATGAGGAATTATGACTACAGCTCTTTAACTGGATACCCTCAGGAGGTGTGAGCTTAAGCCCTCTCACATCAGAAGATCATGGCAGGAGTGGTGCTGGAGCAGTGGTGGCAAAGAGGAAGAGAGGAGGCAGTGAGAGGAGGGCTATATTCTTGATTTAAAGGGAATATTCCACATTGGATCAGACAAGACAGGCCTGGAGCTGAAGTCCAATGCTACTCTATAAATTTCTGTACATTTCTGACACAGGCTTTAGCATTTGGTTCAAATATTGTGCTTGCTGCAGTGCTCTCTTGCATGGATTGAGTATACTTTTAGAAAGGGGAACATCTGAGTTTTCATAGAATCACAGAATCCACCAGGCTGGAAAAGACCTCAGAGATCATCAAGTCCAACCTATGACCTAATCCCTAACACCTCCTGACAACTAAGCCATGGCTCCAAGTGCCACATCCAAGCCTTTCCTGAACACCTCCAGGGACAGTGACTCCACCACCTCCCTGGGCAGCACATCCCAATGGCCAATCTCTCTTGCTGGGAAGAACTTTCTCCTCACCTCCAGCCTAAACCTCCCCTGGCACAGCTTGAGACTGTGTCCTCTTGTTCTGGTGCTGGGAGAATAGACCAACCCCCACCTGGCTTCAGCCTCCCTTCAGGGAGTTGTAGAGAGCAAGAAGGTCTCCCCTGAGCCTCCTCTTCTCCAGGCTAAGCAACCCCAGCTCCCTCAGCCTCTGCTTGCAAACGCTGTGCCTGTTGCACATATCCATTGCATTCCCTACTCCTGGATGGCAGTTTGCTTCTAACTGAGCTGGTCTGCAATTTTATGTTGGGGGTAATTTCAACCCACCACACATGGTAAATCTGTTAGGCATGCCAGCTCCCTCCTTCACCATGGGCTACCCCAGCTGACCTAACCTTTCAACCACATAAGGGAGAGCACAAGCTCTGGTGGGCAGAAAGCAGGCAGCCAGAGCGCTCTGAGAGCCATCTTGCCCTTAGCCAAGTGGGAAGCCAGCAGCCCTGACAGCTCCACGTTTGCACGGCTGATGGTCATGCAGTTCCTTTGCCAGAAGAAACCACTCTTGGCTGAAGCACCACCCAGCTTTCCAAACCCCATTTTGACTGCTTCCTCTGTCCTGCTTTTCCTCTGTAGGACGGATTCTTGGTATGGGCTGCACCAGAGTTCAGAAATTGTGGTCCCCACGGGCAAATAACAGCACAGAGAACAGGGAGGGGGCAGAGAGAAAGTGCCTGTGGATCCCAGCAGGTGAAATGGGGAATGGGTTAGCTTGCAAACCTCTCCCTTTCGAGCTGCTCAGCTATTTCCACCATCAGATGAGACTTCACCTACATCTCAGACTTGAGCATAGTCCAGACTGACCTGAGTCAGGCTGAGGTCTGAAGAGCAAGGCTATGGCCAGGGAGTGCCAGAGGTGGGCAGGATTTGGCTCTGGCAGCATTCTGCCGACGTGACTGTAAATGCAGCTCTTCAGTGGCCACTGTGATATATATAAATGGAGAAAAAGTGGAGAAGAGAGAATTAATTCATCGTACAGTGAGGCAGAAAACTCACATCTGTCCTTTCTACAAGCCAGTACACCCCATTTATTAATGCTGTTCTCTGCACTGCCGAGTCGAGGCAATTAACTTCCCCTGAGTGGCTTCCCTGGTGCGAGGGGAGCCAGGCAGTGTGTTTGTCATGGGCACATATTGATTGCTTCTTAAAAACACTCCCAAATAAATGGCATCATTTTCAGCGTGCTACAGACTGGGAGATAAACACCTGGCCGCCAGAATTATTAAGGGATGGACTTAATCCTCAGAATTCCGTGACCAGAACACCCCTCAAAATGTAAACAACTGAAAGGCAGTTGTGGATAAACCAAGATTTGCTTCCTTTAGCCTGCAAATTGAGGTCCAGTTTCAAATCCCTAGGTGCTTCTGCACCCCAGAGAAAAAGGAAAAATAATAGTCATAGTAAAAAAGACCAAAAAGGAGCCCTTCGGGTGTGCAAGCATTAAGAGCATCAGATTCTCTGAGCGAGACAACCACGTGCAGCTCACATCTGAGATTAAAATCCACTAGCCCGAAGGCACCTATTTGTATAAAAGATATTTAGGTCATTTCAGTGCCCATTCTTTGTGTTTTGATGTGGAAAAATATGTAATACTAGCTTTTATGTAAAGCTTTTATGTAAATGCCTTCGAGTTAACTCTCCTTCCTCCCTCCCTCCTGAAGGCTTTCAATCTAGCTCGCGCCTGCTGCAGTCTGAGCTGGAAGCACAGAAAGGGTTCCAAATGAAGGACTGGCAGAGCTTTCAAAGCAAAGGCTGTGCTCAGTACACTGCAAATGGGATGATTAAGATGCATTGTCACCTCCAACGTTTTAGGAAGATCTGGCCTGCTTCCTTTGAGCCTCCTTACCCAAATTTTATTTACCCTGATATTTTCCACGTTGAACAGATGGTGAATCAACCTTCCGAGGGGAAGGCTGGCTGGGCTTCTCAGAAAGGGTTTAAACAATAAATAAAAGGGTGGATAAAGTGCACCACCACGGAGAGGCTGTGTGAGCAAACGCAAAGCAGAGCACAGCTAAGATTAAACACAGACAAGTGGAAGCTGCATCTGACAGGAGCAAGGAAGCAGCCAAGGTAAAACACCACAGGTGTTTGCATACAGACGGCCAGACTCTGCCAACCCTTCTGACGCTCCACGGTGCCTTACCCTGCAGGTTGCTGCTGGAAGCAGGAGTCAGAGGCTTGCCAGCAGCAGGAAGATCTTTGGCAGAGCACTTCTGCCGAGCTGGAAGAGCAGGGACGGCACCGCAGAGCTGATCTGTGCAGGAGCAGACAAGTTGCAGTGTGCTCGTCCAACCCTTTGGACTTTAATCCCATTCAGGTGGCCTTTCTTTGCTCAAGAGCTTCTCTGAGGATGCAAAGTTATGCTAAAGAAATCTGAATTCCGAATGCCATTTGAGTGAGCAGCACATGAAAGAGGTAATTTAGGATCAAAGCCAGGAGGAAATGTTGTTCTAGAGGGTGAGAGAGGCAGTCCGAAGAGTGAGGTCAGGCTGATGGAGATGGCAGTAACAGTAAAAGAGCAGAGGCCATAGGACCAAAATAACATAACATAAAATAAAACAATAATAGAACATCAAATAATATAATACTACAAAACAAAAACAACAACAAAAAAAACCCAAACCAACCAAACAAAAACCCAAGCCAAGTGGAGATTCTTAAACCAAAATATTAGGCAAACAAACGAGAATGTCTGAATACAGAAAGCCATGGAAGAAATTGCCTCTGAGCAAAACATCACAAAGGTGTGAAATAAAACAAAGGAAAAGTAACAGAAGGCAAGATAATACAATAATAATACAATAATAATACAATACACCAGGTTGGAAGAGACCTTCAAGATCATTGTGTCCAACCCATCAAACAATCCAACCCACCCAACAACTAGACCATACAGCCAAGCACCCCATCAAGTCTTCTCCTGAACACCTCCAGTGAAGGTGACTCCACCACCTCCATGGGCAGCCCATTCCAATGGGCAATCACTCTCTCCGTGTAGAACTTCTTCCTAACATCCAGCCTAAACCTGCCCTGGCGCAGCCTGAGACTGTGTCCTCTTGTTCTGGTGCTGGCTGCCTGGGAGAAGAGGCCAACCTCTGCCTGGCTACAACCTCCCTTCAGGTAGTTGTAGAGAGCAAGAAGGTCACCCCTCAGTCTCCTCCTCTCCAGGCCAAGCAACCCCAGCTCCCTCAGCCTTTCCTCATAGGGCTTGTGTTCCAAACCCCTCACCAGCTTTGTTGCCCTTCTCTGGACACGTTCCAGCAAGTCAACATCCTTCCTAAACTGAGGGGCCCAGAACTGGACACAGGACTCAAGGTGTGGCCTAACCAGTGCAGTGTACAGGGGCACAATGACCTCCCTGCTCCTGCTGGCCACACTGTTCCTGATGCAGGCCAGGATGCCATTGGCCTTCTTGGCTGCCTGGGCACACTGCAGGCTCATGTTCAGCCTACAATCAACCAGCACCCCCAGGTCCCTCTCTGCCTGGCCGCTCTCCAGCCACTCTGACCCCAGCCTGTAGCACTGCCTGGGGTTGTTGTGGCCAATGTGCAGAATCCGGCACTTGGATGTGTTCAATCTCATGCCATTGGACTCTGCCCATCTGTCCAGCCTGTCGAGGTCCCTCTGCAAAGCCTCCCTGCCCTCCAGCAAATCAACTGCTGCCCCCAGCTTGGTGTCATCTGCAAATTTACTGATGATGGACTCAATGCCCTCATCCAGATCATCAATAAAGATGTTGAAGAGCATGGGGCCCAGTACTGATCCCTGGGGCACACCACTAGTGACAGGCCGCCAGCTGGATGTGGTGCCATTCACCACCACTCTCTGGGCTCAGCCCTCCAGCCAGTTCCTAACCCAATGCAGTGTGCTCCTGTCCAAGCCACGGGCTGCCAGCTTGGCCAGGAGTTTGCTGTGGGGAACGGTGTCAAAGGCCTTGCTGAGGTCCAGGTAGACCACATCCACAGGCCTCCCCACATCCACCAGGCGGGTCACCTGATCATAGAAGGAGATCAGGTTGGTCAGGCAGGACCTGCCCCTCCTAAATCCATGCCGGCTGGGCCTGAGCCCCTGGCCATCCTGTAAGTGCTGTGTGATCGCACTCGAGATGACCCGTTCCATAATCTTGCCTGGCACTGAGGTCAGGCTGACAGGCCTATAATTCCCTGGCTCATCCAACTGGCCCTTCTTGTGGATGGGCACCACGTTAGTCCAGCTTCCAGTCTTCTGGGACCTCTCCAGTGAGCCAGGACTGCTGAAAAATGATGGAAAGTGGCTTGGACAGCTCATCTGTCAGCAATCTCAGCACCCTAGGATGGATCCCATCCGGTCCCATGGCCTTGTGGGGGTCCAAGCGGCTCAGTAGATCTCTAACTTCCTCTTGGAGCAGTGGGAAACTATGCAGCTCTCTGGCTCCTTCTGCCAGCTCTGCAGGCCAGCTGTCTGGAAGACGTTCTGCCCTGCTAGTGAAGACTGAGGCAAAGAAGGTGTTAAGTCCCTCTGCCTTTTCCTCATTCTTTGTTACAACGTTCCCCTCCGTGTCAACCAAGGAGTGGAGGTTGTCCTTGCCCTTCTTCTTGCTATTGATGTATTTATAGAAGGACTTTTTGTTGTCCTTCACAGCAGAGGCCAGTCTAAGTTCTAAATGGGCTTTTGCCTCCCTAATTTTCTTCCTGCACAACCTAGCAACATCCCTAAACATTCTGTAGGTTGCCTCCCCTTTCTTCCAAAGATGATACACCCTCTTTTTTTCCCTAAGTTCTATTAAAAGTTCATTGCCCATCCAGGCTGGCCGTCTGCCCCGGTGGCTCATCTTCTGGCACACTGGCACAGCCTGTTCTTGCACCTTCAATAGTTCTTCCTTGAAGTAGGTCCAGTTCTCCTGGACCCCTTTGTTTTTGAGGGCTGATTCCCAAGGAACCTTCTGAATTAGTTCCTTGAGTAGCCTGAAGTCTGCCCTCCTGAAGTCCAGAGTGGAGGTCTTCTTGCTGCCCCTCTTGGCTTGGCTGCATACTGAAAACTCTATTATGTCGTGGTCACTGGTGCCTAAACACCCTCCGACCACCACATCACCCACCAGCCCTTCCCTGTTGGTGAAGAGGAGGTCAAGCATAGCCTTACCCCTGGTAGGCTCACGCAGCACCTGGGATAAGAAGCTGTCCTCCATGCACTCTAAGAACCTCCTAGACTGCCTCCTCTCTGCTGTGTTGAGATCCCAACAGATATCAGATCTGGCTAAACCAAATGGAAGACAGAAGCAGAAAGCTCAGGTGTGGAAATGACCACCTCTGGAAATGCAGAAAAAGGCAGTTACTGGCAGAGAGCCCAAACTGGATGTGTGATAGTGGTGGGTAGAAGCCTGAGCAGTTTCTGGCACCAGAGAGCCCCTGCAGGGTCTGGGCAAACTGCGGTGCTCCTAGCTACAGCTCTCGGTGCACCCAGAAAAGGCACTGGCCAGGATGGGCTTCGCAGGCAGCTCCTCCAGGCTGAACTCCCTGAAACCTGGACGGAGCTTGAAGCTGCAGTGCTGCTGGCCATTCACTGGGGTGGAGGCTTCCAACGAATCCAGCAGTCAGTGAATGAAAACCAAGTACAGCCAGGCGGTTGCTAGCACAAACATCGTCAGACAGAAGTCTCTGGCTCGCTTAGAGCTGCCTGCCGGTGCGCTCGAGGGGCCGGCGTGCGCTGGGGGCTGGGCAGAGAGCACAAAGCGAGTCCCGCTGCCTCACGGAGCTCTAAACGCAGCACAGATCTGGATCCCTCTTGACAAACGGCTGTTTGGGGAACGTTTTCAGTGACCACAGGAAGTGCTGGTTGCAAGAAAAGAGAAGTGGGTCTTGTAAAACACAGGACACTGTGCTGCTGAACTGCATCCAGACATGCCCATTGGTTTGCCCAATGGTTTGGTTTAAGAGTCTTTGCTTGTTTTGTTTTGGGGTTCTGTTTGTTTGGGTATTATTATTATTATTATTATTATTATTATTATTATTATTATTATATTTTAAATTTTATTATTATTACTATTTTATTTTAATTTATTTTATTCCTGTTGGGGTTGGACTGGATGATCTCTCAAGGTCCCTTCCTTCAAGCCCTGCCTGGATGTGTTCCTGTGTGATCTGCTCTAGGTGTTCCTGCCCTGGCAGTGGGGTTGGACTGGATGATCTCTCAAGGTCCCTTCCAGCCCCTAACATTCTGTGATTTCAACCTCATATGCACTGTGATACTGTGAACATTGGAAACTGATGTGATGTGACTTGGGATTGTCCCTCCTTAGGGAATTGTTACCCCCGGGGTGAGAATGAACAACTCAGGCAGGAAATCTCCAATAGATCCAGCTCTGGAAGTTGGAGAATCTGCTGCTCACAGTTTCCTGCTCTGTCTTTCTGCCAGAGGTGGTTGGTATTAAGATGTCAAGCCAGGAGCTCCAGAGGCCAAGTTATGGGTTCACTTTTAATCAAGCCTGATTGGTAATCCCTGGTGAAGTGTCAGGTTAAGCAGTGATGAAGATGGTCTTAAACCACCTCAGCTATTAGCTTCGTTGCAAGAGGGGCAGAGCTTTCACAGTTACTGACCCAGTGCATGTTTGAAGTGATTGAAGTCCATATGAATTGGAATCACACCAACAGAAGATAATAAATAATCTTTGCAAGAAAGGGACTAACATAAGGCTCACACAGTATGAAAACTACCCTGGCAGGGCACTCCTGGAACTGTGTGATAGCCTCATGCAAATCTCTGCACAAAGTCACTGAAACCCAGAACTCAACCCCGAGTTTTTCACATCTGCCTTTGTAACTGAGTGGTTATTGACTGTATCAGTGCTGGTAACAGTTTGCAAAGAAAGCATTAAAAAGACTTCTTATCTTCTTTCTGATTCAGGGCAGAGAAAATGCTTTCAAATGGCAGGAAAATGCTGAGGATGTAAATACATTAATGTTGCAGGGCTGGGCTAGGAGGCTGTTGTACATAGCCTGCTGGTAATCAGACTGACTCTGTAGTGCATCTGTTTCTGGCTCTTCATTCTTAAAGATGGATATTGCAGACAAACTTTCCACCTTCTGGTTAATGTTACTTTCCCTCCTTTGTTTTTTGTGCTTTGCTGCTTCTATTCATTTCATGCTTCTCTTTCCATCTCACCCCCATCAGTCCCTTCCTTCTCTCTAGTCATTTTTCTTCCTTCTGTTCTCCTTTCAGCAACTTTTCTTTCTTCTTTGCAGTGACTCTCTTTTCATCACAAGAGAAATCTGGGAGAAAAATAGTCAAGGAGTGCTTGCTCTGCCTCACTAGCAGAAAGTGGCTGTCAGAGCAGCCCATCCGTGGAGCTCCTGAGGTGCACACTGACTTCCTTTCCCTGTTACATATTCTCACATCACAGATTCATTTTTTGTTTCTTTCCAGGCAGCCTTAGCATTAGGATTCATCTTCCCCTCTCCTGCATATCTTCTCTAACAAACACCTTCTCTATCTCTTTTTATAGGTTGTCCTCCTACATCATTCTTTGGGTTTTCTTCAGGGTGGAATGTGAAGGCCTCCTCCAGCTGTGAGTGAATAGAATAGAATAGAATAGAATAGAATAGAATAGAATAGAATAGAATTGAATTGAAATTGAATTGAATTGAATTGAATTGAATTGAATTGAATTGAATTAACCAGGTTGGAAAAGGCCTTTGAGATCATCCAGTCCAACCTATCACCCAACACCATCTCATCAACTAAACCGTGGCACCAAGCACCCATCCAGTCTCTTCCTAAGCGCCTCCAGTGATGGTGACTCCACCACCTCCCTGGGCAGCACAGTCCAATAACCAATCTCTCTTTCTATGAAGAACTTCTTCCTAACATCCAGTCTTTTACCTCCGGTAGTGTATGGTTTGGTATCATTTCAGGCAGAAAACAGCTGACAGGACCATTGCCTGATACTAGAATGGGTGAATCCATTGATGGACTATTCCATCTAAGTATGCAATGATGAAGGTAGTGGAATATCTTTCTCATGAAGGGAGCCTGAGGGAGCTGAGGGCTCTGGAGTTTGGAGAAGAGGAGCCTGAGAGGTGACCTCATTGCTGGTGATCAAGATGTGCAGGGGGGTGCCCAGAGGCTGGGGCCAGGCTCTGCTGGGGGATGCCCAATGCCAGCACAAGGGGCAGTGGTGGAAGCTGAGGCAGAGGAAGTGCCATGGAAAGAGGAGGAAAATGTTTTCCCTGTGAGGGTGCCAGAGCCCTGGAGCAGGCTGCCCAGGGGGGTTGTGGAGTCTCCCCCTCTGGAGCTATTCAAGCCCTGCCTGGATGTGTTGCTGTGTGACCTGCTCTGGGTGCTCCTGCTCTGGCAGGAGGTTGGACTGGATGAGCTTTGGAGGTCCCTTCCAGCCCCTAACATTCTGTGACTCTGTGATGCATTCTTTAAATGAACAAAAATGAAACCAAACAGTTCTTACATTAAAGCAAATCCATGCAACAAGTCACAATATGGAACTGGATGTCAGAGGAACATAAATGCATTCACTGAAATATCTCAGGGAATAAATGAAAAATAATAACCCTCCTTGTACTGGTCCACACAGATGTATCTGAGCAAGAGGAATAAGCTCTGGTAAAGACCTAAAATTGGTCCAACAATCCCAGAATACTGTTTGTGAGACTTCCCCAGGTGAGATCCTCAGGGTTTGTCTTGTGTTTGCTGTGGCTTTGCTTTCCTTTTGTCTAAGTTTGTTTCATTTTTCTTTGTATTAACAGCAGCTGAAGGGAATAATAAAACATTGCCCTGGCAAAAGCACAGAAGCTCAAATCAGTTTAAAAGCCACTATTCCCCTCCCCCTTTTCTGGTGTAAAATATTTCAGTATCAGTTCCTAGTGTGTGCTGTACTGTGGCTGCCCATGGCAACTACATGTGTCTTCAGTCACAGGACTGTGAAACACAGATCAATATAATTGGGGGCTATAATCAACATGTAGATTAATGATCAGGATTGTATCCACCAGGGAACTGCAGAACAAAGACCAGTTGTGCAATTTAATCGCTGAGTTGCTGCTAATTCTCAACCTTCTCTCAGCCTCTCTCGGTTATAACTATTGTTGCATAGCAGAGATGGGGAAGAAAATGATAAGGCAGTAATCCAGAGCTGCTGGGGCTCAGCCAAGGGAGGACCTGAATGGGGGAAAAAAAGTCAGGGCCACGAGGGTGAGCAGAGGGCTGGAGCTGCTCTGCTATGAGGACAGACTGAGGGAGTTGGGGTTGTGCAGTCTGGAGAAGAGAAGGCTCTGAGGAGACCTCATTGTGGCCTTGCAGTATCTTCAGGGGGCTCCAAGAAAGCTGGGGAGGGACTGTTTAGGGTGTCAGGGAGGGATAGAATGGAGCAAAACTAGAAGTGGGTAGATTCAGATTGGATATGAGGAAGAAGTTGTTCCCCATGAGGGTGGTGAGAGACTGGCACAGGTTGCCCAGGGAGGTGGTGGAAGCCTCATGCCTGGAGGTGTTTGCAGCCAGGCTGGATGTGGCTGTAAGCAACCTGCTGCAGTGTGAGGTGTCCCTGCCCATGGCAGGGGATTGGAACTGGCTGATCCTTGAGGCCCCTTTCAACCCTGACAATTCTGTGATTCTTACCTTTGAGCCTGTGGAAAGATCAAAGGCATTATTCCAAATTCTTTCTTTCAGTAGGACCTTTTGGTAATGGGTTTGCTCAGTGGCACTAGTAAAGCAAATTAACAGTGAAGCAAAAGCTCCCTGCAACAATGTGAGTTCAATGTGTTTCCATGCGCTTTTGAAGGAGAGTTCAAACTTCCCATTAATTCAATTAAGTGAAGTGCTACAGAAAATAAGAGGTGGAAATGACCTCTAGATGTGTATCGTTTAGCTTAGCTACCTGTAATCAACGCTCGTTAAGGCCATCAGATTGCATTGTCAGTGTTTTCCTTGGAGCCTTTTGTAGACAAAGGGCTCAGCAGCTCCTGAAGAGGCTGTTCTTCACTTTCACAGCTTCTCCTTGTGGCACATTCTTGAACTTCCTGCCACTTAATAATTTCTGCTCTTCCCCACCCTTATCAATAGCTTTTAGGCTTTTTGAAGGTTTTTTCTTTGTATTTACACTCATTCATGTGGATACTTGTACTCTGCTCTGGGGAGGCCACACCTCGAGTGCTGTGTCCAGTTTGGGGCACCTCAGGACAAGAGAGCTGTGGAGGTGCTGGAGCCAGGGCAGAGGAGGGCAAGGAAGCTGGGAAGGGCCTGGAGAAGAAATCCGATGAAGAGCAACTGAAGGAGCTGGGGATGGTTAGTGTGAAAGAGAGGAGGCTGAGGGGAGACCTCCTGGCTCTCTACAGCTCCCTGCAAGGAGCTTGTGGAGAGGTTGCTGCTGGTCTCTGCTCCCAGGTCATTAGTGACAGAACAAGGGGGAATGGCCTCAAGCTGCCACTGAGGAGGTTCAGACTGGACATGAGGAAAGGTTTTTTTCAGGGCAAGAGTGGTCAGGGCTTGGAATGTGCTGCCCAGGGAGGTGGTGGAGTCCCCAAGGCTGGCTGTGTTTGCAGGTGGTTTGGCTGTGGTGCTTGGGGCTGTGGTTTAGGGGTGAGCCTTGCAGAGCAGGGTTCTGGGTTGGCCTTGGTGATCCCTTTAAGTCTGTTCCAACCTGAATGTTTCTGGGGTTCTGTGATACCTCATTAAAACATCTCCCTCTATTTTTCCCCCTTTCTTTCTCTCTTTTTTACCAAAGCTGAGTACCTTGCTTTTCCCTGTTGACATTACAGCACTGTTGGCTAATTCCTTTCCATCCCTGTACCTTTTTATTTGCTCTTCAGTTAATCCCTGTAGAAGCATGATTGTTAATTACAGCGCTCTCAATTCTTTCCTAGCATGAGGAGGAAAGCTAAAATCCCAGGACATGATCCCTTAGCTTATTCAATAGAAAGCTGCACTGCCATGCTGATGGTCATTATTGCTTATTATGAGCTCATCTCCAGTTGGCTGTTTACACAGCACTTCCTCGGCTCTTGAAGAGGGTTTTTATTTGCTTGTTTGTTTGTTAACTCACTGCTTTCCAATCCTTTTCCGTTTGTTTTGGCTGTTGTTGACTGTCAGTGTTGTCATTAGTCAGTAGCAGACAAAACCACAAATTCTTGCTGGCTCTACTTACCTGATTTTTGGCCCTGGTGAGGCAGCTGCACGTGAAGAATATATTCAGGTTAACTACAGTTTTATCGTGTTCCTGAGCATTGTTCTCAGGTTCTGTATGACCCGAGGTCTGCAAACCACACAGCGGTTTTTGCTGGCTCCTCTTGCCTGCTCTCTTCACTTGCTCATACGCAGGTGGCTTTTGCTCCTCGCTCATACACCTTGCTGTGAGGCAGCCCTCTCTCATGTGTCTCAAATTCATACTGAAAGTACAGGTCAAGATCAAACTCCTGGGGAAGTTTTTAAAAGCACCATCAGCCTTCTTTCCTTCTTTTCTGTGGGGGGTTTTAAGACCTGTCTAAAGCTGATATGAGAGGACACTTTTTCCTCTTCCCACTGGGATTCTGAGTGACATTCTTGACATTATTTCTGCATCAGTAAGTGGCCATTTTCAATATGTCCATTCCTTTGCTAACAGGCTGAAGATGATTCTGGAGAGGCCTGCCTGAGAAGATCCAGCTTTTAGTTTCCCTTTTGAGGTCACTGAGGTCTGGACAATAGGAAAGCTTTTTTCAGGGCAAGAGTGGTCAGGGCATTGGAATGTGCTGCCCAGGGAGGTGGTGGAGTCCCCAAGCCTGGCTGTGTTTGCAGGTGGTTTGGCTGTGGTGCTTGGGGCTGTGGTTTAGGGGTGAGCCTTGTAGAGTAGGGTTCTGGGTTGGACTTGGTGATCCTGAGGCTATTCTCCAAGCTGAGTGTTTCTGTGATTCTGTGAGGTCACCTGAGAGTCTCTCCCACCCCTCTGCAGTCAGAGGTTTGCAAACACCGAGCAGAGACTCTCCAGTAATCCTTAGACCATCCCTTGACCTTGTTGCTCCAGCTCCTGTCCTGGCACCCACAAGGCATCGAGCTGTCCTGCTCCCTCTCACTGGGTCACAGATGGCCCAAGCCACATTCTTCCTGCCCTGACTGAAGGAACATCCATGAGATGAATCAGAACAGATGTACAGCAACTTTTTCTTTTGGCATTTACGCTGCCCTCTGGCCTAATTAGTCCTGACACTGTGGCCATCAGAATCTGAACTGCACCAAAGGGCTGCAGTAGCAGATTGTCCTTTCCATGGCAAATATGCTGATTTCCCTTCTAGGGAGGCATCATTTTCCCCTCTCTGTGAGACAAGTTTTATTTTCTCCTGCTATCCCTGAGCTTGGAACAATGAGACAGAACATTTTGAAGCCCTTACCCTGAGGTTTGTTTAAATTTCCATGAAGGGAAGAGAGACACACTTAAGGGGGGGAAACAACACCAAACCCCAGTCTGCTTTCACACCTCTCTCCTGATAGAGAGTTCCATAGCAGGATTCTCATTTTTGGTTTTATTTGGGTTTGGTGGGTTTTTTTCCTTTTCTTTTCATTTTTTTCCTGGTCACAAGGTACCATGCTAACAATTTTGGGTACCTCTTAATAATATATGTGGCAGTTATACATATTTTATAGTAAAGGCTGTCTTAAAAGCTCCATCTTTATAGATAATAACCTGCTTAGAAAAACACTTCCCTGAATTATTTATACTTATTTGGAACAACAAAAATCAACTATCTTTTTGGAAGGTCAGGTACTAAACAAGAGCCATGAATAATATAGTTACATATCCTGGGACTAAGGTGGCTTAATATTTATTTTTCCTTCACAGAGGAAAGACAGGCTGCTGCAATGGAGCTAACCAAGCAAGACTTGTCCATAAAGCATTCTAATGTGACTCCATAGGTTAATAGAAAAGTTGCTAAAAGGAGAGTCTCTGAGAAGGCTTTCACAGGCAGGGAGAAGGGAAAAGGAGAGCCAGTGAGCTTGAGGAGGACTCATCTCTTTCCCTGAAGGCTTTTAAAAATTACTGACAACAGTTTGTGGTATTTGTGTTGAATCACAGAGTCACAGAATGTTAGAGGTTGGAAGGGACCTCCAGAGCTCATCCAGTCCAACCCCCTGCCAGAGCAGCAGCACCCAGGGGAGGCCACACAGGAATGCATCCAGACAGGGCTGGAAAGGCTCCACAGAAGGAGACTCCACAACCTCTCTGGACAGCCTGCTCCAGGGCTCTGACACCCTCACACCAAAGAAGTTTCTCCTCATGTGGAGCTGAAACCTTCTCTGCTCAAGTTTGTCTCCATTGCTCCTTGGCTTATTGCTGTGCACCACCCAAAAGAGCTTGGCCCCCTCCCCTTGACCCCCAGCCCTCAGCTATTGATAGACATTGGTCAGATCCCTCTCAGCCTTCTCTTCTCCAGACTCAACAGCCCCAGGGCTCTCAGTCTCTCTTCACAGGGGAGATGCTCAAGTCCCCTAAGCATCCTCCTGGCTCTGCCTTGGCCTTTCTCCAGCAGGTCTCTGTCTCTCTTGACCTGGGGAGCCCAGAACTGGACACAGGATTGCAGGTGTGGTCTCAGCAGGGCAGAGCAGAGGGGGAGAAGAACCTCCCTAGCCCTGCTGTCCCTCTTGGCCACAAGGGCACATTTTGTTATGAACAAAACTCCATTAACATTTGGGTCAATGGTGCCAATGAGCATCATCAGACTGAAAGGAAAAGAGGAACTCTGTCCATAATTTAACCTCACAGTGAGAAGCACGCAGCAGGAGTCTTGCCTAAATGGACAACACCAAGTGTAATACCCTGGTTCTTTGTTCCCTTTGACTTGCTGCCATTCCTTGTGAGGACAGTGTGAAATTCTGCCCACAGCTCATGGCAGTTTCACACAGTCTGCGCCAGGCTTGCTTTATCACTGCTCATATCGCTACACATGAAGAGATCCAATCCAATCCAATCCAATCCAATCCAATCCAATCCAATCCAATCCAATCCAATCCACCAGGTTGAAAGAGACCTTCAAGATCATCGCATCCAACCCATCAACCAATCCAACCCACCTAAACAACTAACCCATGGCACCAAGCACCCCATCAAGCCTCCTCCTGAACACCTCCAATGAAGGTGACTCCACCACCTCCATGGGCAGCACATTCCAATGGGCAATCACTCTCTCTGTATAGAACTTCTTCCTAACATCCAGCCTAAAGTCTTCCTGGTGAAGTTCCTTCTTGATCAGCCTGATCTTCAGTGACCTTCAGGCCACTTGCAGGATCAAAGCCTCCAGGGGCTTTGTTTTGGTCTGGTTGGAATGGACAGTGTGACAAGTTGCAGCTTTGTGCCACTCCAGGGCTATCTTTTCCTTATGTACCTTGGCTCTGGCTTTTGAAGGAAGCCTGGAGACAGAAGCAGTCACAAAGGGGCTGTACTGGAACCAGTGCTGTTTAACATATTCAGCAGTGACACAGACTCTTGAGGGACACATCTGCCACAAATCTTCATCTGGACACTGAGATGTGGGCCGCTATTGATCCTCTGGATGTGATCCTCTAACCAATTCCTTATCCACCAATCCAAATCCATGCTGCTCCAATTTAGAGAGAAGGGTGTTGGGGGGAACTGAGTCGATGGCTCTACAAGAAGCCCACTTAATGTCACTTCATGTATGTTACTGGAGATAACTTACAAAACAGTACAAAGTTATGCAAGTGTCATTAGAGAATTTATTTCTATCCAGAAAACACCTCCCCAGTGTCTTAATTTCATTGTCCTCTTCACTTGCTGTGTTTGTGGCCACGTTTATGCCTCAGAAAGCTGCAAGGTCTGGTGACCATTGGCATGCACTAGGACTCTCTTTTCTTTCAACATTTTTGCACCCAAGGCTTCTTCTATATTGGTGTGCAATGCTTTGGGAGGGTCACAAGGCTGTGTGAACCGAGGAGGAGGTGTGAACTCAAGGCTGTGTGAACCCAGTGGTCAGGAGAAGAATGTGGAGTGAGCTTTGGAGCATGCTTTCCCAGGTGGGACTGCCCATCCTTGCCCACGGGGTACTGGCAGTTCCCAAGGAGCTGTGCTTGCATTTCTGCACTGTGTTTCAAGCAGTGCAGATGAATGCACACACGAGGCTGAATGCATGCTTGCAGAGCTAATATTATATTTCTTCCAGAACCACTTGGTTTGTAGTGTGTCAAACTGATGGCAAGGAACTATTGCTTCTGCTGTTCTCTTTCATTCTCAGGCAGAGGAATATTCACACAGATGGAGCTTCAGTGTTATTTCCATCTGTGTTTGATTGTGCTCTTGTCTGGGGTGGGTGCAACCTTTTAAGAAGAGACAGGTATTAATGGAACCACTCTTGCAGAGAAATCAGTAGTCTGTGAAGCAGACTTCTGCCTCCCAATCAGAGAAGGAAGAAACCCTCAAATGTTCTGGTCTTTTGGCTGCAATCTTGCTACCAGCCTGGGTGGAAATAGATTGTTGCTGTCATTCATATAAGAGCTGAGGCAAAGCCTTGAGATAGGACTTTGATTTCACCATAGGGGGAAGTTGGATCAGATCTAACCTGTACAAATACTCACCAGATCCTTCCAATCATGCTCTGCTGAGGGCTGTGCAATGGTTTCTGATCTCTTCTCAGTCAAAGATTAAAAGCTATACCAAGAACCTTCTGACCATTAGTGATCATGGAAGTATTAGAAAAAGCTTTTGTTGGACATCTGTAGGAGAGAGAAGAGAAAGTGTTGATACTGGGATACCAGATCATGCTTCTGAAACATTCATTGTGGTGAACCAAGCAGGCTCAGCTGGGCAAAGATGAACTCTGAAACAGAAGCAAAACCAAAACAGAAACAAAGTTCCTAAGACTTCCCATTTTCAGGCTTCCTTCTTCCTGTAGTTCTTTTCAAATTTAATGGCAACCTGCATCATGTTTTGTTACAGTAAGGCCCTGCAGAGCCTGAGCGGCTGCATGTGCACCCCAGATTGTGTGTTCAGGCAGCTCTCCCCATGGAGGAAACCACTTTGCTCGAGGGCACTGGACCAGCAAAATGCAAGAGTTCACACTTGAAACCCTCCTGCTTCTTCCTTGCTTTCTCTGGTTTATTCTACTCACTTTATACACTATGAGGTGGGTGGGAAACTTGGAACTAGTATTTGGTAGCCTACTGGTTTGTGAGCCAAACTTATTAAAATACAGAATCATAGAGTCACAGGGCTGTCAGGGCTGGAAGGGACCTCAAGGATCAGCCAGTTCCAACCCCTGCCATGGCCAGGGATACCTCACACTACAGCAGGTTGCTTACAGCCACATCCAGCCTGGCTGCAAACACCTCCAGGCAGGAGGCTTCTACCACCTCCCTGGGCAGCCTGTGCCAGTCTCTCACCACCCTCATGGGGAACAACTTCTTCCTCACATCCAATCTGAATCTCCCCATTTCTAGTTTTGCTGATGTTGTCAAAGGAAAACAACCAAGGATATTAATGCTGAATAGTCTCTACTACAAATCAGGGAACACTTTAGGCTTAAAAATGTCCATTTTCCTTCATAGCAGCCCAGGTTTTTAATTCCAGTATTATACAGTTCTCTAATGGCAAAATCCCCTAACTGTTCATGAGTGACCTGTTAAACTGTAAGTGAACCATGTTGAAAGGTAAACAAAGAGGGCTGTAAAGAAAACATTGCTCTTGCAGGTCAGCAGGTATGAAACCTCTCTGCTACTGCTGTGAGTGAGTGTTTGGAATGAAGACTACTGTCCACTCAGCACATTTACATTACATTTAGGTTCTCACCTAAAAAACCCGTGTGACAGAGCCCTGGAGCAGGCTGCCCAGAGAGGTTGTGGAGTCTCCTTCTCTGGAGCCTTTCCAACCCCACCTGGATGCATTCCTGTGTGGACTCCCCTGGGGGATGCTGCTCTGGCAGGAGGGTCGGACTGGATGATCTCTGGAGGTCCCTTCCCACCTCTAACAGTCTGTGATTCTCTGATTCTGTGATCCTAATAACAGTGAGTAAGGAACTTCTATAAAACCTGGGAATATAATGGCACTGAGGCCACTCTGGGAAAAAATCAGTTTGTTTGATAGAGGCAAGCAATTGCCCAACTCTAAGAGCACTGCACAAGGGCTCTAACTTAGCCCTGTCCAATGTTCTCGTTATCAATGGTCACTTTAGGTTGTCATTCAAGCACATATTAAACAGATTAAGAATTCACCAGCTAGCAAACCTCAAAAAGCAACTGCTTAAGGGAATGGAGGACCAAAGGGTTTTCAAGAGCTACTGATGGCATTCAGATGAGGCTGGATGCTGTTCAGTATTACCTTCAATGATCTTAAAATATATTTATGACCAGAGTTCACACAATGCATGGATGAGACACTTCATAGACAGATAACGATGGGCATTAAATGCCTCCCCAGGGCTACTTGGATTGCCTAGTAAATTTTGGCTCATTCATGTGGGATGTATTTCAGTGCAGCAGAATGCTGAGCCAAAAAGTCTCACAGCTGTGAATGCAGAGCACCTGAAGAGATGAGGAGGCTGCCTCTTGGAGAGCTGTGTCTCAGAAAGAACGGAGGTATTGCAGGGGAGCATTCATTTGACAGGAAATTTCAGGTGAAGCAGTGCAGCAGTGGAGGATGAGTGCTGATACATAAAGCCAGGAGAAGCTGTGTGATTCATAGCTCTGACAGCCTCTATGGGCCTCTTAGCCAGGGATGAGATGTAAGCAGCACTGTGTTGCTGGGGTGCTGTCCTTGCTCTCAGGTAACCTGGCGTGTGGAGCCCTGGCTCTGGCAGTGCTGTGCACACAGTCTCGCAGTCAAACCCACACCTGCACCTCCTGGTGCAGGCCTGCAATCAGACATTACTTGTCTCATCATCTGCAGGCACTCTTCAGAGCTGGGTCAGACCTCACACAGGCGAGGTGAGGCACTGGAGTCAGCAGCCTGTTGAAGCCAGCAGCTGGAGTATTCAGCTGAGCAGCATGAGATAAGTTTGGAAGCTGAGACAGAATCACAGCAACATTCAGGTTGGAACAGAGCCTCAGGATCACCAAGGCCAACCCAGAACCCTGCTCTACAAGGCTCACCCCTAAACCACAGCCCCAAGCACCACAGCCAAACCACCTGCAAACACAGCCAGCCTTGGGGACTCCACCACCTCCCTGGGCAGCACATTCCAAGCCCTGACCACTCTGGCCTGAAAAAAACCTTTCCTATTGTCCAGTCTGAACCTCCCCAGGGGCAGCTTAAGACCATTCCCTCTTCTTCTGTCACTAATGACCTGGGAGCAGAGACCAGCACCAACCTCTCCACCACCTCCTTGCAGGGAGCTGTAGAGAGCCAGGAGGTCTCCCCTCAGCCTCCTCTCTTTCACACTAACCATCCCCAGCTCCTGCAGTTGCTCTCCATCAGATTTCTTCTCCAGGCCCTTCCCAGCTTCCTTGCCCTCCTCTGCACTCTCACTTTCAAGAACAGGATCTCCTTTGTGATTTTCCTGGATGACATGATTGTAGTTGCATCAAATAATTAAATACTGTTTTTGCCAGACAAGAGGAGAGTTAAAGGGGGAATAGGTCTTTGAAACTTAAGGGCTAGGACAGTGGTTTGAGATACAAAAATCCAGGTCAGGTGCAGATCCTTACTTTATATGAGGAGCAAGAGAGATGTGGAAAGATGCCCTTGAGGTGAGTGCATAACCTAACAGTTATGTCTTCATTGATGATCTGGATGAGGGGATTGAGACAGTCATCAGCAAATTTGCAGATGACACCAAATTGGGAGCAGATGTTGGTCAGTTAGAGGATGGAAGGGCTCTGCTGAGGGACCTCAACCAGCTGGACAGATGGGCAGAGTCCAACGGGATGGCATTCAACAAGTCCAAGTGCCGGGTGCTGCACTTTGGCCACAGCAACCCCATGCAGAGCTACAGGCTGGGGTCAGAGTGGCTGAGAACAGCCAGGCAGAGAGGGACCTGGGGGTGCTGATTGACAGCTGCCTGAACACGAGCCAGCAGTGTGCCCAGGAGACCAAGAAGAACAATGGCATCCTGGCCTGCATTAGGAATGGTGTGGCCAGCAGGAGCAGGGAAGTCATTGTGCCCCTGTACTCTGCTTTGGTTAGGACACACCTTGAGTCCTGTGTCCAGTTCTGGGCCCCTCAGTTTAAGAAGGACATCGAGACACTTGAAGGTGTCAGAGAAGGGCAACAAGGCTGGGGTCCAGTCCCCTCTTGAACGCCTCCAGGGACGGCGACTCCACCACCTCCCGGGCAGCACATTCCAATGGCGAATCACTCTCTCGGTGAAGAACTTTCTCCTCACCTCCAGCCTAAACTTCCCCTGTTGCAGCTTGAGACTGTGTCCTCTTGTTCTGGTGCTGGTTGCTAGGGAGAAGAGGCCAACCCCTTCCTGGCTACAACCACCTTTCAGGTAGTTGTAGAGAGCAATGAGGTCGCCCCTGAGCCTCCTCTTCTCCAGGCTAAACAACCCCAGCTCCCTCAGCCTCCTTAGTTCTGTAAGGAATAGAAGCATCTTTGAGCTCTGATGTATTTATACCTCAAATCCAGATTCTCCAGCGTCTAGTGGAATGTTAGCTGTCATGGAAGCTTTTCATTACCCTGAGAGTGGGGATAAGAGCTCTTCCACTAGGGATTCTTTGGTGTCTAATGGGAGCTGAGTGCATGCCTTTCCCTTTAGGGGAGATTCTGCACAGCCTTTCTCTGGCAGCTTGCAGAGATTTGGTAATTTCTGAGACAGAACACCTGAGATAATAAATCTTCTTCGGTAGCAAACATGGTGGCAATTTATCAAGAGGCTCAGGCATGAAAGGTAGGCACAAGGCATACAGAGGATTCCTTTTTTTTGGAAGCCAAGAGAAAAAATACCTGCTGGATTTTCAGATGTTCATTTGTTTAGCTGCAGTCTCCAAGGATGGGTTCCTGGTGTATTCCTTCTGCACATTATAAAGGTGTTTGGAACTCACTTCCTGTCAGAGCAGTTCCATGCTAGAACCAAGTCCCAGCTCTTGTTTCCTTTGGACAGGCTCGACAAATTGTGTGCTCTAAATCTGTTAGGGCAAGGTATTTTCACTCCAGACCTAGTATCAGCCCTAGAGCTCTTTACAGGAGCCTCCACAACAATGCTTACCTGACACGTGGGCACTATTCCCACGCTAACCTCCCCTTCTTCTGCAGGCTTATGCTCAGCTTTGGCCAGGAATAAAATACATTGAAAAAGAAAAAGCTCTGCATGTTTGTTAGCATTTCCCAGGCTTGTTGCATAGCCACAGCTTGAACAAACAAGTTACAATTGCTGTTTTCATCAGCCACTGAGGAGTGCAAGTGCCTGATGCCTTGCAGAGCAGTGCATTCGCTGTGGGTGGATTGGAATGGACAAGAGGCAACCATTTAACGGACAGGCTAAACCAAACAAGTGCAGTTAGAAAAATGGAATAAGGCCTCTGGTCCCCACTTTGTAAAACAACAACCTGACTCTCATTATTTGAAATGAAAGGATGACAAATCTGAGCTGTAGAGGGGGAGCAACAGGTTGCAAGCTTGGTTTTTTGTTGTTTGGTTGTTTGTTCTTTCACTTTCTATGAGTCCTGGAAGTGCTACATGATACCTTTGGTCCTGCCTTTCAGGGTGTTGCAGAAGGATGTCCTCATTACACCAGAGGGCACATCTTGCTAACATGTACAGTCTATGCCTGTCTATAGTCACTCTCTGTGTATCTGGGGGTTAGCTTGGGAGCTTTCCTCATCAATTCCTCTGCTTGTGGTAAGGTTTTTCATTGCAGCACATCGAATTCCAGACTTATCTTTTTCCTCTTGCTAAAGAACTGACTACTCCAGGACATAAGCCCAAACTGGCCCTTTGAGAAGCTGCTGAAACCAGCTGACATTCAAATGTCCATTCAAACCTGTGACACTTTCTAGAAGAGAATGAAACCAAACCTGAGACACACTGGGAAACAATTTATTAGGTGACCCGCCTGGTGGATGTGGGGAGGCCTGTGGATGTGGTCTACCTGGACCTCAGCAAGGCCTTTGACACCGTCCCCCACAGCAAACTCCTGGCCAAGCTGGCAGCCCATGGCTTGGACAGGATCACACTGCGTTGGGTTAGGAACTGGCTGGAGGGCCGAGCCCAGAGAGTGGTGGTGAATGGTGCCACATCCAGCTGGCGGCCTGTCACTAGTGGTGTGCCCCAGGGATCAGTGCTGGGCCCCATGCTTTTCAACATCTTTATTGATGATCTGGATGAGGGCATTGAGTCCATCATCAGTAAATTTGCAGATGACACCAAGCTGGGGGCAGGAGTTGATCTGCTGGAGGGCAGGGAGGCTTTGCAGAGGGACCTCGACAGGCTGGACAGATGGGCAGAGTCCAATGGCATGAGATTGAACACATCCAAGTGCCGGGTTCTGCACATTGGCCACAACAACCCCAGGCAGTGCTACAGGCTGGGGTCAGAGTGGCTGGAGAGCGGCCAGGCAGAGAGGGACCTGGGGGTACTGGTTGATTGTAGGCTGAACATGAGCCTGCAGTGTGCCCAGGCAGCCAAGAAGGCCAATGGCATCCTGGCCTGCATCAGGAACAGTGTGGCCAGCAGGAGCAGGGAGGTCATTGTGCCCCTGTACACTGCACTGGTTAGGCCGCACCTTGAGTACTGTGTCCAGTTCTGGGCCCCTCAGTTTAGGAAGGATGTTGACTTGCTGGAACGTGTCCAGAGAAGGGCAACAAAGCTGGTGAGGGTTTGGGAACACAAGCCCTATGAGGAAAGGCTGAGGGAGCTGGGGTTGCTTAGCCTGGAGAAGAGGAGACTGAGGGGTGACCTTATTGCTCTCTACAACTACCTGAAGGGAGGTTGTAGCCAGGCAGAAGTGGTCTCTTCTCCCAGGCATCCAGCACCAGAACAAGAGGACACAGTCTCAGTGTGCCAGGGCAGGTTTAGGCTGGATGTTAGGAAGAAGTTCTACACGGAGAGAGTGATTGCCCATTGGAATCGGCTACCCGTGGAGGTGGTTCACCTTCACAGGAGGTGTTCAGGATGTTGCTTGGCTGTATGGTCTAGTTGTTGGGTGGGTTGGATTGTTTGATGGGTTGGACTGATCTTGAAGGTCTCTTCCAACCTGGTGTCCAGAGAAAGGGCAACAAAGCTGGTGAGGGGTTTGGAACACAAGCCCTATGAGGAAAGGCTGAGGGAGCTGGGGTTGCTTGGCCTGGAGAGGAGGAGACTGAGGGGTGACCTTCTTGCTCTCTACAACTACTTGAAGGGAGGTTGTAGCCAGGCAGAGGTTGGCCTCTTCTCCCAGGCAGCCAGCACCAGAACAAGAGGACACAGTCTCAGGCTGCACCAGGGCAGGTTTAGGCTGGATGTTAGGAAGAAGTTCTACACGGAGAGAGTGATTGGCCATTGGAATCGGCTGCCCGTGGAGGTGGTGGAGTCACCTTCACTGGAGGTGTTCAGGAGAAGACTTGATGGGGTGCTTGGCTGTATGGTCTAGTTGTTGGGTGGGTTGGACTGTTTGATGGGTTGGACGCGATGATCTTGGAGGTCTCTTCCAACTGGTGTATTGTATTGTATTGTATATTCTGAAGTTTCTGTGTAAGACAGAAAAATTCTAATGGAAAAGCAAGGGATGGCAGAAGATTGCTCCTCTCTTGAATCTGGGTCACAATTCTCATTTTGGGGTTTGTCTTCCCTTTTGTAGAGCAGTCTAGATGTAGGTACCTGAGGTAAAGGAAATGAGGAATGCCCCTGGTGTAAAGCACTCAGTGTCCCTTCGCTGCGCAGCACTCAGCATCCCCTCGGTGCACAGCACTCAGTGTCCCTTCGGTGCGTCCCTTCGGTGCACAGCACTCAGCGTCCCTCGGTGCACAGCACTCAGCGTCCCTTCGGTGCACAGCACTCAGCGTCCCCTCGGTGCACAGCACTCAGCGTCCCTTCGGTGCACAGCACTCAGCGTCCCCTCGGTGCACAGCACTCAGTGTCCCCTCGGTGCACAGCACTCAGCGTCCCTTCGGTGCACAGCACTCAGTGTCCCCTCGGTGCACAAGGATATCATAGAATTCTCAGGGCTGGGAGGGACCTCAAGGATCATCCAGTTCCAAACCCCTGCCGTGGGCAGGGACACCTCACACTACAGCAGATGGCCCAGAGCCACGTGTGGAATTGCTCCACTCCTCTCAGGCAATGACACAATACAGCAACTATTTGTTACTGAAATGGTTATTCCTTTGGGTCTGAGAAGACAGAAGTCACACAGCACTGCTAAGAACGATGCCCTGGTGCTTCTGCTACTCACATTTCATTCCTGTATAGTTTTGGTTCCTTCAGACTGAAGCCTTAAAGTATTGGACTGCATAGTAAAATTTCCAGGTGTGTAAAACTGATATTACATAAAAAGGGAAAAGAGAGTGTGAATGAAACTTTGGTGATGTTATCTTTTAAACAAGTGTTGCAGTTTGGGCTGGGTGCCCCCCTGCTTCCTGTGTCCAGAGGTCCAGCCCAGTGGGTGGACACAGGAAATTGGGTATTTCTACCATAATTCTCTGCACCACTATAAGATCCAGTGCGAGGTCTAAGCACCTCCTCTTTCTTCCTCGCCGTCGCCCGGTAATGGGGGAGTTGTTGTCTCCCGGCCATGGGCCTGGCTAGGCCCAAGGCCACGGGGGGATGGGCAGTCTCAGATCTGGCCAGCTGAGACTAGCCTAGCAGTGGGGAGGGGGGAAGAAGGAGCCCTGGGGGTCTTGGATGTACCCCCAGGTGGGGATGGGATTATCTTGGGACTGTTTGGGATTTCTTTTGTCACTCTGCTTTTGGCTTTCTGTAAAGATTCACTGCTTTTCTTTTAAACTTTCCATCACTTTTGCAATCTGTTTTGTTTTGAGTTGTTTTATTCTGCCCGTGGTGGGGAGGGTTTGGGGGGGCTGCCTTAACCCATCACATTATTGGTAGCAGAGGATGGTTGTGATGGGGAGAGGGGTCTGCCCTCAACCCCTTTGCACTCCTGGCGAGCCAGCCAGGAGTAGGAGTTTGTTATTGTGGCCACTTTGCAGATCGGATTGCAAAAGACGGAGAGTTTAAATTCAGTTCTGGGCGTCGGTTTGGGTTTTGGAAGTTGGGGTCAAGTTTTGTTGTTGGGGCGATTGTGTGAATTCTTGTGGATTGCAGGGGGACACCTGGTGCGTGGCCGATGGCACGAAGCCCTCTCCTGCTCTTCCATGCAGGGGTGGTTCCTGACCATCGGAATTGGGGTACCGCTTAAGAACGCGGGACCTGCCCTTCCTCCACCCTTTGCTCTCTGCGGGCGGTAGAAGCGGCGGGGGTGAGGCGGGGGAGGGGCAGCGGCGAGCAGATCAGGATCGGGCCCGTTTTCGCTGCGGGAAAGAGCCAGCCGTGGCGAGCGGGCGAGCCCAGCTCCCGAAACTCAGGAGGGCGAACGGGGACCCCAGCTGCAAAGCCGTTCTCAAGGGCTCTGGGAACGCGTTTATGGCTTTCGCTGGAGGAGCCGTTTGAATGCCCGAGGGGTGGAGGCGATTTTGATTCTGTACCGCGGCAATAGAGGCGGCCGGACCTCTGCTGTATGCTCGGGCTGCGGCGACGGTGGCCTCGGCCGTGCGCTCGGAGTAGCGACGGCGGCGCCCGGCCGGCCACACGGGCTGCGGTGGCGGCGGGCCTGGCCGTGCCCTCGGAGCGCCGGCCCCGGCCCCGGCCCCAGCCGTGCGCTCGGGCTGTAGTGGGGCCGGTCCTAGTCTCTTCCCTGATTACTTTTCGGACCAGTTCTGAAAATGGCGCCGAGCACCTGGCTCCACCTCCCTTCTTCTCAGTAGGTTGTGGTGCAGACCCTCCCCCTTCCGGGGGGGAGTTGTGTAGCTGAATGCTTGTCACGGCTTGGTACGCGAACGCCCAGAGGGGGGCGGTGTACTGTGACATGCATTTGTGTAGCCTTGGGCCGCGGCTGGAAGCGGTCAGCACTGGGCTTGGGAAAGGTCCGTGCAGGGTTGAGGAAGGCTCAGTGTGCTATTTTCCTGGAGGGGCGGAGAAGGAGTTAGAGCCAGATTGTTCTGACTGGCTTGCCCCAGGGGTGGAAATATGCCACTGAGTAAATGGAGGTGGAAATAGAAGCTGGTTGAGAAGTTGTGAGGTTTTTTTCCAGGTGGCCAGGATGTCCACCGCATCCATGAAGAACTTGCACCGCAGAAGAGCGAACTCTGCATCGCTGGGTGGTTCCATTAGATGAGAGAAGAAGAACTGGAATGGACTGACACTTGACCCTGACTGAGAGAGACTGTTTGGGTGGACGCCCAGATGAAGATAAGGACTTCGCCGGACATGTCATCGGAAGAGTTCTGATTTGATGATATGTTTGGGGTGCAGAGATTATGGTATGAAATAAGGGGTGGCATGTTGCAGTTTGGGCTGGGTGCCCCCCTGCTTCCTGTGTCCAGAGGTCCAGCCCAGTGGGTGGACACAGGAAATTGGGTATTTCTACCATAATTCTCTGCACCACTATAAGATCCAGTGCGAGGTCTCAGCACCTCCTCTTTCTTCCTCGCCGTCGCCCGGTAATGGGGGAGTTGTTGTCTCCCAGCCATGGGCCTGGCTAGGCCCAAGGCCACGGGGGGATGGGCAGTCTCAGATCTGGCCAGCTGAGACTAGCCTAGCAGTGGGGAGGGGGGGAAGAAGGAGCCCTGGGGGTCTTGGATGTACCCCCAGGTGGGGATGGGATCATCTTGGGACTGTTTGGGATTTCTTTTGTCACTCTGCTTTTGGCTTTCTGTAAAGATTCACTGCTTTTCTTTTAAACTTTCCATCACTTTTGCAATCCGTTTTGTTTTGAGTTGTTGTATTCTGCCCGTGGTGGGGAGGGTTTGGGGGGGCTGCCTTAACCCATCACAACAAGCTCTTGAGTTCGATAGGAACAGATTTGTCTGGGTCTGAGCTTAATGTCTCCCCTCCCTTTGGTTTTAAGGAAGTATAAAGTGTATATTAGTGGAGATGTGCATTAATCTCTGTGTGAGATCTGCTTCTACTAGAAAGGAATATCATTGGTGTCCTTTTTATACTTATTATGAGAGAAATTATTGCTATGTCCTTGTGGAAGAGAAAGCTTGTCCCTGGCCTTCAAAACCTCCAGACATGAGGCTTCCACCACCTCCCTGGGCAGCCTGTGCCAGTCTCTCACCACCCTCATGGGGAACAACTTCTTCCTAACATCCAATCTCAATCTCCCCACTTCTAGTTTTGCTCCATTCCCCCAGCCCTATCACTCCCTGACACCCTCAAAAGTCCCTCCCCAGCTTTCTTGGAGCCCCCTGCAGATACTGGAAGGCCACAGGAAGGTCTCTTCTCTTCTGCAGACAATAGCCCCAACTCCCTCAGCCTGTCTTCATAGTGTAAGCTGGTGGGCATCTCCTCTGCCAAGCCTTTGAAGCACAGTATTTCAGGGTGTAGAGACTCTGAATTGTGAAGAGAAACTCTCTCAGCCTTCTCAATATAGCCAAGCTCTGACTCTCTCTTGAAACAGAAAGAAAAAACCCAAACCTTTCATTTCTTCCTTAAGAATCTACCAGTTTCACTTCCAACATGGAAAAAAATAAATCTCAGTATTTATTTGGTTCTACTTTTGTGTTTTGGCCCTTTTTCAAGATAAAGGAACTATTGCAGACCCTGTTCTGAATCCTGCTAAGTCAGAGACTCATTAGAATCGATTCTATGATTGTAAGTCTGTGTTGTTCTTACTGCTTCTACAGACTTATTTTGATTTAGCCTGGAACAGTGTCTGGCACCCTGAGAGCTCTCTTGCTTGCTGCTGAGAGGCCTGCTGCTGCAGCTGTGAGCCAGGCATGTGTTACTGAAGGCAATGATGCACTCTAGCACCTCTGATACCAGAGCTGGGCCCCGGTGCAGCATCCTGGGTCTCTCCTCATGTGTTGCTACCAACACTGACTGTTATGGTTCTGACTGAAGGCAGCACTTCCATGAACAACTCTTCAATTTGATAATTGGCTAGAGTTTATGGAATATATACATATATTTTAAAAAGGAAGAAAATGTTTAAAAAAGAATATTTTAGAGTCAGCTGATTGATTTGCACATCATTATTATTCATTCATTACATTTACAGCTTCCTGTCTTCGAGCAGCTCACTCACTGAACTTGAAGGATACCTTCTGACACAAACCAGTAGAAGTGATAATTTATCTCACCCGGGAAAATTATTTCCTCCCTTAGAAGTGTTTCTGGAAAGCATAGGAGCAGTATGGTCAACTCAGCTGAGGAGCAAGGGCTGTTGCTGTTGGGACCCTGTATTACATCCAGGATAGTCTCCCATGTCTTCTGACAAAGGCAATTCCAAGCACTGATACTGACTGGGCAGGGACTGGCTTGGCAGCAGCCCTGGAGAGAAAGCCTTGGGGGTGCTGGGGGATGAGAAGCTCAACAGGAGCCAGCAGTGAGCACTTACAGCCCAGAGAGCCAAGCAGAGCCTGGGGTGCAGCAAGAGAAGTGTGGCCAGCAGGGCCAGGGAGGTGATTCTCGCCCTCTGCTCCACTCTGCTGAGACCACAGCTGGAGCTCTGGGTCCAGTTCTGGAGCCTCTGTGCCAGGAAGGATCTGGAGGTGCTGGAAGGTGTCCAGAGAAGGGCCACGAGGATGAGCAGAGGGCTGGAGCTGCTCTGCTCTGAGGACAGACTGAGGGAGTTGGGGTGAGACTGGCACAGGTTGCCCAGGGAGGTGGTGGAAGCCTCCTGCCTGGAGGTGTTTGCAGCCAGGCTGGAGGTGGCTGTGAGCAACCTGCTGTAGTGTGAGGTGTCCCTGTCCATGGCAGGGGGGTTGGAACTGGCTGATCCTTGAAGTCCCTTCCAGCCCTGACAATTCTATGATCCTATGATTCTCAGTCAGCCACAGCTGTGTGCTCTGGAGGCTGATTCCAAGTCCATAGTTAGTGCATTGGGGTTTCTCAAAAAGCATTTAAACACCAAGCATAATTTTAATAGAATTCCAGTCACAAGTTCCAGCACAGATCTTTCTGGACACAGATGGGCAAGGAGGGATGCTTTGAAGGCCTGAGCAGTCCTGGTCCTTCCGCAGGGCTTCACGGAAAGGTTTCAGTAGTCAAGGCTTAACTGAAGTGGATGAGATCTGGCCCTAAGCGTTTGCAAATATTCAGCCAAGGGCCATTTTGTACTAAACCCAACTGCTTTATCTTGGCCTTTGGGAGCACCCTGAGCCTCAGCAGGGTTTTGAGAACACAGGACCTTCCTGTGGGCCATAGTTCTTAACCAGTGACCGCTGACACAGGCTGCTTGCTCAGGAGCAGCAGGCTTCATTGTGACTGTTACAGTTCAGTTAGTTTTGGTTTCGCTCACTTCCTGGCTGACAGTTTTTATAGTAGGAGGTATAAATACACCAGGATCAATAGGCAGCAATGAGTAACTCTCTACTTCTATTTAATGTCCAAAACCATATCTGTGCGAACCTGGAAGAGGTGACTGGCCACACACCAGTGACTTCTTACCACCCTGCACGGCGTTCGCAACACAATCCCACTAAGTGAAGTCAGCATTTGGTGCTGGATATTCCTAATGAGACTCCACACTTCCTTTGTTCACCTCCATCAGATCCCGAAGCAGCAAACAAGGAAGACCAAGGAAAACCTAATTCCTTGTAATCTGAAGGTAGACTAAATAGTGAAAGTTAAAGGCAAGGGGGGATAGAAGATAAGACTTAGATATTTTCTTGCAAGCTAAATTACCAGTTTCCTTTGTTAGGACTTCCCCCCCCGCCCTTTGTCTCCAGCCACTTTCTAACTGAACAATCCCAGAGGCCAGCAGTGCAGCAGCAGGCAGCAGCAGTAACTTTAATGAGCATGAAGCCTCTCCTCTGGACTGTTTGCTGTACTCACCTGCTCTTGAATTTGTATTCTGGGTTTTTTCAGTGGCAATTTGGTTGCATGGTTTAGCTGATTAGGTGGTGTTGGACGATAGGTTGGACACGATGATCTTGAAGGTCTCTTCCAACCTGGTTTATTCTATTCTATTCTATTCTATTCTATTCTATTCTATTCTATTCTATTCTATTCTATTCTATTCTACTCAATGGCTGCTTGCTCTTCACCATATGTTGCCTCTTGTGGTGGTCCCATTGTTGTTACACTTTCTAGAGACTGAATTACAATAAAGTCAGGAATGTATTTTGGCTTAAGGACTCAAAGGCCACTCTTGCACCAGAAGCAGCTGTTGGAGTGATTGTGCCTGTCTCAAGCATTTTATATACTGCAGCAGGGCTGCTGATGTAGCTAAGCTGGTGCAGTCCTAGTGGCAAATACTTTTTCTGTAGAGACAGAGTGTGCCAGGAAAGGGAAGTGTTGTGCTGTAAGTTATGTCATTTCTGCCAGTAAAATAAACAATACTGGCAAAAACGTTTCTTTGCCCTTTCAAACACAACTGTATGAAGCACTGGTGCAGTGCTTTAAGAACCCTCAGGAAGTTGTAGTGCTGGCACAAGGTGACTGTGGGTACGCTAGGTCCGGCCGAGAATGAAATACGCTGTCCCCAGGAGCCCGAGGTCGTGGAGCAGGGGCTGCCTTCGTTGGCACAATTGCTGAGAAGGATTTCTGTGCCTGAGACTCTAGTGCTGGGCAAACCCTCTCTGCAGGGGCTGATGATCACAGACTCAATTGTGGTGTGTGCAAGCAGGATTTATGTTCCTGTGCTGGGGGATGTAACCCAGTGTCTCAGCAGAGGCTTTTTTTCACTGCAAGTGTATGTGCTGCCTCAGGTGTTTTGGGGTCATAGGATCATAGAATCATTCAGGGTGGAAAAGTCCCCTGAGATCATCAGGTCCAACCATTAGCCCTACTCTACCAAGTTTACCATAGAATAGAATAGAATAGAATAGAATAGAATAGAATAGAATAGAATAGAATAGAATAGAATAGAATAGAACAGAATTACCAAGGTTGGAAGAGACCTTGAAGATCATCGAGTCCAACCTGTAACCATAACCTCACAACTAGACCATGGCACCAAGTGCCACATCCAGTCCCCTCCTGAACGCCTCCAGGGATGGAGACTCAACCACCTCCCCGGGCAGCCCATTCCAATGACGAATCACTCTCTCGGTGAAGAACTTCCTCCTCACCTCCAGCCTAAACTTCCCCTGGTGCAGCTTGAGACTGTGTCCCCTTGTTCTGGTGCTGGTTGCTAGGGAGAAGAGGCCAACCCTTCCTGGCTACAACCACCCTTCAGGTAGTTGTAGAGAGCAATGAGGTCGCCCCTGAGCCTCCTCTTCTCCAGGCTAAACAGCCCCAGCTCCCTCAGCCTCTCCTCATAGGGCTTGTGCTCAAGGCCTCTCACCAGCCTTGTTGCCCTTCTCTGGACACGTTCAAGTGTCTCAACATCCTTCCTAAACTGAGGGGCCCAGAACTGGACACAGGACTCAAGGTGCGGCCTAACCAAAGCAGAGTACAGGGGCACAATGACCTCCCTGCTCCTGCTGGCCATACTATTCCTAATGCAGGCCAGGATGCGGTTGGCCCTCTTGGCTGCCTGGGCACACTGCTGGCTCATGTTCAGCTTCCCATCAACCAGCACCCCCAGGTCCCTCTCTGCCTGGCCGCTCTCCAGCCACTCTGACCCCAGCCTGTAGCACTGCCTGGGGTTGTTGTGGCCAATGTGCAGAACCCGGCACTTGGATGTGTTCAATCTCATGCCATTGGACTCTGCCCATCTGTCCAGCCTGTCGAGGCTAAGCACCACGTCTAAACCACCTTGAAACACATCCAGGCTCAGGGACTCCACCACCTCCCTGGGCAGCACATTCCAAAGTTTGACTACTGTTTTGTGGCAGTGAGAGAAGTTCAGCTCTCCCCACACACACAAACCATGGCTAACTCAGTCGGAGAAGCAAAATGGGAGAGAGTTGTATTTTCACAAGCAGGATGGGATGCAGTGACTCTATACCCAATATACAGGAGTTAGAGTACATACAAAGATACAGAGGAAAGAACACAACACAGAAAACTCCCTGCCCTCGATAGAGGAGGGCTCCCCACAAAGCCCCTTCCCTCCCTTCCTCCTTTTTTCCCAAAAAGGGTTAGAGAGAAAAGGAATTATTAGCGGGAAATTCTGTTAATTCAAAGCATATGTTAGGGGAAGCAAAGAATTAGTTTCTTATCTCATTAGTTCAAGGTCAGCTCCAGCAAGCAGAGAAGAAAGAAAACAGCTGTTCAGGCTGACTGAAACAGACTGAGACTGAAAGCTACAAATCCCAAAGTCACCTTCCCACTGATCTACCAATGAAATTCGTTTACAAGTATCTTTTCCTTCTTACACCAAAACATTCGGCTAGAGTGTTCCAGTAGCTGACCTTTCTTAAAGGCACAGCCTAAAACTGTCACATATTTCAGTGGAATTTTCTTTACTAATGTCCAGTCTGAACCTCCCCAGGGGCAGCTTGAGGCCATTCCCTCTTGTTCTGTCACTAATGCCCTGGGAGCAGAGACCAGCACCAACCTCTCCACAAGCTCCTTGCAGGGAGCTGTAGAGCGCCAGGAGGTCTCCTCTCAGCCTCCTCCCTTTCCCACTAACCATCCCCAGCTCCTGCAGTTGCTCCTCATCAGATTTCTTCTCCAGGCCCTTCCCAGCTTCCTTGCCCTCCTCTGCCCTGGCTCCAGCACCTTGTGAGAGACTAAAGCTTATCTCTCCTGGTGACTCAACAAAGATAAAATCACTTGCTGTTTGTCCAGACAATAGCTGATGTGCGTTGGGCAGAGCCACTGGAAGGACTCTTGGAAGGTGCAAAGATAACATTGCTCACAGGACTGCAGCTGGCCTACAACAATGGCCCAAGGGCCCAGCATTCACACCTTCAGGACAAGATCATTTCCAGCCATCAGATACCCCAGGAAAGGACAATGGTTCCTGATGTGAAAAGAGTGTGTGGGTAGCTAGATGGAGCAGGAGGAGGCGGAGGCCTTCCCCCTCCATCCAGTGGCTGCCCAAACTGACCTGAGCACACAGAAAGATTTCCTGGGGAACGATACCTGGACCTAAAGATGATTTCCCAGAACGATATCCTGGGGAACAACACCTGGACACTTGCCTAAGGGCTAAAAAACTGTATAAAAGACTGGAGCAGCTACTGGCTTTTTGGAGGAGAAAATTGGAGAAGCAAGATGCAGAAGAAAGCAGACGGCAGCACACGCTGGAAACATCCCGGGGCCAACACAATGGATCTTGGACTCTCCGTGCCCTAAGTTCCGCCTGCTGCAACTCATGGAGCTGAAGAAGCTGCCCAGAGGACCTCATCCCTTCTACAGCCAAAGCCTCAGCACCCTTCCTCTACAGACCCAACATCTCCTGCCACACCTTTCCTCCACAGACTCAAACTGTCTTGGGGGGTGAGGGGTGTGGTAATATAATTCTTTCCCTCTTCTCCTATTCTCTCTCTCTCTCCCCTTCTGATCCCTCCACTTTATTTATGTCCATCCACTGTAGTTATGTAATAAATAGTCTAGCTGTTGATATTTTGGCCTCGTTTGTGCCTTTAATTTCACAACACGGGAATATTCATTAAAAACCTGAATCTCTTTCCTTCTCCGGATCGAGACACACCTCCACATCTCTCTTGTCCTGAGGTGCCCAAAGCTGGACACAGCACTGGAGGTGTGGCCTGCCCAGAGCTGAGTGCCAGGGCACAATTCCCTCCCTGCTCCTGCTGGACACAGCATTGCTGATCCCAGCCAGGAGGCCTTTGGCTTTCTTGGCCCCCTGGGCACACTGCTGGCTCCTCTTCAGCTGCTTGTCCATCAGCACCCCCAGGTCCCTTTCTGCCAGCAGCTCTCCAGCCACACTGCCCCAAGCCTGGAGCTTTGCTTGGGGTTGTTGTGCCCCAAGTGCAGGACCTGGCACTTTGCCTTGATGAAGCAAAATGTGTTTTGTGACATCTATGGACACTGTAATTATGATGGCAAACAGAATACTGTTGAGATAATAGAAATCTTTGCCCTGTGCAAGAAAGCTTTCAAATTATCTCTATTGGTTGCTTTGTTGCCCTTCTCTGGACACATTCCAGCATCTCAATATCCTTCTTGAATTGAGGAGCCCAGAACTGGACACAGGACTCAAGGTGTGGCCTAAGCAGTGCTGAGCACAGGGCACAATGACTTCCCTGCTTCTGCTGTTCCTGATGCAGGCCAGGATGCCATTGGCCTTCTAGGACACCTGGGCACACTGCTGGCTCATGTTCAGCTGCTGTCACCCAGTACCCCCAGGTCCCTTTCTGCCTGGCTGCTCTCCAGCCACTCTGACCCCAGCCTGTAATGTTTTGTAGTCATTAGCAACATTTGTTATTAATCATAGAATTGCTGAGACCTTTCTTTGGGAAGAAATGTCTTTGAGTGCAACAGGGAGAAAACCTGACTTAGTTCATTGGAGTAGGAAATCTGTCTCAGCTTTGACAAAGAATACCCCAAAGCTGTTCTTTTCTTGACTGAAGCAATGTGTTGCGTATTTGGGACACGTATTCAGTCCATCAGTTGCTTCCAGGTAATTACTGCTTATCAGACATCTACATTCCAGTGGTCATTTGGTTGAATACAGGTTTCCTTTGCATCTCTTCCCTTCATATGTCAAGACACTAATAGCCCTCTAATTTTTGTTCTCTTTATCATCTTTTTGACAGAACAGGACACATTTTGCCTTATGTCTTATTTTGTTCTACTCTCTACTCTCTACGCTCTACTGGTGTGGTTTCTGGTGCTGCTATTCAGAGGTCCTACAAATGAAAATGTGAAGAGCAGGATCACGCCAGGCTATGGCAGACATGCAGAGTGGTGGTGATTTGGGGAATAAGGTGAAGGCAACTAGGCCACAGTAAAAGACTCTTATGTAAGTCAGTGTATTCAGGGATGGAAACTACCACCAGGGAGGTGCTGGAAGCCTCATCCCTGGAGGCTTTTGCAGCCAGGCTGGATGTGGCTGTGAGCAACCTGCTGTAGTGTGAGGCATCCCTGCCCACAGCAGGGGAAGTTGGAACTGGATGAGCCTTGAGGTCCCTTCCAGCCCTGACAATTCTGTGATTCTGTTGAATCGATTAATAGATCATGATATCATCATTATATTATAATTAATTATATTATATTTAATATCTTCTATCCTGTTCCCTTCTCTCTCTGCTTCACATTTCCCTCTTATTTTCATTTTGTCCATTTGCACTGTAGGAATAGTTCAGATGTCTCATAAATACTCCTGTTCTGAAGCCATTTCAGGAGAACCAGAAGCTTTTGAAGCTGTGACTTAAATTATACATACACCTGATCAATATTTTCTGAGAGATCCCTCACTGAAGACTTTCAAGTTGCAAACATCCAAGTTTTCATACATGCCCTATCACTGCCAGATCAATGAATGATTGTTGGAACTTATTAGTCTAAGCAGTTTCTTTTTTTGTATGATAATTACTGATAAACTTCAGAAGAATTCCTTATTTTCTTTCTTGAGGTCTGATCTTGCCAGAAAGGGCATGAAGGAAAGAGAGAATGAAAGAGAGAAGAGAGAAAGAAAGAGAGAAAGAAAGAGAGAAAGAAAGAGAGAAAGAAAGAGAGAGAGAGAGAGAGAGAGAAAGAAAGAAAGAAAGAAAGAAAGAAAGAAAGAAAGAAAGAAAGAAAGAAAGAAAGAAAGAAAGAAAGAAAGAAAGAAAGAAAGAAAGAAAGAAAGAAAGAAAGAAAGAAAGAAAGAAAGAAAGAAAGAAAGAAAGAAAGAAAGAAAGAAAGAAAGAAAGAAAGAAAGAAAGAAAGAAAGAAAGAAAGAAAGAGAAAAAGTAAGATGGTGAACCTTTCTTCCTGAGGAAGCTCCATGGCAGTGCTGAGGGCTCAGAAGGAGAAATGATTCCCTCAGGTGTCAAAGGTGTATCAGAATTGGTCAGGATGATCTTTCCTTGATACTTCAGAAGCTCCAGAAGTGCCAGAAGTAAGTGCAAGAAGTCCTGGAGAAGCTGTGCTGTCAGACTTCAGGGGCTGGGCTGGCACAGAGGCTACATCAGGCAGGAAGAGATTGTGATGGTCTTGGGCTCTGAGTTTCTACTCAAATGAAAGTAGATTTTCTACATGATTTGTATTAAAAAAATAATGAGGAGGCTGAGGGGAGACCTCTTGGCTCTCCACAGCTCCCTGCAAGGAGGTTGTGGAGAGGTTGGTGCTGGTCTCTGCTCCCAGGTCATTAGTGACAGAACAAGAGGGAATGGCCTCAAGCTGCCCCTGGGGAGGTTCAGACTGGACATGAGGAAAGGTTTTTTCAGGCCAGAGTGGTCAGGGCTTGGAATGTGCTGCCCAGGGAGGTGGTGGAGTCCCCAAGGCTGGCTGTGTTTGCAGGTGGTTTGGCTGTGGTGCTTGGGGCTGTGGTTTAGGGGTGAGTCTTGCAGAGCAGGGTTCTGAATAGAATAGAATAGAATAGAATAGAATAGAATAGAATAGAATAGAATAGACCAGGTTGGAAGAGACCTTCAAGATCATCGCGTCAACCCATCAACCAATCCAACCCACCTAAACAACTAACCCATGGCACCAAGCACCCCATCAAGCCTCCTCCTGAACACCTCCAATGAAGGTGACTCCACCACCTCCCTGGGCAGCACATCCCAATGGCCAATCACTCTCTCTGTGTAGAACTTCCTCCTCACCTCCAGCCTAAACATGCCCTGGCGCAGCCTGAGACTGTGTCCTCTTGTTCTGGTGCTGGCTGCCTGGGAGAAGAGACCAACCTCTGCCTGTCTACAACGTCCCTTCAGGTAGTTGTAGAGAGCAATAAGGTCACCCCTGAGCCTCCTCTTCTGCAGGCTAAGCAACCCCAGCTCCCTCAGCCTCTCCTCACAGGGCTGTGCTCCAGACTCCTCTCCAACTTTGTTGCCCTTCTCTGGACACGCTCCAGCAAGTCAACATTCTTCCTAAACTGAGGGTTGGCCTTGGTGACCCTGAGGCTCTTTTCCAAGCTGAGTGTGATTTTCTGTGATTTTGTGGTATTTCATAGAGAGAACATTCACAGCCTCACTTTGACCTCCTGTTGGTCCTGTTCAAGCCAATAGCTGCAGCAAATGCCAAGAGAGATGCTGTGCTCTGCTTGCTGATGCCTCTGGGGAAACAAATTCTGACAGAAACGTAAGTCTGATCATAGTAGAGATCTGATTCAGATTCTCACATAGACATCAGAGTTATACTTAGACACCTGTGTAAAGATCTGCTCTAGAGACACTACTATGTAATTAAATAGACCAATGCTTATCCCTGTCTGTCCCTGGCAGCACTGAGATCCACACGGATCCCATTGCCTCTGTATTCTCCCCGAGTCCCTTACAGGTTTTGAATTCTATCCACCTGCCAGACTACTGCCTCTAGATTTCTACTAGGGTTTGATCCCAGTCCACAGCTGCTCCTTGGATAGTGCAGTGTAGATCCCATTAACTCAGCTTTAATTTGCACAACTGGTTTGCATCAATCTCCTTCCCGCAGCTGGAGATCACTCTTTATTTCGTGTCCTTGTTCCATGCAATATTACCAAGTTGTGCTGCTGCTTAAACAAATGCTCTGTCAAAGCAGTTCATTCTGGGAGAGCCACTGAGACGCATTCCATTCACTGTTGACATCTGCGAATAGTTTCTGCTGAGCTGAAAACCATCACTTCGGTCTGAAGCTCTTACACATCACTCTCTTTCTGCCATTACTAGAGTCTGAAAGAATTCTATGGCTTTGTTATAACAATAAATATATCTGAGATGCTTCGAAGTTGTGTAACATAAATAGGTGTTGATATTATTTCAGCTATTTTCTCTGCCCTATTAATTATGAGTGAGATTTCATTGGAGGTCAGAGCTGTAAAGCACAAGGCAAGCTGACAGAACTGCTAGCTTTAGTAATATTTCTGGTAGTACATTTCCTTTTAACGTATATCCAGTGGCAAAGAATTTCTGAGCTATGACATTGGAGCAGGATGTGCAGGACCTTTACGGGCAGAGCTTGTAAAGCCCTGGGTTCCAAGGCAGGTCAGTTCTAATCCCGGACAGATTTGGGGCAGCTCAGTGAAGGAGGTCAGAGGAGTGCTTCTGGGACAAGGTGCAAGCCTACTGCAGGTGTCCCTGAGCCATCCTTTTCCCAGACAGAGAGAGGGAGAGCAGGGCAGAGCAGTGACTGAGCAGAGTCATTCGAGACAAAATGATCCAAACTGTGGTTTCCAGGAGGATGCCTGGAAAAGGGCTGGGAAAGAGGCCTAATGGGAACCCACAGGAAGACCCCAGTGAGCCATCAGAAAAGGTGATGGTGCTGCTTGCGGGAATAGCTGTGAGCACTGTAAAGTGGATGAAGCTTCGGGGCATTTGTAAAGCACTTTTTGTCTGCCTCTTTGACTAAATACAACTTTTTGTTGCCTCTGCGAAATGCTTCAGCTCCTGATGGCCCACCACACAGAACGGCTGGTATTCCAGTGGCTGCGAAACATCCTGGAGAGACACATTCATTTCCCGTCCTACACCGAAGGCAGCTTGCCCCAGATTCCCCTGCACGGATGCTCTAACTGCTGTGCACAGTCTGTAAACTGTGGTTCTCCTGAAAATAAATAGTTGGGTTATTAATTAGTGTGATGGATACCAGGTAAGAAATATTCCTAGAGGCAGCTGTGGACCTGGTGCTTAGGGACATGGTTTGGTGTTGACCCTTCAGTGCTGGATCGAGGGCTGGATTGGATGAGCTTGGAAGTCTCTTCCAACCAGCTGTATTCTGTGATTTGATTCTGTGGTGGAATTGCTGTCCCTGGAAGTGCCTGAAAATTGTTTAGACATGGCACTTTGGGTCATGGTTTAATGGCCATGGCAGTGTTAGGCTGAGGGTTGCACTCAATGATCTTAGAGGTCTTTTCCAACTGAAATTATTCTACAATTCTATGAATATGGGAACATGTAGATACAGAATCATAGAATCAGAACTGTCAGGGTTGGAAGGGGCCTCAAGGATCATCCAATTCCAACCCCTGCCATGGGCAGGGACACCTCACACCACAGCAGGTTGCTCACAGCCACATCCAGCCTGGCCTTAGAAACCTCCAGGCATGAGGCTTCCACCACCTCCCTGGGCAACCTGTGCCAGTCTCTCACCACCCTCATGGGGAACAACTTCTTCCTCACATCCAATCTCAATCTACCAATTTCTAGTTTTGCTCCATCCCACCCAGTCCTATCCCTCCCTGACACCCTCAAAAGTCCCTCCCCAGCTTTCTTGGAGCCCCCTGCAGATACTGCAGGGCCACAATGAGGTCTCCTCAGAGCCTTCTCTTCTCCAGACTGCACAACCCCAACTCCCTCAGTCTGTCCTCATAGCAGAGCAGCTCCAGCCCCCTGCTCATCCTCGTGGCCCTGCTCTGGAAGTGTTCATTTAAGAATCAGAATCTTTTACCTTCTCAGTGGCAATGCAGCAGAAGGCACTAGGAAGAAGTTCTATACAGAGAGAGTGATTGCCCATTGGAATGGGCTGCCCGGGGAGGTGGTGGAGTCACCATCATTGGAGGTGTTCAGGAGGAGGCTTGATGGGTGCTTGGTGCCATGGGTTAGTTGTTTGGGTGGGTTGGATTGGTTGATGGGTTGGATGCGATGATCTTGAAGGTCTATTCCATCCTGGTCTATTCTATTCTATTCTATTCTATTCTATTCTATTCTATTCTATTCTATTCTATTCTATTCCTATCCTATCCTATCCTATCCTATCCTATCCTATCCTATCCTATCCTATCCTATCCTATCCTATCCTATCCATTTGATTGTTACTGCACCATTTACAGAAACCTTTAGCACTCATTAGCGATTCAGTATTGACTTAAAGAGATGAAACCAATAATCATGCCTATGGCTGAAGATGTTATCACCAAGCTTAGCTGCTGGCTACAGGCTGCTGTATGGAACAGAGGAGCAGAAGGCAGTGTGGCTTTTATTTTAATGACAGCTGAAGCACATTTTTGGCATCCCTCTTGTTTAATGTCTTTCATTAGCCATTCTTTCTTCACCGTTGCAGTCCGATGCTCCGTGTTTGCAATCCTCCTTTTCCAGGAGACACGCTTTTTAATCATCAAAGCTGCTCTCTGAAATTAAGTGCAGCAGCAGAAAGGTTGGTGAAATTTAAGTGCAAGCTGACAAGTTAATATTTGCTTAACCAGGGGGAAAAAACCCACATTTAGAAGTGTTGGGTTGTGGAGGGTTTTGTGACTGAAGAACAAAAGACCATGAAAAAAACCCCACGACAGCAGGGGAAAACACGCTGAAGCCTCAAGCTTCCGGTGCAGGCTGCTAAGTGCCACTGCAGCAGTGCATACAATTAGGAAGCACCTCGTGGTTTTCATGATTCTGTTTTGTGGGCTGGTTTTTTTCTCACTTTTAGAGAATAATCACTAGCTTGTAAATACCAATTACAAGGCAGAATGAACACATCGAGAGGACATTGATTTTTCTCTCTTTTTTTTTTTTTTCAGCTGTATTTTCTCTTTGGTTCATGACCAATAGACTATTTCATATGGAAAATCTATCAGAAAGAACCACACAATAGAAACATAAAATCCATCTGTGACTAAAGGTCTCTAAATGCATAATTAAAATTCCTAATAAATGAATCCAGGCTGATTTATAGCAGCAAGGAAATAGTGAATTTGCAATTTAATGTATACAGGCACAGGTAATCTCCTGTAATTGCAAACCCATCTTCTCTTTCAACCCTTTGAATGCAGTGTCTTTATTTTCCCACAGACATCACTCATGTGTTCTCATTTCCTTTTACTTTGATTTTTGTAGAGAGTTTCCTTTACGTTTGAAGCAGTCTATTGATCATCAACAGCAACACAGGAAAGCAGTGATTTGTCTGGACTGTTCGAGATGCAGTGAGGCCACCTCTGGAGTATTGTGTCCAGTTCTGGGCCCCGAAGATCAAGAACGACCTCAGGGAACTGCTGGAGAGACTCCAGCACAGAGCAACAAAGGTGATGAAGGGAGTAGAAGATCTTCCTTAGGAGGAGAGCCTGAGGGAGCTGAGGGCTCTGTAGCTCACAGAGGAGGAGTCTCAGAGGTGACCTCATTGCTGTTGAATCATAGAATCACAGAATCAACAAGGTTGGAAAAGACCTCAAAGATCATCAAGTCCAACCTGTCACCCAAGACCTCCTGACAACTAAACCATGGCTCCAAGTGCCACATCCAAGCCTCTGTTGAACACCTCCAGGGACAGTGACTCCACCACCTCCCTGGGCAGCACATTCCAGTGGCTAACAACTCTCTCTGTGAAGAACTTTCTCCTCACCTCCAGCCTAAACTTCCCCTGGCACAGCTTGAGACTGTGTCCTCTTGTTCTGGTGCTGGTTGCCTGGGAGAAGAGACCAACCCCCACCTGGCTACAACCTCCCTTCAGGGAGTTGTAGACAGCTTTAAGGTGTCCCCTGAGCCTCCTCTTCTCCAGGTTGATCAAGATGTGCAGGGTGAGTGCCCAGAGGCTGGAGCCAGGCTCTGCTGGGGGATGCCCAATGCCAGCACAAGGGGCAGTGGTGGAAACTGAGGCAGAGGAAGTGCCATGGAAACAGGAGGGAAATGTTTTCCCTGTGAGGGTGCCAGAGCCCTGGAGCAGGCTGCCCAGGGGGGTTGTGGAGTCTCCCTCTCTGGAGATATTCAAACCCTGCCTGGATGTGTCCTTGTGTGACCTGCTCTAATAATTGCTGAGGACTGCCAGTCAGTGATTGTGCAATCAGTGCCATCCCTGGCTTATTGGACCCTGGGTGCTGCATATTCCTTCAGTTTCCATTTGGTGTATGCACATCAGCCATTTTTCAGAGACACTGAGAGGGCAGCATCCTTGACCTCATCTTACTCTATGATAATCTCAGTTTTCAGAGCTGCACATCCTTTTCATCAGTGTTTTTGACTTAGGGAGTACTAAATGACCAAGGACTTGATTTCCTACTTGACAGCTTGAATAGTAGCAGCAGTGAAACTAACAGTCTGTGGTCTCCAAGTGAAAAGGATGGAAATTCAGGTACAGAGAGTACTCTTGAACTTCATTCTGGCACATCTCAGAGTCATTGAGCCTTGGGGTGTTCTCTGTGACTCATCTCTCTCTCTGACCATCCCAGGTGGGGTTTCTGCTTTCCCGAGTTTCGGTCGGTGTAAGGAATTTGTGTGGTTCTGGTTCAATGTTTTGTTAGTTTGCTTCCCATTTTGGTCAAGCAGAGGCACTGTGTAAAGGCCATCTGGAATATTTTTGCTTGAATATTTATTTGCCCTGTTCAGGTATGACCAAAATGGGGCTGTCTAAAATCAGTGTGAGACCTCAAGGCCTCTGAAATCATTCTGCCCTCTTTCTCTTGGAGGCAAATTCAAAACAAATTTCCTTCCACTTTTCCCCCCTACCCAAATTTCTGCTATTAAATGTAGACTTGAACTTCTCCTTCCAAACTTCCTGTCTGTAATGAATTCATTAACTTTTAGAAATGCAAAATACTTCCCCTCAAAACCAGCTCAAACCTGCAGGACCTAGATATTTCATATCCCTGCTGATATACTGCAGCACTGATATTCAGTGCCACAACCATTCTTGGCAGTCCTCTCTGCAAAGAGGAATAATGGACTGCTCAAATCTCTGCCTCATTGCTATACATCTCATCACTTGATTTCAGCCATGGGGCACTCTCTAGGAATGTTAATTAATGCATGGCTGTGGAACTGCCTTTTTGCTAGGTGTGTGTACAAGATCATCACATTCCTGCTGGCTTTGCTGTGTGCATGGAGTAGAGATAAAAAAGGCTGTGGTGTAACTCAGCAGCTGAGGATGTGGCCTGTCACCAGTGCTGTTGGTTACTAGGGCTACCTAGGGGCCTGCTGGAGAGAGCCCAGTGGAGAGCCAGCAGGATGCTAAGGTGGACTTGAGCATCTCCCCTGTGAAGAGAGACTGAGAGCCCTGGGGCTGTTGAGTCTGGAGAAGAGAAGGCTGAGAGGGATCTGATCAATGTCTATCAATAGCTGAGGGCTGAGGGTCAAGTGGAGGGGGCCAAGCTCTTTTGGGTGGTGCACAGCAATAAGCCAAGGAGCAGTGGAGACAAACTTGACCAGAGAAGGTTTCAGCTCAGATGAGGAGAAACTTCTTTGGTGTGAGGGTGGCAGAGCCCTGGAGCAGGCTGCCCAGAGAGGTTGTGGAGTCTCCTTCTCTGGAGCCTTTCCAACCCCACCTGGATGCATTCCTGTGCAGCCTGCCCTGGGTGATGCTGCTCTGGCAGGGGTTTGGATTGGATGATATCTGGAGGTCCCTTCCATCCTCTAATGTTCTGTGATACCTAATATTTTCATATTTCATCTTTAAAAGTATTTTATAGCTAATAAAATGTGAGGACAAAATGATTTGTTTCTACAGCTGCACAAGTCTGTAGTCCAAAATCCCATCTGCTCTAAGGAGCAAGGTCTGTTCAGACTGACACCTGGCGGTGCCCAAGGCCTGGCACAGTTGTGTAACACACCCAACACTGAGCTCCCTTGCTCCTGAGAAACTGGCCTCAAATTCTGGATGGTTGCTGCCTAAGAAAAAGGTTTTGTCAGTAGAAGTACTGAGTCAGATCTATGACTTTCTGTTGCTGTTAAACTTAGGTCTATACAAAGATGACCAAAGGAGTGGAAGATCTTCCTCATGAGGAGAGCTTGAGGGAGCTGAGGGCTCTGGAGCTTGGAGAGGAGGAGCCTGAGAGGTGACCTCATTGCTGGTGATCAAGATGTGCAGGGTGAGTGCCCAGAGGCTGGAGCCAGGCTCTGCTGGGGGATGCCCAATGCCAGCACAAGGGGCAGTGGTGGAAGCTGAGGCAGAGGAAGTGCCATGGAAAGAGGAGGAAAATGTTTTCCCTGTGAGGGTGCCAGAGCCCTGGAGCAGGCTGCCCAGGGGGTTGTGGAGTCTCCCCTCTGGAGCTATTCAAGCCCTGCCTGGATGTGTTGCTGTGTGACCTGCTGTAGGTGCTCCTGCTCTGGCAGGAGGTTGGACTGGATGAGCTTTGGAGGTCCCTCCCAGCCCCTAACATTCTGTGGTTCTGTGATATGTGGTATAAGAGTGTATTTATGTGTATGTGGTCATAAGAGCGTAAGTCAGACTGTCTAAAGATTCTAAAATGCAATCTTTCTCTGTGATATGAGAGCAGCAGCTGGACTTGATCTTGGAGGTCTCTTCCAATGTGGCTGATTCTGTTTTCCACTCAAAATTCTGAGCCTTCACGTGAGTGATAAAAAACCCACACAAACAACAACTTACCAGAAGGCTTCACTCCCATTTGTGGAGCTACAGACTGACCTACACAAGGAGAATCTTTGAGATGGTTGAAAGTATGCACAGAAAATATATTCAACCCCAAAGCCCTGCAGCTCTTTCACTGCAGAGCTGAGTGCAGCACGGATTTCCATTTCTCCTTTTCAGAAGGCTCTCAATCAGTATTTCCCAGCTGAAGGACTCACAGCCATGCAACTAAAGTTGTCAAAATTCATTTCTATCAGTACTGCTCTGACAATTAGCAAGGTGAGACTTGTGGAGTTCAGATGCTCAGCACAAGCAGAAGAACTAAATGAGAATAAGTCACTGTGGCAGCAAAAGAAGATAAAGTAGTTCAGGGCCCCTGGGACATCCTGAATCCCTCAGGACTGAAAATGCTTTTCTAAAACAGAACTACCCAAACACCAGTGTTATGTCACTGGCCACAATATCTGTTTGTCTTAATCTAAATCAGCCATTCATAGAACCATCATCAACAATCCAGGCTGGAAGAGACCTCCAAAGCTCAGCCAGTCTGACCTCCTCGCAGTCAGCAGGGACATCCCCGATTAGATCAGGCAGCCCAGAGCCTCGTCAAGCCTCACCTTGAATATCTCCAGGGAAGGAGCCTCAACCACCTCCCTGGGCAACCTGTTCCAGTGTTCCACCATTTCATGAGAGGAGGTGAAGAGATCTGATCTCCTAGGCTTGAGAGCATGCCACTAACCAAGGAATGTTTCCAGCTGGGAAACAGAGCTGGATTTTAACTTGTTATTGTCCTTTTTGTTTCCTGCCTAAAGTAGTTCCAAATGTCAGCCTCACTTCTAAACTTAGATTCCAAAGCAGAACAAGATGCTAAGGTCCAATTTTATTTAATTAGACTGGCACAGTCCTATAACAATCCTCCTTTCACTAAGAAATACTGAATAATGAATAAAGGTTGAGCCATTGGAGAAGGGAAAACATTGACTGTAGTGGTACTAATGGATTTACCTTGGTCTCCCCCAACCACTCAGCGGGAAAAGGTTGGGGGGAAGAATATATTAACTTAATTCCCCCAGAAAATAGTCAACAAATGACATGGTCACAAAATCGTATCAAATCACAACATGTGCTGGCAGACATTTTCAGCCAGCCAGGCCAGTGAGGGTAGGCAGAGAGCATGGCAGAACAATGCAGTAGAGCACAACTCCTTTGGACTTTAGGGAAACAGTCAACATAGTGGCACATGGGGAGTTAGGAGTTAAAAGGTTGGAGAAGAGAAAGCTCCATGGAGACCTCATTGTGGCCTTCCAGGATCTGAAGGGGGCTCCAAGAAAGCTGGGGAGGGACTTTTGAGGGTGTCAGGGAGGGATAGGACTGGGGGGGATGGAGCAAAACTAGAAATGGGTAGATTGAGATTGGATGTGAGGAAGAAGTTGTTCCCCATGAGGGTGGTGAGAGCCTGGCACATGTTGCCCAGGGAGGTGGTGGCAGCCTCCTGCCTGGAGGTGTTTGCAGCCAGGCTGGATGTGGCTGTGAGCAAGCTGTGCTGCCCAGGGAGGTGGTGGAGTTGTCATCCTTGGAGGTGTTTAAGAAAAGCCTGGATGAGGCACTGAGTGACGGGGTCTAGTTGATGAGATAGGGCTGGGTGATAGGTTGGACTGGATGACCTTGGAGGTCTCTTCCAACCTGGTTGGTTCTATGATTCTATGATCTGGTGTGAGGTGTCCCTGCCCATGGCAGGGGGTGGGAACTGGATGATCCTTGAGGTCCCTTCCAGCCCTGATGACTCTATGGTTCTGTGATGATGGAGTTTACCACCAGAAGGGCAACACATGGAATGACCCTGGCTAAAAGGAAATGGGAAGAACTTGCTCTGACAGAAAACCTGTCAGCTTGGTAGGGAATTTCCAGTGGGGTAACTGAAAAGCTCTTTCTGGAACGAAGTTTTATTTCTCTTTCACAAATGCCCTTGCCACCAGAACTGTCAGTTTGTGATGAAATTTGTTGATGGTGTGAAGTTCAGAGACACCCTTCATACAGAGGAGATGTGACACATGAGGAAATCCGTGCCTCTGAGAGGTGGTTTAGCAGCAATGAAATGATGCACAGACATTAAAGAGATCAAGAGGTGTTTTACTAAGGGAGCAATCAGAAAACTTGTGCCGTGAGCAGGGGCTGTGTGAGTTGGAGGGAAAGCTCACAGGATAGGGTGCCAAGGGAAGCAGCTGGTCCCAAGATAACGATGAATTACTGCCATATGCCAGTTTAGGCATTGTCTTGTCTAGGAAATATGTGCAAGGAATAAACTCAGACCGGGACAGATTCAGGGAAGAGCTATTGGGATGATTAGAGGAACGGAAAAACCTTTGCTAGGGAGACTAAAAGGTTTTGGATGTTTAAACAACTAATCAGAGGATGTTACTGCAACTACTTCAGGATGAAGGCAAGGAGCAGAGAAGGGGAAAAGCTGTTTAAAATCAGGAACAAATGGTTTCAGAGTTAAGCTGGAAGTGAAAATAGCCTAAGTATCCTGGAATTTGGAGCAGTGACTTTGTGGCCTGTCGTGCAGCAGAGGAATGGGTGGCTAAGAAGCCCTGCCAGACAAATCCCTGCTAGATAAATGCTCTGCTACACAGGAAATTATAGCTACCCTCATAAAATTATATTTATTTTCCTTGATCAATGAGCTCCTTCAGAAAATTCAATATTTAGTGTGAAACAAACAAACCAACCCCACCTCCTCCTTCCCCCACACAGCCAACACCACTGCCAGCAGCCAAGTCCTGGGAAAATGCTCTCAGTGCAAGCCACAGCAGTGCCTCCTGGAAATAAGGGTGCAGTGGCTCAGGTGCCCAGTCCTCTGCTGACCCACTCAGCACGGGCTCTGCTCTACTGCCCACAGGCACTGCAGTTGGAGTCTGCCTTGCTGCTCAACCACATTGTGCCCAATGAGGATGGTGGCTGGTGGAAAACTGGGACATGCAGATATCTGAGAGAGGTTTTCTGCTCTTAGAATGTTTTATTTTGTTAAAAGTAATGAATTTCCATGGCAACAGAGCTGCTTGAGGCAAGTCAATTAGTCAAAACCCCCATTTACAATAACAGCATCCTTTGGATGAGTTTTTTTTCACGTGGCAGTAATTAACAGTGCAGTAATGCAAATAATCCCTGCCAGCTCTGAGAAAAGCACAGGCTTTGGGCAGGGCCACAGTTTCCTGTGCCCTTGATAATTTGCTTCCTTAGAACTGAGCAAACATCACCCTGATGCTAGGAACCTCATCAGAGCTTGAGCTTGCTGTCACTGGCTTGAGTGGGAACAAGGCTGGACCGCAGGTGAACGTCTGAGATCGCTGCTCGCTAGCTTAAATTAATTAACCATCTTCTACCCTCCAGCAGCAGCTGCTGATAGCCATCTCATTGCATTTTCTGAACTGAAACTACAGCAATGATAAAACACTTAGCTTTGTCCCTTTTATATGACACTGGTTTTGATATCTTCAGGCATTTACTCTCACAGGATGTCAGGGGTTGAACCAAGCCCCCTGCCAGAGCAGGACCATAGAATCCAGCACAGCTCACACAGGAACACATCCAGACAGGGCTGCAAAGGCTCCAGAGAAGGAGACTCCACAACCTCTCTGGGCAGCCTGCTCCAGGGCTCTGGGACCCTCACAGTGAAGAAGTTCTTCCTCATGTTGAGGTGGAACATCCTGTGCTGGAGTTTCTGTCCACTGTCCCTTGTCCTACCACAGGGCACAAGTGAGCAGAAGCCTGTCCCCTTCTTCTTGACCTCCAGCCCTCAGCTATTGATAGACATTGATCAGATCCCCTCTCAGTCTTCTCCTCTCCAGATTAAACAGCCCCAGTGTTCTCAAGTCTCCCTCCATAGGGAAGGTGCTCAAGTCCCCTAATCATCCTCACAGCTCTCCCTAGAATAGAATAGAATATAATGGAATGGAATAGAATAGAATAGAATAGAATAGAATAGAATAGAATAGAATAGAATAGAATAGAATAGAATAGAATAGAATAGAATAGAATAGAATAGACCAGACCAGACCAGACCAGACCAGGTTGGAAGAGACCTTCAAGATCATCGCGTCCAACCCATCAACCAATCCAACCCACCCAACAACTAAACCATGCAGCCAAGCACCCCATCAAGTCTTCTCCTGAACACCTCCAATGAAGGTGACTCCACCACCTCCCCATGCAGCCCATTCCAATGGGCAATCACTCTCTCTGTGTAGAACTTCTTCTTGGACTCTCTCCAGCAGATCCCTGTCCCTCCTGAACTGGGGAGCCCAGAGCTGGATGCAATATTCCAGGTGAGGTCTCAGCAGGGCAGAGCAGAGGTGGAGGAGAACCTCCCTGGATCTGCTGGACACACTCCTCTGAATGCAGCCCAGGACCCCATTGGCCTTCTTGGCCCCCAGGGCACATTGCTGTCCCATGCAGAACTTGTTGTCCAGCAGCACTTTCAGGTCCTTCTCCTTGGGGCTGCTCTCCAGCAGATCCCCTCCCAGCCTGTGCTGCTGCAGTTTATTCTTCCTGCCCAGCTGCAGGACTCTGCTCTCATCCTGGTTGAACCTCAGTAGGCTCCTCTCTGCCCAGCTCTCAGTCTGTCCAGGTCTCACTGAATGGCCTCACAGCCCTTCTCTTATCCCAGGTCTCCCTGCCTTTCATTGTTCTTATGGTGCCTATATTTCATATTTATCACAGTGGTTCAAGTTCCACCAGTCCCAATCAGCAATCAGATGCATTACTGAAAGGTTTATTGATCTGTATGCCACTGGTACAGTAAATGTGAAAACCAATATCATTTCCCAAAGGATGTGCAATTAATTCAGGCATTCTGGAAACAGGCAGAATGCTGTTCCTGTGGTAAGGATGTGGATTTATCAGGCAGTTAATCTTTTCCTTAACTGGTCCATATAGATAATGTGCAGTAGCTATGACTGCAATTGCAGGCAATGCACCAGCAGAGACACAAAATATATCTGTCTGTTTTGAAGAACTGTTTCCATTGTTCTTTGCAAGCAGCACTGTCAAATGGCAGCATTCTTGCTTCTAATGAGTTGCAGTAATAACAAAAGAGCATAAGCAACCTGATTTATTGACACCCCAAACCTCTCATGTGTGTCTCTGCTGATTTAAGGTTTGTCTTCTACACTTGAGATTCGTAGGGGATGAAACAGAATCACAGAATCATCTCCTGTTGGAAAAGACCTCAAGATCATCAAGTCCAGCCATAACCAAACACCTCCTTGTACACATCTGTTAGGCCATGTCCCTAAGCTCCTCATCCAAACGTGCCAGGGATGGTGACTCCACACTTCCTAGAATCACAGAACTGTCAGGGTTGGAAGGGACCTCAAGGATCAGCCAGCTCCAACCCCCTGCCATGGGCAGGGACACCTCACACTACAGCAGGTTGCTCACAGCCACATCCAGCCTGGCTGCAAACACCTCCAGGCAGGAGGCTTCCACCACCTCCCTGGGCAGCCTGTGCCAGTCTCTCACCACCCTCATGGGGAACAGCTTCTTCCTCACAGCCAATCTCAATCTCCCCACTTCTAGTTTTGCTCCATTCCCCCCAGTCCTATCACTCCCTGACACCCTCAGAAGTCCCTCCCCAGCTTTCCTGTAGCCCTCTGCAGATACTGGAAGGCCACAAGAAGGTCTCCTGGGAGCCTTCTCCTCTCCAGACTGAACAGCCCCAACTCCCTCAGTCTGTCCTCAGAGCAGAGCAGCTCCAGCCCTCTGCTCCTCCTCGTGGCCCTTCTCTGGACACCTTCCAGCACCTCCAGATCCTTCCTGTAATAGGAGCTCCACTTCCCTGGGCATCCTGTTCCAGTGCTTGATGATCCCCTTCAGTGAAGAAATTTTTTCCTGATATACAATATAACCTCCCCTGGTGCAACTTGAGGCCATTTCCTCTTGTCCTGTTGCTAGCTACCTGGAAGAAGATTCTGGCCCTCACCTTGTTACATCCTCCTTTCAGGGAGATGTACAGAGCCAGAAGGTCTCCTTCCTCAGCCTCCTCTTCACCAGGCTGAACACCCCCAGCTCCCTCAAATGCTCCTTGTAGGACTTTTGTTCCAGACCCCACAGCAGCCATTCAAAAGTGTGTGTTGACAAAGAGTCCTTGTCAATACAAACAGTGTCACCTCAAACCTGCACCCAGAAACCCTCTCCAGCTCTAGCTGAAAGAGTACTAAAACACAGTCAAGGTCAATTCTTCTTGGCCAGTGTTCTCCTAAGAGTCTCACAATTATCCTGCTTCCATGCTTTCTTCAGGAATCCTAATGGTGCTGGCTCCCCCAGGAGCAGCCTATGGAGACACATTCCAGTTTCCAGCAAGCTCTATCCCATTGTACCACTGCTCTTTAAACTGGAGAGCTGTGCAGCTGCCCAAAGCTGGGGTGTTTGTGAGGAAGGAGGGGGCTGAAGCTGTGGCTGGTGTAGGGTGACCTTGTGCCTCTTCATTGCCTTAGTCTCCCCCATTTTGCAGAATCTCAGAATGGGAGGGGTTGGGAGGGTTTGAAGACCATCAAGTCCAACCCCTCTGCTTGACCTCCTCAATAACTGAAACTGCCAAACAAAAAGCTGAGACCTGAGCTTCCTGCCCACTGACTTCTTGGCAAGAGAAGCTCACTGCTGTGGATCCTCACTCCCACAGCCCTGACCAGTGGGGGAGTTCATGGCTCTTGTATTGAAGCAAAGGTAAGGCTGAGGAGAAGGTACACCTCTCAGTGCTTGGAGTGCTGCTTCAGGGCTTCAGGGACCTACTGTCAGGCTCTGAGCATCACCATGTGTGTAAAGGTGGTTTGGCTGTGGTGCCTGGGGCTCTGGTTTAGGACTGAACCTTGCAGAGTAGGGGGTCTGGGTTGGACTTGGTGATCCTGAGGCTCTTTTTCAACCCGAATGCTTCTGTGATCCTGTGACCATATACAGTCGAGGGACAACACTGGAAATAGCTTTCTGTCTCGCTCTTTCCCTGGCTGATGACAGAATTGTTTGTAACAACTCAGTACTGCTCATAGAGCAACTCCAGCTGTGGACATCCCCCTGGGTGGGGAAGGTAGGGCAGAGAAAAGGCTGGAAGAGCTTCCAAAGGAGCCCACAGAGCAGATGGAGAATTTCTGTTTGTACCACATGTATATATGAAGTGGCTGCAGTGGTAATATGCAACCTGGGTGTCACCCACTGCTCTTTATTGCTTAATAAGGACATGGTCACCAAGTTCTCCATGTCCCACTTAGCATCATAGAATCAGTCAGGTGAAAAAGACCTCAAAGATCATCAAGTCCAATCTGTCACCCAAGACCTCATGACTACTAAACCATGGCACCAAGTCCCACATCCAGTCCCCTCTTGAACACCTCCAGGGATGCTGTGATTTGAAGTGCCGCAGTGAAGCAATTGTCCTTGGGGGTGTTCATAGGTTCAGTTGTAGGGGGTTGGACAAAGCTGCACTGTTACTCTGTGCTTTCTGGGGGTTGTTAATGAGAAGTGTGCACTGATGGGCTGCCAGAGAGTTAAACACTGCTCTTCCCCATTTCACTGGCTAGTGTGCAGAGTGTCCTTGTTTTGACAGCAGAGATGAAGTTTTCACGCTGAAGTCTTTCCTTATGTTGGCAAATACATTATTAGCAGAGAGAAAGTGTCTTAGGTGAAAGAGTGGAGCCCACCAAAGCTGTCTGGGACTCCCTTTTGCCATTACTCAATGCTGACAGCTTCACTTCTTCTGGACTTTGGAGACAGCAGCTTCAACAAATGAGCAAAATGATTCTGGCATTTGTAGAGCACTGCTTGAGGCTGTGGCCTGGCCAGTAGGCTCCCTGGCATCAATGTGGCCAGAATGGGTGAAGGAAAAGTAAGAGGACAATGGGCAAGGAGCAGAGTAATCTATTGGGTATGAGCTGCACATTAGCAGTTGGAGGTAGGGAATTGGTTAAGTTTTCCATAGCCTACCTTGGAAATAAACTGCTTAAGACATTTTTTAGCTCAGACCATTGGCCCTCTTGAACCCTTACAAAGCACACCTTTGCTGGCAATAATATCAATGATAATGTGGATTTTCAAGTACTTAGAAAATTGGTTGTCAAGAAATCAGCATCACTGGCAGCACTTAAGCTCCTGCAATCTGTCTTCATAACACAAACTCTCTTGTCATGTCTTCCTAGAGCCTTTCCCCATATGTGAAGTTTAACCTTCCTACCATACATTTTAATTTTAGTCCTGGATGAAGTGCAGCTCCAGAGAAATAGAAACTGGTCTTGCTACATTTGCGAACTCTCCTGCTTCTGAAGCATAAATTCAGATCCTAACCCTTGTCCTTTTGTTTCCTCTTTTCCTACAAGCTGCTAAACAGAGCCTTGGTCAGACTGGATTCCTGAGAGGGTTTTGTCATTCTGCCACGAGAAGCAAATGTTACAGGCAAGAAATAGCAACAGGGAGGGGAGGTAGCTGAAGGGAGGAAGGAACAATGGAAGGAAGGGAAAAAAATCTCTGACAACAAATAATGGCAATGCATGAGATAATCCAGGTGTCACTGCTATGATATGGCCTAATAGATACAGCTCAAACAGCAGTGCTTGAGCTGGATGTGCAAATTCCACTGTTTTAGGAGCTGACCTCTGTGAAAGCATTTGTCCTCTTGAAGAAAAATAACTTTTTATCTTGGAGATAAATCCTTTTGGGATGTCATTATAAACTTGAAACTACATGCCCAACTACTAGAGTTTCATGATGGCACTAAAAGGATGAAAGATGAATTATTACCTTGCAGAAGTGAGGCAACTGGATGGGAAACATTCCTGACATAATATTAATAGAAAAAGATCCCTTTTTTCCACAAGGATAAATCAGATATGGCTATTGATCTGTGAATTAATGGGGAGATATGCCCCTGAAGTAACTGAGCTGAGGTGTCCAGATCCAAGGTGGTGTTCAATTGATTCACAGGATCCCAGGATGTTAGGGGTTGGAAGGGACCTCTGGAGAGTCCAAACCCCCTGCCAGAGCAGGACCTGAGACTCCAGCACAGGTCACACAGGAACACATCCAGACAGGGATGGAAAGGCTCCAGAGAAGGAGACTCCACAACCTCTCTGGGCAGCCTGCTCCAGGGCTGTGGCACCCTCCCAGTGCAGAAGTTCCTCCTCATGTTGAGGTGGAACCTCCTGTGCTGCAGTTTCCATCCATTGCCCCTTGTCCTATCCCAGGGCACAAGTGAGCAGAGCCTGTCCCTGTCCCTTCCTTGCTGACCCCCAGCCCTCAGCTATTGATAGACATTGATCAGATCCCACTCAGCCGCCTTCTCTCCAGACTGAACAGTCCCAGGGCTCTCAGCCTCTCCTCCCCAGGCAGTGCTGCAGTCCCTAATCATCCTTGTAGCCCTCCCTTGGACTCTCTCCATCAGATCCCTGTCCCTCCTGAACTGGGGACCCCAGAACTGGAGGCAATATTCCAGGTGTGGCCTCACCAGGGCAGAGCAGAGGTGGAGGAGAACCTCCCTGGATCTGCTGGACACACTCCTCTGAATGCAGCCCAGGACCCCATTGGCCTTCTTGGCCCTCAGGGCACATTGCTGTCCCATGCAGAGCTTGTTGTCCCCCAGCACTCCCAGGTCCTTCTCCTTGGGGGCTGCTCTCCAGCAGATCCCCTCCCAGCCTGTGCTGCTGCAGTTTATTCTTCCTGCCCAGCTGCAGGACTCTGCTTTCACCCTTGTTGGACCTGCTCTTGAGTGATGCTTTCACCCTGCAGCTCCTCCTCATCTGATGATTGGGCCACTCGGGACTGGAGTTTTGTTTTTCTGCAACTGAAATTTTTCACTCCAGTGTGCTGCTAGTGAAGGCCTGGAAGGAGCTCCTGGTACTGTTGTGTATTCAGCAGATGTCCCTTCATTTATGTTTGACCACAGAGACCCTTCAGTTTCTTCCACTTTCCCTCTATGCCCAGAGGCCCTTTGAAGTAGAGCAATGAATTGTGTGTCCGGGAAGGCTACTGATTGAAGGTCTCATAAATCATCTCTTACTCTCCAGGAATGAACTAGGTGTTAGTGAGGTTATATTTGTTCTGCAAAGTGATGATAATGGTTTGATTATGGTTTTTTCCCCCCATTTTGGGGAATGAGAACAACTTTTCAGTCTGAGATGCAGACAAAATTACTTGATAAGAGCATATGCTTTCCGAACTTGGGAAGAGGTTAGGTGCTGGCTATACCAAAGCAAGCTGCTTTCCAGTCTACACCAAACTGCCAGGTGCAGCTATGTATAACTTAGTGAACTGGCTTTGATTTAGTTAACAGAGCAAGAATGACCTAACTGTCCCTTTGATGCTGCGAGTGATGGCAGTGAAGAAATCAGAGCTTGGGTCCAGCTGTGTACAAGGCCCATAGAAGGCTGCAGCCGCGGTCAGGAGCTCACTTCAGGCACTACTGCTTGCTGCCTTTGGAATTCACAGAATCCCCAAGATTAAAGATGAGATGACAAGATAATCTCTCATTTTACACAGCTAATTGAGAGCTCAGTGCTCCTATCTAATACTTTTGGCAGAATAAAAGAAAGATGAAATGTAAACGATGAAAAAACTTTAGAGCGGATGAAAGAAACTGTCTGCTTCCTGGAGGCATCGAGCCCCCTCCCCAAGTCCTCGCTCTCCCCTGGATTACACAGAACTTGCACTTCTCTAGTGCCAGGTCTCTTCCCTTGGCACTTTTCTAGTGTCCTCTGAAATAACCTGCTGGAAAGACACCATCAGGCAAAGGTCAAGGTCTTAACTAGTGTGCCCTTGGAAACGGCAGGAGGTGATGGAGCCATGTGGGCAGTGAGACTCCATTGCCTTTGACCTGCTTCCCTTAAACCTTGTGGCAGACCCAGGAGGTCATAACAAACACACAAATTAGTACTTGAAGAACTTTGATAAAGTACAGCATCAGGAGGTGGAGAAGGGAGGGTCTCTTGGTTCTGCCACAGACCTAACCACTGTGAGCATGGAGAAGAGCCTTCCCTGCCCACCTTCTCCCGGGGGAGAGCGCTTGGGCTGCCACCGGAGCAAAGCGCTGCGTCCTGCAAGGAGAGGACGTTGGGGCTCTGACCTTCCATGGCACCAGCTGCAACTGCAGTGCCCAGGCTCAGGAGTGACAATTATGTGAGGAACAACATGCATTCTTAATAGCTGTGGAAAGCTGCAACATGACAGAAAGACAGAGGCTGCCAAAAGGAAAGCCCCTGAGAATGCTTTCACAGGCAGGGAGAAGGGGAACCCAGTGAGCTTTAGGCAAATTCACCTCTTTCTGTGAAGGCTTTAAAAAATACTGACAAAAAAGGTATTTTTGTTGAATCACAGAATCACAGCACATTAGTGGTTGGAAGGGACCTCCAGAGATCACCCAGTCCACCCCCTGCCAGAGCAGCATCACCCAGGGGAGTCCACACAGGAATGCATCCAGGGGGGTTGGAAAGGCTCCAGAGAAGGAGACTCCACAACCTCTCTGGGCAGCCTGCTCCAGGGCTCTGCCACCCTCACACCAAACAAGTTTCTCCTCATGCTGAGCTGAAACCTTCTCTGGTCAAGTTTGTCTCCATTACTCCTTGGCTTATTGCTGTGCACCACCCAAAAGAGCTTGGCCCCCTCCCCTTGACCCCCAGCCCTCAGCTCTTGATAGACATTGATCAGATCCCTCTCAGCCTTCTCTTCTCCAGACTCAACAGCCCCAGGGCTCTCAGTCTCTCTTCACAGGGGAGATGCTCAAGTCCCCTAAGCATCCTGCTGGCTCTCCCTTGGCCTTTCTCCAGCAGGTCTCTGTCTAACTTGAATTGGGGAGCCCAAAATCGGACACAGTGGTTGGCTTCTTGGCCCCCAGGGCACATTGCTGTCCCATGCAGAACTTGCTGTCCACCAGCACTCCCAGGTCCTTCCCCCTGCTGCTCTCCAGCAGATCACCTCCCAGCCTGTCCTGCTGCAGCTTATTCTTCCTCCCCAGGTGCAGAGCTCTGCATGCTTTTCAGAAGACAAATCACTGAGGTGTGTGGTAGATTGATGTGGTTTCCATTTGCATACAAAATCAGCCTTTCTGAAAACAAAATCAAACCACTCCACTGGTTCCAAGCCCCTGGCCCTCAGCAATACCTCCCCTGATCTATACAAAACAAATTTGGGCAGTTGTGATATGATGCAGACTAGAAGTTCTCTTGTATTTCCTCGATGAAATTCAGTTACTTTTTATTACTCTTCCATGTGCTACCAGTATAAATTCAATATATGATGCAATTAGCAGGAAATGAAACACAAGTGACAGCAACAAAGCCAACTCTAAACCCAGCTCTAAAGAACCTGTGTGGCAATTTTGCCTGCTGTGGTCCTCAGAAGACATTTGCATCAAGCATGTTTTCCGCAGTTCTGCTGCTTTATTTGCTGCCTAAATGGGTCCAACTCTTGGTGGGGAAAATCTTCTCCTGCCTTTTCACGTGCTCCTCTCTCGCAGAATTCACTCTGCTTTAAAGCTACTATGCTCTAATTGAGGACTTCTCTCTGCGAGGTGCACAATGAAAACTCCCACACCAATGTTTTTTCCCAATCCAGGAAAGAAATGGTGACCCACTAGAACTAGGTGAAAGAAACCAAATAAGCTAACAAAAGCCCTCAAGTTTAACAATAAATTAAGGTATTATTCCTGAAAGTAGAGGCTGTAAAAGGAATGCAGGAGAATATATATAATAGAGGAGAAATGGTTTTACCCCAGGCAGTGCTACAGGCTGGGGACAGAGTGGCTGGAGAGCAGCCAGGCAGAAAGGCACCAGGGGGTACTGGTTGACAGCAGCTGAACAAGAGCCAGCAGTGTGCCCAGGAGACCAAGAAGGCCAATGGCATCCTGGCTTGCATCAGGAACAGTGTGGCCAGCAGGAGCAGGGAGGTCATTCTGCCCCTGTACACTGCACTGGTTAGGCCACACCTTGAGTCCTGTGTCCGGTTCTGGGCTCCTCAGTTTAGGAAAGATGTTGAGTTGCTGGAAGGTGTCCAGAGAAGGGCAACAAAGCTGGGGAGAGGTCTGGAACACAGCCCTGGGAGGAGAGGCTGAGGGAGCTGGGGTTGCTTAGCCTGCAGAAGAGGAGGCTCAGGGGAGACCTTCTTGCTCTCTACAACTCCCTGAAAGGAGGTTGTAGCCAGGTGGGGGTTGGTCTCTTCTCCCAGGCAACCAGTACCAGAACAAGAGGACACAGTCTCAAGCTGTGCCAGGGGAGGTTTAGGCTGGAGGTGAGGAGAAAGTTCTTCCCAGCAAGAGAGATTGGCCATTGGGATGTGCTGCCCAGGGAGGTGGTGGAGTCCCCATCCCTGGAGGTGTTTAAAAACAGACTGGATGAGGCACTCAGTGCCATGGTTTAGCTGATGAGATGGTGCTGGGTTGGACTAGATAATCTTGAGGGTCTTTCCAACCTGGCTAATTCTGTGATTGTGTGTGTAAATGAGCTGTGACCGGTTTAGGCTGTGCCTTTAAGAAAGGGACACTTTCTGAACACTCTAGCCGAATGTTTTGATATTAGAATGAAAACAATGATATGCTAATTCAATTTCATTGGTGGAACCCGGCTGTAAATTTTTGTTTAGTCTTTCAGTCGGGGGAGTCAGTCAGCAGTCGTCTTCTTCTTCCCCCTGTGCTGTGAGCTGGCTCGTTTCTCTCTACGATTCCTTCTAACCAGATAAGAAAACTAACTTTGCATTCGCTTTGAGCTTTAACAAAGTTTTCCCCTTTTAATTACCTTCCTTTCTCTCTCTGTCTCTAACCCTTTTGGGAAAAAGGGGAGGTAGGGAGGGAGAAGGGAGCGGCAGGCCAAACCCCCCTGGCCGCAGGGGGGTTGGGGAAAGGTTTCCTGTATTACATACATTGCTGTATATTTCTGTATATATTGTAAATATTGTATATTTTTGTACATATTCATTGCATTCCATATCTGCTTGTAAAATACAGCTTTCATCTGCTTCTCCGGCTGAGTTAGCTGTGGAATTCTTTTGTGTGTGGGGGGGAACCTTCCTACTCCACCACATGAGCAGAGACACAAAGCTTTCCCACTGCACTTGTACTGGGTTTGCTTTAAGGCAGGGTTGTTAGCAGAACAGTGCTCGCAGACTGTGGTGTGAAATTTGCTGTACTAAGAAGTGCAGCCTGAGACCATCAGTTGTGCTGAATCCTAACAGATGATCAGAGTGCTAATGAAAGCCACAAACAGCAAGTGTTTCTGGCTCCCAGTTCCTGTCTTTCACAGACTGAGAAGTGCTAGTGGAAAGGGAAAAAGCAGTGGGCATTAATTGTTAGCATTTCAGAGGCAATACCACAAAACACTGAGCAGAGATCTGGCCTCGAGCTAAGAAAAACAACTATTCACCATCCACTGACAAGTCCCAGACCCCTGTGGATGTTACCCAGCTGAGTGCAAATCTGTGATGTGTGCACAGCCTAACGAGATCCTCTCTGCTTTTGCATTGCGATTATGAGGTCTGATCATGAGGTCTTTTTTTGTTTCGTCATACATTTCTCTGTATTTGGAGTTTGAGGCCTGCATGGAGAGAGCCCCAGCAAGGCACTGTGTCTCCTTGGCTGCCCTGAGTGAGTGAGAGCTGCTCTCCTGCACCTCCTTACTCTTCTGCATCCCAAACAGCACAGCTGGGAAGAGCCAGCTGAGGGTAACCTAAGCAAAGCATGCTCTTCAAGTGTTTAGCCCAGTGGCAAGCTGCCAACACTTGTGCAGCATGGGAGAGTTTGTGAGAGCAAGAGTGACTGAAAAAAACCCAGGTCCCTTCCGTGTTCTTCCTGCTGCTGAGGAGCAGCATTCTCTGTGTCTCAGGAATGGAATCCAACAGCAAAACACTGAGTCCACCCACCCTGAGGAGAAGACAGCCAGAGTGCTTCATAATGGTGAAGTCATCACCTCAATAATGCTGCTGTTAACGCTTCTCTTTTCCTTCCTTTCTTACTTCATTCTTTCCCTCACCTTCCCCATTGTTAAAATGTCTTGAACCATTTATTTATTCAACATAGCCATTTCACTTGGAGTGTCCTATTTCAGATCCATAGAATCATAGAATCCATATAGCTGGAAAAGACCTCAGGGCTCATCAAGCCCAGCCTGTCACCCAGCACTTCCTGACAACGAAACCATGGCTCCAAGAGCCACATCCAAGCCTTTTGTGAACACCTCCAGGGATGGTGACTCCACCACCTCCCTGGGCAGCACATCCCAATGGCCAGTCTCTCTTGCTGGGAAGAACTTTCTCCTCCCCTCCAGCCTAAACCTCCCCTGGCACAGCTTGAGACTGTGTCCTCTTGTTCCGATCCAGTCTGATTTTGCCTTAACCTACTGCATGTGCCTCATGAAAATCTACACAACCCACATGCATGGATAAAATACTTAACTTATCTTTTGTTGGTGGTGTTCAGATACAGATGTGAAAAGAAAAAGACAGAGAAAAAGGGAGGGCTGTCACTGTCCTCTGTGTTTCACAGCTAATTGCTGTGCTTTGGAAAAATTAAAGTTTTGATATGGAAATTGAGCCTGAACACTTCCAAATAAAACCATGGCAGGAGGCTAATCCATACAAGTCCAGCAATGTGATTAACCAAAGCAGTCTCTGTGTCTGTGGTGGGTGTTCCAGCCTCAACATTTGTAATGCAATCTATCATGATAATCAGCAACATGTGAATACTTTGCATAATGCTTTAATAAGTGTGTTTGTGCACTGCATAAATCTTTAATTGCTGGTTGGAGGAGGCCAATTTTAGCAGTTCTCTGTCAGCCTTATTATGATGAATCAAGTTAATTTATGCATGGAGTTTACTTCTGTGCCTGAGTTCATCTCACATTTCCACTGCATTTCATCAGAGGAAATCACAGGGCAGATCTGCAAAGCTCCCAGCTTCTGATGCTGAAACCATGGACAGCCTCAACCCCTGGAGAAGAGAAGGCTCTGAGGAGACCTAATTGTGGCCTTCCAGTGTTTGAAGGGGGCTCCAAGAAAGCTGGGGAGGGACTTTTGAGGGTGTCAGGGAGGGATAGGACTGGGGGGATGGAGCAAAACTAGAAGTGGGGAGATTGAGATTGGATGTCAGGAAGAAGTTGTTCCCTGTGAGGGTGGTGAGAGCCTGGCACAGGTTGCCCAGGGAGGTGGTGGAAGCCTCCTGCCTGGAGGTGTTTGCAGCCAGGCTGGATGTGGCTGTGAGCAACCTGCTGTAGTGTGAGGTGTCCCTGCCCATGGCAGGGGGGCTGGGACTGGCTGAGCCTTGAGGTCCCTTCCAATGCTGACAGTTCTGTGATACTTTGATTCTTCCAGCTGGGTATGGGGCAGGGAGAAGCAGCAGCAGATGCCAAGCAGAGATGGCAGCATGCGCATCACGAATATTCTCCAGCAGTGCTTTCTCCAGCGCGTTTGCTGTGTGCCACACAGAGGGCAGCAACGAAAGCACTGTGTTTCCCTGTGTTCTCATCTTCCTGAGCAGGCCTCTTTTTGGTTTTGGTGGTTGGGCTTTTTGGGTAAGGTGAGGTTGGCTGATAGCATCTTCTCTGCCTGAGTGAATCTACAACTACCTGGGTGATCTCTACAGCTACCTGAAAGGAGGTTGTAGCCAGGTGGGGGCCGATCTCTTCTCCCAGGCAACCAAAGGAGAGGACACAGTCTCAAGCTGTGCCAGGGCAGGTTTAGGCTGGATGCTAGAAAGAAATTCTTCCCAGAAAGAGAGACTGTGCTGCCCAGGGAGGTGTTGGAGTCACCATCACTGGAGGTGTTTAAAGACAGACCTGTTGAGGCACTTGGTGCCATGGTTTAGTTGATGAGATGCTGTTGGGTGATAGGTTGGACTTGATGATCTCAAAGGTCTTTCCCAGCCTGGTTAGTTCTGTGATTCTGTAATGGGTTATGACTGTGGGCTCAGGCTGACAAGCTCCAGCACACTGTTGTATACTCTTCTGCAGGAAAAGCATAATCTGAGACTGGCCTCATTAAAGCCTCTCAGAACCATCCCTGTGAGTAAAATTAAGCATATGTGTAAGTAGCTGTGGCATCAGGATCTATGCCTGTGATGGCTGAGGAAGCACAATAAAGCCATGAGAATTAATTTAAGAATGTAAATTCTGTTTGCTAATGAATCTTTCTCCTGACAAAAGAGAAAGATAGCGGTCACTTAGTGCACACACCTGCTTAGTTTTCATCAGTCTCTTCTACTCTCTCTTATACCCAATACTAATTTTTCACTGTGCTGCCTGAAAACAGAGATTAATTTATGGTGATTTCAATTACCATTTCCCACATTGGCTAGACTTAAAACACAGCATCAAGTCAGTATAGAGTAGGGAAGCAGCAATTTTCTTTGAGCCTCTGCAGTGTTCAGACAGCTGGTCTAGGTTCATTAGGAAAATTAGAGAGGAAAAAAAACCAACAACAGCCCACAAACAGAAAACAAACTGGCAAAACAAAACCACACAATATTTCTTCTCCCTTCTTCTTCTTGGGTGAGAGCTGCCTTCCATTTTCCACTCTGCTAAGTATCTCAATTCCCTTGCAGTAACTGCAGTCCTGTGAGTTTTAACAAGCACAGAACCACAGAATTGTCAGGGTTGGAAGGGGCCTTGAGGATCAGCCAGTGCCAACCCCCTGCCATGGGCAGGGACACCTCACACTACAGCAGGTTGCTCACAGCCACATCCAGCCTGGCTGCAAACACCTCCAGGCATGAGGCTTCCACCACCTCCCTGGGCAAACTGTGCCTATCCTTCCTGTAATAGAGGCTCCAGAACTGGACCCAGAGCTCCAGCTGTGGTCTCAGCAGAGTGGAGCAGAGGGCGAGAATCCCCTCCTGGCCCTTCTGGTCACACTTCTCTTGCTGCAGCCCAGGCTCTGCTTGGCTCTCTGGGCTGCAAGTGCTCACTGCTGGCTCCTGTTGAGCTTCTCCTCCCCCAGCACCCCCAAGGCCTTTTCTTCCGGGCTGCTTTCAAGCCAGTTCCTGCCCAGCCTGTATCAGTGCCTGGGATTGCCCTGCCCCCAGATGTAGAACCTTGCCCTTGGTCTTGTTGAACCTCATGAGGCTGTCATAGGCTCACCTCTGCAGCCTGTCCAGGTCCCTCTGGATGGATCCTTCCCTCCAGCTGTCTGCTGCACCACACAGATTGGTGTCATCAGCAAACCTGCTGAGGGTGCACTCAGTGCCACTGTCCATGGCACCAACAAAGATGTTAAACAAGCCTGGTCCCAGCACTGATCCCAGCACAAACCATAGCTCTCTCAAGTACCATAGGACAAACTCACTAGGAGAGACTGGAGCTGTATAAACTCTAGCAGTTCCTTCAGTATGTAAGGTCAGAGAGCCCAAGTGTCCATCTCCTGGCAGCAGCTGCTTGCCTCAAATATAATACAGCTCTGAGGAGATAAAAGACTTCCCCCTGGAACAGAATTAATTTAATAATTCACTTTTATCACATCTCCCCAAAGCATTAAAGAGCCTGAAAGAAAGACCAGCTCTCAGGATGGTCATAGTGCCCACACAGAGGAGATGGAAGGCTTTATGGTAGCAGGTCAGGCATAGCTTGTAGTGAGGACACAACACTGAATGCCTGCTTGGCCATGAAGGCTCTTGCTGAAAGGCAAAGCTTTGGAGAAGTTTGTTGCAGGACAGCACTTTTGACATCTCCAGGCCAGTGAGCAGCATTCATTCAAGGCAGGCAGTGAGGGGAGGAGCAGAGCTTGTCATCATTATGGCCCAGGGCACAGGTGCAGACAACGGCCTGGCAGGTCCCTGCCTTGCTAGAACAGGAGGAATGTGAACATCTTTTCTTCTCTTCTGACCTTTTCATGCCATCCCAGGCCTGGGTTGGAGCTCTGTGTATGGCTGCAGAGCATACAGTCACATTGAGGTCCTTGCTATTATGACTTTTGAAATCAAAGGAGGAAGTTCTACACAGAGAGAGTGATTGCCCATTGGAACGGGCTGCCTGGGGAGGTGGTGGAGTCACCATCACTGGAGGTGTTCAGGAGGAGACTTGATGGTGTGCTTGGTGCCATGGGTTAGTTGATTAGGTGGTGTTGGATGATAGGTTGGACACGATGATCTCGAAGGTCTCTTCCAACCTGGTCTGGTCTATTCTATTCTATTCTATTCTATTCTATTCTATTCTATTCTATTCTATTCTATTCTATTCTATTCTACTCTATTCTTGAAGGTCTCTTCCAACCTTTCTATTCTAATTCTATTCTATTCTATTCTATTCTATTCTATTCTATTCTATTCTATTCTATTCTATTCTATTCTATTCTATTCTATTCTATTCTATTCTATTCTATTCCATTCCATTCTTCCATTCTATTCTATTCTACTCTTCTCTATTCTACTTCTATTCTTCTCTTTCGACTCTCTTCTCTTCTCTTCTCTTCTCTTCTCTTCTCTTCTCTTCTCTTCTCTTCTCTTCTCTTCTCTTCTCTTCTCTTCTCTTCTCTTCTCTTCTCTTCTCTTCTCTTCTCTTCTCTTCTCTTCTCTTCTCTTCTCTTTCTCTTCTCTTCTCTTCTCTTCTCTTCCTATTTTAAGGAGCTAAGACCCATAGGAGACACAAGGATCTTTCTCTCTGGCTGTATAACCATAGAACTAAGCTGTTCTGTCAGAGCTGAGGCTAAAATTTATAACAATTCTGCTGAGGCTCAAGCACAGCAGAGCCAGCAATACTGTGCTTGTTTTCAAGAATGCCTTTGGCACTGAGGTGCTAAAATTCAGTGGACTCCTGAAGGCAATGAGTTTAAATAAGGTCCTTCTGAAAAATGATTAGGATCATTCCAGAGGAAACCCTGCAGTTCTGCTTCCAGCTTGTAATGGCAGCACCACTGTGCACTCTTAGCTTCCCTGTCATTTACAAAGGTCAGTATCCTGCCTACAGACATTTGCTCTGAGGCTGACTTTGTGCCAGGTAAGTGTTGAGCCCAGAGAACAATCTGAGCTTCAACTTGACTGTACTATAACCTGCCACCTGTGCCAATCCAGGGCAATTAGGCTGAGTTCAGTGGAGCGGCTGAGGATTTAAAATGATGGGATCAAAAATCTAGTCTTCTGTCTCCTGTGCTAACTTCAGCTCTAACTATTGCAATAGACACATGAGAAGTTTAATTATATGTCTTTTATTCCCCACCCCCACCTTGAACCCAGGCATTAGAACAGTGAATCTTCCTTGCTTATGCATTGCTGTTTCATAGGGACTTTGTTCTTTTTTGCTGTTTCATAGGGATTTTGTTCATTTTTGCTATTTCACAGTGGTTTTGTTCTTTTTTGCTATTTCACAGTGGTTTTGTTCTTTTTGTGGTTGGTTGTTTTCCTTTTCCCCCTAAGATAAGCAGTAGTGGGGAATGCAATTTTCTGCTGGCAATTTGTTCTTTAATAAGCTGTTTAACACTGCAGCTATTCAAAGCTCCATGAAGCAAACTTACTGCTGGTTGCATTTTACTCTAAAAGGTAATGATGATTATCAGCTATGGGTGGGATGCTGTAAGATAATTCAGGTAAAGTGAAAAGGCTGCTGTAGATCACAGTGAATTGATTATTCAGAGATGTTCAACAGTGCATTGTTAAAGCTGTAGGGTAAAATCTCTGGGCCGGGCTTTTATTCTGTGCACAGATCCCAGAGCACCAGGGTCTGTGGCTGTGGCAGCTAGGCACACATCCTACAAATGACAGCAATGTAATATCAGCCAAGCAATCCAGCAATGGGTGATTCTGATCTCAGGATAGTGAAACTGTGTTGTCTTTAATGGTATTATTCCCTATTTACTGCAGTGTAATGGTGCTCTACTCTACTTACTTATTCCCCCACCCTGCACTGTAATTTTATAACAGCAATAATGAGTATGGCACAGGCTGTTTTCATGGGTCTTTACTCTGCTCTATCACAGCTTCAGTGCTGCTGAGGGAGATGCAGCAGCATTTCTTTAAAGTCCTGTCCCCATCTCTTGGCTGACTCTGAGCCATTTGTCTGGTACAGTGGGAAGCATCTGATAATGTGTCCTACCCCACGGACACCATATGCTCGGCAGCATTCAAGTGGTTAAATGAGCAAGTCTGTTTAATAGCCTCTGACTGCACCTCAGGCCATCAGATTCTTCCCAGCTGGCCATTAATCCCCAGAAAGTGCCCTACAGATAGATAGTTCTTCCTTATGTACACAATTAGGGGTTTACAGTACACTGCTGTCTGCTGAAAAATAACAGGGAAGGAGGTAATAGTGTGGAGGCATTTGAGTTCAAAATGCAAGTTAGCTGTAGTAGTGACTTGGGATCCCACGTGCAGAGGCATAGAACTGTCTGCCCAGCACTGTGAACGTGCTGCAGAGCCTCCTACAAGCCTTTTGGGTTTTGCTTTCTACCCCCCGCCCCATAGCTCCATTGCCTTTCCCATTGCTTTCCAGATGTCACTCGGTGCAGGGGGTGGCTGAAGAAGCCATAGCTCCTTTCTGCCCTGGGCCCTCTAAGTCACCAGTGCACAGGGCTAGACTTTCCCACAAGTTCCCCATTGCTGGTACTGGCACAAACTCTTGGTGCTGCTGAGGATGGAGTTGCAGAGGGACCTCGACAGGCTGGACAGATGGGCAGAGTCCAATGGCATGAGATTTAACACATCCAAGTGCCGGATTCTGCACATTGGCCACAACAACCCCAGGCAGTGCTACAGGCTGGGGTCAGAGTGGCTGGAGAGTGGCCAGGCAGAGAGGGACCTGGGGGTACTGGTTGATTGTAGGCTGAACATGAGCCTGCAGTGTGCCCAGGCAGCCAAGAAGGCCAATGGCATCCTGGCTTGCATCAGGAACAGTGTGGCCAGCAGGAGCAGGGAGGTCATTCTCCCCCTGTACACTGCACTGGTTAGGCCACACCTTGAGTCCTGTGTCCAGTTCTGGGGCCCTCAGTTTAGGAAGGATGTTGACTTGCTGGAACGTGTCCAGAGAAGGGCAACAAAGCTGGTGAGGGGTTTGGAACACAAGCCCTATGAGGAAAGGCTGAGGGAGCTGGGGTTGCTTAGCCTGGAGAGGAGGAGACTGAGGGGTGACCTTCTTGCTCTCTACAACTCCCTGAAGGGAGGTTGTAGCCAGGCAGAGGTTGGCCTCTTCTCCCAGGCAGCCAGCACCAGAACAAGAGGACACAGTCTCAGGCTGCGCCAGGGCAGGTTTAGGCTGGATGTTAGGAAGAAGTTCTACACGGAGAGAGTGATTGCCCATTGGAATCGGCTGCCCATGGAGGTGGTGGAGTCACCTTCACTGGAGGTGTTCAGGAGAAGACTTGATGGGGTGCTTGGCTGTATGGTCTAGTTGTTGGGTGGGTTGGATTGTTTGATGGGTTGGACGCGATGATCTTGAAGGTCTCTTCCAACCTGGTGTATTGTATTGTATTGTATTGTATTGTATTGTATTGTATTGTATTGTTGCATTGCCAGGATCTCAGCACAAACTGCAGTTTTTGGTCCTGGGACATCTCTCCCAGATTACTTTTCTCTACATGGGGGTAATAACTTCCCTCCATGAAAGCTTTGGCCCCGTGATTTTTCACCTGCAAGACAGAAAGGAAGAGCTTTCATGCAGATTGCCAGCTCTCTCTTTTGAGACCCTTCTGATTGTTCTCACCCAGGCTTCCTTGATGGTTTTGTTTGTTTTGGCTTGTTTTCATTTGCTTTGCTTTGGCTTGGTTTGCTTTGCTTTGGTTTGCTTTGACTTGGTTTGCTTTGCTTTGACTTGGTTTGCTTTGGGGTATTTTTTGCTAAACAACGTTCAGGTCTTTGGGCATTTGGCTTTCCTGCCTGGGCTTTGGATTGCCTGGCCCAAAGCAGGTGCTGAGCCCCAAGGCTGATGGCAGCCAGGGTATGCCCAGGGCCATGTCTTTCTTGGGGTGTGCGTAGCCCCACTGGACATCCAGCCCCTGACAGAGGTGGTTGATGCCTTGTTAGCCACTTGGCACCTGGCACAGGAAACAGAGCAAAATGAGATGCTTCGGTCACACTTCAAGAGCCATAGTGGCAAAGGGCTTCCCTGGAGCGTGTCTTGCTGCCAATTGCACAGGAGGTGGGACTTTCAAAGATCCCTGTGGAAGGTTTTGGCACATATTCCTTCATTGGAGTCACTGCACTAGGTGTGATCCCGGGTGTCCTCTGTCCACAGTACACGAGAGCAGATTAACTTTAAACTTACCACAGAAAAAAGGCTTCCTAGCTGTAGCTAACTTTACTCTTTGCAATCAGCTTTCTGCTCCTCATGGTAAGGGCTGTTCCTATGGGAGCATATCCAGGGAACAGCGCTCCTGGACTTCATGCCATGTGGAGCAGGTATGGTTTCCCTACTCTGTATGAAATGCTGTGCCTGTATAAGATGTCACAGCAACCAAGAAACAAAACCCCCAATCAAACAGGCTAAATATGACTGACTGTTGTTGGTTCTATTGACTGGGAAGATGCAAAATGCCTCAGGTCTCCCACATGTAATAAGAGGCAAAAGGGATAAGAATTCTTTTTTTTCCAGTTAGATGTGTTTGAAAGCCTAGAAGGGGAGAAGACCTAAATTGTTTGCAGATATTGCAGCATCTACCAGTCTCAAACAAGTGAATACAATGAAGCTGTGTCCTGAAGTGTCAATGAAAGGAGTGAGTATGGACAATATAATTGATACCACTTGTCTCTGACACAGACTTTTGCTGAGAGAGCCAAGGCAGACTGAACTATTTCAACAGGTATGTAGAAGACTTAGATGCCTCTAAAACTGCAGCCCAAAGTCTTCTGCCTGAATGTTGCTTTACCATGCAAACACTTGGATGCCTTAGTTTTTGACAGGAAGAATTTACCTGCATCTGGCAGGACATCAAGGTCTCCTGTGCAGATCACATGGAGGACTCAGTTTGTGTTTCTTTTCCAGACATGTCCGATAGATTCACTCCTCCATGAAATGCAGTACCCAGCTTCCTTCAAAATAAGGCCTTTTTACCCAGAACAAATGTGGTTTATGAAGTATTAAGTGGGTTCCCTAGAATCAGATTGGTTCTGGGACAGATGGGGCAGGTCCTTGAGTCCTGTGTCCAGTTCTGGGCTCCTCAATTCAAGAAGGACATCGAGACACTTGTAGGTGTCCAGAGAAGGGCAACAAGGTTGGGGAGGGGTCTGGAGCAAAGCCCTGTGAGGAGAGGCTGAGGGAGCTGGGGTTGCTTAGCCTGCAGAAGAGGAGGCTCAGGGGAGACCTTCTTGCTCTCTCCAACTCCCTGAAGGGAGGTTGTAGCCAGGTGGGGGTTGGTCTCTTCTCCCAGGCAAGCAGCACCAGAACAAGAGGACACAGTCTCAAGCTGTGCCAGGGGAGGTTTAGGCTGGAGGTGAGAAGTTCTTCCCAGCAAGAGAGATTGGCCATTGAGATGTGCTGCCCAGGGAGGTGGTGGAGTCCCCATCCCTGGAGGTGTTCACAGAAGGCTTGGATGTGGCCCTTGGAGCCATGGTTTAGTTGTCAGGAGGTGTTAGGTGTTAGGTCATAGGTTGGACTTGCTGATCTCTGAGGTCTTTTCCAACCTGGTTGATTCTGTGATTGTGTGACATCCTTCTGCTCCCAAGGGGATACAGTCTTCTCCAGGGAGTGGGCAATCAGCATCTTTGGATGTCACTGAGTGCTTAGAGGTGGCCACTTTGCTGGGACTGGGGGTATTTAATTACTGAACCATAAAGTGACGCTCTTGAAGTACCCTAAGGAGCAGGAGCCTCATGTGGGAGCTTGGAAGTCAGTCCCTAACCCAAGAACATTTCATGGAGCTTACAATAAATGGTCTGTGGATAAATCCATTCAAGTAGAGGCACAAATCATCCCAAAGGAGGCTCTGAGGTCAGTGCAAGGGGGAAGAAGTGCTGGGGAGATTTCAAATGAAGAGTGTCCTCCCTTTGGAAAGACTGCAAGGTGCTGGCACGATGAGCGAGGTGCTCTCCTCGGAGGTTTTGAAACGATTCAGGCAGAAAAGGGAACAAGCAGTCTCGGGGCTGTCATGTTCTGAGTGAGGGTATTGACAAGTGCTTAATGCAAAGTGAGCCTGGCTGCCTGCTGCCCTGCCTTTTGCAGTGTTCAAGCTTTGAAAGGAAGAGCTTTGTCTCTCAGTCCCAAGTGAGAGCTCAGGACAGTGTGTATTGGTTCAGGGAGTTTCCCATGGGTATGGCTGAATAAAGGATATGTGCTCCATGGACAGCAAGAGGAAGAGTTATGGCCTGGGTGGCTCTTAAGATGCTGCTCAGATGCTACCTTCACAGACACAGTCCTGTGCTGACTAATTTTTGAATGAGTGAAGCTGGGTGGGAGGGCCTTTAATTCATTAAGAATAGTCTGGAGAGGAGAAGACTGAGAGGGGATCTGATCAATGTCTATCAATAGCTGAGGGCTGGGGGTCAGGAAGGAAGGGACAGGGACAGCCTCTGCTCACGTGCTCCCTGTGATAGGACAAGGGGCAATGGATATAAACTCCAGCACAGGAGGTTCCACCTCGACATGAGGAAGAACTTCTTCACTGTGAGGGTCCCAGAGCCCTGGAGCAGGCTGCCCAGAGAGGTTGTGGAGTCTCCTTCTCTGGAGCCTGTGTGACCTGTGCTGGATTCTATGGTCCTGCTTTGGCAAAGGGGATGGACTGGAAGCTCTCCAGAGGTCCTTCCAACCCCTAACCTCCTGTGACCTGTGATGAGGATCATGTATGCAAAAGGGAGTGAACAGGTATCGTCATGGTGGTTGCACCCATTAGTGAATGTGACGGTGAGAGGAGCAAAGCCACCCTGTGCCCCCTCTGCTAGACACCAGTGTGCTGCACGTTGGTACAGAGATTTGTGATGCCCTGGAAAAACATTTGTGAGAACTAACTTCCATACTCCATTAGAGGGGGAAATGTCCAAACCCAGAACAAGAATGTGAATTTTCCCATGAAATAAGGTTGCAAAAAGGAATTATTTGGGCTTGACAAAAACAAATTGTGGAGATATTGAAACTGTTTCATTCAGAAACTCCTCATGCAGCACATCTATGGCTTCGCTGTTCTTGTGCTTAAAACCAGCTTAATTTCCCCAAAGCAAGGAATGAAACATTTCATTTAGCACACGCAGGCATTCTTGAAAGGTTTTACTTTGCTGGGTTTTTGCCTCAAACACAAAGCTGCCAGGGCTGCAATTCTGTGCAAAACATGTGACTTGCAGCAAAGTTCCTGTGGTTGTTTTTGTGTTTCCTCTGCCCCCATTCAAAAGCCATCGTGACAAGGGGAAGCAAAGGGAGCCTAATGCTCAGGGGTTGCCTTTCTGAACCTGGCATTGAGTTTGGATGCATAGAACTGGCTTGGGGGCTGCTGCTGCTATTACTTGATTCTAGTAATATCCACTTGGAGAAAATTTGGGCTGAAAAAAGTAGTGCTGAAAGCCCCGAAAGGCAAAGCCATAATGTTTGCCACCTGCTGAATACCAGCCATTTCCTTAAGCACACTTGTCAGAGAAGTGCCATTCTTTAACCTTCTGCACCCAAATCTATGCTCTGGGTGAGCGGCTTTGCAAGTCCTGGCCTAGCTGTGGGGCTAAGAAACCAAAGCAGTCTTGTGGCAGCTTAGGCTGAGTGCCTCCTAAACTGAAGCCACAGGGTTACAGCTCCAGCTCCAGAGTGCCCAGCCCTGTAGGTGGGCACAGGAAACAGCCTATTGCTACCCATAAACCCTCCACCCTACAAGCCTCATTGCAAAGTCATTCTCTTCCTCTTTCTTCCCTCTCTGCTCTCATGGGAGATGCTTCCCTGTGGGGTAAATGGTGGGGGATCTCTCAGGCCTGTTTGGCCTGTTTAGCACTAGTGCCAGGATAAGAAGGAGGTGGGGAGGAGGGGGCACAGTCTGAGAGCTGGTCAGCCTGAGACCAGACTAGCAGTGGGGGAAGAGTGAGCCCTTTTGGGCACCCTCAGGTGGGGAGAAGGGAAGTGCTGGGTTTTTGGGTGTGGTGTAAGGGAGCTCTGTATGCTTTGGGGTATGCTCAGCACCATGCTTTTTAGTTTTGTAGAATACCAGAATACAGAATTAGCCAGGTTGGAAAAGACCTCAGAGATCATCAGGTCCAACCTGTCACCCACAGAAGTTGCTTTTCCAGTTAAACTTCCCACCAGTATCCAATCCATTTGTGTGAGCATCATCCTTTTGCTCCTTTTGAGGCAATAGAGGACCTGCTCTGCTCCAAACCAGGACAAGTCTACACAGCAGAGTCCACATGGTGCCCTAAAGGGATAAGCCCTACCTAAGCCTCCTAGCTGGAGGAACGTGCCTGCAGGTTTGAGTGCTTGCCATCAGCCCATGTGTGTACACAGCTGTCCCTGGCTGATCTACCAGTCCAACCAGGCATGAGCCTGGAAAGGAAGAGCTGGTAGTGTGCACGGTAGTTTCAGGCTGTGCCTAGAAAATCTTCCACAGATCTTGAACAGAAAGTAGTAGAATGCCAATAAATTACAACTGGACGTGAAAGGGGAATGAATTTTGAGATGTAACTAATCCCATTGGCCTGAAAACTAACAGAAGGTTAGATCTGTAAGGTCACTTTCCCTCCTTTTGCTTCCTTTGCTCTGGCTGGTGCTTCTGCTGGCTTTGCTGACCTTGGCTGTGTTCTTGCTGGGGTTAAGCACTAACAGCCTGTTCTCTGATTTCCTCCTTTCTTCTCTTATCCCTTGTACAGGAGACAAGTGGGGGGAAAGAGAAGGAAGCTGCTGGTAATGCCCTGGCTCTGTCCAGGGGTGGCTGGTGTTGTTCACAAATGGCACATACCTGTAAATATTGCCTTTGTTTGTACTTATGCATTGCATCTCATGCTTTAGATTGTAGCTTTGCTTGCAAGTAGAGCTTCATTTGCTTCCAACTGAGCTGGTCTGGTGAGTCTGTGTTGGGGGAATTTCAACCCACCCCAGTGTGTCACTGGCAGTGCCCGTGGCTGAGTAATTCTGAGCGTGCTGAGCTCCACTGAACGCCTGTGTGTGGCACTGTGCTAAAACACTGCGAGAGCACAAACCTGAAGCAGAGAGGAGTTGTCCTGTGCTTGAGATTTCTGCTGGAAAATTAACAGGAGGCCCAAATGAGAGCCTCTCAGTGTGCATTCAAGGCAGCTGTGCTGAGCAAAGAGGCTGAGATCTCCAGAGGTTCTGCAGTGATGCATTTAAGTGCCAATAATGAATGCTTTAAAGCTTCCCTAAGAATAATTCACATATACAAGGTGGAGACAAACGGGTCAATAGTGTATGTTTGAAAGAGTTCATAAGCATGCAAGATTTATTAGAGTTTAAAGGATCAATAATTCTCTTAGGAGCCCATACATATGTATTGACAGGACAGGGAGGGCTGTTGTTACAGTCTGTCCAATCAATAGCCCACATCTAAGAACTCCATGAAGGGTAGCTTTAAGTGTGTAGCAGGTCAGGTGTCACCATATTGTTAGAGACCAGGGATCAATAAGTGGGTTGTAGCAAACTCCAAGGTGAGACTGATCCAGGAAAGGGCTCACGTCTGAGCTCCCGGGCTCTTGCTGGGGCCGGCTGCCAGACGACGTGCCTGGCTCTGTGGCAGCAGCGCTGCTGTTTCAGCTGCACTGAGGATGTTTCTGCCTGACAGTCCCAAGTGAGTTCTGAGCGCTGCCCTTTGCTCAGTCACATCAGCTCTGAATGTTTTCCAAGGCAATGTTTAATGTGCCATTAATAAATGCATTCAGAACAGGCAACTTTTGCTTGTCAACAAGGTCTGTTCTATCTTGAAATCAAACAACCAATGCAGACCAGAACTGCCTTCCAGCTACCCCCAGACAAATGGAATGGTTTGGGAAATGGACTGATGGAGCTGAGAACCTTGCTGAATTATCCTTATTCCAGTGGATTTCAGCTACATAACCAGCATCTGTGAACATCAGATAGAGGTCCAGCCCTGATGTATTTAGCTACCTGTACCTTACCATGAGAAATATGAGTACCCCAGGCAATGCTCCCCAAGAAAGTTATCTCGATTGGGTCTATTCAAGAAGGGATTTAACCTATTTAAGAAAGAGGTTATGATCTAGAGGAGGGTATTGCTCCTTTTGTCAACTACTGAGGTTTCTAACTCATCTGCAGAATGCCAGATGCTGAGGAGATGCATGGAATGATGCAGCTATCAAAGACTGCACCAGAATGATGTCAGCTGATACTCCCACTAGGGCTCCCCTCTGGAGAGTGAACCCAGGGAGCAGCAAACTCTACGCTGCTTCTGTTCAGCTTGACATTAACAGGGCACTTGCTTAGAAGGGCTGAAATGGATTCACCAGCTTGTCTCAAAATGTGATTTAAGCATGTAGGAGGCTGAAGAGTGGATGTTGTCCAAGGGGCAATTAGTAGGTAAATGGGAAAGAAAGAAGGTGGAGTGGAAGCTGTGGCTGAGTCATGGCCAACCCCCAGACATAATGATTTCCTAATTGCCAAATTGCAAGCAGGATAGACAGTTCCCATCTTACAGAAGACAGAAGTAACCACGTTGGAAAAGACCTTTGAGATCATCCAGTCCAGCCTACCAACCAATACCATCTAATAGCATAGCATAGACTAGCATAGCATAGACTAGACTAGACTAGACTAGAACAGAATTAACCAGGTTGGAAAAGACCTTTGAGATCATCCAGTCCAACCTATCACCCAACACCATGAGATCAACTAAACCATGGCACCAAGTGCCACATCCAATCCTTTCTTGAACACCTCCAGGGTTGGTGACTCCACCACCTCCCTGGGCAGCACATCCCAATGGCCAATCTCTCTTGCTGGGAAGAACTTTCTCCTCACCTCCAGCCTAAACCTCCCCTGGCACAGCTTGAGACTCTGTCCTCTTGTTCTGGTGCTGGGTGCCTGGGAGAAGAGACCAACCCCCACCTGGCTACAACCTCCCTTCAGGGAGTTGGAGAGAGCAAGAAGGTCTCCCCTGAGCCTCCTCTTCTGCAGGCTAAGCAACCCCAGCTCCCTCAGCCTCTCTTCACAGGGCTGTGCTCCAGACCCCTCCCCAGCCTCATTGCCCTTCTCTGGACACCTTCCAGCAACTCAACATCTTTCCTAACCTGAGGAGCCCAGAACTGGACACAGGACTCAAGGTGTGGTCTAACCAGTGCTGAGCACAGGGCAGAATGACTTCCCTGCTCCTGCTAGCCCACACTGTTCCTGATGCAGGCCAGGATGCCATTGGCCTTCTTGGCCCCCTGGGCACACTGCTTACTCATGTTCAGCCTACTGTCATCTTCCCAAGGTGATGGTGTCTAACTTCTCTCCCGAGGTGCCAGTCATTCACCCTTGTATCTACAGCAGTCCAAAGAATGTCCTCAGCAAGACAGGCAGTGTGTGAGCTGTGGTACTTGGCAAGTTCAGGCTGACCGCAGGAACTGAGCTTGGCTTTTGAATCCATCAGCTCGAGCAAAAGGCTCCACAGTAGTCAAGAGGACTTTCCATTTTAACTTTTCCTTTCAGGAACAAACTGAAGGGTTTTTTATGTTCATGATAAATGCTTCACCCATAAGCAGTCAGGTCCATCCTTAGCCCAGGATCAAGTCTTAGGCTTAGGGATGTCTATCTTTCAGTGCCAGGACAGCGCCAGAGTGCTGACCGATTTCTTCTGCCTGCCTGCGATGAAAATGAAGTCTTGGATGGCTCAGTACTGGGAGTTGTTAGCTGAAACTTCCAAAATGAAAAGGAAATCAGAACAAAACCTGACTCTTGAAACCAGCAGTGAGTCCCTAACTGAGACAAAAACATTAACTGAAACGAAATGCATCAAAGGAAGATTCCATTCTTAAAACTGAAGCACTCTCCAGGTGACAGAAATGTACCTGTGAAGCACAAAGCAGTAGGAGCTATCCTAAGATACTTCCCTCTCTTCCCTTTCTGTGCCTCCTCCTATGGGATTTATAAGTTATGTTTACACAGCACGTTCTGATCTCTTTCAGTAACAGAGCAAACAGACAGCACTCAGTGTGGCATCCCCACCTGCTCTTTTATTTACCTGAAATAAACAGCAGCCTTCACTTCTCAGCAGCCACTCACCAGGAAGAGTGCATCAAGCCTTGCCAGCTGATGAACCGAGCAGGCACAAAAGAATGTGGGCATCATCAAACTTTTAAAAGCACCAACGAGGAGATAACAGGAGGGGTGGGATTCACCACTCGAAAGGGTAGGGATTCACCACTCGAAAGGGTAGGGGCAGCATTTAATAAGAGGGTCTGCTGGGCTCCCCATTAAGTTACTGGTGAAAATGCAAAGCTGATCATTTTAATGAAGGGGATGTTGGCTGCAGTCAACCTTTTTTGTCTCAGAGGTGAAGTTTCAAACAGTCAGATGAACGTGAGGATGATGTGGCCCCCATTAAAGCCGTTTTAAATGTAAGTATAATTTCTGCTAATGCCACCGAGCAATGGGAATAATTAGAAGGGTTTCAGTAACGCTGAAGACTTGAATAATTAAAGGCACAAGATTAATTTGAGAAGAGGCATCATTAACCTAAATCAAATATTAGATTTCCTGTAAAGGAGAAGGGGTTTAGCCACAGCCACATTTTCCAGCTAGGGAATCTCATTAAGCGCCAGGGCTCGTGTTTTACTCGGCACCCACAGGATTTGCTCGCATGAATATTAAATCTCTCTGTGTTGAGTATCAGCTTTTAAATCCCATGATGTGGCCCAACATTTTTGTACTCCATAAAGTATTAATTGAATAATCTTGTTTTCACTTTGGATGATAATAGTTACCCAAAGGTCACTTTCAATCACATGGTTGTGGGTGGGGTTTTTCCCCTGGGGAAAAGGGGAGTGAAAAATTCCAGCCTGGTCTAGTCAAAGCCCTTCTGGTGGCTGAAAATATTTCTCCCTAGGCTACATTTATTAGTGTCCCAGCTGCTTGCTCTTCGGATGAACTAAAAAGCATTTCCATGAGCACCAAAGAGGAAATATAGGCGGGGCTGCGTGTGTGCTGTGCTGGGAACAGCAGCCGGCCAGCGAGGGAGCCGGCTCCTCGATGGAGTAAGGAGAGGAGCGCTTTTGTTGCTCGGCTGTTAACAAACAGAGTGGCTTTGAGTTGATTAAAATGCAGGAGTGGATAATTGAACAAAGAACTCATGATAACAACCCCAAAGTTTTTTCTCCATTTATAGGAAAACAGTCCTTCATAAATATGAATTTGGGCTATATTTCCCCCCCAGTGCCGTGGTTTTCTATAAATATCAGTATCTGATAATGAGCACTTCCCCTGCTCATTATTTCTCTACTTGCAGAATGTAATGAATAGAAATACATTCATTATATGGAAATCTACCCACCTGCTATGCCTTTGATGAAGCCAGCCTCTGATTTGAAATTGTGTCCACCGCTAATGATATGCAAAGAACTCTGTCTTATCTCTAATGATACGACTGAAGAACTTACCCATGGAATCTATTAGGTGCTGCCTCACCTTCCGTGCACGGCTGGGGCAGCTGCATCTCACTCCTGTGTCACTTTTGGAATAGTGTTTCTCTGGCTTTGGGCTTTGGGTTGGTTTGGGGTTTGGTTGGCTGTTTTTGTTTGTTTGTTTGCTTTTTGTTTGGAGGGTTTTTGTTTGGTTGGTTTGGTTTTGTTGTTGCTTTTGTTTTGCTCTCTGTTTGTTTGTTTTCCCTCTGTCCTTCCCAAGAAGGGTTCGGTTTGGGTTTGTTCGTAGCAGAAGATAACCTATTTGTAAAACCAGATTTGACTAAATTGACTCAGAAAAGCTCTGTATTTGTCTTGGAAGGTCCTGTGAAGCGTTGGCTGCGTGTGCTGGATTTTACAGAATCAGAGAACCATAGAGTGCCAGGTTGGAAGGGAGCTCAAGGCTCACCTTGTCTAACCTTCCTAGGCTGTAGTATAGTCCAAATGAGATACACCAGGACCCTGCTCATGGCTGCCCGCCAGGCTGAGGAAGAACTATTTACTAGCACCCTCTGGCTTATGGCCTCTCAGCCACTTCCTCACCCACCACACAGACCACTTGTCCAGGCCATAAGGTGTCAGTTTCTCTAGGAGAAGCCTGGCGGGGGGACCGTGGCAGCAGCCTTGGAGAAGTCCAGGTAGGCAATGTCCACCTTATGCCCTGCATCAGCCGGGCAAGTTACTTTGGTGTAGAGAGAGATCAGGGCTGTCAAGCACAATTTGCCCCTGCTGAGTCCATATTGGCTTTTCCCAATCACAATGCATCAGCTGACTTGTGACAGTCCCCAGGAGGATTTGTTTCATAACTTTCCCAGGGACTGAAGTGAGGCTAATGGGTCTGTAATAACCTGGATCTTCTTTGTAAACTTTCTGATAGAGGGGGTGACATTACCCTTCTTCCAGTCATCAGGGGTGTCCCCTGATCCCCGTGACTTCTCAAAGACCACGGAGAGCAGCCTTGCAGCAACATCAGCCTGCTCTCCTAACAGCCTCAGGTGGATGGCCTCTGGGCCCATTGATCTATAACGATCAAGCTCCAGTGGTAATCCACATACCAACTCTTCCTCCACTGACAGCAGGTCCATGTCTGTGCCAACCTGAATTGTTCCCATGACCCAGGACCCAACAGTTTTGATAGACCAGAGGTGTTTAAGCCCAGGCTGGATGAGGCTCTGGCCAGCCTGATCTAGTGTGAGGTGTCCCTGCCTATGGCAGGGGGTTGGAACTAGGTGATCCTTGTGGTCCCTTCCAACCCTGACTGATTCTATGATTCGATTCTATGATTCTATTACAGAAGAGCCTGTAGCATCTACCACGATATTCCAGCCGTGTGAGTTGCTCCACCGTGTCTCAGTTCTTCCTGTGCTATCAGAACTTCCTGACTGGACAAAGAGCTCCTGCTCCTCTGGTTTGTCTCCCAGACTGTGTGCATTGGATAGCCACACACCAGGTGGTAGCCTTTTGATTCTCATGTAGGGAGATAGCTGAGGCACACTTTACAGGACTCTAGTTGGCCTGGTTCATTCCCTGACTGGTTGTAGTGGTGGTGGTGGTGTGAGTCTGTGGGCCATCCAGCTTGAACCTTGGTTGAATCAGTACTCCATGGTTCATTCACTGCTCTGTTAGAAAGCCAGCCTCTTCCATCATCACTACCACCAAGCCAGAGCTTAGAATCATAGAATCATAGAATCATAGAATCAGTCAGGGTTGGAAGGGACCACAAGGATCATCTAGTTCCAAACCCCCTGCCATGGGCAGGGACACCCCACACTAGATCAGGCTGGCCAGAGCCTCGTCCAGCCTGGGCTTAAACACCTCCAGGGACGGGGCCTCAACCACCTCCCTGGACAACCCATTCCAGGGCTTCACCACTCTCATGGTAAAGAACTTCTTCCTCACCTCCAGCCTGAATCTCCCCACCTCCAGCTTCATTCCATTCCCCCTAGTCCTATCACTACCTGATAGCCTGAGAAGTCCCTCCCCAGCCTTCCTGTAGCCCCCTTCAGATACTGGAAGGCCACAATGAGGTCACCTGGGAGCCTTCTCTTCTCCAGACTGAACAGCCCCAACTCCTTCAGTCTGTCCTCATAGGAGAGGTGCTCCAGCCCTCTGATCATCCTCGTGGCCCTTCTCTGGACACGCTCCAGCACCTCCAGATTCCTCCTGTAATAGGGGCTCCAGAACTGGAGGCAGTACTCCAGGTGGGGTCTCACCAGAGCTGAGTAGAGGGGAGAAGCACCTCCCTTGACCTGCTGGCCACACTTCTCCTGATGCAGCCCAGGAGCTGATTGGCTTTCCGGGCTGCAAGCGCACACTGAGAGCTCATGTTGAGCTTCTCGTCCACCAGCACCCCCAAGTTTCTCTCCTCAGGGCTGCTCTCCAGCCAGTCACTGCCCAGCCTGGATTTGTGCCTAGGATTGCCTTACTCTGAGCCAAGTTTGTCTGAGCAAGTGCTAGCTCTGTACTGAGGCATTTTTTATTGCTGAGGTCTGGTGTCCCCACCAGGGCTGTTTAGATGGCTGCAGTTCTCCCATCGCTGTACTATCAGCAGTCTAAACATCAATCACTCAGGGAAGCTGGAGATCTACATTGCTGCTGGGTGACTTGAGCATGATGCTCACAGCAAGTTTGCCCTGCAGCAGGGATGTTTTCACAGTTCTGTGCAGAGACCTTCTGTTGAACTTGGTAAATTGTCCCTGATCTTCTGGTACCTAGAAGATGAGGCCTTCAGCAAGCCCAGGAAGAAGGACCAGAAGGTGACTGACCATTTAGATGTTACATGCATGATACTCTCTTTGTGCTTTATCTTCTCAAGTACAGCTAGGTGAAGGCTGTTCCATCTGGACTTTCCCCATCAGCAACTTGACAAGTCATGTTGGAAGGGAAGCTAGTTCCAGCATGATGAAGATTTCTGTGAAGGAGAACAGAAGTATCCATTTAGTTTAAAAATGGGTCCTCAGGGCTCTATTTCCTGTTCATGGGGAATTGGATGCAAAATGCTGGACTTAAACTGCTGTTGGGGTGCTTGGATTAGAAATTCCTATCCACTCTGCTGCAAGAAGAGTGAACTGTTGAAATGTGCAGGTAGTGAAACCTCCATCAGTGGATTTTTTTTAGAAAGGACTTAAAGAGCTGTTGAGAATTGATGCTTCCTGGAGAAATAGCCTCTGGCTTGTTTTCTGGAAGAGCAGGATGGCAAATGAACATCAAACTACTGTATTGTCGTGCTTCCTTGATAAGGCAGCTGACATCCAGCCCCTCTCATTTGGAAATGCCTCTTCAAGTTGGCTTTTTCATACTGTCTGACTGCATGAGTGCCTCCATCCATTCAGTGACCCTGGGGTAACACTCTGCCTCTTTGTTCCACCCTAAGAAAGTGAAGCTCCCACCTTCCCAGCAAGGGGAACAGCAGAATGGGTCTCCCCTGATCCGGTAAGTCTCTGTTCCCGCAGGCTGCTTCTGTAGCTCAGCTGCTGAGCAGCTATGTCCACAGCTATCCCTCCACCCTTCCTCCCTCTTTCCTCAACTCCCATTTTCACTTCCAACCTGATCCTTGCACCCAACGTTGATCTGTGCTTTACCCCCAAAACAAAGGCTCCACTGTTTTTCATCAGGCTACAAGTGGCTGCTTTGCCTCACTCTGTCCCTATCTCACTGCCACTCACCTTCAGCAGGCGTGTTTGGCTCAATTAGTGCTGATATTAGCTTCCCTGGAGCGACAGACAGAGCAAGTGCTCAGCCTGTTCCCCTGGGCATTCATATTTTTAGCCCCTTCTCAGTCACCTTGACTGTCACCAGCAGCCACAGACCCAGCATCTGAAGCAGCCAGGGAGCAGCTTTCCAGAAGAGACTGTGCCAGCTGAGACTCTCCCTCCTCTCCCCAGTGCCTCCTGGCCCTGCCAGTGCCTGGAGGGAAGACTGATCCAGCACTGCAGTGGGCTTTGGGTTTTGCTGTTTGCTTTTTGCTTGGTTGGGAGTTTATTTGCTGAGGCTTTTTTCCCCTCTTGTGTGGAAGCTGACACAGTCTTAGATGGCTTCATCCCAAAATATTCAAGGCAACTCTCAGCTCCAAAACAGATCTGTACAGTCTGTGCAGGTAGGCCAGGAAAGCCAAATCCAGCATCTCTCTCTCTCTCTCCACTTATCTATCTATTTATACATATACAAACTATTGATATTTCTTTATATATAAATACTTATATATTTTTATGTATTTATATATACTGATATACATTTATATGCATAACATATATTATGCATAGAGCATTTGTATTTATTATCATCTATTTGGTATATACATTATTCATATTTATTTATATGTATAAGTGAATTGTCTCTCTATATAAATAGATATAGGTATTGATATAGTTATAGATACAGATGATATGGATATAGATACAGATATAGATGCTGGATTTGGTGTTCTTGCCCTGCATGTCCTGTTCCTCCTGCAGCTATCAGTTTTGTGTAAGATGATAGAGTCACAGAAGCATTTTGGTTGGAAAAGATCTTGATGATGGTAGATTTCAACTGTAAACCTGCTGGGGAGATCCCAGCTGGAGGTGGCACTGTCCTGCCTGGCTGGTACCAAGCCTTAGGGTAGCTGCTCTGTCTGATCCAATGGTTTGCATCATCATCCTGAGTTTGCTCACAGAGTCCCCATGGATGCCCTTGTGCTCCCCCCTGCCAGGAGGGGGAACTAAGCACTGTGCTGTGCCCTGCAGCCTCACCTGCGAGCTCAGAAATCTGGGAAACTCTAGACCAGAAATGCTCCATCAACACCTTCTACCCCAGGTTCTGTGAGGCAGGCTGTAGTAAATAAAGCCAAGGTTAACAAAGGAGTTCTTTCCTTCACAGCTGTAGTGGCTGAGCAGACCCCAGGAGCACACTGCTGTTGTCAGCTCATCCTCTGCATTTGTGAACATTTGGTTTGGATTCCTGCAGAATGTAAGAAGAGGACAAAAATGGAGATATTAAGAAGCTACTGGCACAAATCAGCCATCTTTCCAGAAGGCAGCATTGTGAACTGTGTAGGAATTTGCCAACCAGCTCCATCTGCTCGAGGAGCACAGCAGGCATTTCAGAAGTCTCCACTGGTTCTGGCTGTGGGGTGAAGTATTTTTCAGGGCTCTCACTGACCTGCCTCATTTGGCTCTCAGGTTCATATAGAACCATAGAATGGCCTTGAGTTGGAAGGGACCTCAAAGATCATCCAGTTCCCACCCCTCTGCCACGGGCAGGGACATCTCCCACCAGCCCAGGCTGCTCAAAGCCTCATCCAGCCTGGTCCTAAATGCTTCTGGGGATGAGGAGTCCACATCTGCTCTGGGCAACTCATTCCAGTGTCTCACCACCCTCATAATAAAGAACTTCTTCCTAATATCTAATCTAAACCTACAGTGCTGTAGTTTAAGACCACTGCCCCTCACCCTGGTGCTACATGCCCTTGGGAACAGTCCTTTCCCAGCTTTCCCACAGGTACCCTTCAGGTACTGGAAGGCTGCTCTAAGGTTTCCCTGGACCTTTCTCTTCTCCAGGCTGAGCAAGCCCAACTCTCTCTGCTTGTCCTTGTAGGAAAAGTGCTCCAGTCCTCTGATCATCTTTGTGACCCTTCTCTGGACCCTCTCTGAGAGATCCATGTCTTTCTTGTGTTGGGGGCTCCAGAGCTGGACACTACTCCAGGTAGGGTCTCACCAAAGCAGAGTAGAGGGGCAGAATCACCTCCCTTGACCATGCATCTTTTGATGTAGCCCAGGATCCAGCCAGCTTTTTGGGCTGCCAGCAGACATTGCCAGCCTATGTCAAGCACCTCATCAAACAGTGCCCCCAAGCCCTTCTCTGAAGGTCTGCTTTCCATCTGCTCATCACACAGCCTGCATTTGTGCTTGGGGTTGTCCCGCCCCAGGTGTAGGAGCTGCACTTTGTCTTATAGAACTTCATGCTGTTGGTGTGGGCTCACCTCCCCAGGCTCACAAATGTGTCATTTAGGGTCATGTACTGGGGCCTCACACGCACACAGGTGCTGCAGAAAGGATCTTCAGAAGTACATTGACCAAAGGCTCAGGAGATAAGGTCTAGAACTACAAGTTATATGGACCTCCAGGCTTCAATTAGCCTTCTAATTACAGCTGAGGGGCTTCCTTTAATATCTTTTGAGTATGGAATTTGACTGCTTCAGTAAATTCTGTTGCACTTTTGCATCTGTTTCTACCTTGACACATCTTTCTATGAGGTTTTTATGCATAGTAACATTTGGCAGCTGATCAATATCCCTTCAGTTACTGCAAGAGGCAGCCAGACTCTTAGATTAGGACTATACAAGAGAATTAAACAGCATTTGGGATGGTTCTTAGGCAAGGTACTGTGACTATGTATTCTTTGACCCCAGCCTGGGTTTGACCTAGGATGAAAAACTCATTCCCAAATACTGTCTGAGAGCTCCTGAAGCTATTTCTGATAAGCTGTTGTGCATTACCACTTTGTTTTAAATCTAAGTGCTAGCTGAACAGGAGCCAGCAGTGTGCCCAGGGGTCACGGAAGGCCAATGGCATCTTGGCTTGGATCAGGAACAGTGTAGGCAGCAGGGCCAGGGATACAGTTCTGCCCTGTGCTGGGCACTGGGGAGGCCTCACCTGCAGCACTGTGTGCAGCTCTGGGCCCTCCCTGCAAGAGATCTTGAGGTGCTGGAGCAGGTCCAGAGCAGAGCAACCAGCCTGGGGAAGGGACTGGAGGGAAAGGGATGAGGAGAGGCTGAGGGAGCTGGGGGGGTTCAGCCTGGAGAAGAGGAGACTCAGGGGGGACCTTATCACTCTCTGCAAGTCCCTGAAGGGAAGTTGTAGTCGGGTGGGGATCAGGCTCTTGTGCCAGGACAAGAGGGCATGGGCTGAAGCTGTGCCAGGGGAGGGTTAGGTTGGATCATAGAATCATAGAATCATAGAATCAGTCAGGGTTGGAAGGGACCACAAGGATCATCTAGTTCCAACCCCTGCCATGGGCAGGGACACCCCACACTAGATCAGGCTGGCCAGAGCCTCATCCAGCCTGGGCTTAAACACCTCCAGGGTCTGGGCCTCAACCACCTCCCTGGATAACCCATTCCAGGGCTTCACCACTCTCATGGTAAAGAACTTCTTCCTCACATCTAGCCTGAATCTCCCCATTTCCAGCTTCATTCCATTCCCCCTAGTCCTATCACTACCTGAGATCCTGAGAAGTCCCTCCCCAGCCTTCCTGTAGCCCCCTTCAGATCCTGAAGGCCACAATGAGGTCACCTCGGAGCCTTCTCTTCTCCAGACTGAACAGCCCCAACTCCTTCAGTCTGTCCTCATAGGAGAGGTGCTCCAGCCCTCTGATCATCCTCGTGGCCCTTCTCTGGACACGCTCCAGCATGTCCACATCCCTCCTGTAATAGGGGCTCCAGAACTGGACGCAGTACTCCAGGTGGGGTCTCACCAGAGCTGAGTAGAGGGGAGAAGCACCTCCCTTGACCTGCTGGTCACACTTCTCCTGATGCAGCCCAGGATCTGATTGGCTTTCCGGGCTGCAAGCGCACACTGAGAGCTCCTGTTGAGCTTCTCGTCCACCAGCACCCCCAAGTCTCTCTCCTCAGGGCTGCTCTCCAGCCAGTCCCTGCCCAGCCTGGATTTGTGCCTGGATGTCAGGAAGCACTTCCTGATGGAAAGGGGAATGAGAGACTGGGATGGGCTGCCCAGGGAGGTGGTGGAGTCGATATCCCTGGAGGTGATTAAGGCCAGATTGGATGTGGCACTGAGTGCCATGGTCTGGTTGGTGTGGTGGGGTTATGTCCCAGGCTGGGCTGGACGAGCTCAGAGCTCTGTCCCAGCCTCAGTCATTCTGTGACTCTGTAAGTGATGTTGCAGACATGGGTGCAGCAAGGAAAATTTCATTTATTGATGAGAAACTACAGGTATTTGCCCTTGCTCTGCCGTTGCAGTAAGCCCTACAGCAATTTGTGATGCAAGTCTCACACAGCTGGCAGTGTTCCAACAGCAACTGTGTATTTCCCCCCCCAGATATTAAAAATGCCATAAAAGTTCACAGTCCTGTGGAGTTTTCATGTCCAACAGTACTACTGAGCGTGGTGAGACCAAGCCCATCTAATTTCCTTGTCCTTTGCAGTTCTGGGTCACCACTACAGTAAGGTAAGGATCTTCATGCATTAAGGGCACGCTTTGCAGAGCATGAGAGCTCATCCCTCGGTAAGCTCAGAAGGCAGGAGATGTTCACCACCAAATCGAAGCTCCAGAGATCAGTTCAAAGAAACTGCATCTTGAGGATGCTCTCATTGTTATCATTACTTTCCCCCTCCTAGGGAGGCTTGGCAGGCAGTTCAAAGAGTACAACCACAACACAATAATTATTACTACCAACAACACAAGCAATAATTATTGCTAGCAACCACAGCAATAATAATGCTCCTTATAACCCCCAAATACTGAGAAAAAAAAACCTTCTGCTGGTACAGAGGGGGAGAAAGCACAAGCTCAGTAAATGACACTTTGGAGATGTCATTTTCTCTCATTTTCAATCTATTTTACAGCACTTTGGTGACTTTGATGCTGTTTTGTGTGTTTGTCTTCCCATTTGCCAGATGCCAAAGGCGAACTGGCTGAGGCTGTGTCTCTCTTGGTAGGTAGCAGAGGCTCAAGGGCTGGGTAGTTACAGCAAGGCAGTTTGATGCTGAGGACAGGACGTGTACATCAGGCATGTTTGGAGGAAGCAGGAAGGAGGGAGTGAGGCAGCATTTTGGGCTAAGCCTGGTCTGGTCCCATGACACTTCATTAATTGCTAGATACCTTCTGAAGTGTATCTTCCAGCTAAGCAGTAGACTTAACTCTGCTGGGTAAAGCACTGGCCGGGCAAACAGGCCCAAAGCGTGGTGCTCAGTGGAGATAAATCCAGCTGGCAGCTGGTCACAAGTGGTGCTCCTCAGGGCTCACTGTTGGGACCACTTCTGCTTCACATCTTGATTGATGACCTTGATGAAGACACAGAGTGTGACAGCAGAAAGTTCTCAGGTGACACCAAGTGAGGTGGAGAATTGATCTGCACCAGGGCAGGGAGGCTCTGCAGTGGGACTTGGCTAGATTGGATCCATGGCCAACATTACCAGGAGGAGCTTCATCAAGGCCAAGTGCCAGGTCCTGCACTTGGGGCACAGCAACCCCAAGCAAGGCTCCAGGCTTGGGGCAGTGTGGCTGGAAAGCTGCTGGCAGAAAGGGACCTGGGGATGCTGATGGACAAGCAGCTGAAGAGGAGCCAGCAGTGTGCCCAGGGGGCCAAGAAAGCCAAAGGCCTCCTGGCTGGGATCAGCAATGCTGTGTCCAGCAGGAGCAGGGAGGGGATTGTCCCCTGGCACTCAGCTCTGGGCAGGCCACACCTCCAGTGCTGTGTCCAGGTTTGGGCACCTCAGGACAAGAGAGATGTGGAGGTGCTGGAGCCAGGGCAGAGGAGGGCAAGGAAGCTGGGAAGGGCCTGGAGAAGAAATCTGATGAGGAGCAACTGCAGGAGCTGGGGATGGTTAGTGAGAAAGGGAGGAGGCTGAGGGGAGACCTCTTGGCTCTCTACAGCTCCCTGCAAGGAGGTGGTGGAGAGGTTGGTGCTGGTCTCTGCTCCCAGGTCATTAGTGACAGAAGAAGAGGGAATGGCCTCAAGCTGCCACTGGGGAGGTTCAGACTGGACATGAGGAAAGGTTTTTTCATGCAAGAGTGGTCAGGGCTTGGAATGTGCTGCCCAGGGAGGTGGTGGAGTCCCCAAGCCTGGCTGTGTTTGCAGGTGGTTTGGCTGTGGTGCTTGGGGCTGTGGTTTAGGGGTGAGCCTTGCAGAGTAGGCTTGTGGGCTGGCCTTGGTGACCCTGAGGCTCTTTTTCAAGCTGAGTGGTTCTGTGGTTCTGTGAAGTTTCATACTTTGAGGCTGCTCAGCCATGTGCATTCAGCAGAGGAAGAGGAGATACTCAGGTGTTTTGCTCTGCAAGTCTTGTTCTGTGCTGAAGTGCTAAGGTAGATGCATCCTGCTCTCCTGCTGCTGTGAGATTAATACCAAATGAGCATTTCCCAAATGCTACATATTATTATGTAGAAAAAATCATGCAAGCAACGACTCTGGGTGCAAATCTCATTTATGCTTCTGTATATCACTGGTGCTTTCAAAAGTACTTGTGGTTGCTGCTGGCACACCAATGAAATGAGTGAAAGCAGTCTAAAATAAAGCAAATCAAATTTCCTTATTAGAAATGAGATTGGAAATGTCCAAGCTGAAAGAGTCTCTTGGTAGCAAGCTGAGTGCTAGCATTACAGTTTTAGATTAATTTTTCTGCTTGTTTATAGCTGAGGACTAGCAAGAGAGGAGGCAACAGTGTGGCAGTGCAAACCAGCTCTGCTCTCTGCTCTTCCAGTGGGGAGTTTGATTTCTGCATGTAGCATGTTTTCACAGTGTCACAGGCCATGAGAGGTTACCAGGGACCTCCAGAGATCACCCAGTCCAACCTCCAGATCAGGAGGCACAGGGATCTGCTGGAGAGAGTCCAAGGGAGGGCTACAAGGATGCTGAAGGGACTGCAGCACTGCCTGGGGAGGAGAGGCTGAGAGCCCTGGGGCTGTTCAGTCTGGAGAGGAGAAGACTGAGAGGGGATCTGATCAATGTGGACGTGTTGGAGCGTGTCCAGAGAAGGGCCACGAGGATGAGCAGAGGGCTGGAGCACCTCTCCTGTGAGGACAGACTGAAGGAGTTGGGGCTGTTCAGTCTGGAGAAGAGAAGGCTCCGAGGTGACCTCATTGTGGCCTTCCAGGATCTGAAGGGGGCTACAGGAAGGCTGGGGAGGGACTTCTCAGGATCTCAGGTAGTGATAGGACTAGGGGGAATGGAATGAAGCTGGAAATGGGGAGATTCAGGCTGGATGTGAGGAAGAAGTTCTTTACCATGAGAGTGGTGAAGCCCTGGAATGGGCTGTCCAGGGAGGTGGTTGAGGCCCCGTCCCTGGAGGTGTTTAAGCCCAGGCTGGACGAGGCTCTGGGCAGCCTGATCTAGTGTGGGGTGTCCCTGCCCATGGCAGGGGGTTGGAACTCGATGATCCTTGTGGTCCCTTCCAACCCTGACTGATTCTATGATTCTATGAATATCTATCAATAGCTGAGAGCTGGGGGTCAGCAAGGAAGAGACAGGGACATCCTCTGCTCACTTGTGCTCTGCGATAGGACAAGGGGCAATGGATGGAAACTCCAGCACAGGAGGTTCCACCTCAACATGAGGAGGAACTTCTTGACTGTGAGGCTCCCAGAGCCCTGGAGCAGGCTGCCCAGAGAGGTTGTGGAGTCTCCTTCTCTGGAGCCTTTCCAGCCCTGTCTGGATGTGTTCCTGTGTGACCTGTGCTGGATTCTGTGATCCTGCTCTGGTAGGGGGTTGGACTGGAAGCTCTCCAGAGGTCCCTTCCAACCCCTAACGTCCTGGGATCCTGTAACTCTCTGGTATGCACTTATGCACTGATTCATTACAGCATTTAAAGAGCCCTGCCAGTGTCTGATGCACCTCCTGCTCTCATCTAACAAACTGCCACTGAATTTCATTTCCCTTCAGAGAAGGTGGTTGGGCTGTGTCACATCTTGCAAAGGTTCTGGCTGTGCATCAGGCACTGTTGCCTTGCTGAAACCACACATTGTAAAAGCTGAAACCCTGGAAATGTTTTTAGCAGGAAAGGTAATTGATTCAGCTGGTAGTGGATGAGGCTGAAGCAGGATGATGCTTACAAGGAAAATTCAAATGAAACACTGAATTCAAGGTAGAATTAACTTTTAATCTCTTTCTTCTTCTGGAAAGGAACGACTGTGGATTGCTCTCATTCTGACAGGAAAGCAGCACTGGTGTTGCACTGAGGTTTTTCATAGGTTTGATCAGATCTGGTAACTTTTGAAGTCTAAAAACGGTGAAGTGTCTCCCAAAGCACTCCTCATGCTCTGAGGTGATTCACGATTCACAGCAATTCAGAGGAAGTGCTGGAGGAAACTGCTGGGGGCTGGATGTAAAAGCACAGAGCCAAACTTCCCTGAAAAGAAAGGAAAAGGATCTTCACAAGGAGGTAACTTCTCACTTCCTAAGCACTCTGTGCCACAGCTCTTCATGGCTTGGCAGCTTTCGAAAGCAGCACCAAAGCCATGCTTGGGCAGATCTTGCTGGAGAGCTGTGTGTGCTCCTTCTGTGTGGCTGTGCTCCAGCCCTGCTGACACAAGCAGGACTCCTGCCACCTGCTTCCTTCTGCCCTTGCATTTGACAGCAGGCAGCTGGGATGGTTTTCCCCACCTCCATTCTCTTGTACCCACAAACCAGCTGAATCCCTTTCTTCCTGCCAGTGCAGAGAGAGCTCAAGATAACAGGGAAGAATAACTCCTGAAGACTATACCAGGCTCAAAGGATAGCTGCTCTGATAAGTATGACTGCCAGCACTCACAGTCTTGGCAGGAGACTCCAGGGCCTCTCATGTTGTAGGCAAGCAGGTTTTGATACCAGTTCTCAGAATTTGTAGCCCAAGGTGCTGGTCATGCAGACCTCTCAGAAGGATAACCCTCCTGATACCACTGGTGAACTTAGCAAGGTGTGCATCCAGCCTCCTGCTGTCAATTTTCCTACTGAGGTTTTATGTCTGCAAATGTGGCAAAACTGGGGTGTGTGTATAGCTGTGTGCATGCACTCACATCCTCTGCACTCTGAGCAATGCCCACCTGATGAGACCACAGGAAAAGTACAGAAGAAGCCAAAGTGTTTAAGTGTTGGAGACTGCACGTGGGGCACAGCAACCCCAGGCAAGGCTCCAGGCTTGGGGCAGTGTGGCTGGAAAGCTGCTGGCAGAAAGGGACCTGGGGATGCTGATGGACAAGCAGCTGAAGAGGAGCCAGCAGTGTGCCCAGGGGGCCAAGAAAGCCAAAGGCCTCCTGGCTGGGATCAGCAATGCTGTGTCCAGCAGGAGCAGGGAGGGGATTGTCCCCTGGCACTCAGCTCTGGGCAGGCCACACCTCCAGTGCTGTGTCCAGTTTGGGGCACCTCAGGACAAGAGAGCTGTGGAGGTGCTGGAGCCAGGGCAGAGGAGGGCAAGGAAGCTGGGAAGGGCCTGGAGAAGAAATCTGATGAGGAGCAACTGAAGGGGCTGGGGATGGTTAGCGTGACATTAGGAAACCTTTTTTCTCAGGCAAGAGTGGTCAGGGCTTGGAATGTGCTGCCCAGGGAGGTGGTGGAGTCCCCAAGCCTGGCTGTGTTTGCAGGTGGTTTGTCTGTGGTGCTTGGGGCTGTGGTTTAGGGGTGAACCTTGCAGGGTAGGGCTCTGGGTTGGCCTTGGTGATCCCTTTGGGTCTTTTCCAAGCTGAATGTGTCTGTGATTCAGTGAACGGAGGAGGGGAGTGAAGCTTTCATCATCCTTCAGCACAAAGTTTGCTATAATATTCCAGAAGGCAATGTTGCCAGAGCAAATTAACTGCCAGGGTAAATGATGATAAAGTCTATAACACTCATTTATTTACTTCCTGACACGTGAATAATGAAGCCTGAAGGAGTGTCAGTCAGTCAGATGGCATTTGAAGATGAGTACACCCCCACTGGCTCCGCTGTGCTCCCTGGAAATTAACAGTATTTGTGTCCTACAAGGTAAATAGTTTTTCCTGGCTCTGGTTTTTGTCTGTCCTTTAGAATGCTCATTCTGAAAGGCAAACACTCTTGATAAATTGCTCAGTCAGAGAATCTGCTCTGCCAATCTCATTGTTTGAGCAATTTAACAATCAAAAGAAGTAACAACACTCATACAGTAATATTGTGACAGGGTGTAGAGAAGGATGGGGGGAAGAGTATGAGCTGTATCAGCTCTCAGTGAAATCCAAAATCATAGAATGCACTGCAGCCTGAAGCACAGTGTGGATGCTTTGTGGTAAGTGGTCCTGGCAAGGCTTTTGGGTGAATGAAGCTAGTTTATTTCTTAAAAAATAATCTAACCCTCTGCTTTGCATAACCATTGCTTGCTTCAGAGCAGAACTGGGAGCAATTTCCCCCATGAAGGTCTGCTGCCATTTTTCATAGCTCCAAAATGCACTCAGTCTCACTTTTGTGTTTTGCAGTATTTAAAAGTCTAGAGTCACAGAGTGCTAAGGGCTGGGAGGGACCTCCAAAGCTCATCCAGTCCAACCCCCTGCCAGAGCAGGAGCATCCAGGTGGAATCTGAGTATATCCAGAGAGAGAGACTCCACAACCCCCTGGGCAGCCTGCTCCAGGGCTCTGGCACCCTCACAGGGAAAACATTTTCCTCCTCTTTCCATGGCACTTCCTCTGCCTCAGCTTCCACCACTGCCCCTTGTGCTGGCATTGGGCATCCCCAGCAGAGCCTGGCTCCAGCCTCTGGGCACTCCCCCTGCACATCTTGATCAGCAGCAATGAGGTCTCCTCTCAGGCTCCTCCTCTCCAAGCTCCAGAGCCCTCAGCTCCCTCAGGCTCTCCTCATGAGGAAGATCTTCCACTCTTTGATTATTTTCATGGCTCTGCACTGGAGTCTCTCAAGCACTTTCCTGAGGTCCTTCTTGAACTGAGGGGCCCAGAACTGGACACAATATTCTGGGTGTGGCCTCAGCAGGGCAGAGCAGAGATGGAGGAGAACCTCTCTTGACCTTCTGACCACAGCCCCTCTAATTCACCCCAGGATGCCCATGGCCTTCTTGGCCACCAGAGCACATTGCTGGCTCATGGTCAACCTCCCATCCACCAGGACCCCCAGGTCCTTTTCCCCTTCACTGCTCTCCAACAGCTCAGTCCCCAACCTCTCCTGCTCCAAGAGGTTGTTTTTTCCCAGGTGCCAGACTCTGCCCTTGCCCTTGTTGAATTTAATTCCATAACTGAATTTCCATGACTGAATTCCATAACTGAATGTCATTCCATCCCTGCCCAACTCTCAGCCTGTCCAGGCCTGGCTGAATGGCAGCACTACCTTTGGGTGTTTATCTCTAGGTTTCCTGGGGGAGGGATTCCATATTGTAATACAGCAGGGGCTGCAGAAATGTCTGCAATGTACTTCATAGCCTTCAATGAAAAGAACCAAACTGTGCACAGTCACACAGATGCTGAAATGGTGTCAGTCATGGTTAGCTTTCTTTTGAGGGGAGGACATGTTTCAGATGTTACTTTAAATGTCACTGGAGGTGTTTAAAAAGAGTCTGGATGAGACACTCAGGGCCATGCCTGAGCTGATGAGATGGTGTTGGGTGACAGGCTGGACTGGATGATCTCTGAGGTCTGTTCCAACCTGGTGAATTGAGTATTCTTTATGTGTACACTTCCACTACTACTCAGGCATGTCTCCTCCTTGCCCCCAGCTCTTATAGAGAAAGAACTTCCTGAGTCCCAACAAAGTAAGTGAAAATAACCCAATGTAAGATAAAAGTTTGTTTTGCAGTACTCTTGCAAAATAAACCATTTCTCCATGGTGAACTTCTTTGGTCTTCTGATTTGAAGATTCAGTGGAGCCTTGGGGTTTTATCACTAAGGAAATGAAGGGGGGAAGGCATCGATGCAAACGTAGAATGAGCTGTGCTGCTCCCAGTGCAGGATCTTTTCCAGCTTAGCTGATGATTCAGGATCCTATGGCTCATCCTCAGCCAGAATGAGACAGGATGTGGCGGCAGATGTGGCTGCTGCAGGTGTGGAGGAAATACTTAGAGAAGATTGTACATGAAATTCCCTTAAACCAGTCAAAAATCATTTACTCCAGTCCAGCTGTTCATTTACTTACTTTTCTCTTACTTTTGCATGAAAATGAGTTTCTCCTTTTTTTGCAGAGGTTTGGGTGTTGGGTTTGTTGTTTTCTTTTTCTCTCCCACTTTCTATTTTATTTTTCAGTTGTTGAGAGGATATTTGCCAGATGCAGCTGGGGGGTTGCTGTACTTGGGGAGCCGAGTGCAGCAAGCTTGGGAAAGAAGGAAACAAACAAGATATGGGATGCCAAGAAAAACACATTTCTGTGGTGCTAATATGGAGATTTGCAACATATTTTCTTCCTTTTAGGAGAGAAAGAAAGGCAAATCAAAATGCTAAGCAAAGGCAGCTGTTAAATTCTGCATCAGAAAACTGGATTTGATTTACCTCAAGCTGCCTTTGAGCATTTCATCTGTGTAAGAAGTTCAGCACCTTCAGCCACGAGCTGCTGGGTAGTGGCACTGTACCCGAGTGGGTATCTGTCTCCTCCATTCCACTGGTGCCTTATCTTCAATGAGATGCAAGATGCTGCTCCCAGCCAGCTCTCTTTACAGCTGAATTTTTAAGACCAGGGTTCAGGAAGGCAATTCCTCTCCAGAAAAACTCCACATGCCTACCTCCAAGCATTGTAGACAGCAAGATGCAGGAGCTTGACAAAAGTGACTCCTCAAATGTCAATTGCTAGGTCAATGATATGAGATTATTAAAGTAAGTGAGGAGTCTCTTTCTTCCTGTTTCTTTCTATTCTTTCTGTTTCTATTCAATTTCTATTCTTTCTATTTCTTTCTATTCTATTTGTTTCTATTCTTTCTATTTGCTTCTATTCTTTCTGTTTCTATTCTTTCTATTTCTATTCTATTTGTTTATATTCTTTCTGTTTCTATTATTTTTATTTCTATTTTTTAAAATTTCTTTCTATTATTTCTATTTCTTTCTATTATTTTTACTTCTTTCTATTCTTCCTATTTCTTTTTATTAGTTTTATTTATTTCTATTTTTTTGTATTTCTTTCTATTATTTCTATTTCTTTCTATTATTTTTATTTCTTTCTATTCTTCCTATTTCTTTCTATTTTTTTTATTTCTTTCTATTTTTTCTATTTCTTTCTATTATTTCTATTTATTTCTATTCTTCCTATTTATTTCTATTCTTTTTTATTTCTTTCTATTATCATTATCACAGAGTTTTCATACCTGCTGTGGTGCAACAGAGCCCTGGGAGAGGGGAGTCCCTTAGTGATGACCTTGGTTTTCTTTTCCTGTGGCTGCTTGTAGTTATGGGTATAATCCAAGATCAAAGAAGCAGAAGGAAAACAGTTTATTACTTCTTCTGCCTTGAAGAGCTGTGGCTCCCAAAATGCTTTCTTTGTAGGTGCCATCAGAGCTTTGCTTGCCCAGTTCTGTCTGTTCTATGTTCACATTGCATTTCTGAATCGACGCTCCTTTGCTTTCGATGAGCTGAAGGGACTTGTGTGAAATGACAAATGACCGTCAGCGACACGTGGCAGCATAGAGAGGAGCTGCTATGTGTCCATACAGGAATTAAGCTTGTAAAATCAATATTTATTGTTTATTTAAATGTCAGGTAGACAATAAACCAGCACAAGGAAGCCCAAACTCTAAGCCGCTGCTGTGGGTTTACAACAGTCTCGCAAAGCACGGATCGTTTGATGTTCTGCTAAAGGGATCATGGTCAGGGCTGGGTCTGCAGGGCCGTTTTGATACTTTTGTCCCTTGCTTGAAAGGGAAAGGGGATGATTTACTTCAGCTGTTCTCTGTCAAATGGTGCTGCAAGGAATAAATACTCAGAGTTTGTTGGGTTTTAGCAGGGTGTGACTGGTACAATTAGAACAGGCATCTGTGCTGGTTTTAGGCTGAGCCTAGAAAATTTTCCACAGATCTTGAACAGAGAGTGAGAGAATGTAAATGAATGACCCTTGGATGTAAAAGGGAAAGTAGTGATAAGGTCTAAATAATCCCATTGGCCTGATTACCAACATAAAGGTAGCAGTGCAAACTGATTTTCTCTCTTCTTTTGGCTTCCTTTGCCCTAGCAGGTACTAAGTGGTGCTTCTGCTGACCTTGGCTGTGCTCCTTTGCTGTGGCTAAGTACTAACTCTCTGCTCTTCTCTCTTTTACCTTGTGCAGGGGGAAAGGAGCAGGGTGGGGGAAGCTGTTGGTAACCCCCTGGTTTTGTCCAGGAGGGTCCTGGTGTTGTTTATAAACGGCACACATATGTAAACATTGTCCATTTTGTGCATATTCGTTGCATTCCATGTTTTAGAGTGTAGCTTTGCTGGTAAATGCAGCTTCATTTGCTTTCTTACTGAGCTGGTCTGGCAATTTTCTTTTGGGGGTAATTTCAACCCACCACAGCACCAAGAAGTGTAGTAGCACGAGGTGGTAAAGTAATGCAGGCTGAGATAATGTCACAGAATTCTTAACCTAAATTAAGGCAGGAAAGGGACACATCATTGCCCCCTTGTTATGCAGATGGATAGCCCTATACAACTTCAGCAGGGGGTCGGCATTAGACCTCCATCTGATCTCTCTCCTACAAACCTCCCTTTCTCCCCCAGTGCCTGAATAGCTCTGTTATGAGGAGACCTGGGCCACGGCATAGGAAGAGGACTGATGCTCTCTGAGCTGCTGCTGTTTGGTTCTCACAGTGCCATGTGCTGGGAGATAAAAGCCAGCTGAGTGCCCAGCCTGCTGCCAGAGGCTTCGCTGCACTGAGAGCCGATCTCTGCCACTACCCCATGGTGTCCTTTGGTCTCACAGGCAGTGCCCCTGACCACAAGAGTATTGCCTCACGTGTGAGGAAGGAATGGACACCACAGTATTGATGAAAGCAAATGTGGCTTTCAAAAACCAACCAACCAAGAGTGCCTAAAAAACTCTCCTGCCCAGGTGGGACTTAACCTTCCGCTTCCCTTGCCCTCTGCTGTGCCAGGTCCAGGCTAGGGGCAGAGTGAGGCGGCTGGAAACACCTCTGAAGCCTGTGCTGGCAGGAGGAGTGCTGGAGCAAAACCAAAAATCTAAAGAAGTTGTGTTAATTTCAAGGTCCATTAGGCACAGAGGACCTGCTCCTGTTGCTGGTGAAGCTCAGCTCTCATTGACTGTAAAACTCTCATTGGTGGCAGAGGTATGGGATCAGCCCATGGAGAAAGAATAATCAAAGCTCTGTGTGGGAAAAGAACACCTCTGAGGCAGAGATTTCGTCAGGTGTCAAAGGGAGTACTTTGCAGGTCGCCGGTGTGGCAGACACAACCCCGCACCGGCAATCTGTCTGAATGCAGTGCCCATCTCATCACAAGTTTTCCAGGCTTGGGGCCTGAAGCTATCCAGCATTTTAGCGTGGATGTCTGTACAATAAGATGTTCTCCTCCATCAAGTGTCTAGTCTGATGCTTTCCCTTTCATGGTAACAGCCTAGGGCAAGTGTACAAATTCAGAATTACATGGAGAGAATCTGACCAAGCCAGACCCTGACGGTGTTCCGGCCAGGAGCTGCCGCTTCGCCTCCTCGCATGGGGTGCACTTTCACTGCAGAGCTCTGTGCTCAGCATAAAGGTAGTAAAGCATCTATCTAACAATCCTTTTTACTTATTTGACATTTAGAGACTCCCCTGTTCCATTATCTTTGCTTTACTTGGTGACATTTTTATCAACTCCACCATTACCGTGGCGGGTTTTACAACTGATGCACTTAAAAGGTACAAAGATGTCAGCAGCATCAATTACCAAAAAAATTACAGCTCCTGCTTTATCTCAGAGGTAATTAAATGAGCTGTAATGATTAGCCCAGATTCATTAGATTCCTGTGCTCATGACCTGCTCAGATTGGATTATTGTAATTCTTGCTGGGTCTGCGTGCCAGGGCGGCGCGTTGGCAGCCTTGAAGGCAGTCATAAAGGCAGAGGTAAGAGGACTGTTAAACCCCAGATTATTTAGGCCCTTTATAACTCACTGAAAATGAATTCCCTATTATGTGTCCATGATAACATTGCCATAATTCCTCAGTGTTTTGTGGATAATGACCCTTATACTCCCAGGTTATTGTCACTTCTGGAGTGGTATAACCAGTGCTATGGCAATGCTCAGAGCAGAACAGCTTGGAGTGACACATCTGATGTGTGCAGCGGCAGACAAGAGATGCTTATGAGTGATACAGAATCACAGAACTGTCAGGGTTGGAAGGGACCTCAAGGATCAGCCAGTTACAACCCCTGCCATGGGCAGGAACACCTCACACTACAACAGGTTGCTCACAGCCACATCCAGCCTGGCTGCAAACACCTCCAGGCAGGAGGCTTCCACCACCTCCCTGGGCAGCCTGTGCCAGTCTCTCACCACCCTCATGGGCAACAACTTCTTCCTAACATCCAATCTGAATCTACCTTTTGCTCCATTCCCCCCAGTCCTATCCCTCCCTGACACCCTCAAAAGTCCCTCCCCAGCTTTCTTGGAGCCCCCTTCAGATACTGGAAAGCCACAATTAGGTCTCCTGGGAACCTTCTCTTCTCCAGACTGCACAACCCCAACTCCCTCACTATGTCTTCATAACAGAGCAGCTCCATCCCTCTGCTCCTCCTCGTGGCCCTTCTCTGGACACCTTCCAGCACCTCCAGAGCCTTCCTGGAACAGAGGCTCCAGAACACTGGAACAGAGCTCCAGGTGTGGTCTCAGCAGAGTGGAGCAGAGGGGGAGAATCCCCTCCCTGGCCCTGCTGGCTCTGCTTCTCTTGTTGCAGCCCAGATGTGATTGGCTCTGTGCATCATTTCTGCATCATATGTGGGACATGCTCATATCTTGAATGCATTCATTCTGCTTATACTGTGAACCTATTGCTTGGAGACTAGAACTAGAGGTGGGTTGCATGTAGTAACAGAAGTCAATCTGGGGAGTAGTTGTATGGGAAGTGAAAATGTTCCATCCAGAGAGTAAGGAAAGGATGGCTGAGAAGCAAACCCATAGGAGAGTTAAACAATAACGAACTGAACTGTATTCTGTTCTGAGCTCCTCACTACAGGAAGGACATTGAGGTTCTGGAGTGTGTCCAGTGCAGGGCACTGAGGCTGGAGAAGGGCCTGGAGCACCTGGGAGGAGGGTTGAGGGTGCTGGGGGTGTTCAGGCTGGAGAAGAGGAGGCTGAGAGGAGACCTCATTGCTCTCTGCAGCTCCCTGAAGAGAGGTTGCAGTGAGGAGGGGACAGCCTCTGCTCCTTGGTGGCAAGAGACAGGAGCAGAGGAAATGGTTTCAAGCTGCAGCAGGGGAAGTGCAGGCTGGATGCTGGGAAATATTTCTTCCCAAAGAGGGTTCTCAGCCATTGGAATGGATCTGTGCAGGGAGTCACCATCCCTGGAGGTGTTTGAACAGCATGTGGTTAGGGACATGGTTTAGGGTTGACCCTAAACTGGGTCAAGGGTTGGACTGAATGATCTTTGAGGTCTCTTCTAAGCAGATATTTGCTGTGATTCTGTGGCCAGCACTGTATTGGATGATATTTAAGGGAGTAAAATGTATCTTTTTGGGTAACATGTGATGTGTTGTAGCTTAAATTGCTCTATCCCATCAAGTTTCTTGATCACAGCAATGTTGGCTCCCTGTGCTGAGGGGCACAGTCTTGTAGAGCTCCTCAGGCTGAAAGATGGCTTCCAGAAGTCATAGATAAGACTCAGCCAGTGGTGGTTTTGCAGCTGAGGATCCAGTGTTGGTCTGCTATTAGAATTTCCCAGGCACTGCCTGTTGGGTAGGCAGTCAGCATCTGTGATATAACAAAGTGATGCCACAGAGAACTTCATGGGCTCAGCCCCTTCTAGGCAAGTTCCTTTGTTCAGATCTTAGCAGTCAAAGAATCATGCTAGAAAAGCATGGAAATTGCATTAGCTTTGATGTGGAGTTTCAAGGTATTCCCCGTGGACAACAGCAGAGCCGTGGAGTCTGTGGAAAGAAAGTCTCAGATGTCAATTAAACAAAACCCCAAAGCCAAGCCAACCAGCCAAGAAATCACCAACAGCAACCAACTTAACCAACCAGGAAACAAACCCCCAACAGCAATGAAAACAATGAAAAAACAACAATGAAACAAACCCCCAACCAGCCAGCCAAACAAACCCCAACCAGCCAAACAAACCCCAACCAGCCAAACAAACCCCAACCAGCCAAAAACAAACCCCAACCAGCCAAACAAACCCCAACCAGCCAAAAACCCCAACCAGCCAAACAAACCCCAACCAGCCAAACAAACCCCAACCAGCCAAACAAACCCCAACCAGCCAAACAAACCCCAACCAGCCAAACAAACCCCAACCAGCCAAAAAAAACCCCAACCAGCCAAACAAACCCCAACCAGCCAAAAACCCCAACCAGCCAAACAAACCCCAACCAGCCAAACAAACCCCAACCAGCCAAACAAACCCCAACCAGCCAAACAAACCCCAACCAGCCAAAAACAACCAGCCAAACCCCCAACCAGCCAAACAAACCCCAACCAGCCAAAAACAAACCCCAACCAGCCAAACAAACCCCAACCAGCCAAAAACCCCAACCAGCCAAACAAAAACCCCCAACCAGCCAAACAAACCCCAACCAGCCAAAAACCAGCCAAACAAACCAACCAGCCAAAAAACCCCAACCAGCCAACCAGCCAAACAAACCCCAACCAGCCAAACAAACCCCAACCAGCCAAACAAACCCCAACCAGCCAAAAAACCCCAACCAGCCAAAACCCCAACCAAAAAAAACCCCAACCAGCCAAACAAACCCCAACCAGCCAAACAAACCCCAACCAGCCAAACAAACCCCAACCAGCCAAACAAACCCCAACCAGCCAAAAACAAACCCCAACCAGCCAAACAAACCCCAAACCAGCCAAACAAAACAAACCCAACCAGCCAAACAAACCCCAACCAGCCAAACAAACCCCAACCAGCCAAACAAACCCCAACCAGCCAAAAACAAACCCCAACCAGCCAAACAAACCCCAACCAGCCAAAAAACAAAGCCCAAACCCCAACCAGCCAAACAAACCCCAACCAGCCAAACAAACCCCAACCAGCCAAAAACAAACCCCAACCAGCCAAACAAACCCCAACCAGCCAAACAAACAACCAGCCAAAAACAAACCCCAACCAGCCAAACAAACCCCAACCAGCCAAACAAACCCCAACCAGCCAAAAAACAAACCCCCAACCAGCCAAAAACAAACCCCAACCAGCCAAACAAACCCCAACCAGCCAAAAAACAAACCCAAACAACCAGCCAAACAAACCCCAACCAGCCAAAAAACAAAGCCCCCCCAACCAGCCAAACAAACCCCAACCAGCCAAAAAACAAACCCCCAACCAGCCAAACAAACCCCAACCAGCCAAACAAACCCCAACCAGCCAAAAACAAACCCCAACCAGCCAAACAAACCCCAACCAGCCAAAAACAAACCCCCAACCAGCCAAACAAACCCCAACCAGCCAAAAACAAACCCCCAACCAGCCAAAAACAAACCCCAACCAGCCAAACAAACCCCAACCAGCCAAAAACAAACCCCAACCAGCCAAACAAACCCCAACCAAACCCCAGACTCATACACAATTAGGATTTTATTTTCCTCAACACATCTTCATGGTCTACAGATACTTTGGAATCCTCTCAGAGGTGAGGTCAGACCTGGCTTCTCCTGGGAGTCTCCTGGAGTCTCCAGAGAAAGTAAATATCCTGCCCCTGATGCTGCTGCATAGGAAAGGTTTGCAAAATGTTAATATATATATATATATATAAAATATAAATGTAGATTTTTTATAGTTATACATATTTTAATATCTTTATATATATGCACATATATAAGTATTGAAAGATAAATATATATTATATATATCATGATATACTATACACTAAATATAAATATATATATATATATGTAAGCTCCAAACCCAGGTCACAGAAGATAGAAAATCTGCTGCAGCATGCCAGAGTGGAGCAGCCTCCAGCAAGGTCTTTGGCTCAGGCATGGTCCCCGTTACACTCGTGGCTCAGGACCAGCTTCAGGAGCAAGTCTCATGAAAATTCATGCCACTGCTCCCACGGTATCGCTGCCCTTGTGCGCAGGCTGAAGCTACCCACATGGCATGCAGAGAGCACAGGAAGCTACCCACGGGGGCTCAGTGAGTCCCTCTCTGTTTTCTCAGCCCTTGCAAGGCTACATTTCACCCAGCTCATTGCTTTGGGCAGCTGCCGTGCCTGCACAATGGATGGAAAGCATAAACCTGTGCCCCTCTGTGGTCTGCTGCTCTCAGCTCGGGTTCAAATGCACAAATGAAGGTGTAGACAGAGCTCCCCAAACCAGAGGAACGTTGTTTGAAATGTTGTGTAGTCTGAGAGAGTCCAGCACAGGGCCACAAAGATGCTGAAGGCAGTGGAAGATCTTCCTCATGAGGAGAGCCTGAGGGAGCTGAGGGCTCTGGAGCTTGGAGAGGAGGAGCCTGAGAGGTGACCTCATTGCTGGTGATCAAGATGTGCAGGGGGAGTGCCCAGAGGCTGGAGCCAGGCTCTGCTGGGGGATGCCCAATGCCAGCACAAGGGGCAGTGGTGGAAGCTGAGGCAGAGGAAGTGCCATGGAAAGAGGAGGAAAATGTTTTCCCTGTGAGGGTGCCAGAGCCCTGGAGCAGGCTGCCCAGGGGGGTTGTGGAGTCTCCCTCTCTGGACATACTCAGATTCCACCTGGATGTGTTGCTGTGTGAGCTGCTGTAGGTGCTCCTGCTCTGGCAGGGGGTTGGACTGGATGAGCTTTGGAGGTCCCTTCCAGCCCTTAGCACTCTGTGCCTCTGTGATACCCTGTTTGGGGACCTTCCACTGGGGTAAACAAGACCCCATGTAGACAGCTTATACTGACCTCAGGGTGAGGTCCTATTATCCCCTGCAGTAATTCAGAGCATTTCAATGCACGTTTTTAACCAGCTTCCTGCCAGCAGCCAGCCTCTCACTGACCTGGAATGAGAACTCTGGGGAGGTCACCTGGGAGCCACAATGTGAGGAGTGCCACATGCAGCCTGTGGAGGTAATTCAACACTAAAATATAGATGTAAACAGAGTGCAGATTTTCCTCATCAAGGTGGGCATCTGAGCAAGTAATTTGTTAATGAGGGACATAATGCAAAGCAATCATAATTAACTACATTATATGTTTCCTCCCCAAGATAATAAACCCAAAGTAATCTAAAGGTCAAATCCTCCTTGGTTTTCTAATCCAGCCTTCATATCTTCAGTAAGACAGCTTCTGGGCTCAGGATGACAGGGGACTGATCCTCAGACATGGTTTTATATAATACAGCCCTACTCATTGAAATTGATCAGTACAGCACCAAAATAATATCCAGAAATGTTTTTTTTTTCTGCTGTGACATGATTTTCACACTTTACACTGAACATCCTACACAGTGCTCCATTCCTCTGTGCAACAGGCAGCAAGCCTGGCAGCTACCTGTGGCAAATTCATGCCCAGGCAGCCACAAGGAAGGCCTCTGTTTCAACAGGCAGCTCCCACTTCCAAGGGTAGAAGGAGCCCTCTTTCCCTGACCTGGTGATCAGCACTATTGAAAAGTCAGCTTGCACGTCATAGACAGTGCAGGGAGCTGTCCTCGGGCACCAAACACAAGCGTCCTGCGGAATTCCCTGGGCTTTGCTTCAAGGACAGCATGAGAAAATGTGAAGGGCAACCACAGTGGCCAGACATTCTGACTTCTAGTAACCACAGGGGCCCAGGATGTTAGGGGCTGGAAGAGACCTCTGGAGAGCTTCCAGGCCACACCCCTGCCAGAGCAGGACCACAGAATCCAGCACAGGTCACACAGGAACACATCCAGACAGGGATGGAAAGGCTCCAGAGAAGGAGACTCCACAGCCTCTCTGGGCAGCCTGCTCCAGGGCTCTGGCACCCTCACAGTGCAGAAGTTCCTCCTCATGTTGAGGTGGAACCTCCTGTGCTGCAGTTTCCATCCATTGCCCCTTGTCCTATCCCAGGGCACAAGTGAGCAGAGGCTGTCCCTGTCCCCTCCCTCTTGACCCCCAGATCTCAGCTATTGATAGGCATCGATCAGATCCCCTCTCAGTCTTCTTCTCTCCAGACTGAACAGCCCCAGGGCTCTCAGCCTCTCCTCCCCAGGCAGTGCTGCAGTCCCTTCAGCATCCTTGTAGCCCTCCCTTGGACTCTCTCCAGCAGATCCCTGTCCCTCCTGAACTGGGGAGCCCAGAACTGGAGGTAATATTCCAGGTGGGGCCTGACTAGAGCAGAGGAGGAGGAGAACCTCCCTGGATCTGCGGGACACACTCCTCTGAATGCAACCCAGGATCCCATTGGCCTTCTTGGCCCCCAGGGCACATTGCTGTCCCATGCAGAACTTGTTGTCCCCCAGCACTCCCAGGTCCTTCTGCTTGGGGCTGCTTTCCAGCAGATCCCCTCCCAGCCTGTGCTGCTGCAGTTTATTCTTCCTGCCCAGCTGCAGGACTGCACTCGTCCTTGCTGAACCTCATCAGGTTCCTCTCTGCCCAGCTCTCAGTCTGTCCAAGTCTCACTGAGTGGCTGCACAGCCTTGAGGTGTCTCGGCCAAGCCTCCCAGTTAGGTATCATCAGCAAACTTGCAGAGAAAGGCCTAAATTCACCTAAGTTCAGAGGTGCAGCTCCTGATCCAGGCACTTCACACTCCTGAGAAAGAGAGAGAATTCTTCATGAAGAGTTTGACTTGTAGAGAGCCTCAATACAGCCATTAGATAATTAACTTCTGCTCAAAAGTGGGAGTTTTATTTCTACCCTGGTTGTGTCCACAATTAGCCAAGCTCATCACATTTCATGATGGGGAAGTTTTGCATCGGAGTACTCCGTGCCAGAGTCCTGTTAGCAGCTCTCTCCAGTCCCAGGCTGGCAGCACGAATGCCAGGCAGAGTCTGAAGAAGAGTCAAATGTTTTGCTTCTCCAAACCGTTTTAGGGATGTGCTTTGTGTAGTGCAATCAGCTCAGCCATTCGGGGGAGAGAACTCTTCAAGGGCACAGGTAAAAAGCCCTGCGAATAAACTGCAAATGAAAAATTGATGTGGAAGACAAGTAATACATGGAAGCCCTGCCCTGCATTAATGAGGGTGCTGAGGGGTGGCCGTCCCCCTGCCTGGAAGCAGAAGTAAGATCAAATCTAGCTTTACTTTACTAAGCCTTTTGAGAAGGCTGAGAAGCAAATGCAGTTTAGTTTTGCCCCAGACACTGCCTCAGGCTTCCTGACCAGGCTTGCTTTGGACATAACCATGCAGAGTGATTGATACTTGTATCTGCTTAGTGTGAGCTGCTCTCAGAGGCTGACCCAACCTCCATGGAAAATGATGAGCTCTTCCACTGGGAATATGACTGGGTTGTGAGGACCAATCCCTTGACCATATTCAGGTGCCCAGTAGAGTCCTAGTGAAGTGGAGGGTAAATTGTGTGTGAGCTGTAATTCAGATTCAGGATATGGCTGCAGCTCTCTCAACTCTTAGCATCACTGCTGTAGGTGCCTGCACCCCACTGGAGCACAAACATCTACATCCAGTGTAAGAACCCCACGGTAATCTTCACCCAGTTTGTTCATGTTGTTATCCACTTGCTGTAATCACCCTCTGCATGCCCAGGTATTTACACCGGAGATAGCTGCAGTTCGGCTGAACCATGCCCTGGGTGCTCGGTGGCCTCTAAAAGACTTGCTAGACACCGGCAGCCTGAGCAAGGTGCCCCTTGAGTGTATCGCAACAGAAAGCAGGACCTTAAATGCCTGTAGGTTATGGGCTTAAATGATTGAAAGCAACTGTAGTGACCTGCCCCACAGCGCAGGGTAGTCACCTGCAAAGGGTGACTTAGGCTGCCAAAGGCATGAATCTTTCATGAGCTGCTCTCCAGTCTGCATTTACGATGGAGAAGCACAACGGCGACTGCCTGCCGCGAGCTGGGGGCAAGCATCCTGCCCGTGGCACTTGATCTTTTGTGTTGGTGTGCGTGTCCTCACGGTGCTGCCTGCTTTGCACTTTAAAGAGAGCATCTGCATCACCAGGCCCTGTGGGATGAAGGTGCTAGGGAGACAATACAGGTGGCTTTTACGCGGCTGCGAGTGAAAAGATCCCAAATGGATGCTAAGCAATGAGGTGTGCCAAGTTCAGCTTAGACACTTCTTGGTTTCTGACAATGAGTACATACAGCTAATTATCTTCATTAATATATCAACTGAAATACTGTAATGGTACTAAGTGTAATCAGCAGGAGTAGTTAATTGCGTCCAGCAGGAGCAGGGAAGGGATTGTGCCCTGGCACTCAGCTCTGGGGAGGCCACACCTCGAGTGCTGCATCCAGGTTTGGGCACCTCAAGACTAGAGAGATGTGGAGGTGCTGGAGCCAGGGCAGAGGAGGGCAAGGAAGCTGGGAAGGGCCTAGAGAAGAAATGTGATGAAGAGCAACTGCAGGAGCTGGGGATGGTTAGTGTGAAAGAGAGGAGGCTGAGGGGAGACCTCCTGGCTCTCTACAGCTCCCTGCAAGGAGCTTGTGGAGAGGTTGGTGCTGGTCTCTGCTCCCAGAGGTGAATGGCCTCAAGCTGCCACTGGGGAGGTTCAGACTGGACATGAGGAAACCTTTTTGAAAAAGTGGAAATGTGGAATGTGCCTTTTGGCTGTGAGGTGCAAAGGAAAACAGTGGAAATTGTTGGGAATGTGCTGCCCAGGAAATGGCTGTGGGCAGGTGCTCACAAAGGATAGGAGTCCCCAAGGAGCTGGCTGTGTTTGCAGGTGGTTTGGCTGTGGAAAAGACTGCTTGCCATTGGGCTGTGGTTTGCTCTGAGGGCAGGTGATCACTAAGTCAAAATCTGTGCCATCACCCTTCACATTGAGCCAGGGAGCTTTCTGGGCAGGCCAAGGCTGCGTTTCCCACAGGCAGTTGAACAGCAGCCAGCAGGTTAAAAGAAAGGTCAGAGTCTGATTAACCTGGCTCACTTTCCCAGCCATGGAGGTAGCTGAATGTTTCTGCAATGCACGGTGTGTCCAGTTGGGGTTTACAGAATCAGTCGGCAAGCAGCAGCCAACAGCATGATCTCAACCTTGGGTCTGCTTTTGGACTGGACATGAGGAAGCCTTTTCTGAGGGCAAGAGTTCAGGGCTTGGAATGTGCTGCCCAGGGAGGTGGTGGAGTCCCTAAGCCTGGCTGTGTTTGCAGGTGGTTTGGCTGTGGTGCTTGGGGCTGTGGTTTAGGGGTGAGCCTTGCAGAGCAGGGCTCTGGGGCTGGACTTGGTTCCTGAGGCTCTTTCCCAAGCTGAATGTTTCTGTGGTTCTGTGATTATTATTTCAGCCATTTTAAACAACATTTTCCACAGAGGAGAGGTTTTTATATAAAGCTGAGTAATAAGCAGCATATAACACAAGGAATCAAAGTTTGCTTTGTTACCAGCTTGGATTTGCCTACCCCAAGAAGGAAAATGTCCCTGCCTCTGTCATACTGTAGTCCATGAAGAGCCTGCTAAAACAGAAGCTTTCATTCTCCTCTGGAGCCTTGCAGCAGAGAGGTTTCAGTCTCCTGACTTCTGTGCTGCTGATAGAAATGTGTTTGTAGTCTAAATATGGCAGGAAAGTGTTCCAGTAGAGATTATGAGGTAGCTGGAGTGCTACTGTGATTTACTTAATTCAAAGTGCTGCTTGAAAGAGACCTTTAATCTGCAGTGGACAGAAGCTGCAGTGCTGATACTGAAAATGACATTTAGCAACAATTTCTGATGGCTTTTTCTGCGAGTGGCTTGGGGAAAGTATCTGACTGATACCAGTTGTGGAGTTAAGCTTCTGAATTTGAAGATGGTGGAGGGAGAGGAGCTATATTTAGATGAAAAGGATTCAGTTTTCCCCATTACCATGCAACCAGGAGGTCTGAGGCTCTCCATTCCAGCCCTGACTCAGAAGGGTTGGTGTTAAGTTTTCATTAGTTTCCCTGCCCTCTCTGAAGGCCAGTGGCAAATACCAAAGCCCCAGAATGAAATGGTATTTATGCATGTAACAGCCATTCATTTCACAAAGCAGTTCTGATGATTTTAATTGAAAATTAGAATGCTAAATACTTTCAAGGGCTTAAGCCTAAGTGATTTTAACAAACGTGAAACTGCCTGTGCAGAGGCTTGCATCAGGGCTGCACGATTCCCTTGTGCTGGAACAGCTGGGTGGATAGTCCTGTTACACCTGCACTAACACAAACAGCTTGCATGCCCATCATCCCATCTCACCAGGCGTGCATTACGTGCACCAAGGGGAAGCTCCTAGGAGTCAAAGAAGGGAAACTTTCCACTGGCTGGCAACCAAATGAGTGGTTCAGCTCTGCTGGCTTCTTGCATTGGTGAAGTTCTTCCCCATGAGGGTGGTGAGAGACTGGCACAGGTTGCCCAGGGAGGTGGTGGAAGCCTCACCCCTGGAGGTTTTTGCAGCCAGGCTGGATGTGGCTGTGAGCCCCTGTGGTGGCAGGGGGCTTGGAACTGGATGATCCTTGAGGTCCCTTAGAACCCTGGTAGTTCTATGGTTCTATGATTCTGTGATTCTATCCAGCCTCAGGCTCCACCTTCTTCACCCTGTTTGTCATAAAATCCAACTCATCAGTCATGCTGGAAAGCCAGCACAATGCATCCTCTGGTTAGCAGTGCCTGCCCTCAAAAAGCATGAATTCAGTTGTGGATAAAGAATCTCAGAATAACAGGTTGGAAGGGACCTCCAGAGATCACCCAGTCCAACCCCCTGCCAGAGCAGCAGCACCCAGGACAGTCCACACAGGAATGCATCCAGGTGGGGTTGGAAAGGCTCCAGAGAAGGAGACTCCACAACCTCTCTGGGCAGCCTGCTCCAGGACAGAGTAGGAGGGGTATTGATAGACTAGGAGGGAAGTGATAGTGGTAGACTAGGGCAGATGGATTTAAATAGGAGAGGGAGTTGAAAATCCATCAGTATCTTTAGCTTCAATAGATTCCAGACAATTCCCAAAGACTGAGGCAAACCTGAGCTATTATTGCTAGTATGGAGCAGAGTTTCTTTGGGCATCTAGAGAACCTAAAGATAAATAAATAAAAGAACTGGAAACAAATCAGAGTTTGAAGCTTTGTAGAAAAGAAAGAAATCCATAGAGGAGCAAATATTACCAGAGGGGGTTTAATGTCTCCTATTACAATAGGGGGAAAAAAGAGATAAAAAATCTATTGCAGCCCAGTGTTATCAAAAGCTTGCCATGGTCTGAAAGGTTGTGCTTTGGAGGTTGAAGGCATTAATAGGATCCATAGAATATCTTGCTGAATAACCTCGAAATGAAAAGGTGAAAAACATCTTCTCTCCACTTTTCCCACAGGGGCCACGTGGAATTTCCAGGGTAAAGAGTTGCGCAAGACAAAGGAAAGAGGGCTCAAAGTCACGGTGCCACAGAGGATGTGTGTTTGGTTTGCTTTTCAATGAGGCTTGCTGACAGAATGGAAAGGTTTCTGCATGCACAGAAAGGAGGAAAAGGAAGGGCTAGGAATAAATTTGAGTGGGTTAGATCTTCAAGAACCAAAGCAATTTCTGCCCAGGCACAAAGAGCTGGGAATGATGATTGATAATGCAGCACTAGGAGCAGGAGCACTGCGCAGAAAGATAGTTATGGATGGTTAAATGTTTCTAACTAGTTACAGCTGTCTGTTGCCAGGAGAGCCTATCTGAGAGCCTTCAGCACGTGCTTGATTTTAATGAGATTTATACCCAGCTCAATGTTAGGCACAGTGCAAGGCATTTACTGAACCAAGATCAAAGGCAGACAACTGTCACTCGATTTCAGCACGGTGGTTTTGTCATAGTCTTTTGCATCTATGAGGATAAATCCCAAGTTTTTGTCAAGGGTAACAGTCAGATTAGTAGGAAGACAGAAACCAGCCTGCCTGCAGCCTTGCTGGTGTGGGTTTCTCCATGTGGCCACAGGAGCAGGACAAGCTTTAGTTGTTAAGGTTCAGAACCAGAAGGCAACTCTGTCACAAACTGGGTGAGTGTGAAGAAATGTGGTTGAAGGGAAAGTGAAGCGAATGCATCGGGTTTGCATGGCAAGGCTTTGGTAGCAGATGGGCAACAGGGGTGGCTTCTGTGAGAAGCTGCTAGAAGGTCCCTGCATGTCAGGCAGGGCCGATGGCAGCCAACTCCAGGTCTGGCCTGCAGCTGGCCAAGGCTGAGCCAGTCGGGGGCGCTGACAGCAGCTCTGTGAGAGCATCTTCCAGAAGGAGGAAGAAAACTGCACAATTGCAGCTGGAGAGAAGAATGGCAATGCCTGAAAGAAAACTCTACAGACTCCCAGGTCCGTGAAGAAGGAGGGGAGGAGCAGAAATTCCCCTGCCGTTCACAGGGAGGAACCCATGCTGGAGCAGAAAAAGATTGTGAGGAGGAAGGAGTAGCAGAGACGCCGAGGCAGCTCCCATGCTCTGTCCCACTGCAGTGCTTGCTTGGAAGGGAAAATCAGGAGAGGATTTGAGCCTAGGAGAAAAGGAGGGGTGGGGAGAAGCTGTTTCAGTATTCTGCTATTTCCCATTCTACTCTGGTTTTGATTGGTGATAAACTGATTTGCTCAAGTCAAGTCTGGCTTGCCCATGATGGCAGTTGGTGAATGAATTCTGCTGTGTCCTTATCTCAACCCACAACCCTTTGATTATGCTTTCTCTCTCCTGTCCAGCTGAGGAGGGAGAGAACTTGATGTCTCTCCAGGGTCAGACCACCACAGAGTGACACTCTGCACAGTGTTAGCAACAGTTTTGGTACCTCCAGGGAGATGTCTGCCTTATGCTTTCATGTTGCTGTGAACCCGTGTGCATTTGCTCACCAAACAGGACTGCATCAAGTGCCCTCCTTGTTCTTCTTGCATCTCTGCTCCTCTCTCTCCTCTTTTCCTTCCTCCTTCTTCCCTCTGGCTCCCTCAGTACTTTGCTTGCGTGCATGCAGGAGCATTAGTAACCCCCACACATTCTGCTGTAGATATCTTGGTATGAAAATGAAAGCTAGCAGGCCGAGAGCAGTGCAAAGAGCAAGGCATTTGAACTATAGTCTGTCCTACATGAGATCGGGAGCACTCTGTTGAAATGAGGCAACACTATCTAAGAAGTGTGAAACAGCTCTGCCTAACCTTTCCTTACCCTCCCTCCCTGCTTAGGTCGTAGGGTTCCCCTGCCAGTGGGGAGTGTGTTTTAGCACAAGTATACAGCAGCTAGGACTGCAGGGCTTTCATACCAACACAGAGGCTTCAAGTGCTGCCAGACCAGGGATAGTATTTCTAATACTGATAAACAATAACACATGGAAACCTCTACTGTAGCTCTCTGGGAAAAAAAAAGGTTTATTTTGTTTATCTACATAAAGTAATAAATAAAGGGAAACTTCCTGCCTCCTAAAATGCCAGAGACATAACCACACACAGCAGTTAAGGTCTCCTCGTTGTCACCAGGAAAAACAGTGAAGCCAGCACCTGCCACACACATTTCAAAACCCCAAGCAATTAGAAGCAAATGAAAGAATAGTTGGGAATAATCACAGAATCACAGAACTGTCAGGGTTGGAAGGGACCTCGAGGATCATCCACCCATTTCTGGTTTTGCTCCATTCCCCCCAGTCCTATCACTCCCTGAGACCCTCAAAAGTCCCTCCCCAGCTTTATTGTAGCCCCCTGCAGATACTGGAAGGCCACAAGAAGGTCTCCTTGGAGCCTTCTCTTCTCCAGACTGAACAGCACCAACTCCCTCAATCTGTCCTCCCCCTTATCTTAGAACAGTCTAAAACTGGTGCTGCCTAAAGCATAACCAAGCAAGTCTGACCTGGTTTTCCATGCACACAAACAGACACAGAGCTCCCAGACTTTGTTAAGCTGCAGATATCTCAACTGGCCTCAGTGCTCCTGTGCTGCTCTCACCAGGCAGAGTTTAATGCAAAGAAAGTTCAGCTGCACACCAAAGTGAAATCAGTCTGTAAAATGGTCACCAGCAGCTGGGCAGCAAATGCAGCAGAAGCCTCATGAAATAGCAAACATCAAATGTAATTACATGAAGTGTTGGTCAAAGTGCATCTGAGCTACTACCCTACAGAGGTGACCAGGACATGGGGAAATGACCTAAGGGTCTAACACAAATGTGTTGAGTTAGGCTCGACAGTGTCCCAGGTATCGTTTGCATTTACAGTTAATGAACCTGGTTTCAGCTTCTCTGATGAAGGTGGATGAGGAGTGAGAGGCTGCAGTGAAGCCCCAGATCTCCTTTGGCCAGAGGGTTTGGTGACCTGCCCGTGGCCGGGATTCCCTGCGCGCGCTTCGAGCTCTCAAGGTGGGTGTAGCGTCATCTCTTCAGCAGACCTGCTGGGGCAGCTCTGCAAAGGGCTCGGCCAGAAAGAGTTTGATTGCAAGGCAAAACAGAGGCTGCTGCTCTTGCCTGGCTTTGCAAGGCTTCCCACTCTATTAATTTATTCCTGTAGACAATACTCTGAGTGCAGGCACAAGGGAGAGATAATTTAGGTAATCAGAGTCATCTTGATAGGACCAGGCAAGGGCATTTCAAGTATTGATTGTAGCATCTATGTGAGGCAATTAAAGCCAGTAGGCAGAATCCCTCCATAAATCCTGGGTGAACTGGAACCATTCTTCTGCCTTTGCTTGAGGATATACACAGCCTCCTAATGTACCTAAAGTCTTGTAGCATGGAATTTTGCTGTCAATACAGAATTAGCTGCTGGTGTTGTCCGTGTAAGAGCTTTCCTTTAAAGCAAATATCCTGCTGCTGAAATCAAGATAAGAAACCCATCTCATAATCCCTGCCTTTCTCTGGGTCAGTGCTGAGGGCACTGCATTGTAATGAAATACAGTTTAATTACACTTGATGAGATATATGCATTAATTTCTGAGGCAGCAGTGGAGGGTTGGCGATGGCATCTATCCATTTCCTTTCTTTTAAGTGCTTGTGCTTTATTAGGAGAGAGGCTGCTGACTAAATCGGGTTTTGAAATCAGGTTTTAAATATATAGCACATGCATGCTTTAACACATTCACACTCCACCCTGGAGGGCTGGGAAGACAGAAGATCTGTCTGGTTTTTTGTTGTCTGAGGCACAGCACCTGCATGCTTCTTACCCAGAGAGAAGGCCACAGGGTTCAAGGAGATCACATGGGAAGAATAAATACATAGATAAAATCATGCATCTTTTCTTTAGAGACTCCAGTGTGCAGCCTGTGCTACTCGAGTGGGCTCATGGTTGGAACCATAGAGCAGACCTGCACTGTAGGGAGCAATGCATCCTCCTCCCCTCAGACCAGGAGCTGGGCAGCTGCTTTGGGCTAGAGCGAGTGAGGGCCAGCAGGGCCAGAGTGTGCATGTTGGCTGCCCCTGGAAGCAACAAGCAGTGCTCCTCACAGCCACCTCACTGCCTGCACCCAGACTGCAGGAATGGTGCTGCCCTCTGGGAACTGGTTAAAAGAGCTCCTCTAAGAGACAATGTGCATTCCTTTGACTTTCTCATATCTTTCTTGCATCTGCTCTTTGTTTCATGAACCTATGAACCTAAGGATAGGATTTAGCTCCTTTATTATCTATTTCTTTATTTTTAGTACATTTTCTTTGTTGTATGCTGTCTCTGGTCAAGATCATAGAAGCACAGAATTGTCAGGGTTGGAAGGGACCTCAAGGATCAGCCAGTTCCAAGCCCCCTGCCATGGGCAGGGACACCTCACACTACAGCAGGTTGCTCACAGCCACATCCAGCCTGGCTGCAAACAGCTCCAGGGATGAGGCTTCCACCACTTCCCTGGGCAACTTGTGCCAGTCTCTTACCACCCTCATGGGGAACAACTTCTTCCTGACATGAGCACTGCATAAATACACTGGCCTGGATCCAAAAAGATGGTTTTCTGGGGGAGGAAAGAGTAGAAGAATGAGTTAAGAAGGCCCTTTTTTTGCTTCCATGACCATCAGGCCATATGGTACATGTGCAGGGTTAATGAGAGGGCTGTTGGTGCTCTCTGCATGCTGCAAGGCTGTTAAGTTTCTTGCAGGACATTTAACTCTCTGAAATATATATGGAGAGTTCATGCTTAAATGCTTTGGGGGATGTGGCCATACAAGACAGATGCTGAAACAGTTTGCTGTTTGCCTCTTCTGAGTCCATGAGGAGTTAAGGAAGTGTGGGAGGAAGGAACATCTTTCAAGGTCATGCCAGAACTTGATGTAGGCAGACAGAGAAATGAACTCTTTATATCCATCCCAGAGCCCAGAGGAAAGAGGATGAAGGAAGGTGGTTACTCCTGATATGCCCTCTGCTCTTGAATCTATTTCCCACATGTATCCATACAGTGCTGCATAAGCTATGGTATCACTCTGCTCAGCCTTCAGCTGCACCTCCAGAGGGAATGAATCTTCTGTCAGCCTTGTCCTATCTTTGCCAGTTCTAGGTGAAGACTCTGGATGCCCCTAATTATTAGGTGGCCCTGCAGATTTCTAGGCCTACTATCAAGCGACAGAATGAGAGGGAAATTGCACCATGGGAGGCTTAGATTGGATTGAGGTGAGGAGAAAGTTCTTCACCGAGAGAGTCATTCACCATTGGAATGTGCTGCCCAGGGAGGTGGTGGAGTCGCTGTCCCTGGAGGTGTTCAAGAGGGGACTGGACGTGGCACTTGGTGCCATGGTCTAGTCATGGGGTCTGTGGTGACAGGTTGGACTCGATGATCTTCGAGGTCTCTTCCAGCCTTGGTGATACTGTGAGACTGTAATACTGTGATATCAGGAAGCATTTCCTTATGGAAAGAGTGGTTAGGCACTGGAACAGGCTGTGCAAGGAAGAGGCGGAGCCACTGGCGATGGAGGTGACAGAGCTTGATGGCCATGGAGGTGTGAGGGTGGTATTGGACTTGATGGTCTTAGGGGCCCTTTCCAACCAAGGCAATTCTGTAATTCCATGGTAAGGAAAGGTCTAGAGACTAATCATGAAACGAGTGAGTGGTGGAAACAAGGCACAGTATTAACTATTTGACTGGATTGCTTGCAGCAGATGTGAAGGGTGGAGTAAACTAAGCACACCACAGCAACACAAAAGAATTGCTTTTGACTTCTGCACCTAGTGCAGGGAATCTTTTCTCTAGAGAAATCTGGAAGAGGGGTTAACATAAAGCAGACACAAGCAGGCTTGAATGAATAGCACTCTTGTAATTCAGAGCAGGACAATTTATGATACCCAACTTACGATATCTAATCTTTAAAAACCTTTTAGAAGGCTTCAGAATCCTCTAAGGTGCATTTGCTGACAGGTTGAAGACATTTACCTTCCCATCGCTCCCTTTGCTAGAAGCTGTGCTCTTTCTCCCTCAGCTGAAGTGTCTTTCCATGACGCTCCTGCTGCATTAGGCCATCCCTCTGAAACCTGTTTACATGCAACTGATAAACCTGAAAAAAGGGAACTCAACTCTGATCCCACTTTGGCAGAATAAATTTCTGGACCATTTCCCAAGGAGGAAAAAAAAAGGAAGTCTGTCTTAACTAGGATGGCAGGGAGGGAGCTAGGCACTTTGTTATGCAAATGTCTGCTTCTATGCAGGTAGCATCAGCCGTGGTGGAGGTTCCCTTGAACTCCAAAGCCACTTCATTTGGCATTCACAGAGATATAGCTGAAAACAAAATAAGCTCTGAGATGGAATTTCTGAGACTGAAGAGAGAGAATTAAATGGGTAGTAAAAGTCAGCCGTGTCAGTGTCTCCTAGTCTGCTTTTGCTTTGCCTGAGGATCAATCCTTCTCAGAAGCACTGGGTTACTTTTTTCCCCCTTCCCTCCTGGATGAGGCAAAAGCAAATGAGTATAGGAGAGCTTCGTTTCCCATTCTATGCAGAAACCTCTTTCATCATGGGTCTGTTTATTTTTATTTTTTTAAGCTGCTTGCAAAACCTGGTTTCAAACAAGGTCTTCACTTTCCAAACCACCAGTTGTGTAATGTGGGCATAGCTCAGAGTCTGCAGCACCACTGACAGTTTTGGTTCTGCAGCTGATCTCACCTGATGATCACGTCGCTCTCTGTCTGCCCCAAGGCTGTTGGTGCCTTATCACACAATGTTAGGGGCTGGGAGGGACCTCCAAAGCTCATCCAGTCCAACCCCCTGCCAGAGCAGGAGCACCTACAGCAGCTCACACAGCAACACATCCAGGCAGGGCTTGAATAGCTCCAGAGAGGGAGACTCCACAACCCCCCTGGGCAGCCTGCTCCAGGGCTCTGGCACCCTCACAGGGAAAACATTTCCCTCCTCTTTCCATGGCACTTCCTCTGCCTCAGCTTCCACCACTGCCCCTTGTGCTGGCATTGGGCATCCCCCAGCAGAGCCTGGCTCCAGCCTCTGGGCACTCCCCCTGCACATCTTGATCACCAGCAATGAGGTCACCTCTCAGGCTCCTATTCTCCTTTTTCCCCTCATTTTCTTATCTGGGAGCTGTGGCTCAGTTTGGACATGTGGATAAGAGTTGTCTTTAGTAGTTTATATCTTTCATAGAGTATTTTAGGGATGTTAATATGTATTTTGTCTATGTTTCCACAGGCTCTTCCCCTGAAGATCTATAGGAGTCCATCTGTTCATAACAGCTGCCAAATACTTTTGTGAGTGTGTGTGTGTGCTGCCTGTGTATGAATCAAAGACACTTGGAAGAAATTCTGAGACTTCTCTGTGGTTGAGACATCATCTGCAGCATTATAATGCAGAGTTTCATATATTCCTGCCTCTGAAGCAGAGATATTGCCCTTTCTTTCTCCAGTTTTTAGTATCTTCCTGTAAATATAAGAGATTTTATGTTTTGGGTTGGTTTTGTTTTACTTGATTGTAGGGGAGGGATGGCTGTGGGATGTGATTGATACTACTGTTGCAAGGAGATGCATTTGCTATGGGTGTCTTGATGGTTGGGTTTCATCAGCTCTTATCTCAGGTGGCTGTGGCAGTTTGGTTTGCAGGGTCACTGTTTCGCTCTGAAGCCACTGCTGCAGCTGTTGCTGGGGCAGTTTGGTTTGCTGGGGCAGGGTCACTGTTCCCCTCTGAAGCCACTGCTGCAGCTGTTGCTGGGGCAGTTTGGTTTGCAGGGTCACTGTTCTGCTCTGAAGCCACTGCTGCAGCTGTTGCTGGGGCAGTTTGGTTTGGTTTGCAGGGTCACTGTTCCGCTCTGAAGCCACTGCTGCAGCTGTTGCTGGGGCAGTTTGGTTTGCAGGGTCACTGTTCCCCTCTGAAGCCACTGCTGCAGCTGTTGCTGGGGCAGTTTGGTTTGCAGGGTCACTGTTCCCCTCTGAAGCCACTGCTGCAGCTGTTGCTGGGGCAGTTTGGTTTGCAGGGTCACTGTTCCCCTCTGAAGCCACTGCTGCAGCTGTTGCTGGGGCAGTTTGGTTTGCAGGGTCACTGTTCCCTCTGAAGCCACTGCTGCAGCTGTTGCTGGGGCAGTTTGGTTTGCAGGGTCACTGTTCCCCTCTGAAGCCACTGCTGCAGCTGTTGCTGGGGCAGTTTGGTTTGCAGGGTCACTGTTTCTCTCCTGCAGTGCACTGTTGCAGCTGTTGATGCCATGGCTGGTTTCAGGTTAATCTGCTGTAACATGGCTTGTGCTGCTCTTTCCTGCACAGGAAGGCAGTTTAGAGTCTTTTAATGACAGACAACAAAACATTCTGCTTGTTCAGCTGGTTGAAGTAGACGACCCCTGAGCTTCAATGACTTTAACAGCTTCCTGTTGCTTTAGAGACATCATCCAGTGTAGAGAAGGCTTTCTGCAGGCCCTAAATAGGCTGGCACTGGCCTCCTTTAAGGCACACACTGCTTATGGAGTATATTTTGTTTGACTTCAGCAGCTAGAGAGCATGTCACAGGAAATTATTAACAGACACATATGTAAAATTACTTGTATTAATTTTGGGGATGCTGGAGTACAAATTATAATACAAGAAGAAGCCAGTCTTGCCACTTCTTCAAGTGTTTTTCCTGGTAGTCAGTAATTTTACCTACACTGAAGTTGTTGGGAGTTCTGCACCAGATGCAACTGGAAGAGTTTTGCCATTGTGAACGGTTTGACAGAAACACTCCAGAAAAGGTCTGTTTCGATATAAGCCGTTTGGGCCTGGCGCTGAGCTCCTTTTCAGCTGATTTCTCCAGAGTGAAACACATCTTCCTGAGCTAGAGCACAGGTCTGGAATTACAGGCACAAGTTAGTGAGCCTGCCTTGTCCAAGGCAGCATGTATGGATAAAACATGTCAGAGCTGATTCTATCACATTCAGCCTATTAATTGGCTTCTCATCATTTATGGCATTCATTTTCTCATTAGCTTTCACTTTGGCTGGGAAATTTTGCTGTAGGTTTCCCATACACTATGATTCTCTGATTAGCTGAAGAAGTGGAAGACCATAAATATAAACTTCTTGCTGCTTTTAAAACCTAGAAACACTGCTTGGCATTGACGTACTCAAAGGACTGCACAGATATCAACTCTTGAATCCTTAGAGTAAGGAAAGTAATTAAATGCTGCTGTCTTCACTTTACAAACAAAAATGGGAGCTAAAGAGGTCGAACTCTATGTCCAAGGCACCAGAAAGAAATTGATGTCAGCAGCAGGATTATTTCAGGATCCAACGGCTAATTTTAAACCACTCTAACAGTTGCTTCTCCTCTGCTGAAATATTGATAGTTAAGAAAAGAGATTGGACCTCCAAAGCTCATCCAGTCCAACCCTCCTGCCAGAGCAGGAGCACCTAGAGCAGGTCACACAGGAACACATCCAGGCAGCTCTTGAATGTCTCTGGTGCTGGAGAATCCACAGCCTCTGTGGGTAGTCTGCTCCAGAGCTTTGTCACTCTTACAGTGAAAAAGTGCTCCAGCTTGCACCTATTGCTCCTTGCCCTGTCATTGGATATCACTGAGCAGAGCCTGGCTCCATCCCCTGACACTCATGCTTCACATCTTTATAAACATGAATGAGGTCACCCCTCAGTCTAAAGAGACAAAGAGCCCCAGCTCCCTCAGCTTGTCCTCAGCAGGGAGATGCTCCACTCCCTTCATCATCTTTGTGGCTGTGTTAGACTTTTTCAAGTAGCTCCATGAGGTCTGTCTTGAACTAAGGGGCCCAGAACTGGACACAGTATTCCAGATGTGGCCTCACCAGGGCAGAGCAGAGTGGGAGGAGAATCTACTAACCACAATCCTTCTAATCTACCCCAGGGTGCTATTGGCCTTCTTGGCTGCACGGGCACATTGCCGGCTCTGTATCTGTGCACAGATACAGAGAGAAGAGAAAATGCAAAACAACAAAAAATGAGCATCAGGGGATTCAGCAAGGCTGGGCTCAACTAAAGACTCCTTAATTTCTAGATCTCATATAAGATGCCCAGACTTCCAGTGCCAGGAATAAACCACTTGTTCTCTAGCTGTCCCTCCAAAAGAGTAGTGGACTCTCACAGCTTCCCTGACATACTAAGTAGTCCACCAAGGTGCCCTTGTGCCCTGTGGTGCTTGAGATGGACTCTGGATGCCTGTATTTAGGCAGCTGAACTCAGGTGTCTGCTTCAAAGCAAATCAGGTCATGCTCCAAGCCCCTCACTGAATGAGGGTCTGTGTCTGCTGAGATGCAGGGGCAAGTAAAGAGTGATCCATCTCACTGTGAGCTGAAAGCAGGCACAGGAACATTGAGGCTTGGAGTTATTTCACACTGCCCAGGACACCTCACAGGGAGGTGACAATGCAACAAGCAAACTGAGAGCTCCACGCCCCTGCCAGAGGGTCACACAGGGACATCCACATCTCAAATTGTACAAGATGCAACATTTCAATCAATGAATGGTAAGTAAGATGTATACTGAAAATATCCAGAGCTGCCTGGAAGCCACTTGTATGCAGCCCACTGATTTGGGGTACCTTAAAGGGAGTGCTGCTTCTCTGGGATCCTGGACACCTACAGAAAGGTAGAGGTGGATGATTTTGTCACAGTTTGCCATTATGAAGTACTTCTCCTGGTTGGAGTAACATCAGAAGAGAGGAGAAAATAAATTCTGAGGGGCAAGAAACTAAAGGTAAGCAGAGATTTGGTGACGAAGAACCGCAGCAGCAGCAGCAGCAGCAAAGTGCTTTATTGAAAGTAGGTATATGCAATTAAGGCTCTGCAAACACTCCTGAAGAGCCTTTGCTATAATAATCCGAAGTTACTTAAGGACTGCAGTGATGAAGACGTTTCAGGCTTTGATGTGAACATTTCTTTTTAAAGCTTTTGTCAGCTTTATGATTACAGCATGATCAGCCCTGACATGCTTGTGAAAGCAGCTGTGCCGTGTGCGGCTTGGGGAGATGGATGCACGGGAACGGGATGCTGTTCTCACCAGAGGGGGATGAACTGCTGTTTGTCAATGGCAAATTCAGAACTACCAAATGGGAATGTGTTCTTAGCCTGGCCAGCCTCAGAGCTACTGCACAGTGAGCTCAGCTGTTTGTATCAATATGCAGAATTATCAATACTTAGTTTAATATGGGCAAAGCCATGCCAGTGGTACTCAGGGTACTGGAGCTCTGCATCCAGTTCTGGAGCCTCTGTGCCAGGAAGGCTCTGGAGGTGTTGGAAGGTGTCCAGAGAAGGGTCATGAGGAGGAGCAGAGGGCTGGAGCTGCTCTGCTATGAGGACAGACTGAGAGAATTGGGGTTGTGCAGTCTGGAGAGGAGAAGGCTCCCAGGAGACCTTCTTGTGGCCTTCCAGGGGACAACAGGGGACAACAAGAAAACTGGGGAGGGACTTCTGAGGGTGTCAGGGAGTGACAGGACTGGGGAGGATGGAGCAAAACTAGAAATGGGTAGATTGAGATTGGATGTTAGGGAGAAGTTGTTCCCCATGAGGGTGGTGAGAGACTGGCACAGGTTGCCCAGGGAGGTGGTGGAAGCCTCCTGCCTGGAGGTGTTTGCAGCCAGGCTGGATGTGGCTGTGAGCAACCTGCTGTAGTGTGAGGTGTCCCTGCCAGGGGCAGGGGGGTTGGGACTGGCTGATCCTTGAGGTGCCTTCCAACCCTGACAGTTCTGTGACTCTCTGATTCATGATTTCAGTGAATGGAAAGTTCAGGATTTCACTGTGAGGGTTTGGTGATGGCATTTCAACAGACAACATCACCTGGAGTAAGGTCACAGGTTCAGTTTGCATTGGGCTGGAAGGGACTTTCAGAGGTCACCTTGTCCAAGAACACTGCAGTCAGCAGGGACACCTCCAACCAGATCAGGCTGCCCAGGGACACATCAAGTCTGATCTTGAATGCCTTCAGGGATGGGGTCTCAACCCCAGATATATTCTACTGCTTAGCTCAGAACTCAACTCTAAATGCTACCCAATGATTCCTTTAACCACTGTCAGGCTTCAGCATGCTGGCTAATAGCAAAGGGTACATTTTTGTCTGGAGGCACCAAACTGCAACACCATAATGCTACAGTTATTCTAACAAATCTATTAGTAATTTAATTTGTTGATTTGCCTAAGATGGAGTCATAATTAGATATCCTTTTATAGTGTTTGCACCACTCGGAGCTGCAGAAGCCTTTATGTAGTGTATTAATTTTCCAGCAAAATTACTCCTTCTCCTGCATCAGGGCTGTAGTGAATGCTCAGCAAAGCCACTGTGGAAGCGATTTCCATTGTTTATTTCACTTCAGCTGGAAAATCGCAGCTGATAGTTCAGCTAACTTGAATTCATAACATCAGAAGAAACACTTCCCTTTGATAGCAGCATTTGTCCTCTCATATCTCTCTCTGAACAGGCAGAGTTAACAGGACATGGTTACACTAATTCTGACTGTCAGGCTCAGTCACAGCAACTGTGAAAAGAGTGAAAAAAACATTTTCAGTCACTCCTGCCAGTGGATTTTGATAATCATTCAAACCTCTAGCATGAGTTTCATTCAGCTCAGCTCAGGACAAGGGCCAAGAGAGCTCCATCATCATTCTGTGAGCTGACAGATTAGCCCCATAGAAGCTAACCCATCCTTTACACAGGTAAGAGGTAAAAGATTCCATGAAGGCACACTCAGTCTCCTCTGAAGATGACAACGCTGTGCTGATCTGAGGCCTTGCTCTTGGCTTCAGTCCATGAGGCTGCAGCTGAGAGGTAGGCATACAACTGAAGTGCCTCCATTTGTAGGCTACTTGCCCTAGGCAGTCTGCATTTACAAGGGAGATAGGCACTTCCTGGGAGTGATTCAGATCTTAGGTGCTGAGATAACAGGAGCCCAACATTAAAGTGCTGCATCACCGAGCCCTTGAGATAATCAATTTTGTGTATTCATTTACAATTAAAATCTGGGCTTTGAAGTTGCTATCTCTATTTATGACCCAAGCATTCACACACCAGGGGAATTGAGCTGGGGAATTGTTTCTGAAAGATCAACAATGCAGGGGAGCTGGGCACAGCATTAACAACAGGCAAATAAATCCCCAAAGCAGGCAGCAAACAAAATCAACACTGCAACGCAGAGCAAACCAAAAGCTGGAGCAGGAAGCACGGTGCTACATGAGCTGCGTCCCAGCATCAGGGCTCACAAGGAAGGAACGCGTGCCCTGCCCGTGGGCACCCGCTCATGGACACTCAAACCTGTGCAGTAGCTGCAAAAGGTGAGTGTGGGAAACTGTGATGAATCTGCAGATCCTCTGATGAGCCAGGAAGAGTTCAACCCCAAACGCATCCCTGTGTTCCCAGGAGAATCTGCAACGTCCCTGGGCTGAATGGCTGAGGATGAGAAACCGCAGGATGAGACAGAGAGGCCACCTGGGCTAGCTGAACCAGTAAGCATGGCAGTGCTCTCAGTGAGCAGTGAGAACCTTGACAGGAGTTTGTTAACCAGTCACACCCAGCCAGGCTGACAACACGCTCCCCGTCTGCGCTGCCTTGCAGGAATACACGGAGCCTTTTGTCTCTGTGCTCTGCCAGTGTCACCAGTGTCTGTGCTTTTGTCACCTTGTTGTCACCAAATGCACTGACGGGTGAGCACACCACACAGAAGTGTGGCCAGCAGGGCCAGGGAGGGGATCCTGCCCCTCTACTTCACTCTAGAGAGATACTCCACCTGGAGCACTGTGTCCAGTTCTGAAGCCTCTGTGCCAGGAAGGCTCTGGAGGTGCTGGAAGGTGTCCAGAGAAGGGCCACGAGAATGAGCAGAGGGCTGGAGCTGCTCTGCTGTGAGGACAGACTGAGGGAGTTGGGGTTGTGCAGTCTGGAGAAGAGAAGGCTCTGAGGAGACCTAATTGTGGCCTTCCAGTATCTGCAGGGGGCTCCAAGAAAGCTGGGGAGGGACTTCTGAGGGTGTCAGGGAGTAACAGGACTGGGGGGGATGGAGCAAAACTAGAAGTGGGGAGATTCAGATTGAATGTGAGGAAGAAGTTGTTCCCCATGAGGGTGGTGAGAGACTGGCACAGGTTGCCCAGGGAGGTGGTGGAAGCCTCCTGCCTGGAGGTGTTTGCAGCCAGGCTGGATGTGGCTGTGAGCAACCTGCTGTAGTGTGAGGTGTCCCTGCCCATGGCAGGGGGGTTGGAATTGGCTGATCCTTGAGGTGCCTTCCAACCCTGACAATTCTGTGATTCTAATAACCTGAAAGAGAGTCTGCAGGCAGTGATGCACTAGAAGAAGGGAAGACTTTACTTTCTCTGGAATTTGTTGTGGGTTGTTTGTTTTGGGTTTTTTTTTGCTGTGGTGGGTTGAAATTATACCCCCTCAACATAGAACTGCCAGACCAGCTCAGCTGGAAGCAAATGAAGCTCTACTTACAAGGAAAACTACAATGTAGACATGTGGAATGCAATGGATATGTGCAAAATATACAATATTTGCATATATGTACAATTTATCAACAACACAAGAACCCCCTGGACAACCCAGGGGTTCCCAACAGCTCCCCCTCTCTCCTCCCTTCCCCACTGTAAAAGGGAGAAGAGAACAGAGGAGAAACAGGAGAGGGTAGCTTGTTAGTACTTAGCCACAACAAGAATGCAGCCAGAGTCAGCAAGCCAGCAGAAGCAACCAGCTGGTATCTGCCTGAGTGAGAGCTGAGAAAGAGAGAGAGTTTATGCACCCAACTTTATGGCAGTTATCAGGCCAAGGGGATTAGTTAGAGCTTACCACGATTTTGCCTTTACATCCAATGGTAACTTCTTTACATTCTACAACTTTTCTACTCCAGAAATCTCCTAGGGATTAGTCTAAAACTGCCACATATGCCTACCTGCCACCTTGCCAGTGGTAACTTGAAACCCCATTGTACACTGCTCTGTAATTTACAGTGAGCTTTTTGTCCACAGACATGCACACTCACATCCACTCTGTGACACAAAGGGATCATCGGCTACCCAAACCCCAGAGTGCCCACTTAACTTGTATGTGCACAGCTTTGCAGAGGAGAGCAGCAGAGCAAGATCCAGCCTAAACTTCCCTGGCACAGCTTGAGACTGTGTCCTCTTGTGCTGGTGCTGGTTGCCTGGGAGAAGAGACCAACCCCCACCTGGCTACAACCTCCCTTCTGAGCTTCTGCAGTGAGTGTGTCATGAGTAACAGCAAGGGTGGACTTCCTTTATTACTCAACTATTCCTCCTCTGCCTCTTCTCTGACCTTATCATCCTTCCACTGGGCATTTGGTTCAAGATTCTCCAGCTCCAAGCTAACACTGAGCCTCTTCTTTTGCGAGAAGCTAACTAGGTCAGGAGGTGGCTGTCCAGAGGCAAAGCCTTCAGCAACGTGCTGCATAAAAATGACGAAGCAGCACCAGGGCTGTCTCCAGCAGGGAAGAGGGAGGTCGGCAGAAAGAATCCCTGCCACTGTGTGGCTCAGTCAAGGATGGTTCCCATCCTAAGACTGCTGAGGTGTTCAGGTTTTAGTTTAGCTCAGGCTGTAGTTGGCTTGTCACAGGTGCTGGATGTGTTTATACTCATGTAAGAGTGAGGGTGTTGACAGAGTACAGTGTCAGATTAAATACTGCTGCAAGTTGGGGTGTCCAAAAGCTGTCACCTGCAGCTTCTCTCTCCACCTTGTAAAACACAGTTGCATGTATTTAAGATTAAGCAATAACTTCAGAAGATTCATTTACTGTTTGGAACACTCCTTGGTGCTTTCAACATGTGTAAAACACAGACTACTTTTAAGCTTTCTACAAGGAGGACCTCAGAGTGATCTGCAAAAGGATCTGCCTAGGCTCTCAGCTCTATGCATAGTATCATAGTATCATAGAATCAGTCAGGGTTGGAAGGGACCACAAGGATCATCTAGTTCCAACCCCCCTGCCATGGGCAGGGACACCCCACACTAGATCAGGCTGGCCAGAGCTTCATCCAGCCTGGGCTTAAACACCTCCAGGGACGGGGCCTCAACCACCTCCCTGGATAACCCATTCCAGGGCTTCACCACTCACATGGGGAAGAACTTCCTCCTCACGTCCAGCCTGAATCTCCCCATTTCCAGCTTCATTCCATTCCCCCTAGTCCTATCACTACCTGAGAGCCTGAGAAGTCCCTCCCCAGCCTTCCTGTAGCCCCCTTCAGATACTGGAAGGCCACAATGAGGTCACCTCGGAGCCTTCTGTTCTCCAGACTGAACAGCCCCAACTCCTTCAGTCTGTCCTCACAGGAGAGGTGCTCCATCCCTCTGATCATCCTCGTGGCCCTTCTCTGGACACCTTCCAGCACCTCCAGATCCCTCTTGTAATAGGGGCTCCAGAACTGGGGGCAGTACTCCAGGTGGGGTCTCACCAGGGCTGAGCAGAGGGGGAGAATCACCTCCCTTGACCTGCTGGCCACACTTCTCCTGATGCAGCCCAGGCTCTGATTGGCTTTCCAGGCTGCAAGTGCACATTGAGAGCTCCTGTTGAGCTTCTTGTCCCCCAGCACCCCCAAGTCTCTCTCCTCAGGGCTGCTCTCCAGCCAGTCCCTGCCCAGCCTGGATTTGTGCCTGGGGCTGCCTTGACCCAGATGCAGGACCCTGCACTTGGTCTTGTTGAACCTTTGCACTTTGACTTCCAGAATTCTGAGGTTTAAAAATGTATGTCCAGGTCCCAAATAATGCTGAAGAAAGAAGCCAAGGTGAAGGGAGTTTGGAGTGGTAGAAGCTTGAGGAAACTGCTGAATTTACAATGCTGCTGCAGGCAAAGCAAGGAGCTTTAAAGCAGTGCTTTTATTTCTCCAAGAAGGATTCTGCTTTTGGTACAAGCTCACTGTCATCAGCCATAGGACGTCAGGCTTGTGAGATACAGCAATATTCAGCTGAATTTCACCTGGTCAAATCGATTTGTATTTGGAAATGTAACACATTTGGTGTTTAACATGGTTTTTTGATTACAATTCACTGTATATCCACTGCAGTTTGAAATAGCAGCTTGGGCTACACAGAATCACATTTAAACACCCCCAGGGATGGTGACTCCAGCACTGCCCTGGGCAGCCCATTCCAATGTTTGAGAGCCCTTCCAATGGAGAAATATTTCCTAGCATCCAGCCTGAACCTCCCCTGGTGCAGCTTGGAACCATTTCCTCTGGTCCTGTCTCTTGCCACCAAGGAGCAGAGGCTGTCCCCTCCTCACTGCAACCTCCTTCAGGGAGCTGCAGAGAGCAATGAGGTCTCCCTCAGCCTCCTCTTCTCCAGCCTGAACACCCCCAGCTCCCTCAGCCCCTCCTCACAGCCCAGGAGCTCCAGCCCCCTCTCCAGCCCCCTTGCCCTTCCCTGGCCAGGCTCCAGACCCTCAATGTCCATCTTGTAGTGATTAGACCAGAACTGAACAATAGCTAAACAAATACTTAAACTATTGAAATCTATTTGCAAATGGCAGAGCTGAGCTTTGTTATTTGGCATCACAATAGCTGATTTTGTTTTGCAGACTGTTGGTATTTCTTGAATGACCTTTGTGAAAGCCCAGGCAGTAGTCACTGTGCCTCGTGATGTTGGTTGATAGCTGTACAGATCAGGAAGTGTCCAGTTTGTCATCTGCTGGAGAGCAGCCCCAAGGAGAAGGACCTGGGAGTGCTGGTGGACAACAAGTTCTGCATGGGACAGCAATGTGCCCTGGGGGCCAAGAAGACCAATGGGGTCCTGGGCTGCATTCAGAGGAGTGTGTCCAGCAGATCCAGGGAGGTTCTCCTCCCCCTCTGCTCTGCCCTGCTGACACCTCACCTGGAATATTGCATCAGACTCTGGGCTCCCCAGTTCAGGAGGGACAGGGATCTGCTGGAGAGAGTCCAAGGGAGGGCTACAAGGATGCTGAGGGGACTGCAGCACTGCCTGGGGAGGAGAGGCTGAGAGCCCTGGGGCTGTTCAGTCTGGAGGGAAGACTTAGAGGGGATCTGATCAATATCTATCAATAGCTGAGAGCTGGGGGTCAGCAAGGAAGAGACAGGGACAGCCTCTGCTCACTTGTGCCCTGGGATAGGACAAGGGGCAATGGATGTAAACTGCAGCACAGGAGGTTCCACCTCAACATGAGGAGGAACTTCTTGACTGTGAGGCTCCCAGAGCCCTGGAGCAGGCTGCCCAGAGAGGTTGTGGAGTCTCCTTCCCTGAAGCCTTTGCAGCCCTGTCTGGCTGTGTTCCTGTGTGCCCTGTGCTGGATTCTGTGATCCTGCTCTGGCAGGGGGATATGACTGGAAGATCTCCAGAAGTCTCTTCCAACCCCTCACATCCTGGGAGCCTGGCAACAGAGGGCTGAATGCTGATTTTATCTCCCATTAGCAGAAGACAAGCAGGAGACATGGTCACAGGAAATGCACTGTGTTTTGAACAAGTGGTCATAGTTGCAGGGCTTACCACTGGAGGTTGGAAGGCTCCAACTGGCTGAGAATAAAAGGCAAACAAAAGCCTGTGCCACTCACCTCTGCTCACCACTTGCTGAGCAGTAGTCTGCCCCTCAGAGCAAAGCAAGTTCACACAAGTGTGGTATTTAATAGACCCTGAGAAAAAGGCCAGCTTCTCGCTTTAGCCAAGCTGCAAATCTTCCCCTGAAGAGTGTTCCTGGGCCTGACTCAACCACACTCATGTCTAGACTTTAGAACTTCGTCCTGGGAACACTGCAGGCATTCTCAGATCAGTGTCATTGGAGAGCACATGGCAATCAAACATGGCAATCAAACATGCCTGCAAGCAGGAGGCTAAGCTTCCTCACTGATGTGTGAGGGGAAAATGCTGGACACCTACCTCCCTGCAGAACCCAGGCCCCACTTATCTGCTTTCAAGAGACTGTTGCATAGCTTTTGGTCTTAAGCATACAGCAGACAAAACCTAAAACCTTCTGGCAGCATCTTGTTTGTGTCCTTGTCAAACTAACCCAGGAGTGAGCAGAAGGTTCTCTGCCTCTTTACCTGCAGGGGTCATTTCCATACAGTATTAGCACAGCTCTCCTGGCCATGTTTGGAAGAAACTCTGGTACGGGAAGCCCTGGGACCTGAGCCCAGAAGAGCTGGACAACCAGCTGATCATTATTCCTGAGTTAGGCTGTTTATTGCTAACTCTGTTTGGTCTCATGAGCTGGCAGCAGAGTGGCTCTGTATTAGCAGAAAGTGTCAAACGTTCTTACTCTCAATTACTGTGATTCAGGGCTTGGGAGCAGCAATTTGGCTTGAACCACACCTAGGAGGGCAGTGCCCTGAAGAGAGGTCCAGCACCTCCCTCAAACGTGCTCTCGTTACAAGCACACAGCGGGAGAGGCAGCCCCGGTCACTGCTGGCACTGGTTTGGCTCAGGACCTTTGGTAGCTCCGAGGGCTCATGCAGAGCTTTGGTAGTTGTCCACCTACAGTGAGATCTAAACAAAGCTTGAAATCAGGATGGTAACAGAGCACACAACCCAGGACAGACACTGCTTGCCATGCAGAGCAGCTCAGAAGCTTTTCATGGAAGCTGGGAATAAGATCTCTGTTAGGAGTCCAGGTGGATCTCACAGGACCACAGGGTGTGAGGGGTTGGAAGGGACCTCTGGAGATCTTCCAGTCCAACCCCCCTGTCAGAGCAGGAGCATAGAACCCAGCACAGGTCACACAGGAACACATCCAGACAGGGCTGGAAAGGCTCCAGAGAAGGAGGCTCCACAACCTCTCTGGGCAGCCTGCTCCAGGGCTCTGGGAGCCTCACAGTGCAGAAGTTCCTCCTCGTGTTGAGGTGGAACCTCCTGTGCTGGAGTTTCCATCCATTGCCCCTTGTCCTATTCCAGGGTGTAACTGAGCAGAGCCTGTCCCCTCCCTCTTGACCCCCAGCCCTCAGCTATTGATAGACATTGATTAAATCCCCACACATTCAGGTGCCAAATGAGGCAGTCTTGACTGTTTTTTACAGGTTTTGTTAATCTGCCTCCTACTGTTAGGGCAGTTAAGCCCTGACCATGGAACTTGGCTCAACTCTACCAGGTGTGGGCTGGTTCCACAAAACAAAGTCACTTACTCAAGCAAATTTGTATGACATTATTCTGTGGTTAATTGGGATAGGAATATTCCTGGATAGGTTCCAGATCCTTGTGATAGCTGTAACACCATCAGTCAGCATGATCTTCACTCTTTGGAGTTAGAGTGCTGAGCATAGTCCCACTCTGCTGCCTATCAGATAGTGCAGTCATACAACTCAGCACATCAGAGATAAGGAGAAAACAAATTAAGCTGAATAATTGCTCCATTTTTGTCTAGGCTTAAGTGCAGGAAAGATTATATTTTAGAACAAAGCCATTCTTCACATGCTTTAATAAATCATCAGGTCTCACATTACTCCTCATAGCTTCATACATTAACAAAGTCAGTTCAAAGCCTCGTTTGGTAACAGCGTTTCATAGAGTCACAGTATGGCTCAGGTTAGAAATGCCCTCAGAGGTCATCTGCTCCAACCTCCTCGCCATGGGCAGGGACACCTCTCAGCTAGACTCAGCTGCTGAAGGCCTGAGGAACCTCTCACTGGTCAGGGATGTTAAACAGCACTGGACCCAGAACACATCCCTGAGGAACCTGTCACTGATCTCCACCTGGCACTGAGCTGCTGATCACAGCCTTTGAGCCTGTCCATCCAGGCAGTTCCTTATCCCTCGGGTGGCCCATCCACCGAGTCCATGTCTCTCCACCTCAGAGACAAGGCTGCTGTGAAGACACTGTGAAGTGCAGGTAGATGATGTCATTGCCCTGTGGGGTCAGCAACCACTGTAATCTTGGTGTGTCTTGATGTGTATACAGACAATATGTCGATTTAAACTACCTTTCATAGTTCTTCCATTTAGGCTTCCTCCAGGCAATCTCCTGACTACAACATCAGACAGAGTGAGAGACGAGTTGGGTCTTTGGGAGCAATGAGGATTTCCTGAGAGCTGCTGCACTTGCACTGGATGAGACCTGGAGATTTCTTCAGCTCACACAGAGATCTGCCACCCAAAAGGTTTCCAGGTTCCAAACTTGCCTCACAGAGAATGCCACTCAAGGTCAGTGGCTATGGAAAAGCTGTCAGTGAAGGGAGCCCTCTCTCTGGAGGCATTCCTGAGGCAGAAACCAGTGGTTTCCAGAAGAAGACCTCGAGGGTTTAATGAATATAGGTTTATTCAAAGCAAGATATGCAATAGCTAAAAGATGGCTGGTAGGCAATGGATCCATGTGCTGAAACAAGTTACAGCCCCTGAAGAAACTCCCCCCCCCCCCCCCCCCCAGTTAGGCTTAGCAATTGTTTTTTGGGTACTTTTAAGTTATCTAATCACCCAGGTAGTTGACAAATACAAAAGAAGTGTTTTAAATACCGGCAGGAGCTGCCATGATTAGCTGCAATTAAGGGATGGCTGCATATCAATCAAAAGATCAAAAAGATAAGAGGACTCAATTTTTGAAAGCAAATGTTAATTCCAGCAGCAGCTCCCCGGTGAATGTCTGATCACCACATTGTGGCAGCAATTAGTGCTCTGTCACAGCAGCGTGAGGTCACTGCAAAGAAATGTATTGCGTGAGTAATGCAAGCAGCTAGGAAACAGCAGCCCAGTGATCCTGGGCAGCAGCAGGCAGCGTGAGTTTGCAGCTTCTTCCTCATATCCAATCTCAATCGACCCATTTCTGGTTTTGCTCCATTCCCCCCAGTCCTATCACTCCCTGACAGATGGGCAGATCCAGAAGGCAAATCCCATCCTGGGCTGCATCCAAAGCGGCATTGCCAGCAGAGCCAGAAAGGTGATTCTGACACTTTGCTCTGCTGAGACCTCCCTGGAGTACTGCATCCAGGTCTGGAGCCCTCAGTATGGAAAGGACCTGGACCTGATGGAGTGGGTCCAGAGGAGGGCCATGAAAATGCTCAGGGGTTGGAGCAGCTCTGCTACGAGGACAGGCTGAGGGAGCTGGGGGTGTTCAGCCTGGAGAAGAGAAGGCTCCAGAGAGGTCTAACAGCAGCCTGGCAGTACCTGAAGGGGACAGCAAGAAGGCTGCAGAGAGGCTGTTGGCAAAGGCCTGCAGGGACAGGACCAGGGACAGTGGCTCAAAACTAGAGCAGAGCAGGTTGAGATTGGATGTGAGGAACAAGTTCTGCAGCAGGAGGGTGGTGGAACACTGGAACAGGTTTCCCAGGGAGGTGGTTGAGGCTCCATCCCTGGAGATATTCAAGGTGAGGCTGGACAGGGCTCTGGGCAGCCTGATCTAGTTGGGGATGTCCCTGCTGACTGCAGAGGGGGTTGGAGTGGCTGAGCTTTGGAGGTCCCTTCCTGCCTGGACAATTCTCTGATTCTCTGATTTGGATTTCAGTTTGCTCTGCTGTGGTGTTCTTGTTGACACCCCAGGCTGTGCTGGACAGCCATTAGCAGGGGGCTCCTCAGTTCTGCCACATCTGAGCTTCTCAGCACTGCACTTGTGAGGCTGCTTTAAGGCACAAGGAGGGGGAAAAGAGCCTTTTAAACAGATGGTGCCTGACATATGCTTTCCACAGAACAGGTGCACGGGAGCCCTGCTTGTCAGAGGAAGTTTTCTCTCGGTGTGCACAGGGGCTGCACATGCATGTGTTTGTTTACCCCTCACGGAAGACAGGGAAGCCATCGCGATGTCAATTGCCTGTTGTTAGGCTCACACAGAGATCTGTGTGTTCTGAACACAGGATATTATCACAGCTGGACACAGAGCCTGTTGTCAATGATGCCTGAAAGAGAAGCAAAGGGACTGTGCTCAGCTCATCCCGGAGATGACAGTTCCCATGCAGCCATGTGTGCTCCGTGCCCTGCTGCTGCAGCCAAGCGAGCGCAGGGAGCACACAAGGCTCTAGGACGAAGGCAAGCTTCGGTGAAGCTGGGTCGAAGATTCTGATCTTCATTTTCTTTTCCACTGAAAGGCTGTTTCAGGAGATCTCTGGAGCAGAGCAGGATGGGTGCTTCTCCACTGGCAGTTACTATTTCTTTCTTTAATTACATACTCAGTCTGGTAGTAATTTATAGTACAGAAGACTAATCATTCTTCTGCTCTATAAGAAAACTCCACTCAGCATATCTTTATTTCCCATAAATTTCATGATGCCCTTTTCTGAAGGAAGAAGCTTGAAGGTGGAGCACCATAAAAATTATTAAACTTATCAAAAAGCAAGATTTACTAAGGGCAGCTCGGGAAACCAGGAGCCTGCACAGTGGGGCACTTCTGATTTCATCCCCTGCCTTCTACACAGCATCAAACATCTCTGAGGGTGCAGTGTGCTTCTGTGACAGCTACCTGATATCGTGACTGACTTGAAACAGGCTTGATACAGAGTCATAGAACTGTCAGGGCTGGAAGGGACCTCAAGGCTCAGCCAGTCCCAACCCCCTGCCATGGGCAGGGACACCTCACACTGCAGCAGGTTGCTCACAGCCCCATCCAGCCTGGCTGCAAACACCTCCAAGGATGAAAACAGGAGAAGTATCTGAAGAGGGAGCAGTGAGCTTCCTGTTAGCTACCTACCTGAGTAAAAAGCTTGGTCTGAGCATCTGAATTAGTAGATGCCAGCAATAGCCCCAGGCTGACACGATGCTTATGGGCCTGCTTGTTTGCATCAAGCATCTTTTGCTCTTTGCACTTATGGAGGTTTTGCTCATTCAGGGTTTGAGAGTTTTTTTCTGGGGTTTTTTGGTTGGTTGGGTTTTTGGGTGTGTTTTTGGTTAGTTGTTTTTTTGGTTTTTGGTTGGTTGGGTTTTTGGTGTGTTTTTTTGGTTGGTTGGGTTTTTGGTGTGTTTTTGGTTGGTTAGGTTTTTGGGTGTGTTTTTGTTTGGTTGGTTGGGTTTTTGGTGTGGTTTTGGTTGGTTGGTTGGGTTTTTGGGTGTAGTTTTGGTTGGTTGGGTTATCTGGTGTGGTTTTGGTTGGTTGGTTGGGTTTTTTGGTGTGTTTTTGGTTGGTTGGTTGGGTTTTTGGTGTGGTTTTGGTTGGTTGGTTGGGTTTTTGGGTGTAGTTTTGGTTGGTTGGGTTATCTGGTGTGTTTTTGGTTGGTTGGTTGGGTTTTTTGGTGGAGTTTTGGTTGGTTGGTTGGGTTTTCTGGTGTGTTTTTGGTTGGTTGGTTGGGGTTTTGGTGTGTTTTGGTTGGTTGGTTGGGTTTTTGGTGTGTTTTTGGTTGGTTGGTTTTTTTTGGTGTGTTTTTGGTTGGTTGGTTGGGTTTTTTGGTGTATTTTTGGTTGGTTGTTTTCTGGTTGTTTTTGGTTGGTGTTTTGGTGTGTTTTTGGTTGGTTGGGTTTTTGGTGTGTTTTTGGTTGGTTGGTTGGGTTTTTGGTGTGGTTTTTGTTGGTTGGTTGGGTTTTTTTGTGTGGTTTTGGTTGGTTGGGTTTTTTGGTGTGTTTTTGGTTGGTTGGGTTTTTGGTGTGTTTTTGGTTGGTTTTTGGGTGTGTTTTTGGTTGGTTGGTTGGGGTTTTGGTGTGTTTTTGGTTGGTTGGTTGGGTTTCTGGTGTGTTTTTGGTTGATTGGTAGTTTTTTTTGGTGTGTTTTTGGTTGATTGGTAGTTTTTTTGGTGTGTTTTTGGTTGGTTGGTTGGGGTTTTGGTGTGTTTTTGGTTGGTTGGTTGGGTTTTTGGTGTGTTTTTGGTTGGTTGGTTGGGTTTCTGGTGTGTTTTTGGTTGATTGGTAGTTTTTTTGGTGTGTTTTTGGTTGGTTGGGGTTTTGGTGTGTTTTTGGTTGGTTGGGTGGGTTTTTGGTGTGTTTTTGGTTGGTTGGTTGGGTTTCTGGTGTGTTTTTGGTTGATTGGTAGTTTTTTTGGTGTGTTTTTGGTTGGTTGGTTGGGGTTTTGGTGTGTTTTTGGTTGGTTGGTTGGGTTTCTGGTGTGTTTTTGGTTGATTGGTAGTTTTTTTGGTGTGTTTTTGGTTGGTTGGTTGGGGTTTTGGTGTGTTTTTGGTTGGTTGGTTGGGTTTCTGGTGTGTTTTTGGTTGATTGGTAGTTTTTTTGATGTGTTTTTGGTTGGTTGGTTGGTTGGGGTTTTTTTAACCCTCTCCAGACTCTATTAGAGGAAGAGAAAGATAAGTGGCAAATTCTGCACAAGAGTATCTCAGGAGAGGTGCAGTCAGTCCTTCGCTTCGGTGCAACCACGTGGATGCGAGCGAGCACGGAACCCGGCCTGCAGTTTTCAGTGGAGCCTGGTAAGCTCTGGCAATGTTTTTAAGTTTTGCCTTTGGACAGAGACAAGTTTCAGGCAACTAAGGAGGCACCAGGATTGCTTTGTGACCTGATCAGGAGCATCCACAGGCCTCTGCTGTCAGAACTGGGAGTTTACTTTGGCATCTGACTGCTTTGTGAATTAACAGAGAATGCAGAAATCTTCTATTTTTTCTTCAGCAGGGTAGGAAAGGAGACAGGAGGCACTGGCCTGTAGCTCCACGCTTTGTTTACAGTCCATACCATGTCCTTGCTGAAAATGGCATTCTTACTGCATGTGCTTGCTTTCTTCCTCTCCTCCCTTACTCCCTCTCTCTTTCTTCGTTCTTCTTCTTTCTCCTTCCTTCCTTCCTTCCTTCCTTCCTTCCTTCCTTCCTTCCTTCCTTCCTTCCTTCCTTCCTTCCTTCCTTCCTTCCTTCCTTCCTTCCTTCCTTCCTTCCTTCCTTCCTTCCTTCCTTCCTTCCTTCCTTCCTTCCTTCCTTCCTTCCTTCCTTCCTTCCTTCCTTCCTTCCTTCCTTCCTTCCTTCCCCCTTCCCCCTTCCCCCTTCCCCCTTCCCCCCCCTCCCTTCCCTTCCCTTCCCTTCCTTCCCTTCCCTTCCCTTCCCTTCCCTTCCCTTCCCTTCCTTCCCTTCCCTTCCCTTCCCTTCCCTTCCCTTCCCTTCCCTTCCCTTCCCTTCCCCCTTCCCTTCCCTTCCCTTCCCTTCCCTTCCCTTCCCCCTTCCCTTCCCTTCCCTTCCCTTCCCTTCCCTTCCCTTCCCTTCCCTTCCCTTCCTTCTAGGAGGAAGAATCATTGATCATTCCTGCCTTACACCCTGCCATTAGAGATCTCTTACACGACATTCCTGTTAGAGAAGAAGCCCTGAGAGCAAAGTTCAGAACCTTGTTGGTGCCTCTGGTTTTCTTTCCACAAAACCCCCAAACCTGTTTGAAATGCAGACGTAGCAGAGCTGCTTAGAGCCACCCATTTGGTTCACTCTTCATGTCAGCAGACTATGGCCCTGCTGCAGTACCTGCCATTACTTGAGCACTTTCACCAGGATCACGGCTCAATCTCTGTGCAGTACAGCCTGGCAGAGGCAGGCAGCAGCGAGTGCACACAGAACCAAACCATTATTGAGGTTGGCACAGACCTCTGAGATGATCAGCCCAGACTACCATCTATCACCACCACATCAGCTAAACCATGGCACTGAGTGCCACATCCAAGCTTTTCTTCAGCACCTCCAGGCACAGCGACTCCACCACCTCCCTGGGCAGTCCATCCCAGTCTCTCATTCCCCTTTCCATCAGGAAGTGCTTCCTGACATCCAACCTAACCCTCCCCTGGCACAGCTTCAGGCCATGCCCTCTTGTCCTGGCACAAGCTGCCTGGCACAAGAGCCTGACCACCACCTGACTACAACTTCCCTTGAGGTACTTGTAGAGAGTGATAAGGTCCCCCCTGAGTCTCCTCTTCTCCAGGCTGAACCCCCCAGCTCCCTCAGCCTCTCCTCATCACTTTCCCTCCAGCCCCCTCATGAAGTTCTGTTCACAAACACAGGTGTTGGTTTGTGCAGGGGTGCACAGCACAGCGATAGGGTAACCAGCCTGGCTTTGCTGTCTTTCTTGCCACCCATTTCATCTTCCCCATGCATTCAGAGCCCAGACACGCCGTGTTTCCATTTGGGTCCGCTCACTAATGAAATGTTAGAGTTCACTCTCGGGTTTTCTTTATCTCAGACACTTTATTGTATGCCTGTTACAGTTCCAGGCTGAATTTCAAATCCATGCTTGCTTCACTTTGCTACCTGATTGAATTCTTTTGTGAAAGAGTTAACACCAGACAAACAGAGCAGAGCTGTGTTATCAACACAGGCAGGCAATTTCCTTCCCAAGTTTTAACTTTGCTATGGTCTCCAATTGTATAAAAGGTGCAATGATTTCTATTATCAGAGACAACAGAAGGCTGCTGATATGCCACCCTGCTATCCAGCCCCATGCTACATTAGAGGGATGCCACATGGGTTTATATTCAGATTCAGTTAATATCTGAGACTTCACATTTTTCCCCCTTTCTTTCCAACTTCTCCTTAAACTTGATATCCTCCCATGCAAAATGTGCCTTGTATTAAATGGCAGGATCCTTACAGTGCCTTGCAGCTCATTGTGTGAGCTTCACAGTGTGATAATTTCAAAGACAAAAGTGTGGAGTAAGGTGAGACAACATCAACACTGCAAATCGCTTTGCAGAGCAGGTCCAACGTCTGGCGTAGAAAGCTGGAAATACTTACCTTCAAAACATGCAATCCAGACCACCTGCTAAACATGGCTGGCAGCAAGGAGAGGCTGCCCCAAGCAGATAAGAAACTTTCTTTAAACTAGCAGTAGCAGGGCGAGAATTCCAGCTGCAATTTATGGCTGCTTCTTACGCTTTTACTGAGAGCTCCTATCCCTTCTCTGCTGTCACTGGAATGCACAAAGCAACAAACAACCTTTCAAGAGGTAAAAGATGAAACACCAGCTAGGGCAAGACTCTAAAAATATATATGCAGAGGAAACACTCAGCACTGCCATTCGTCTCCCCACATTGCTGCCAGAATACTTCTGGAGTCTCTGTGCCAGGAAGGCTCTGGAGGTGCTGGAAGGTGTCCAGAGAAGGGCCGTGAGGAGGAGCAGAGGGCTGGAGCTGCTCTGCTATGAGGACAGACTGAGGGAGTTGGGGTTGTGCAGTCTGGAGAAGAGAAGGCTCTGAGGAGACCTAATTGTGGCCTTCCAGTATCTGCAGGGGGCTCCAAGAAAGCTGGGGAGGGACTTTTGAGGGTGTCAGGGAGTGATAGGACTGTGGGGAATGGATCCAAGCTAGAGGAGGGGAGATTCAGATTGGATGTTAGGAAGAAGTTGTTCCCCATGGGGGTGGTGAGAGCCTGGCACAGGTTGCCCAGGGAGGTGGTGGAAGCCTCATGCCTGAAGGTGTTTGCAGCCAGGCTGGATGTGGCTGTGAGCAACCTGTTGCAGTGTGAGGTGTCCCTGCCCATGGCAGGGGGTTGGAACTGGCTGATCCTTGAGGCCCCTTCCAGCCCTGACAGCTCTGTGATTCTTTCAGAACATTTCACTTTCTGGCGTCACTCTTTACATCTGTGCTGCAGGAAATCCCAGTGGCAGCCATGAACCTTTGCCTACAGAAAAGTGCTCCTGCAGTCAGCACTGGGAAGAGTTTCACAGTTGGTTTTCTCATCCAGCACTGAATGAATGTGTAAATATTACAAGGGAAGCATGAAACAACTGTTTGGATTTGTGTATAAATGCAAATTTGCACAACTCTCTTGCCTTGGGAGAAGGCAAGATGAGAAGGAAAGAGACGGGCTGGGGTTTGGGCATGAGTGATTACCTCTAGGATTTCTGCTGAGGAGTCTTCCCATGATGACTTCAGATCACACTTCTGACCCTTCTGTTTCTTCTGTTTCTGAATTCAGTGACAGGGACTGCCAAAGCATCCCTTGTGGGGGCTTGCAGGCCCAGGGTGGAAGATGGCACTTGTGTCAGTGCACCTTGGGGTTGTCCAGGAAACACTCAGCATGAGAGAAGTGAAGGAACTGTAGCACACAGCAGGTGCCTTGCTTACAACTGCTGTATAAACAGATGGAGTACAGCCCCAGCATGACACTTTTAACCCTAGTTTGTGTGAGAGATGTTTCTCTTCCTCCCACTGTAATCTGCCTTCTCAGTCAATGTGAGAGAATAAGGACCCTCCAGGGCATGCTGTGTGCTGTGTGGAAGCTGGTGGGCAGCTCAGGGAACTCTTGGGCTGTTCCCCCACCTTTACAGTTCCTCATACGAGGGTGGTCTTCTGCTGCTTCCACTCAAGCTGTAGGCTTCCGTGCAAATGTCTCTTCATCCCTGCCTGAACCTGGTATCTGTGAGTAGGATTCATCCCTTTCTTTTGCCATCTGCTCTCCATTTCTCTCTTTTCTCAAGAGCTTATGAAGGCTAACACAGAGCTGCCTTGCAGTCCTAACAGTTGGGATGGGCCACGCTCTGCCTCCTCTTGTAACCACTACTTTAAAGAGAGGTGGCTCATAATTAGTAGTTTATTTTCTAGCAGTTTGTGGAATCCATTTGTTCTAGCATTGCACAGAGTTTGTGTTTTAAGCCAGGAGTCAACTCACACAAAGGAGTGCATTAAACAGGAACACTTGCACATGGCTCTGAGAAGATTGGGCACAGGTTTGTTTTGTGCTGCCATCTGGAAGTCATATTGGTCCTATTATTATGGAGGTTGCTGTTGTTTTCCTCCTCCCCCCCCCCCCCCAGTAGTTCTAGAAATAGGGAACTGAAGTATAAATGGCACTAATTTTCAGCTTTAATCTGTCCCAAGGGAGCAAAGGAAGCTTGAAATGTATCCAGTGTTTAATTCCTTGGGTAACTTCAGCTATGCTCACAGAAAAATGAAATAAACCACCTCTGGATTTTAGTAAATCAAAACTATCATTCCAAGCCTGCTTCTCATTCAGATGAGCAATCCTCACTCCTAACCTTTGCTGCAGAGCTCTTACACAGCTGTTGATACATTTCAAAGATTAACAAATACTCTCAGCTCTCTGAGCTCTTGACCATAACTGAGAAACTCTCAACCAGTCTGAGCTGCATCTAATTCTCTCTCTCTATATATATATATTTCACAATGGGAAATATCTTATCCAGCACCAGCTGCACTATTTGTTGTTTAGGGGATTTTAGTGTGTTTCCCCCCTCATTTTAGCCCTCTACTTTGATAAGAGCACAACTTACTCACAAGATATCTCCAGAGATTGTTAGGAGGCAGCAACGAAACAAGAGCAACCACTATGCAATCAAGGGCTGTCTTGTACACTCAGTATTATCCAATATATGAGAAATCTAGTAGAGTTCTTTCTTTCTGCTGCCACAGCCAGGGGAGCAGCATGCATGGAACAGCTTTTGTCACTCTGCTGTTAGTATTTCTGAGCAGCGAGGCAAGAGAAACTCAGCCCGAGTGTTGCCCTAGGTAGGGAGTGCAGCTGGTATTGAAGCTCACTCAGATCATACTATCATAGTATCAGTCAGGGTTGGAAGGGACCACAAGGATCATCTAGTTCCAAGCCCCCTGCCATGGGCAGGGACACCCCACACTAGATCAGGCTGGCCAGAGCTTCATCCAGCCTGGGCTTAAACACCTCCAGGGACGGGGCCTCAACCACCTCCCTGGATAACCCATTCCAGGGCTTCACCACTCTCATGGGGAAGAACTTCCTCCTCACCTCCAGCCTGAATCTCCCCACCTCCAGCTTCATTCCATTCCCCCTAGTCCTATCACTACCTGAGATCCTGAGAAGTCCCTCCCCAGCCTTCTTGTAGCCCCCTTCAGATACTGGAAGGCCACAATGAGGTCACCTCGGAGCCTTCTGTTCTCCAGACTGAACAGCCCCAACTCCTTCAGTCTGTCCTCACAGGAGAGGTGCTCCAGCCCTCTGCTCATCCTCGTGGCCCTTCTCTGGACACCTTCCAGCACCTCCAGATCCCTCTTGTAATAGGGGCTCCAGAACTGGCGGCAGTACTCCAGGTGGGGTCTCACTAGGGCTGAGTAGAGGGGAAGAATCACCTCCCTTGCCCTTCTGGCCACACTTCTCCTGATGCAGCCCAGGATCTGATTGGCTTTCCGGGCTGCAAGCGCACACTGAGAGCTCCTGTTGAGCTTCTTGTCCCCCAGCACCCCCAAGTCTCTCTCCTCAGGGCTGCTCTCCAGCCAGTCCCTGCCCAGTCCTGCCATTCTCTGGGCAGGGAAGAGGTTGAGCCTCTGAGAGTGGCTTGCTGCAAGGGTATGATCAGGATTGATCCTGCTTTGGCAGGAGGGTTGGACCTGACAATCTCTTGGGGTCCCTTCCCACCTCTAGCGCACTGTGATGCTGTGATAGGGCTCACCTCAGTCTCTGCTGTACAGACTGCCCTGGCAATTCGTCACTTTCTTGATGCGTTTTGACAAATTTGACTTCAAAGTGAAGTTCCAGGCTGGGAAAGCAGTTCTGTAGAAATAGCATCTTAATGCTCTGCATGTATTGCCTTGGCATTGATTCCAAATTGGAAGTGCTTGTTTTAACTGTGAGAAAAACAAGACATCTTTCCCGTTTCAGTCCTTCAAACGCAACCTGAGCTCAGGAGCCAGGTCAGACAGCATTACCACCTCCCATTATAACCCACCCAAAAACATGATACCTTTTGTTCCAACATGCAGCCCTGAGAGCCAAGCAGAGCCTGGGCTGCAGCAAGAGAAGTGTGTCCAGCAGGGCCAGGGAGGGGATTCTCCCCTCTGCTCCACTCTGCTGAGAGCACAGCTGGAGCTCTGGGTCCAGTTCTGGAGCCTCTGTTCCAGGAAGGCTCTGGAGGTGCTGGAAGGTGTCCAGAGAAGGGCCATGAGAAGGAGCAGAAGGCTGGAGCTGCTCTGCTGTGAGGACAGACTGAGGGAGTTGGGGTTGTGCAGTCTGGAGAAGAGAAGGCTCTGAGGAGACCTAATTGTGGCCTTCCAGTATCTGAAGGGGGCTCCAAGAAAGCTGGGGAGGGACTTTTGAGGGTGTCAGGGAGGGATAGGACTGGGGGGATGGAGCAAAACTAGAAGTGAGGAAATTTTTTGTTTAATGGGAGTTTTGAGTCCTAAAAAGTTAGAATCAGAATCAGGTTGAAAGGGACCTCCAGAGATCACCCAGTCCAACCCCCTGCCAGAGCAGCAGCACCCAGGGCAGTCCACACAGGAATGCATCCAGTTGGGGTTGGAAAGGCTCCAGAGAAGGAGACTCCACAACCTCTCTGGGCAGCCTGCTCCAGGGCTCTGACACCCTCACACCAAAGAAGTTTCTCCTCATGCTGAGCTGAAACTTTCCCTGTTCAAGTTTGTCTCCATTGCTCCTTGGCTTATTGCTGTGCACCACCCAAAGGAAAATTAGTCAGGGTTGCTGAGAATTTGGTTTTAAACTGAAGTTTCTTAGACATCTAGCTGCTGGAAAACAAAACCAAAACAAACAAAGAAGAAAAAAACCCCAAACCAACCAACCAACCAACAACCAACCCATCAACCAATCAACCAAACCAACCAACCAACCAACCAACCAACCAACCAACCAACCAACCAACCAACCAACCCATCAACCAATCAACCAACCAACCAACCAACCAACCAACCAACCCAACCCACCCAAAACCAACCAAACAAAAAACCCAACAAAAAGCCAACACACCCCCAAGATGCTGCTAAGTGTCTTAAAAAAAGAAAAAGCAAGAGTGAAAGTGTTAAATCCAGAGGCTGGAGGAAGAGGCTAAGACCTATGTTTCATTTTAAACTGCATGCTTTTGGTAGCGTTCTCTTCATCTGTGGACTTGCTCATTACTTTCAGTGTTCAGGGCTGCCACTGTTTCCCGGGCACAGGAGAAGTGGGATGGGCTTTTCTGAAGCACTAAGGGTCCCCAGGGAAACCAAGCCGTGGCTGAAACAGCAAGAAGGCTGCAGAGAGACTGTTGGCAAAGGCCTGCAGGGACAGGACCAGGGACAGTGGCTCAAAACTAGAGCAGAGCAGGTTGAGATTGGATGTGAGGAACAAGTTCTGCAGCAGGAGGGTGGTGGAACACTGGAACAGGTTTCCCAGGGAGGTGGTTGAGGCTCCATCCCTGGAGATATTCAAGGTGAGGCTGGACAGGGCTCTGGGCAGCCTGATCTAGTTGGGGATGTCCCTGCTGACTGCAGAGGGGGTTGGAGTGGCTGAGCTTTGGAGGTCCCTTCTGGCCTGGACCCTTCTGTGATTCTATGATTTGTGAACAGAGTCTAGGGAAGGATCTCCTTTCATATTCCATTTGGTTTTGTTGTTGCAATTCTGAGGCCTTTTTTTTTGCTGTCCCCTTCAGGTACTGCCAGGCTGCTGTTAGACCTCTCTGGAGCCTTCTCTTCTCCAGGCTGAACACCCCCAGCTCCCTCAGCCTGTCCTCGTAGCAGAGCTGCTCCAACCCCCTGAGCATTTTCATGGCCCTCCTCTGGACCCACTCCATCAGGTCCAGGTCCTTTCCATACTGAGGGCTCCAGACCTGGATGCAGTACTCCAGGTGAGGTCTCAGCAGAGCAAAGTGTCAGAATCACCTTTCTGGCTCTGCTGGCAATGCCGCTTTGGATGCAGCCCAGGCTGCCCTTGGCAGCCTCAGGGCTGCTTTCCATCAGCACCCCTAAGACCTCCCTCAGGGCTACTCCCCCAGCCTGTATTGACAGTGAGGATTGCTCCAGCTCAGGTGCAGGACCTTGCTCTTGCTCTTGTTGAACCTCATGAGCTTCACCTGGGCACCACCTCGGCAGCTTGTCCAGGTCCCTCTGGATGCCATCCTGTCCCTCTGGTGTATTGACAGCACCACTCAGGTTGGTGTCATCTGCACAGTGCTGATGGTGCCTGGATCCTGCTCCCTTTAGCACTGATGAAAATATTAAACAGTACAGGTCCCAGTACAGGCCCCTGAGGGGCAGCACTGTCACTGCTCTCCTCCCAGACTTCAAGCCACTGAGCACTGCCCTCTGGACATCACCATCCAGCTGATTCCTTATCCACTGAACATCCTCCCAGCAACATCAGTAAGTGAATTAGTCTTATAGATTGGTTTATTTATCTGAGCAAAGTGAAGATGATGTTGCCTCCCTATTTGCAGTTTAAAACCAATTTGTTTGTGGGGAGAATGATGCTGTGAATGAGGTGCAGAGCAACAAACTTTCCAAGTGACCACATCTTAGATCTCATACTGTAGGCACGAGGCAAAACAGTCAGCATGGAATCCTAACTCCTGTGGCACTGCACCTCCCCACAATACTCTCTGCTATTGCCTCTGGCTCTGGTTTTCACTAATAATTTATTCAAAGATAGCAATAAGGACAGAACTGAGTCCTTGCTCATCTGACATGAATAGAATTGGTGCTCATGTTTGTTTTCCAGCCTGTCAGCTGCTCTGTAATCATTACCTGGGTTTTATTTTACCCTGCTTTTATTAAACTTAGGTCTGGTTAGCCTCTGAGTATTTTGCTTTGTGAAGTACAGATGCTTCCTTCAATCTGTTTTGCTGAACTATGGCTTCAGCCTGTGCCTCTTTAGAATCACAGAACTGTCAGGGCTGGAAGGGACCTCAAGGATCAGCCAGTTCCAACCCCCCTGCCATGGCCAGGGACACCTCACACTACAGCAGGTTGCTCACAGCCACCTCCAGCCTGGCTGCAAACACCTCCAGGGATGAGGCTTCCACCACCTCCCTGGGCAACCTGTGCCAGTCTCTCACCACCCTCATGGGGAACAACTTCTTCCTCACATCCAATCTGGTTCTACCCACTCCTAGTTTTGCTCTAATTTTTACCGAACACTGCTTAGTCAAGGTTGATAGAATTACCTTAAAATACAATGACAGAAATGAAACACATCAGCACTTCCATGAGAATAAGTGGAACAGAGACATTCCTCCAGGTTCCCTGTACTTGCTCTGGTGTGTTGGACAGACACCTGCCTGACATGAGCACTCAAAAACTGATGGCAGTGCACTGTTCTAGGAAGGATCAATTCTTCTCTGAGCAGAAAATCTTTCTGGAAACTAACCTCAATCTCTCGTGTTCCCAGTTGCCTCTTATCCCTCTTTCACAGGCACAGCAAGCAGACTGCTCCTTAGCTTCTGCAGCCTCACAGGAGTTGGATAAATGTCATTCTCCAAGCCCTCACTTTCATCCTGCAGAAGAAATAGAAAGATTTTCTCCAAGCTCTCTGGGAAGTTCTGCTTTTTAGGCCACCAGTTGTTCGTTGCTTTGGTGGTTGGTTTGTTATCTGCCCTGGACTGCCTCTCAAATTAGTGCACATCTGCTTGGAAGAGTGGGGCACAAGCTTCCAGCTGCAGCCCTACCAGTGCTGAATGGAAGAGAAAATTTACCTCCTGTATTGTGTGTGCAATATCCTCCTGTTGGTATGGCCCAGGCTGGCTTTTACACTTCCCAGTGACAGGGTGTTGTGGATACTAATTTCCAGGGAGCAGGCAGCCACCGTCCTGCAGAAGAGCTGCTTTGGCAGCCTTGCCTTGATGGGCCTGGCTGCTTCTTGGCACTTGTGCTTACAAGGGCTTTCCAATCCTCTCTCTAGACCATTTCCACAGCTCATCCTGCTGCCCATGGGCTCTCTGGTAGGTTATTAGGAAGTGTGTGGTGGGTGAGCAAGCTACTGGCAGAGAAAGCAGCAGATCTCCTCATTCCTTCAGTGAAGGGCACATTCCTCCTCACAAAGCCAGGCAGGTACATGCAGAGAGGCATGATGAAGACTAATGCTGGCAGAAGGTGAAGAGGAGGGAGGTTTCCTTTCCATTAAGGAGTGAATCTTCATTGGCAGAGTAATTCAGGGACAGCACTGCAAATGGCCTTCCTTGAGCAGGTCCCTTTTATTCCAGGAGCACTCCCTTGCAGAGGAGGGGAAAGGGAATATTCATAACTATAGGAAAGCTACCTTCAGGACTCTGTTGTCCTTCAAATGACACCAAAAAGAGAAGCTAGAAGCCCTGTGCAAACAATTCCATCTGAGCATGCTGACGTGCAGCTCTTGGAGGCTCTATTTGAAAGAGATTTTCTCCTTTAATTCTTCTCCAGACTGCAGCAATCCAGAGGAGCAGGTAGGAGTGGGAGGATTCTGGCAGGGCACTTTGTTTTCATTCTGTTCCCATTAATTCAGGAGGTGAAATCCCAGCCTGTTGGGAGATCTGCAATAGATTGGAACTGAACCAGGTAGCCTGAGCTCTGCTGCAGCTACTCCTGTGCCCTGCTGACCCTCCAAACTGTCCCTTCCCTGCCCCTTCTATACACTGCAGGCAAACCCCTAATCAGTCCCCTGGCATAGGACCAACCTGAAGCACTGTTTGGGGAATTTTTCATCCTCAGCTCCTTGAGCAGAGGTCTGCAACCCTTCAGCTGATCAGTTATATTTTCAGATCCTATCATGCTCTGTCGTGTCTGTCTGTCTGTGGCTGGTTACAGCAAAGCTCAGTCTGCAGCAGAAATGAAGCCCCTGCTTCACACTGCATAGATTTATGGTCTCAGGCTTTTGAAGATCAAAAATGTCTTTCACTTCTGGAAGCGGAGGGCCACTGAGGTGACTGAGACCCCTGACAAGGTTTAACATTCAAGTCAGTTTGGCATGTGGGAGAGAACAACCCTGTGCACCAGGATAGGCTGGGGACTGGCCCCTTGGAGAGCAGTGCAGAGGAGAGGGACCTGGGGGGATTGCTGGATGGAAGGCTGGCTTACAGCTGTACAGGTTACAGCTGGTTACAGCTGATGACCTCAAGGCTCATCCAGTTCCGACCCCCTGCCATGGGCAGGGACACCTCACACTGCAGCAGGTTGCTCACAGCCACATCCAGCCTGGCCTCAAACACCTCCAGGGATGAGGCTGCCACCACCTCCCTGGGCAACCTGTGCCAGTCTCTCACCACCCTCATGGGGAACAACTTCTTCCTCACATCCAATCTGGTTCTACCCACTCCTAGTTTTGCTCCATCCTCCCCAGTCCTACCACAGGTTGCCCAGAGCAGTATTTATTTTCTCACACTTAATTTTGAATTAAATGAGTAGGAAAAAATAAAGGTTAATGTTGAGATTTCTTTCTGTTGTCTTGAAACTTCCATCTGTCATCAGCTTGAACCTCTGCAGGCTGAGCAAGAAAACATGTGTGGAAAATTCAGATCTGTTTGAAAGGTAAATGTGTTTGAGGTTTGTTTGCTTGGAATTTGTTTGACACAGTTTGATGGCTTCGTGTCGGATTAAGCCTGGGGAGGGCTCTAATGCCATTTAGCATCTCACAAGTAATGAAGTGTATCACAATTCCTAATGCAGTCCTGGCTGATTCAGAATGTTGACTCCTTCCTGGCAATTCTGAAATGTCTATTTAGTAGAAGATTGATGTTGTGGTGATATTTATCCTCAGAGGAACATGATACAGCTTAATAGAATTCATTGCATATAGATGTCATGGGTTAGACTGGAGGGTATTTGCCTCAGCTATGTGTGATTTAAGATCTGGTGGTAGAGGACTTGCTAGTCAGCAGGGCAGGGTGATGGCATTAAAGGAGGAACAGATGACATTTAGTACACATTTGAATGTTGTTAGTCCTGTGTTCTGTCACAGCAAGCACAGAAAACTGCTTTTATGCTAATCTTGCCTGTATCAACTAAACTTTAACTGCAGCATTATCCCAAATAGAATTATGTCAATTCATTTGACAAACCAAAGACAAATAATTGGCTTTTCAACACAGCCTTCCTGTCACTGATGGTACAGCAAAATAACACTTGAGTTACTGTGATGAGCTTAACATAACTCATTGTGTGTCCCATACCAAGATGAAAACAATTGCACTTAACTTTCCACAAAGAAACATTTGCTTCCATGCCGTGTGTTGCATGGAATGGCATGGAATTGCACACCCACAGAAACACTCAGCTGGGAAAATGCCCAAAGGGATCACCAAGGCCAACCCAGAACCCTGCTCTGCAAGGCTCACCCCTAAACCACAGCCCCAAGCACCACAGCCAAACCACCTGCAAACACAGCCAGGCTTGGGGACTCCACCACCTCCCTGGGCAGCACATTCCAAGCCCTGACCACTCTGGCCTGAAAAAAACCTTTCTCAATGTCCAGTCTGAACCTCCCCAGGGGCAGCTTGAGGCCATTCCCTCTTGTTCTCTCACTAATGACCTGGGAGTAGAGACCAGCAGCAACCTCTCCACAACCTCCTTGCAGGGAGCTGTAGAGAGCCAGGAGGTCTCCCCTCAGCCTCCTCTCTTTCCCACTAACCATCCCCAGCCCCTGCAGTTGCTCTTCATCAGATTTCTTCTCCAGGCCCTTCCCAGCTTCCTTGCCCTCCTCTGCCCTGGCTCCAGCACCTCCACATCTCTCTTGTCCTGAGGTGCCCCAAACTGGACACAGCACTGGAGGTGTGGCCTGCCCAGCGCTGAGTGCCAGGGGACAATCCCCTCCCTGCTCCTGCTGCACACAGCATTGCTGATCCCAGCCAGGAGGCCTTTGGCTTTCTTGGGCCCCCTGGGCACACTGCTGGCTCCTCTTCAGCTGCTGGTCAATCAGCATCCCCAGGTCCCTTTCTGCCAGAAGTGGTGGCAGCTACAATCTAAGTGCTCCCATGGAAAGTTTCAGCCCTTCCAAGCCCTCCCCAAACTGAGAGTTCATCTATGGGGTGTTGCAAGATGGAATTCCCTTGGCTTTCTCTCTTTCCTAGACTTTCCTCCTCTTTAAATCACACCTCTCCCACCACATTTATTCCAGGGCCCCCAGCAGACAGCTCTGAGGTTCTGGTGTTCTTTCAGTGCAGAGCCCTGTGCCACTGAATGCTGCTGCGGGGCTGCCCTGCTCGCTCCCTGGAGCGTGGATAAATGGCACGCTGTGCAGAAGCACTTTGTTTCAGGTCTTATTGAATTTCCAGAGCCTATTTAGTCAAGTGCTGGACTTCATCATCATGCAGGGCTTTTTTGTTTGTTTTTCTTTCCCCCTCCTCTGTTGAGAGTACTGCAGACTCTGGTGCGACATGCTGGAACAAATTGCTAAATGAAGTTGTAAGTTCAAAGACTGAATGTTTGCAAGGGTTTAAAACACAACCAACCCCAGACTAAGGACTGACCTAATAAGGAAAAGGTTTCAAAAGGCTCAATAAAATCAGTTCCCATCCTTTGGGACTGGAAAGTGGCAAATGTGTCTCTGTCTTGAAACTGTGGGGGTTGCATCCAAGATGTAGCAGATCACTGAACCATACTTTGGAATCAGTTAAATTAGGTGAAATAAAATAAAAAGGTTAATTATCAGCCACCTGCTGGAAAATAAACCTGGTGCAGGTGGAGTAAATAGCAGCCAGTGCCTTTCCTGCATGCTAGAACCAGAGCGTTTCCATATGGCAATTGATTAGTGTGAGGTTCATTTTGATGCTGCCAAAAGGGTTCTTGGGAATTAACTGCACATCTCCAATCCATCAACACATGAAGCATCACAAGAGAAGCTTGGATGATCTAACTGACAACTGGCAAGGTTCACAGTGGTGCACACTGCTGTAAAATGAGTCACAGAACCACAGAAACATTCAGGTTGGAAAAGAGCCTCAGGATCACCAAGGCCAACCCAGAACCCTGCTCTGCAAGGCTCACCCCTAAACCACAGCCCCAAGCACCACAGACAAACCACCTGCAAACACAGCCAGGCTTGGGGACTCCACCACCTCCCTGGGCAGCACATTCCAAGCCCTGACCACTCTGGCCTGAAAAAACCTTTCTCAATGTCCAGTCTGAACCTCCCCAGGGACAGCTTGAGGCCATTCCCTCTTGTTCTCTCACTAATGACCTGGGAACAGAGACCAGCACCAACGTCTCCACAACCTCCTTGCAGGGAGCTGTAGAGAGCCAGGAGGTCTCCCCTCAGCCTCCTCTCTTTCCCACTAACCATCCCCAGCTCCTGCAGTTGCTCCTCATCAGATTTCTTCTCCAGGCCCTTCCCAGCTTCCTTGCCCTCCTCTGCCCTGGCTCCAGCACCTCCACAGCTCTCTTGTCCTGAGGTGCCCCAAACTGGACACAGCACTGGAGGTGTGGCCTGCCCAGAGCTGAGTGCCAGGGGACAATCCCCTCCCTGCTCCTGCTGGACACAGCATTGCTGATCCCAGCCAGGATGCCTCTTGTTTTGAAGCTGGGATGAGGCAGGATGGTTTTGAATACCAGCAGCAAATATTCAACCCATGACTCTTACCACGTTCCACTGAATTCTTTAATGGCTGTCAGTTGCTGGTGCTCAAGAGAGAAACACACTAGAGTGACAGTCATAAGAGTTTGCAGTTGTACTTTTGATGTTTTATGCATATTCTCAAGCCCAGAAGTAGTATTAGCCTGATTTTTAAGTTTAGGCTAAGTTAGGGCTCTCATTTCCTCATCTGGATGCTCTTATCAGGGGACAGCAGTAACTGGGGAAGATGAATGCTTCAGGTAATGCATATGCCAAATGTAATAGAAGGATTCAATTAGCCTAATGGTTCTGTTTGCTGGGCAGCCCAAGCATTGCAGGGCATTCTCCCCATACCAGCTCAACTGCCCCTGTTTATTGCAGGCAGCCCGAAACAGAACCTGAAGCGTACCTGTGTGTCATCTCCAGGAGACATCATTTTGTGTTATCCTAATGAGGGCTGCTGGGATGGAGAATAAAAGAAAGAATGAGTTCAGAAGTCCCTTGCCATTATTTTTCATTAGCTGCATTTCTCCACAAAGCCATTAAAAAGGTTCATCACTGGGAAATGGGCACTCCTTTTGTCCAAGGGGAATACTGCAATAATAAAAAGCGCATCAATTGGGTTAGAAGCTAACAAGCTATTTGCCAGATGTCTGCTACCATAACACTGCAGGAGCAGAGAGTTCATCTCAGAGGTGTGATACCAATAGCAGTGTGAATAGCAAGTGTGGAATGACAGGTAATTTGTACCTATTAGTCAAAAAGGAGCTGTGGATCTCCTGTATTGGTATTATCAGCTACAACATTACTTCTAAATTACACTCTTTTCTTTTCCTAAACTGCAGACAGTTTTTGAGGAACATAATTGAGCAGACATTTAATTTGATTTATAGGAGGCCCCTGTGCTGTTAAATTTAAAGATTTCACTCGGAGGTTGTTAGCATTTCCACACAAGCACCAGAAGGGGTTTGGTGAGGGGTCTGGAGCACAGCCCTTTGAGGAGAGGCTGAGGGAGCTGGGGTTGCTTAGCCTGGAGAAGAGGAGGCTCAGGGGAGACCTTCTTGCTCTCTGCAACTACCTGAAGGGAGGTTGTAGCCAGGTGGGGGTTGGTCTCTTCTCCCAGGCACCCAGCACCAGAACGAGAGGACACAGTCTCAAGCTGTGCCAGGGGAGGTTTAGGCTGGAGGTTAGGAAGAAGTTCTTCCCAGAAAGAGAGATTGGCCATTGGGATGTGCTGCCCAGGGAGGTGGTGGAGTCACCATCCCTGGAGGTGTTTAGGAAGAGCCTGGCTGAGGCACTTGGTGCCATGGTTTAGTTGATGAGATGGTGCTGGGTGATAGGTTGGACTGGGTGATCATGAAGGCCTTTTCCAACCTGGCTAATTCTATTCTGTTTACGTCAGAAGCATTTCCACACAAGGCACCAGAAGCCCAAAGAGACATACCAGAAGCAGGTAGCCAAAGGAGTGCCTCAGCAACATCTCCAGTGAGAGCTCATGGATACGCTCTGCAAAGCACACAGCTGAATCTTGAGAGAGGTGAATTAAATGCTTCCCATAACATTCTGCAAGCAAGTCATAACCTACATGGTAGCAAACAGAGTATTGCAGTGAGCAACAGAGATCTGTACAGTGACTGTAATGAAAGGAGTTGTTGTTATTCCACATGACACATATTGGAAGTGCTTTGGAAGCAATGCAAGGGACCAGGCAAAGGCACTGAAAAATAAAGCAAAGTCCCAGTGAGATTGCAGAAGCAGCTGGCATTGCACAGGCCAAAGCAGCTGGGGTGCTAAACATCCCAGAAACTTGGGAATTTGTCTCCTTAAACATGCTGCAGAGTCTGTGGTGGTTTCAGGCTACCCACTACAGAGTCTCAGGGGAAGAATAGTTCACTACAAAGAAAATAGAGGGGATGGAAATCAAAACCAGTCAAGAGTGGTCCCCTTCAATGGGAGCAGTACCTGGGTGCCCCATGGGACATTTCACTCAGTCCTTTTGAGTGGAAACAGACTCAGAGACAAGACATGCTTTTGAAAGGTGATGTTCAGCGCCCATGGAAACAGGCAAGGTCCACTCACACAGAAACGCTGCCTGTAGCCCTGCCGTTCTCATTACTGATGGCCGTGCACCAGCCTGTAAGGTGTCATTTAACTCCAAAGCACAAGCTCCAGCATTCCTCTTCATGCTGGTACCAGTTTGCTCAGGCTCAAGCTCTCCCTGGCTCTCCTCCTGTAGCTAAGCTTATGCTTTGATGTCAGTAAGAGCCAAGGGATGCCATTAAAAGAAGGAAAGTGCAGCCATGCACCTTTTATTTTTAACATATGTAGCTGAGGACAGCCAGGAGAGGTGAAAGGAAGTGGAAAATTCCTGCTGTGCTGGATGGCTGACAGGATACAGGTGAGCAAATAGGTGCCAAAGCAACGTGGCAAAGCAGATCACGTGCCAGAGGTGATGTTCCTCTTCTCCCACTTACCGTGGGGTAGAATACACTTATTTGATTCACCCCTGAAGCAAGGCAGGCTGCACTGCACTATAAATAAATCTTGTTAGTCAGGGAGAAGTGCAAAGCAGGGCTTGGACACTTCCCATCAGAGGAATCAGGCTGGGGAGGACAAAAGTTTGGAAGCATCCCTGTAGGGTTGTGCTGCTCTGCTAGATGCCAGTCAAGCTTTTTGTGACGGTCTGGAGCAGCAGTCCTCACAGCTAGCCATAGGGAAACCACAGATCCAGAGCAGACCTCCCAGTGATTTTAATCTTCCCCTTTAATTCTGCCCTGACGGGTCTGAAAGCATCTCCCTTCCTATGCAGTATTTGGAGCAGAGCTGCTGAGGCTTGAATCTGTCTACCTGTCTGCTTTTCTTCCAGGCTGAAGCAGCCTGCAGCTTTTCTTCCCCTCCAGAGGATCACGAAGGCCTAAAGTATTTCAGTGGATGTCTGCTTCTTGCACAGGCCACTGCATTTTCCCCTCCAGGTAGCCTAGAGGGAGCCTGCATGCACCTTGACATCCTGCAGATAAAGGAGAAGTGTTCAGAGCCTTCAGCCACTGCTGGAAATCAATTTAGCAAGCACAGTGGGGCAAAGCAAGCAGAGCCCTGCAGGGAGTGGAAGGGGAAATAAATCCAAACCACCAGAAATGAGAATGGGTCTGGTTCTTGGAGACAGAGATAGAAATGCTTTCCCTGTGAGACACTTCTGTCTTTAATCCTTAGCTCCTGGGTGGGTTGGTTGCTTCTTGGGTTGGTTGGTTGGGCTTTTCCCCTTTCTCTCCCATGGCAAACAGACTCAGCCAGCCAGCTGCAGATGGAATTGGCTGTGTGTCTCTTCCCTACCAAGCTGCCACTGCTGTTTTAATGGCCCACAGGTGAATAAGCTTCATTCCAATTTGTTTGCTAGCTGTGGCATCCTCTGAGGAAACAATTCAGGGACTGCATGCAGCTTGTAAAGGCAGTGGATTGACTTCAGCTGACAGCTCCCAGCTGAACCAAGCGATGCAGGTGAGAGGACCAAAGGGGTCGAGCTTCCTGCCCATTGGCTGCTTGCTAAATGATGCTCTGCCGCTGCTGCAGAGTGAGAAGCAACAGGTCTGTTAATTGAGAAAGTCTAGACAGCAGTCTGTCATTTAGACAGGCAAAAGCACTGTTCCTGATTCACTGGCAGGAGCTCCCCGAGACTGAAGCAAGAGCACAGCTCTGAAGATCAGAAGGGGAAAGAGATGACTGTCATGTGTTAAGAGACAGAGGGCCTGGTTTGCAGGCTCTGCTTCTGCCATGGACAGTCACACAGCACTGCACCTGGCACACAATCCATTGCATTTTAAAGCCATAAAGAATTGGGGGAGCTCTGGAAGCCATCTGGTCCAACACCTCTGCCCAAAAGGAATCATGTAGAGAAGGTCTGCTCAGTGTTTCAATATTGCTCCATCCTAGGGCATGGAGACTTCACAGCCTCTCTGGCAAACCTGTGCCAGTGCTCAATCGCCACATGAGTGGAAGAATTTCTTCTGTTTACATGGAATTGCCTGTTTCAGTTCGCACTTGTTGCCTCTCGTGCTGCTGTTAGGCACCACTGGGAAGAGTCTGGCTCTATACTGTTTTCTTGCCTCCACCAGGAATTTATACCCATTGAAAAGATCCCCCTGAGCCTTCTCTTTCCCAGGCTGATCAGACCCTGCTCTCTCAGCCTTTCCTCATAAGAGAGCTCCTTCTGACCCTTAACTGTCCTAGCAGCTATGGACTGGGGTGTCTTCAGTAGCTCCATGCCTCTTGTACTGGAGAGGCCATAACTAGACCCAGCACTCCAGCTAAGTCTCACCAGGGCTGACAAGAGCAGAAGAATCACCTCTCTCAGCTTGCTGCCAAGAGTCCTCCTAATGGCCTTCTCTGTCACTAGGGCATGCTACTGCCTCATGGTCATCTTGGTGTCCTCCAGGAGTCCTAGGGCTTTTTCTTTCAAGTTGCTTTCAAGCTTTCCTGCCCCCAGCTGCTGTGGTACCTGAGATTACTCCTGTGTAGGCACAGAGCTTTGCCCTTCTTGATGTATCATAGTATCAGTCAGGGTTGGAAGGGACCACAAGGATCATCTAGTTCCAACCCCCGTGCCATGGGCAGGGACACCCTACACTACATCAGGCTGGCCAGAGCCTCATCCAGCCTGGGCTTAAACACCTCCAGGGACGGGGCCTCAACCACCTCCCTGGACAACCCATTCCAGGGCTTCACCACTCTCATGGGGAAGAACTTCCTCCTCACGTCCAGCCTGAAACTCCCCACCTCCAGCTTCATTCCATTCCCCCTAGTCCTATCACTACCTGAGATCCTGAGCAGTCCCTCCCCAGCCTTCTTGTAGCCCTCTTCAGATACTGGAAGGCCACAATTAGGTCACCTCTGATCTTCATGGGGCACCTGGCAGCCCATTTCTCCAGCCTCTCGAGATCCCTTTGGATGGTATGATCCTCTGGCATATCAACTGCTCCTTTCAGTTGTGTACCCTTTGCAAACTTGCTGAGGATGTACTCTGTCCCATCAACCAGGTGATTCATCAAGGTCTTGAAAGTGATTTGCCCCCGTGTTGGCTCCTGGGGTGCATATTTGTGAAGGAAACCGACTTCAGGCCTGTAGACCTTCCATTAAGCTGAGTCACCCATAGAGATTTCCCTGATGAAACGCTCTAAGGTCATCCAAAGCAGTTCCTGTCCTGTTCAGCCTCACACTTTCCACGTTCAACACTCAGCCTTCTTACTGTAACGAAGAACTTCAGCCAGAAGTTCAGGCCAGCTCCGTCCTGCGGTAGAATACTTGAACTTTTTCACAGGAATGGGGTTGAGGAAGAGGATGGGGGGAAAATAGCAGCATAAGGCTTTACAGTTATTTCAAATGGGATTTTGTCTGAGGATTGTCTGATTTATTTCCTGTCAGTTCAAAGTGAAGAGCTGCAGCTAAAGAAACAGAACTTTCAAGCACTGAGGCAGGAAGAGAGCCTGAATAACTATTTTTTTCCCTAAAAATGCTTGCAGAATTGATTTTTATTGGAGTCAGACAGGAAAACAGATGTTAAAAACCTCAGAAATTGTTGTCAAATGGAATTTTCATTCTCTGGTTGGTTCTGTGCCGAGGAGAGGAATTGTGAAAAAGCTCCTTGCTTAAAAATCATCAGGAAATGGCTGTGGGCATCGCTGTGCTCACAAAGGATAGCACTAAAGCCATCCTGTAAGGAGGAGGGCCAGAGAGAAGTGAGGTTTCGAGAGAAAAGTAGAGATGTAAACAAAATTGTCTTTATCTGAGCAGTGGCAGTCTGCTGAAAGGGTCATTTCAGTCTCGGGTTGCTCCTCTTTGGTGGCCATCTCTCTCTCTTTAATCCAAATGGAACACCACAGCCAGGCACACTGCATGGCTACTGCTCCATCTAAATGCGTGTGGAAAAGACTGCTGGTATAAGCCATTGCCAGACAGGACCACCCACCCAGCAAACCTGGCTGTGCTTCTGCTCTGAGGGCAGGTGATCACTAAGTCAAAATCTGTAGCCATCGCCCTTCACATTGAGTGCCAGTCCTTCCAGGAGCTTTCAGCTGAGGTGTCAGGCCAAGGCTCAGCGTTTCCCACAGGCAGTCGTTCGAACAGCAGCCAGCAGGTTAAAAGCAAAGGTCAGAGTCAGGGGGTGATTAACCTGGCCCTATTGTAACACTGCTGACTGATGAGGATTGTTGTACTGCCAGCCATGGAGGTAGCTCCAGATGTTTTGGGTACGCCAGGAGTGCCTGGGATGTCTGCAATTCATGCACGGTGTGTCCAGTTGGGGTTTACAGAATCAGTCGGCAAGCAGCAGCCAACAGCATGATCTCAACCTTGGGTCTGCTTTTGGACTGGACATGAGGAAGCCTTTTCTGAGGGCAAGAGTGTTCAGGGCTTGGAATGTGCTGCCCAGGGAGGTGGTGGAGTCCCTAAGCCTGGCTGTGTTTGCAGGTGGTTTGGCTGTGGTGCTTGGGGCTGTGGTTTAGGGGTGAGCCTTGTAGAGCAGGGTTCTGGGTTGGACTTGGTGACCCTGAGGCTCTTTCCCAACCTGAATGTTTCTGTGAGTCTGTGATTTTGATGCATTTAGAAACTGAGGACTGAGCAAATTTAGCAGCATCTAATCAAACTTCCAGGAAATGTGTTAAACTGCTGGCTACAGACTCCTCCTGCTCAGCCAGACAACAGTCCCTGCAGCAGCAGAGTGGCTGCTTTCTACTTGCACTGCCAACAGGCTTTCTGCAGGGCTTAGCAAACCACCTGCAAGTTGTCTCCTCTGTCCCTTCTGCACCTTCATGGTAGAAGAGTGCAACTCTGTGTCCAGCAGATCCAAGGAGGTTCTCCTCCTCCTGTGCTCTGCCCTGCTGAGACCTCACCTGGAATGTTGCATACAGTTCTGGGCTCCCCAGTTCAGGAGGGACAGGGATCTGCTGGAGAGAGTCCAAGGGAGGGCTACAAGGATGCTGAAGGGACTGCAGCACTGCCTGGGGAGGAGAGAGAGGAGAAGACTGAGATCTGGGATCAATGCCTATCAATAGCTGAGGGCTGGGGGTCAAGAGAGAGGGGACACTTGCACTGTTCACTTGCACCCTGGGATAGGACAATGAGCAATGGAGGGAAACTCCAGCACAGGAGGTTCCACCTCAACATGAGGAAGAACTTCTTCACTGTGAGAGTCCCAGAGCCCTGGAGCAGGCTGCCCAGAAGGGTTGTGGAGTCTCCTTCTCAGAAGCCTTTCCATCCCTGTCTGGATGTGTTCCTGTGTGAACTGTGCTGGATTCTATGCTCCTGCTTTGGCAGGGGGGTTGGAGTGGAAGCTCTCCAGAGGTCTCTTCCAACCCCTAACTTCCTGGGATCTGTGATCTTTCCAAGATTTGCGACCATCTGGTGGAGCATATTATGCACAAGTCTAACAGTAAAACATCTCATTCTAATGAACACTCCAGCATCGAGTTTGCAGCTTTCTCCATCAGAAACATTGGGATAGTTTAGCTGAATGTTTCTCCAAGCCACAATCCTTTGAAACATCTTTGCAGAGGTAAGAGTGCATATTTTCCTCCTAGTGGCATCCCTTCCATCCATGTGAGGAAGCAGAGTGCAACATTCCACAGCTGAAAAGGAAGTAATCCAGCTAATAGCTAATAAGCAAATTAATGTTCTGTGCAATATAATTTTCATCATTAAGCATGAAACAACACATGATCTAAGAAAATGTGGAGGGGAAAGTCAACAGTGAATTGGAGTCAAGCCTTCTAAAGACAAATACTGCTGCCCAAATCACTAAATTAATGATGAAATATTCAAATCAGTTTATGGACACTAGGAGCTTTCTTTTTTCCTAAAGGAATTTCCAGTGTTTCATTTAGCAGTGTTCTGAAGCCCTCTCAGGACCACTGCTCACACTAAAAACAAACCAGGAATTATGAGCAGACTTTAAAACCTGTAAGAGTTACAGACTCACAGAATCAGAATCACAGAACTGTCAGGGTTGGAAGGGACCTCAAGGATCAGCCAGTCCCAACCCCCTGCCATGGGCAGGGACACCTCACACTACAGCAGGTTGCTCACAGCCACATCCAGCCTGGCCTCAAACACCTCCAGGCATGAGGCTTCCACCACCTCCCTGGGCAACCTGTGCCAGTCTCTCACCACCCTCATGGGGAACAACTTCTTCCTCACATCCCATCTGAATCTACCCATTTCTAGTTTTGCTCCATCCCCCCAGTCCTGTCACTCCCTCAAAAGTCCCTCCCCAGCTTTCTTGGAGCCCCCTGCAGATACTGGAAGGCCACAAGAAGGTCTCCTGGGAGCCTTCTCCTCTCCCAACTGCACAACCCCAACTCCCTCAGTCTGTCCTCATAGCAGAGCAGCTCCAACCCTCTGCTCATCCTCGTGGCCCTTCTCTGGACATGTTCCACATGTGGCAATTGGAGATTGCTAGATGTGAATCCACCTACAGAAACCTTCTACTGTTCTAGAGAGACACATTCATCATGTTTTTCCCCTCCTGCTTTGTGGGGTAGATGGTTCATGCTAGTGATGGCCACAATAGTACTGATAGCTGAACAAGGTAGCTTTGTTTTGCTGTAATGGGGCCTGAGCCTCAGCTCCTACAGAATCTTCAGCATCAGTTCCTTTTGGTCCGTGGATACACTTTAGGATTTGGCTCAGAGATGCAGATTGGTTTTGCACTAATTCCCACATAACCTCTGGATGCTTTTGTATACTGCTTCCCTAAGAGGAGGCCATTAATGCTGGGGAGGGACATGTCACTGCAGTTGTGCTGTCCTGGCAGAAGGTGATTTGTTGTCCCAAATGCAAAATAAATAAATGTATAAAATTCTAAAGGCAGAGGCAGGAGGAAAACACACTGACTCCCCAGACAGGCAGCAGCAACTCTCTAACAGCTTTGGAGATCAGCTCACATGAAGCTGCCTAAGGTACCTTAGAGGAGATGTCCATAATTTAAACCCCTCAACGTCTGTCTGTCATTTTTTCCCAGCTCAGCAGCTCCAGTGGTGCAGACAAGCTGTGCATAGATAAATCATCTGCCCATGGCCCTAGGCAGAGGAGTGGAGAGCAGCAGAAAGGCTTGCCAGGCCAGCGTGCCCCAGCCACAGGGCTGACACTCTCTGCTCAGAAAGCCTCTGCTGTGTTGGAGCTCAGTGCTGGCAGTTAGATAGCTGTTATTTGTCAGTGCAGAGGGAGCAGCCATAATTGTGTTATTGCTCTTGCCTCAATTTCCTTCCCCAGTAATAATTTTGGTAACTGTGTGGGGAAATGTTTTTCTGTAGACTTGAAAGCAGCGTTAGAGCTGAAAGCTTGTTGTGTTTGCTCCAGCCCTGACAGGTGGGAAAGGATGACTTGCTCCCAAACAATTTACCAAAGAGAGCACATTGGATTTGTCCCTTCCTTTTCTTGCTCCCTTCTTCTATTTTGCAATCACACTGCTTCATCCCTGCAGACTCTTCCACCTAATGCTGTCGGATGATCTCTGTCAGAAAAGCTACCTGTGGCCAGCAGGAGCAGGGAAGTCATCCTGCCCTGTGCTCAGCACTGGTGAGGCCACATCTTGAGTACTGTGTCCTGTTTTGGGCTCCTCAATTCAAGAGAGGTACTGGAATGTGTCCAGAGAAGGGCAATGAGGCTGGGGAGAGGGGTCTGGAGCACAGCCCTGTGAGGAGAGGCTGAGGGAGCTGGGGTTGCTTAGCCTGGAGAAGAGGAGGCTCAGGGAGACCTTCTTGCTGTCTACAGTTACCTGAAGGGAGGCTGTAGCCAGGTGGGGGTTGGTCTCTTCTCCCAGGCAACCAGCACCAGAACAAGAGGACACAGTCTCAAGCTGTGCCAGGGGAGGTTTAGGCTGGAGGTGAGGAGAAAGTTCTTCCCAGCAAGAGGAATTGGCCACTGGGATGTGCTGCCCAGGGAGGTGGTGGAGTCACCATCCCTGGAGGTGTTCAGAAAAAGATTGGATGTGGCCCTTGGAGCCATGGTTTAGTTGTCAGGAGGTGTTAGGTGTTAGGTCATAGGTTGGACCTGATGATCTCTGAGGTCTTTTCCAACCTGGTTGGTTCTATGATTCTGCACTTCTATGACCAGATCCTGTGAGCCTGCCTTTTGCACAATAGCTCAGGCATGCTCTTCCACAACCACTGATCAGCCCTTGGGGTATCTTACCTTCACTTTGAGCTCATTCCTGGTCTGACTCTGAAGAACCCTGCTCCCCAACATGCTGATATTGGTCGATAGTTTTCCTCCTGGGAGCATCCCGCTGGGCGGCAGAGGAGTGGTGTGAACCGAGGCATATGTGAGGTTATGTAAAGCGAGGCTTGGGCATATGTTTGCAGAGCTGGAGCTCTGGTTTCTGCTAGAGGCATAACATGAGTAACATTCCAAATCTGGACAGTACTAATTACTCACAGAGCCAGGGTTATTAGGGGAAAAGATGTCTTTTTCTACTAGTCCTGTATGTGTGAGACGTATCCAAGCTGTTGCAAAGGAGAGCTGGGAAAGCAAGGACCATTCCTTTTTTGTCCTAGGAGAAATGCTTCCCTAGCTTTAAGTCAACTGTAGGTCATGCTCATTGATTATACAAACTGATGTGTCTGTGCATAGCAACCTAAAGCAGCCATCTAAGCTGAGCAGCAAGAGGGGACTCAGTTCAAGAGGGACAAGACTCAGCTCAAGAGAGAGTCCAGTGCAGAGCCACAAAAATGCTGAAAGCAGTGGAAGATCTTCCTCATGAGGAGAGCCTGAGGGAGCTGAGGGCTCTGGAGCTTGGAGAGGAGGAGCCTGAAAGGTGACCTCATTGCTGGTGATCAAGATGTGCAGGGTGATGCCCAGAGGCTGGAGCCAGGCTCTGCTGGGGGATGCCCAATGCCAGCACAAGGGGCAGTGGTGGAAGCTGAGGCAGAGGAAGTGCCATGGAAAGAGGAGGAAAATGTTTTCCCTGTGAGGGTGCCAGAGCCCTGGAGCAGGCTGCCCAGGGGGTTGTGGAGTCTCCCCCTCCGGAGCTATTCAAGCCCTGCCTGGATGTGTTGCTGTGTGACCTGCTCTGGGTGCTCCTGCTCTGGCAGGGGGTTGGACTGGATGAGCTTTGGAGGTCCCTTCCAGCCCCTAACACTGTGTGACTCTGTAACTTCCCCTCCCCACCTTCCAAAACAAAGTTATAATTGGTTTTGGTTTTGTTTGACTGCTTGGTTGGTTTGGCTTTTGTTGCAGCTTTGTTTTGTCTTCTCATGGGTGTTTAATGAATATGCTACCAAGACACAAGCAAGTAAACTTTCTTCAAGTATCCTTTTCTCAATACCAGTTCCAGGGTGACAGGCAGCAGGAAACGAGAGCACAGAGAGTACTTTGTGCTTTGGGGCCACCAGCAAGCCTTTGGGAGGTCAGGGATTGAAGATGACCATGATAACTCTAAACCAGCCCATGAGCCATCACATCACCTCAAATTCAGCTCTAGAGAACAAAGCCTAAAGCTAAGTGTGGTGTTTTCATTCTCCACAGACTAAATCCTCACATTTCAGCCTCTCAGAGCAGGGAACAACTGAGGATTATATTCTAATAGCTGCTCCTGCACCTGCAGAACTGAGAACAAGGGAAATGGTTTTCTTTTTTGATTTCACTATATTGGCTGAGGTTTGTTGGTGGGTTTTTCCCTTCTATTTTCCTTCTTCGCTTCACCAGGAAATTAAAATTGGGGTGCCACTGACTGGAGAGTGAAAAGAAAGAAAAATACAGACACCAGCAGTGTTAAGGACACAGTCTCAGGCTGCGCCAGGGCAGGTTTAGGCTGGATGTTAGGAAGAAGTTCTACACGGAGAGAGTGATTGCCCATTGGAATCGGCTGCCCGTGGAGGTGGTGGAGTCACCTTCACTGGAGGTGTTCAGGAGAAGACTTGATGGGGTGCTTGGCTGTATGGTCTAGTTGTTGGGTGGGTTGGATTGTTTGATGGGTTGGACGCGATGATCTTGAAGGTCTCTTCCAACCTGCTGTATTGTATTGTATTGTATTGTAAGGGGAGTGGGGGAGCGGGGGTAGAGACAGAGAACAGAGTCCTTAAAAAGTGTGTATGGCACAGCAGCTTGGCTGTTCCTGGCTCTCCTTTTACATCTTTGAAGATTTCTTTTCCCACTGCTGCCATCTTCTGCAGTGTATTGACCAAGAGAGCCAATGGGACACTGGGGTGCAGCAAGAGAAGTGTGGCCAGCAGGGCTGGGGAGGTTCTGCTCCCCTCTGCTCTGCCCTGCTCAGACCACTCCTGCAATCCTCTGTCCAGTTCTGGGCTCCCCAGCTCAAGAGAGACAGAGACCTGCTGGAGAGAGGCCAAGGGAGAGCCAGGAGGATGCTTAGGGGACTTGAGCATCTCCCCTGTGAAGAGAGACTGAGAGCCCTGGGGCTGTTGAGTCTGGAGAAGAGAAGGCTGAGAGGGATCTGATCAATGTCTATCAAGAGCTGAGGGCTGGGGGTCAAGGGGAGGGGGCCAAGCTCTTTGGGTGGTGCACAGCAATAAGCCAAGGAGCAGTGGAGACAAACTTGACCAGAGAAGGTCAAGAGAAACTTCTTTGGTGTGAGGGTGACAGAGCCCTGGAGCAGGCTGCCCAGAGAGGTTGTGGAGTCTCCTTCTCTGGAGCCTTTCCAACCCCAGCTGGATGCATTCCTGTGTGGACTGCCCTGGGTGCTGCTGCTCTGGCAGGGGGTTGGACTGAGTGATCTCTGGAAGTCCCTTCCAACCTCTAATGTACTGTGGTATAACAGAACTCCCTACAGACACTTCTCACCTCTCACCTCTCACCTCACCTCAACAGAGCAAAGACCTTTATCTTTTTGAGTGAAGTGGTCCCACTTACCCCAGTGCATGAGCACTGGCAGGAAGCAGGCCTGAGGCTGTGTGCTGCTTGTGAACACGGCTGGCACTGCTGCAGAGTGCCTCTTGTGCTGTTAAAGCTCTGCACTAATGCAGTGATGGCTGCAGGAGCGCAGAGTGAAGGGAAATGTGCTGTGTAGTTGACAGCTTTCCCATCCCTGTGCACATGCAGCTTGTCTGCAGAGCCTGAAAACGTGAATGCTTATTCTGCTTGTGATGTAAAGCATCTTCTGCTCAGCAGCTGACCCAGCCCAGAAACCTCCCAAAAAGCCCAAAGCTTATGGAATGTCATTGAACCTTCCATTCCACATTTGCACATTTCCCACCCCCATCCTTTACTGAGCACCTGAGCCACAGACATACTGAAAATAAGGTCTAGGGAGGTGATTCTCCTCATCTACTCCTCTCTGGTGAGACCACACCTGGAGCACTGTGTCCAGTTCTGGAGCCTCTGTTCCAGGAAGGCTCTGGAGGTGCTGGAAGGTGTCCAGAGAAGGGCCACGAGGAGGAGCAGAGGGCTGGAGCTGCTCTGCTGTGAGGACAGACTAAGGGAGTTGGGGTTGTGCAGTCGGGAGAGGAGAAGGCTCCCAGGAGACCTTCTTGTGGCCTTCCAGTATCTGAAGGGGGCTCCAAGAAAGCTGGGGAGGGACTTCTGAGGGTGTCAGGGAGTGATAGGACTGGGGGGGATGGAGCAAAACTAGAAGTGGGGATATTGAGATTTGCTGTCAGGAAGAAGTTGTTCCCCATGAGGGTGGTGAGAGACTGGCACAGGCTGCCCAGGGAGGTGGTGGAAGCCTCCTGCCTGGAGGTGTTTGCAGCCAGGCTGGATGTGGCTGTGAGCAACCTGCTGTAGTGTGAGGTGTCCCTGCCCATGGCAGGGGGTTGGGACTGGCTGATCCTTGAGGTCCCTTCTAACCCTGACAATTCTGTGATTCTGTGATTAGTAAAGAAAGCAACAAAGATGGAGCCCGTGCTCCAAAGGGCAAAATCCAAATCTACATTTACTCTGAAACTGGGAAAGTGGTGAAGGATTGCCCCAGGGCAGGTTTCCCTCCTGACTCCCCATTCCATTGCTGATCTGGACCATTTCTACTGCGTTGCTGGGTACAGTCATACACACGCTGCAGGCACACAGCAAGCAGCAGGTGCAGCTCTGTGCCTCTGGGTTAGTGGCACAGCACTCAGCAATGTGGTTCCTGTTTTTCAGTGTTTGACACAAACCCAAGGGGAGCTCTAGCACAGCCATTTCAGTGAAAGGTCAGATCTCAGTCGATGTACAGGTTTGACAGAGGTGTTCTGGTATATATTATCTGAGGGTTTAGACCATTATTTCTGAGCTATTAGAGCAGAGCCTGAACTGGTGTAAATCAGTAGAACTCCATTGACTTCAGCAGAGCCCCTCCAGCTTTCACTGGCTGAGGATATTGGTCCTTATGTAAATACAGAGGACTTGATTTATTTCTGTATTGCACTGGTTTTCCACGTGGAATTAAACTGTTTTAAATTAAAGCTGCTCTGTTGCAAAGGTGGAGCAGCAGAGAGTGATGAATCAGGCCCCAGCCACCCGAGGGAGGTCTGATCAGCTTGTCAGAGAAAGCATTTCCTTGTGCGAGCGCTCATTATGACACGCTCCCCACGGCTATGCTGAGAGGGGAATGTTCTGTGGCAGCAGCACAGCTCCGACTGGGAAGTGCCTTCATCTGCCAGAGCACGGCTCCTGCGCAGGGGTTGGCCACAGGCACTCTGCTGTCCTGTGCAGCTCCCTGAGGCCTCCCCTCTGTGTGGGGCTCTCCCTCCGCACTGCAGGCTGCCAGCACGCTCCTGGAAAGCTTCGACCCTACCTACTTCCAGGAGTGCTCTTAACAGTAAGGATGCCTCCTACCCACAAGCCTTGCCACAGCACTCAGCTTTCATCCTCCCTGCCTGCTCCTTCTACACACATGCCACACAGCTGCATCAGAAGCCTGTGCTGGGTGTCTCTTGCTCTCATCATTTATTCCAAAGCTTGGTCAAGGTGAAAGCCCCAATGGCTGAGGTCCCTGAAACTCGCAGGGCTTGGCTGAACACCCAGGGGCACTGCCCCTGCAGGCATGCCTCTGAAGGCTACAACCTTATGGATGCACACCACTTGCTTCCCTGGTGGGATCAGGAGGTCATCCTGGCTATCATGGCAGTTATTTGCAAGAAGCAAGAGGCTGCTTTGGTTGTTCTGTTAGGAGCTTGTATCAGTCTGGCAGGGAGGCTTCACCTTGGTTCAGAGGTTGGTAGTGCTCTTCCCCTGGAGCTTGAAAAGGCTGCTTGCTATAGATCATAGCATAGCAAGTGAAATCTACAGGTCAGTGGCTGTGGTAAATGGAGCTTTTGTGCACCAAAGGATATTTGTTCAGCCTGATGCATCCTTGGGAGATGGATGTCTTTCCCAGGGCACGTGCTTTCTTGTCCACTACACACATCCATGTAATCTCCATATGGGAGAGGAAATATTCCTCACTGATCTCAATGGTTTGTTATTAAAGAGGACAAATTATCACAGTACAGGAGAGGTTGGAAGGGACCTCCAGAGATCACCCAGTCCAACCCCCTGCCAGAGCAGCAGCACCCAGGGCAGTCCACACAGGAATGCATCCAGGTGGGGTTGGAAAGGCTCCAGAGAAGGAGACTCCACAACCTCTCTGGGCAGCCTGCTCCAGGGCTCTGACACCCTCACACCAAAGAAGTTTCTCCTCATGCTGAGCTGAAACCTTCTCTGCTCAAGTTTGTCTCCATTGCTCCTTGGCTTATTGCTGTGCACCACCCAAAAGAGCTTGGCCCCCTCCCCTTGACCCCCAGCCCTCAGCTCTTGATAGACATTGATCAGATCCCTCTCAGCCTTCTCTCCTCCAGACTCAACAGCCCCAGGGCTCTCAGTCTCTCTTCACAGGGGAGATGCTCAAGTCCCCTAAGCATCCTCCTGGCTCTCCCTTGGCCTCTCTCCAGCAGGTCTCTGTCTCTCTTGAGCTGGGGAGCCCAGAACTGGACAGAGGATTGCAGGAGTGGTCTGAGCAGGGCAGAGCAGAGGGGGAGCAGAACCTCCCCAGCCCTGCTGGCCACACTTTGCTTGCTGTACCCCAAGATCTCCTTGGCTCTCTTGGCCACAAGGCACATTGCTGTCCCATGGAGGCTAGTGTTGGCAAAACTGACATCCCCCTGATTGTGCAAAACCAGCTGCACATCACTGATCACTCAGCAGGATGATCTCCATTCCCTTTTGAGTGGCACAGGAATTCCCAGTTGGGTGGTTACAAGGTTGTCTTTTTTGTATGTTTCACTATGAGCAAGAACAGTAATAATGTTCCAGGCTGGGAGGCTGCAGAAGACTGGTCCCCCCAGCTGAGCCTTGATTAGGGTCTGTTGAGTTTGGGTATGGCCCCAAAGGCCTCAGGGTATCCCTGAATGGGTCACTGGGGCATGTCATCCCCATGGCCTCAGGGTATCCCTGAGTGGGTCACTGGGGCATGTCATCCCCATGGCCTCAGGGCACCCATGAGTGGGTCACTGGGGCATGTCATCCCCATGGCCTCAGGGTACCCATGAGTGGGTCACTGGGGCATGTCACCCCCATGGCCTCAGGGTACCCATGAGTGGGTCACTGGGGCATGTCATCCCCATGGCCTCAGGGCACCCATGAGTGGGTCACTGGGGCATGTCATCCCCATGGCCTCAGGGTACCCATGAGTGGGTCACTGGGGCATGTCACCCCCATGGCCTCAGGGTACCCATGAGTGGGTCACTGGGGCATGTCACCCCCATGGCCTCAGGGTACCCATGAGTGGGTCACTGGGGCATGTCATCCCCATGGTGCTGTGGAGTGTGGGTTTCCTGAGCTTGGCTGCCCTGAGCTATGCTGTTGCTGATGCTGGTCACCCACACAAGGGAGGTGTCCTGCCAGTGAGACCACTGCATCCCCACTGAAGTGCACTCAGGACAGCCAGAAGAACACTCCAAAGGACAAACAGTGTTTCTGGGACACTGTTTGGCACTAGGGGTGCTTGCAGGGGCACTGTGGCAAGAGGATGTGGATGGAACCAATCTTCTCTCAACGCAGAGCTTACTTCTGCCCCGCTGAGTCATTTCCCTCCTTACCCACTGCTCTCCTCACAAGCCAGGCTGCAAGGCCAGGGATGGAGCTGCCCCCAGGCTCGCTGATCCGGGGTTGCCATCGGCAGCTGTGCAGGCACAGGCAGCCAGCATCACAGCAGCTCTGGGGAGGCTTAAATTGATAATGATCAGAAACAGGCTCCCGACGAGGAGTCACGAGGGGAGGTCTGTATCATTCTCATGACCCACAGGTGTCTGCACAATGTGAGCTGACTGCAGCTCAGTTCAGCCACAGGAGAGCCAGGGCTCAGAGAGCAAAGGCAGCCCCTGCTGCACTCAATTGATTTTGTGGGAACGTATTATACATGAAATAAATGCTTGAAGCAGAGTCTTTAATCTTGTTTATCTTGTGGCCCGTGATGTTTGTATCTGCAGTCTGTATTCAGACTTTACCCTCCCTATTGATTAGGGGCTCCACCTGTCAATCACTCTGCTCTGGAAATCCCCATGATTTCAAAGGGATTTGGCTGGGCAGGAGGATAGCTCTAAGAAACAGCTTGCAGTGGCTGGCAAAAGTTAGACAAAGTGGGATGCTGTGTGATTGTGTGGTCCCCAGGGATCAGTTTTGGAGCCAGCCTCGTTCAATATCTGTATCAATGATTTGAATGAGGGGATCGAGTGCTCCCTCAGTAAGCTTGCAGATGATGCTCAACAGGGTGGGAGTGTTGAGCTGCTTGAAGCCAGGAAGGCTCTGCAGAGGGATCTGGACAGGCTGGATGAAGGGACTGAGGTCAGTAGTATGAGCTTGAGCAAGGCCAGGTGCCGGGTCTTGCGCTTGGGTCACAACCACCCCACAGAATGTTACAGGCTTGGGGGAGAGGCTGGAAAGCTGCCCAGCAGGAAAAGACCTGAGGGATGCTGGTTTACAGCTGGCTGAACATGAGCCATCAGTGTACTCAGATGGCCTAGAAGGCCACCAGGGTCTTGGCTTGTATCAGGAGCAGCGTGGCCAGCAGGAGTATGGAGGTGATGGCCTCCATCTGTTTGGCACTGGTAGGGCCACACCTCAAATACTGTGTTCAGTTTTGGCCTCCCTCACTGCAAGAAAGACTTTGAGGTGCTGGAGCCTGTCCAGAGAAGGGCAACAAAGCTGTTGAAGAGCCTGGGAAACACGTCTTACAAGAAAGATCTGAGGGAACTGGGATCGTTTTGTCTGGAGAAGAGGAGGCTGAGGGGAGGCTTGAGCTGAGTCCCTGCTCCCCTAACTGAGGGTGACAGTTTTGGAGCCTGTGTGTGCAAAGCCCTCAGAGTCCAGGGTTTCTCTGTCCTTGCTTGATTCTGCACACCTTTTCTCATATTAAAAGATGCAGTAGCAGAACATTTTTTGTTGCCTCTTAATTTATTTTCTATTAGGTCAGAAGGGATTGATAAAGAGCTGTCCCAGAGCAGTCTGCTCAAACAAGACCACCAGAGAACACCTCACAAGTGCAGTTCCAACACTCATCACGATGCAGTAATTACATTTTTCTAACACTGCATCTTTTTTATTTGAGTGAGATTTCCCCTCCCATCCCCAGTAAAATGATGCAGTGTGCCTAGGGGGCTTGGACCAGGAACAGTGTGGGCAGCAGGGCCAGGGATGCAGTTCTGCCCTGTGCTGGGCACTGGGGAGGCCTCACCTGGAGCACTGTGTGCAGCTCTGGGCCCTCCCTGCAAGAGAGATCCTGAGGTGCTGGAGCAGGTCCAGAGGAGAGCAACCAGCCTGGGGATGGGACTGGAGGGAAAGTGATGAGGAGAGGCTGAGGGAGCTGGGGGGCTTCAGCCTGGAGAAGAGGAGACTCAGGGGGGACCTTATCATAGTATCAGTCAGGGTTGGAAGGGACCACAAGGATCATCTAGTTCCAACCCCCTGCCATGGGCAGGGACACCCCACACTAGATCAGGCTGGCCAGAGCCTCATCCAGCCTGAATCTCCCCACCTCCAGCTTCATTCCATTCCCCCTAGTCCTATCACTACCTGAGATCCTGAGCAGTCCCTCCCCAGCCTTCTTGTAGCCCCCTTCAGATACTGGAAGGCCACAATGAGGTCACCTCAGAGCCTTCTCTTCTCCAGACTGAACAGCCCCAACTCCTTCAGTCTGTCCTCACAGGAGAGGTGCTCCAGCCCTCTGATCATCCTCGTGGCCCTTCTCTGAACACCTTCCAGCACCTCCACATCCCTCTTGTAATAGGGGCTCCAGAACTGGACGCAGTACTCCAGGTGGGGTCTCACCAGAGCTGAGCAGAGGGGGAGAAGCACCTCCCTTGACCTGCTGGTCACACTTCTCCTGATGCATCCCAGGCTCTGATTGGCTTTCTGGGCTGCAAGCGCACATTGAGAGCTCCTGTTGAGCTTCTCGTCCCCCAGCACCCCCAAGTCTCTCTCCTCAGGGCTGCTCTCCAGCCAGTCCCTGCCCAGCCTGCATTTGTGCCTGGGATTGCCTCGACCCAGATGCAGGACCCTGCACTTGGTCTTGTTGAAGCTCATGAGGTTGGCTTGTGCCCACCTCTCCAGCCTGTCCAGGTCCCTCTGGATGGCATCCCTTCCCTCCAGGGTGTCCACTGCACCACACAGCTTGGTGTCATCAGCAAACTTGCTGAGGGTGCACTCGATGCCACTGTCCATGTCACCCACAAAGATGTTGAACAAGACAGGTCCCAGGACTGATCCCTGAGGGACTCCGCTTGTCACTGGCCTCCACTGGGACATGGACCCGTTGACAGCCACTCTTTGGGTGCGGCCATCAAGCCAGTTCTGTATCCATCTAGTGGTCCATCCATCAAACCCATGTGTCACCAGCTTGGAGACCAGGAGGTGGTGCGGGACAGTGTCGAAGGCTTTGCTCAAGTCCAGGTAAATGACTCTCACTCTCTACAAGTCCCTGAAGGGAAGTTGTAGTCGGGGGGGGTCAGGCTCTTGTGCCAGGCAACTTGTGCCAGGACAAGAGGGCATGGGCTGAAGCTGTGCCAGGGGAGGGTTATGTTGGATGTCAGGAAGCACTTCCTGATGGAAAGGGGAATGAGAGACTGGGATGGGCTGCCCAGGGAGGTGGTGGAGTCGCTGTCTCTGGAGGTGTTTAAGGCCAGATTGGATGTGACACTCAGTGCCATGGTCTGGTTGGTGTGGTGGGGTTAGGTCCCAGGCTGGGCTGGAGGAGCTCAGAGCTCTGTCCCAGCCTCAATCATTCTGTGACTCTGAGAACCTCTAAAATTTGCTTTCCAGGCCCAGGATGGAATTTGTTTCCCTGAGCAGCAAGGACAGAATGGATTGGAGCCCATGGACAGTGACAATAATCTCCTGCTTTGGAGTGACTCTGTGCACTATCTGTGTCAGGATCTCTAATTCCCTTATGCCAGCACAGACAGCTTCCTGGCTTCCCTCAAGGCAAAGATTGGGCCCAAACCTTAAACTGCCTTTTGTGATGTATAATGCAAGACCAGAACAAACTTGGCTTATGGTGACAATAGCCTTTTGCTCTTCTTTTCATGGCTTCTTCCCTTTCAATGCATGTTGTCCTATTTATCTTCACTTTTCCCCTTACAGTTCATAAATAGAAAGTGCAAATGCTCCTAATTCTTGCCATACTCTTAGAGGTACCTACACCAGAGGTGGTGTTGGGTCATAGGCTGCTCTTGGTCTCAGAGGTCTATTCCAGCCTCAATAATGATTCTGGGATTCTGTGTGCTCACCCTGGGATTTCCCCTCCTAAGTGCCATTGTTGTGCCAAGGGTTAAGAGTGTGTATTCCAGAGGAGTGCACCTGGCACTGCTGGGTGTCAGGCTGTGCAGTTTTGCCAGTGGCAAAGCAGTGAGAAGCCTTTCAGAGAGATGATGGATGCAATGCAGCGTCTCCAAACGTGCTTTTTGTGTGTGGAACCCTAATTAACAAACCTAAACCACTTCTATTCAAATACTCTGCAAAGATAACAACAGCCACCAGTGTTAAATATCCGTTTGGCTTTTCTTTGCTTACTCATGCATTTATTCAGCACTCTCTGTGGCAGTTTATCTGAAATTAGGTCCCAAGTAATTTGGGCAGGCGTTCCTTGTGTGAGAGATTCCATGGAAGACTTTAAATCACAGTGACAACCCTCAGAAACTGCTTAAAGGAAAAGCACTGCTGAATGATTTCGGGTCTGACAATGGGACTTCTGAAGAGATGGAGGGAATTCTCTCTGTCTGTGGATGTTTGGGTGGTTGCCTCTTCCAGCAGCTTGCCGTGTGTACAGGCTGGAGGCCCCGTGCGGCTCCTGCGGCCATTGTAGAACCCTTGCTTCCACTTCAGGAAAAGCTCAGCTTGCCAGCAGGTAATTTCATCTATTCAGAGCTTTCCAAGTCTTGACCTCTCCCACCCTGAGCTCGATGTTACTCAGAAATAATCCAGTACCTAAGGAGATGATGCCCAGCTGACTCTGGGCTCAGCTTTTAGTCTTGGAAGCATCATTCATTGTGAGTGCTTCTCTGGGGTGGCTCCCAGCACTCCACTTAGCAAGTGCTTGGCTGAAGGTCCACGGATCCTGAGGCAGAAAAAACAGACTTGGACTAATGGAATTAAGCTGGAGGAGGGAGATTCAGGCTAGATGTGAGGAAGAAGTTCTTCACCATGAGATTGAACCCCTGGAATGGGTTGTCCAGGGAGGTGGTTGGGGCCCCATTCCCTGGAGGTGTTTAAGCCCAGGCTGGATGAAGCTCTGGCCAGCCTGATCTAGTGTGGGGTGTCCCTGCCCATGGCAGGGGGGTTGGAACTAGATGATCCTTGTGGTCCCTTCCAACCCTGACTGAAACTATGATACTACTATGATACTTTATGGTCTCTGTTTCGGCATCAACGTGCTCAGAGCTGGGTGTGCAGAACTCCAGCCAGAGCAGGTGAGTTTCACATTTGCTCTTACAGCACCCACGTGGGGCTGGCCACCTCTGCAGGAGCTGGTGTGCTGTGAAGACAAATCCCTGGGGAGGATGGCTGCACCACAGGGTGCTGGCAGGGCTCTGTGCTTGTGGCGCAGCTCTCCAGGTCCACTTTGATCCAGCCTGACGACTGTGTCTGGGACCTGCACTTCTGCTCCATGTATTGTTTGCATCTGTCTTAAGTCCCTTAAATCCTTTCATTGCAGCTACAATCAAGTGCTGATAGCTCTCTTGTACTCTCTTTGATTTTGCACTCATTGTTAAAAAGTGACTGCTTTGCAGACAATTAGCAAAAGAGCTGCTTAACATTTCAGTTATGTTTTATTAATGAAAATATAATTTCCATATAAACCTGATTAAGAGAGAGGAGTTCAAGTTGAAAATTAAAAGCAACTCTGCTCTCTCCTTGGAAGTATTCATCTGATTTCCTAATTGTGGTCTGGTGAGCAAGGCAGGCACGGAGGTTCTGCACAAGGCTACACATCAGCACAAGCACCACCACACCAGATGATGACGCAGTCACAAAGAGAGTTTTCTGGGGGTAAGAACTGAGATCTTGGAGGCTAAGGATGTTTTGATGAATAAATTTCTGTGTGAGGCAGGGAGACAGCTCTGTGTCCCAACCTTGCAGGCTGCAGGGCTTCAACTCTCTACAGTTACCTGAAGGGAGGTTGCAGCCAGGTGGGGGGTTGGCCTCTTCTCCCAGGCAACCAGCACCAGAACAAGAGGACACAGTCTCAAGCTGTGCCAGGGGAGGTTTAGGCTGAATGTTAGAAAGAAGTTCTTCACAGACAGAGAGATTGGGATGTGCTGCCCAGGGAGGTGGTGGAGTCAGCATCCCTGGAGGTGTTTAAGAAGAGACTGAATGAGGCACTTGGTGCCACGGTCTAGTTGCATTGGGTGATCAGTTGGACTTGGTGATCTTAGAGGTCTCTTCCAGCCTGGCTGATTCTGTGTATATCAAAATGCTCAGAGCTCTTTAAGCTCTTTAAGGGGAACATGTGCTCAGAACTGCCCCTTCCAGAGGAAAGAAAGGCACACATGCAAGACATCTGCAGCCTACACATCATGTATAATACAGCACACCCCTGCATTTCCAGCCAGTCTTTGACTTGATTCCTTATGTCCTTGAGCTCTCTAAGGTGTACCATGTTTTTAAGTCTGTACAGAGCTGTGCTCAATCCCTGCATTGCACTGCTTAGGCCTTTCCCTTTCTAACACCTAGTCCAGCTGCTGCTCTTCTTCCTGGACTTCTCTTGGGCTCTGTTCTTTCTGTTCTGCTCTGACATCAAGCACTGGAGTCCAACCACTTCCACAAGAGGTGGCTTAGTGGGGAACAGGTAGATGTTTTAGGTGCATGAGCAGACAGTGTCAGATGGTTGTGTCATGACACCCTTAACCTTTGGACTTTTCTGGTGTTGCTTTTGCCATGCTGAAAAGGGATTCTCAATGCTCCTACTTTTAATAGCAATGGTGTAAATCTTTCCATCTTAGTGTTTGAGAATTGCGATTCAAGAGGCCCTGCAGCTTACCAGGGCCAAGTGGAGGTCTGAGCTAATAGAGCAGGCTTTGAAGACTCCTTCAAACAATTCTGATAGCTGTTTTTTTCCATGTGGCTGCATCTGACTCGGCCCTGAAAGAATAATACCTAAAATAATAGACCTTAGCCATGTGTTAGAACTTGCTTCTTAGATGTCATTGCTGTGGCTCGTGTCACATCTTGCAAATATTGATTTGTACATGAAACCAAATTTACAGTGGTTGTGTTTCTTACTCCTTATCCTGCTGCTAAGTGGGGATCATAATCCGGGATCGATCTGTATTTTCCAGCACATCAAGCAGCCTCTGTGAACTGGGGACCGTTTGCAAACTTCCCTTGCTCTTAGGCGCAGTGTGTAGCAGTCCTGAGCCCCCTCTGCTGCAAATGCCATGCTTCAAAACGGCTCTCATTATGGTAGAACTGTATTTATGTAACTTCTTGGCTTGCTAAGGAAAGGGTTTTGTGTTCCTGTGATTTATTGAGGCTTACCTGGAGGCAGGGATGGGTTCAGTCAGCCCTTAACTACAGCTGCCCATCTCTCACCCTTTGTTACATGGTGATGGTGTGCTCTGAGAAAGTAAACCAAGCTCAGGTAATTGTTATGAAGGATCCTTACCCAGAACCTCTGTATTACATCTGCCCATCTGCAGCTCCAGCCTCTGGGCACTCCCCCTGCACATCTTGATCAACACCAATGAGGTCACCCTCAGGCTCCTCCTCTCCAACCTACAGAGCCCTCAGCTCCCTCAGGCTCTCCTCATCAGGAAGACCTTTCACTGCCTTCATCATCTTTGTGGCTCTGTGCTGGACTCTTTCAAGCAGTTCCCCGAGGTCCTTCTTGACCAGAACTGGACACAATATTCCAGATGTGGCCTCACCAGAGCAGAGCAGAGGGGGAGGAGAACCTCTCTCAACCTACTAACCACAGCCGTAGCTGCAAGAAAATGTTTTCCCTCTGACATTCTAATCTCATCTGTTTGTTATGCAGCCTGGCACCATCATATTGTTTTTCTAAATAGAATCCAAGATGTAATTCTATTTTGTTTGCTCGTTTCCTTGCTTTTGTTTTTCCCCCTTCCCCTTAGTTGTGGATTCCTTACAGGTTTTGACAGGATTCTGGTACCAGCTCCAGTCTAATCTTAGGCTAAGAATTAGTCAAAGCTTTCAGAACAGTGTGCTTGATTCAACACTCTCAAATATGCACTACAGGAATCCTCTTCTTGTATTACAATGCTTGCAAAACTTCAGGCAGGTCACATGTTAGCTCTCTTGCTCTGTCTCATTTTGCTGTTGACTCTCAAATGAATCTCACACTCTCCAGCACTGCAATGAAACTCCTGCCTTATCCCATTTCTGTTTTCAGGACTTCCCTTTGGTTTCACAAAGACACAACTCTCTTGCTTCAACCTTTTCAGTCATCTGTTGTACTCCTGCAGAGTTTCAACCTCTTCATGCTCCACATCACCCAGTTATTCTTTTTTTATTCATAGAATGGTTTGGATTGGAAATGACCTTAAAGATCATCTAGTTTCAAGCCTCCTGCCATAGGCCGGTACCCCTCCCATTAGATCTGCTTCTCAAAGTCCCATCCAACCTGGCCTTGAATTCTTCCAAGGAGGGGGCACTCACAAATTGTCTGAGCAACCTCTTCCAGTGCCTCACTAAAGAATTTCCTCCTAATATCTAATCTAAATCTAACCTTTTTCAGTATGAAACTACTACCACCCCTCCTACCACTACCTGCCTCCTTAAAGAGTCTTTCCCTGTCTTTCCTGTAGGACCCCTTGAAAGTACCAAAAGGCCACCAGAATGTCTCCCTAGAGCCTTCTCTTTTCCAGGTTGAACAATTTCAACTCTCTCAGCCTTGCCTCACCAGGGAGGTTCTCTGGCCTCTAGACTTCTGACCATCACCAGGGAGGTTCTCTAGCCTCTAGCCTTCTGACCATCACCAGGGAGGTTCTCTAGCCTCTAGCCTTCTGACCATCACCAGGGAGGTTCTCTAGCCTCTAGCCTTCTGATCATGTTTGTGGCCCTCTTCTAGGCTGACTCCAACAGGTCAATGTCGTTCTTGTGCCGGGGGCTCCAGATTTCTCCAGCACCTGGATCTGATGTCATACCTTGCATTGATTTTTACAGTTTTCTCACAATCTTTTAAAATTACCTGCACTGTTTCCTAAGCAAATCCAATAAATATCTAATGAAGTTGCAGTTAATTAGCAGGAGCTGATGGCAAAGGCTCTCTGCTTGCTTTTAATATCAGGCAGCATGCAGCAACCTCCCTTTAATCCTATTCTAGTAAGCCTACTGGGAGAAGCCACCCTGCTCCAGAGAGTTTTTTTCCCAATGCCCTTCCTCTCTGAGGATTTTCAGGCTTTTATCTTCTGATGCTGAGTAGAATGTTGACAAGATCAGCCCCATTACCTTGGCCTCAGCACCATGGTGAGAGGGAAAGCTGGAAGTCATTTAGGAAGACTGCAACATCATGATCACCTTTCTCTGCAGATGCACTTTACTGGCTGTTCAGTCTGGAAAGGAGAAGGCTCTGAGGAGACCTGATTGTGGCGTTCCAGTATCTGAAGGGGCTACAAGAAAGCTGGGGAGGGACTTTTGAGGGTGTCAGGGAGTGATAGGACTTGGCGGGGAGGATGGAGCAAAACTAGAACTGGGCAGATTCAGATTGGATGTTAGGAAGAAGTTGTTCCCCATGAGGGTGGTGAGAGACTGGCACAGGCTGCCCAGGGAGGTGGTGGAAGCCTCATGTCTGGAGGTTTTGAAGGCCAGGCTGGATGTGGCTGTGAGCAACCTGCTGTAGTGTGAGGTGTCCCTGGCCATGGCAGGAGGGTTGGAATTGGATGATCCTTGAGGCCCCTTCCAACCCTGATGGTTCTGTGATTTGTGTTCTGAAGATGCTGAACTATAAATGGGAAGAACACTGAAGTAAGAATGCAGTCTGCACAAGGGAACAACAACATATACAGATATTGACTTGCTAATATAGAAAGGGGATTATAAGAGCTGAGCAGAGAGAGCTCTATTAGGCTGTGTGATTTTTCCCTGGTGAGCATATAGTGAATTTAAAATTAAATTTCTCTGAGGAAGCAGAAAGCTTTCTGTAGGCAACAGCTTTAAGTGTCATAAGTGGAAGAAAAACCAGACATAAAAGTGAACAGATTTGATCCATCTTCAAATTAAGGAGAACAATTTCATCCCTCATATAACCCTGTATCAAAGAGCACATTAGGACTCTGGGTTTGTGAGCATCAGGTTGTGAAGTTAGAATTCTTTATTACCTTTGCTAAAACTATATCCTTGCAGGAAAAACAAATCCACTAAGAAATCATTTTGCAGTGTTCCATACCTAATTAGGAGGGACATGAGAGCAACACTAGAAGGTTTTTGCTTTCCTTTGAAATGTGAGTGAGACAGTGCCAACATCCTGTCACCATCAGCTTAACCTTTGCAGGCGAGTAGAAATTCTCACCTCTCGTAGCTGTTGGTTTCTTGTCTTCCCTCCAGCTCGTCTGGTTTGCATCCCAATCAAGCTGTGTGTAAGACCTAAGATTCTGATCACAGGAGAAGCATTCTTAATGCCCCCATTTAATGTCTTGCTAAGGGCAGTCAAGAATAAGGCTTGGCTGCTGGTTTGCTTGTCCACCCAGTTTCCACCCTCCTTTCTGCCTTCCCTTGCTGCTGGCATCCTTCTTGCTGCTGTTTTCTAAGATCTTCTCTTGCCTTGAAGAAAGCAGAGGAAAAAGACTTTCTCTTCAAGGTGTTGCAGGAAGAGACAAAGTTATTGCAAGTCCTTCAGCAAAAAGGAAACAATTCCTACCTGCTTGATTCAACTCATGCTAATACAGGAGGGGCTGAAGACTGAACTACTACAGGCAGTGTAAGCTGGGACTTTTCCTTCAGGGAAAGTCATAGCTGGTTGAAAACAACAGCACAGTTTTACATGACAAAGTAAAAGCTTTTCCCCTTCATTTTCCAGATACACTTCTGAGGAAAGTGAATTTGATTTAGAAAAAGATTTTTCCCCTCAAACTTATTACAATTTCTGTTTGCAGCCAGTTAACTTCACATGAAGGAAATGCACTGCAATGTTTACTGCCAGCTTTCTAAATTCAGCTTGAACGTGAAGGGAAAAAACCCAAACCACAAAACAAAACATATGCTCTAGACTCAAAAATGTCTAATATGAAGTTGTTTCAAATAAAAGTACAGAACTACCAGGGATAGAATAGATTTGTTTCTTACACTGGCAGCAGGGGGGGTAAATCTAAGGGGCTGCAATTATGAAACCACAGAATCATTTGGGGTGAGAGAGAGCTTAAAGATCAAGTTCAAGCATTACCACTGTCAAGCCATCACTAAACCATGTCCCTCAGCACCCCAGCGGTAATTCCCTTCATCAGTCTCAGAGGTTTCTGTGTATTTTCTCTTCATTACTACCTATGTTCTGCAAGTTCAGAGTGACTGGTAGGAAAAGTCCATCTGTAGGTGCTGTGTACAATGCAGGACACGGTGGATTCTTAGGGTGTCAGGGAGTGATAGGACTGGGGGGAATGGAAGAAACCTAGAAGTGGGGAGATTCATATTGGGTGTTAGGAAGAAGTTGTTCCCCAGGAGGGTGGTGAGAGACTGGCGCAGGTTGCCCAGGGAGGTGGTGGAAGCCTCATGCCTGCAGGTTTAAGGCCAGGCTGGATGTGGCTGTGAGCAACCTGCTGTAGTGTGAGGTGTCCCTGCCCATGGCAGGGGCATTGGAATTGGATGATCCTTGAGGCCCATTCCAACCCTGACAGTTCTGTGTGTTTTGTGACAATGTGCCTGATATTAGATGTTCTGGCCAGAGCCATATCCTCAGCACATCCTTTAAGTCTCTTCCTTAGCTGGAGGAAGTTCAGAGCCTGTTCTTTACTGTTTATTTCCATCAGCAAATATGGGACAATGACCGTAAGTGGGTAGCAGATCATATAAAGAGACAATAATCTGCTAAAAGGCAATTTCTTACTGTATGATTGGGCAATATGTGCCAGGAAACTCTCGCCAGGGACCAGCTATAACTTAGAAACATCTGATGACCTAAGGCACTGTAAAGATAGCTGGTTATTTTCTTCTAGAAATCAGTCTGTGATTTGCTCAGCATGATGGTCATGCAGAGAGACAGACTATTGTTCTGTTAGTTTTATTAAAGAGCAGCATTCTTCATGTTTTAATAGCTTACTCCAATCATTTTGCCTTATCTCTCACCAGCCTCTGCAGCTCAGGAAATGAGGACAGAACAGTGTGGTGACAGTGGTCATTCCTCCGTCAGGGGGACGATGTAGTCAAAAAATAAGCAGCTGATCTTTATGGCTAGAAAAGTTAAGACAGGTAGAATCTCTCTCTTTCTTTCTTTCTTTCTTTCTTTCTTTCTTTCTTTCTTTCTTTCTTTCTTTCTTTCTTTCTTTCTTTCTTTCTTTCTTTCTTTCTTTCTTTCTTTCTTTCTCTCTCTCTCTTTCTCTCTTTCTCTCTTTCTCTCTCTTCTCTCTTTCTCTCTTTCTCTCTCTTTCTCTCTTTCTCTCTTTCTCTCTTTCCTTTCTTTCCTTCTTTCTTTCTTTCTTTCTTTCTTTCTTTCTTTCTTTCTTTCTTTCTTTCTTTCTTTCTTTCTTTCTTTCTTTCTTTCTTTCTTTCTTTCTTTCTTTCTTTCTTTCTTTCTTTCTTTCTTTCTTTCTTTCTTTCTTTCTTTCTTTCTTTCTTGTTTTTCTTTATATGCTCAAAGATTTTAAAACTGTTCCTGTTAAGGTGAAATATCTCACAAGTTGTCCTCAAAGTGGCTGCCTCTTGCTGCCTCTGTTGGGCTGATGAGGTTCAGGAGGCAACACCAGTACAAAAGGTAAAGCTCTCTGAGCACAAGGCCACTGCATTTCAAGGGAGAATGGAATAGAATGGAATAGAATGGAATGGAATGGAATGGAATGGAATGGAATGGAATGGAATGGAATGGAATGGAATGGAATAGAATAGAATAGAATAGAATAGAATGGAATGGAATGGAATGGAATGGAATGGAATGGAATGGAATGGAATAGAATAGAATAGAATAGAATAGAATAGAATAGAATAGAATAGAATAGAATAGAATAGAATAGAATAGAATAGACCAGGTTGGAAGAGACCGTCAAGATCATCGCGTCCAACCCATCAACCAATCCAACCCACCCAAACAACTAACCCATGGCACCAAGCACCCCATCAAGTCTCCTCCTGAACACCTCCAATGAAGGTGACTCCACCACCTCCCCAGGCAGCCCATTCCAATGGGCAATCACTCTCTCCATGTAGAACTTCTTCCTAACCTCCAGCCTAAACCTGCCCTGGTGCAGCCTGAGACTGTGTCCTCTTGTTCTGGTGCTGGCTGCCTGGGAGAAGAGGCCAACCTCTGCCTGGCTACAACCTCCCTTCAGGTAGTTGTAGAGAGCAAAAAGGTCACCCCTCAGTCTCCTCTTCTCCAGGCTAAGCAACCCCAGCTCCCTGAGCCTCTCCTCACAGGGCTGTGCTCCAAACCCCTCACCAACTTTGTTGCCCTTCTCTGGACACGCTCCAGGGAGGTCTCTTTTCCCAGGCAACCAGTGACAGAAAGAGAAGACACAGTCTCAAGCTGCACCAGCGGAGGTTTAGGCTGGTTGTTAGGAAGAAATTCTTCCCAGAAAGAGAGACTGGCCACTGGAAGTGGTGAAGTCACTGTCCCTGGAAGCATTTAAAATAAGACTGGATGAGGCACTTGGTGCCATGGTTTAGTTGATGAGATGGTGCTGGGTGATAGGTTGGACTGGATGATCTCAAAGGTCTGTTCCAAGCTGTTTGATTCTGTGATTCTGCTGCCTTGGAAAATCCCTGCTGCCAGCTCAGACCTTGATTTCCAACAAACCTGAACTCCACTTGAGGGCTTTGAAGTGAGCCTTTCACGTTAGCTTTAGTAGTAGTGCTTCCTCTTATCTGCCCAAGCTCAGACTGGTGTCTGGGAAGAGTTTCAGTGACATGGATAAAAGCTAACATTGTCCTGCTGTGTGTATGTAGGCAGAGCTGGCTGAAGGGGTTGCTCAGGGCAGGAAGCTTTCTGAGGGTGGCAGCATACCCACAAGACTATTTCTTGGCCATTTCTGATGGACTGCTGGGAGCCATGCATGCAACAGATATTGCCCTTTGAAGAGGGGTTGTGCTGCTTTGAACTGCTGCAAAGTAAGGGAGGGATATCCCAGAATCAATGTTTTGCTTCCTCTTCTCCCCTCAGTCCTCTGTGGCACAAGGGCAGTTCACCAGTTGTTATAAAGCTCTTCCTTCTGCTTCTTCTCTTCCCACTGTGGGCTCAGGCCCAGGCCTCTGCCCTTGACAAGAAAAGTCTGAGAAACTCTTACGAGGTTCTGAGCTCAGGTTTGCAAATACTGTGAATGCAAAGAGTAAGCCCCTAGGGACAAAAGCTAAGATTGGTTCTTGTCTACAGAGATCTCTGAATAACTCAAAGAACTCTGCAGACACAGCAGGGGCAACCCTCAGCTCTGAAATACCACATTTTCATGTAGAAATGAGAGAGGGCTGCAACAGGGGACCCAGGCCTTTACGTGATTTTTTTCTGAGGGCTGTGCTGTTTGGTGGCTGAATTTTGATATAGTTCATGGTCAGCAGACAGAATGAAACATGAGCTGTGACATTTGGACATTGAGACTGGACACAGATCAATCCAAAATGCAGAACATTTCATTAGGAAAAACAAATAAACTCCAATAAGATAGTTTCACAATTTTGTTTGCTTAAGATTTTTGTGCTGGCTTGAACTGATTTTAGCTACGTGGCTGCCCAGAGCTTGCTGCCAAAAGAGTTCAGTTTCAGACCAGAAGAGAACATTTCTGAGTAAAAAGAAAAGGCAATTTTATTACCCACCTGTTACAGCCAGAGTGAATGTTGATTAATTGTCCAAAATATTATGTGGTTTCCCCCCGTCTCTCCAATAAAACTATTCTGTCAGCACATCAGAGCTGGCAGAGAGATGGAGGATCACGCTGCTGGATGGAGTGACCATTGACGTTGACAGGTTCACATTTCTTGGCGGGCATGACAAAATCAATATGCTATTTCCAGTTCTTAAATATGACCCAGAAAGGGCAATGGATTATGAAGAAGCTTCCAGACGCAGAGGCGAGTAAATAAAGCACCCTGCCATATTTCACTGTCCGTAAGCGGGGCAGGCAGCTCAGGGAGCAGCTCCGAGCGCCGGCACGCTGCCCCGCAGGGAGGTGGCTCTGCTCCCGCTGCGCAGGGCTGCTCGGGACGGGAACCTCCGCGGCGTGCTGCCGGGGCTCGGCTAATGAGCCCTATGGAGGAGCTGGGCATGTTTGCAGCAGTGCTCTGTCTCACTCCTACCTGCCTGCTGCCTAGGGTACCAGAGCCAGCTCCTTCAGACACCCTCTGCAACCTCCAGCCCATCGCAGACAGGAAGAGCGAGCAGTGCTAATTGCTTAGTGGGGTGAATCTCCCAGTAAACAGATGTCAAGCTACAGCATTGCCCTCCTTTAAATCCCTCAGTTAAGCTCTTCTTTGTCAGGGTGCCAGCAAAAAACTTGTCAACAGCTGATCTCTGAATGTGTGAGATAACTGGTTCTGGTGCAGGGCTGAGCATCCCAATAGCTCCTTGCACTTCCCCTCTGCCCCTGCATCCCTCTCTTGGCTTTGCTGGGACTCAAGGTCGGTGTGACTGAAGATCTCTTTTGGTTTAGTGTCTACTGGATCACAGGATCCCCGGATATTAGGGGTTGGAAGGGACCTCTGGAGATCTTCCAGTCCAACCTCCTGCCTGAGCAGGACCATAGAATCCAGCACAGGTCACACAGGAACACATCCAGACAGGGCTGGAAAGGCTCCAGAGGAGACTCCACAACCTCTCTGGGCAGCCTGCTCCAGGGCTCTGGGAGCCTTACAGTAAAAACCTTCCTCCTCATGTTGAGGTGGAGCCTCCTGTGCTGGAGTTTCCATCCATTGCCCCTTGTCCTATCCCAGGGCTGATTGGTTCCCTGAATTAAACCCTCACAGGAAAACACTTTCCTAACATATATAGAGGACACATATAGGACTGTGCCAGAAGAACGGTTCACAAGTTATAGAGGTGCCTTAGAGAACTCACTCTGCTTAGTTTCCTGAGAAAATTACTTGGATAACTCAGCCAGTGGTGCCTCCAGGGTCAGAATATACAAAAGGCTCTTTAACAGAGCTGAGGAAAACAGGAAATGGTGGCTAGCAATTGAAGAAGAAAAAAATGTATTAGGAATAAAGTACTCACATTTAAAAGTCAGGGTGGTCAATTCATCAGTGGGGAAGAGATGGAAAGCTGAAGTCTCTTGGTGTCAGGGGAGGAACATTGCTCAAACTGCATTAGCCAGCATGGGTTGTGCACTGTCAGACTCTACTGCAATGCAACAGCTGCTTAAGTAGGAGGTCAGACCAGAAGATCTTCTCTGCTTCCTTTTAGCTTTATGAGTCTGCACAAAGTGGGCAACAATGCTGTGAGGACTTCAAAGATTCCCCTAAATGGCTTCTCCAATCCATGAGCAGAAAGGCAAACAGGATGTCTACCTGCACCTTCATATGCCTATCAAAACTGCTGCCTTTGCCTTGTTTGTGAGGTCAGGTGAAATATTGGCTGCATAACACAGCCAACATGCCTGCAACAAGTGAGTAAGGTAAGAAGAGCAGCTTAGGAGTCTCCAAGGGGAAACACACAGCACCTCCACATGGCCAGCGCTGCCCCAGAGCACCATGGCCTCGTAGAGCAGAATAAGCTCTGTCAAGTGCAAATGAGTCAAGTGATGCAGTGTTTAGATGCAACAGACAATGCCTACAAGAGTAGGAAACTCAAAATGTCAACAGCTTTTAGCCATATTAGTAGAACAGTTTGCACCAACCTTCCTGAGCTTGTTTTGTTTACCTTTATGTTTAAATAGCCTTGGAGTAAAAACCTTTCTGAAGGCTTCTTTCTATCCATTACTCATTGTGCTGACAGAGAGTGGCCATAAACTGTGACTGCTTTAAGTAGCCAAACCCACAGGTATTTAAACAGCCCAATTTATGTGCAGAGGATATCTTGCCATGCTCTTCATGCACTTTGTTATGGATTCTGTGAAATTGTAGGCTGCATCACTGAACTATTTAATAAAGCAATGACCTTAGCAGTGGCATTCATTTGCACTAGAAGTTCAGCACTGAAGGGTCTGCAAGGGTAATGGTGCCACATCCAGCTGGCAACCAGTTCACTAGTGGTGTGCCCCAAGGATCAGTGCTGGGCCCCATCCTGTTCAATATTGTTATTGATGATCTGGATGAGGGCACTGAGTCCATCAGCAGTACATTTGCAGATGACACCAAGCTGGGGGCAGGAGCTGATCTGTTAGAGGGCAGAGAGGCCTTGCAGAGGGACCTTGCCAGGCTGGACAGATGGGCAGAGTCCAATGGCATGAGATTTAACACATCCAATGCCGGGTTCTGCACACTGGCCACAGCAACCCCAGGCAGTGCTACAGGCTGGGGTCAGAGTGGCTGGAGAGTGGCCAGGCAGAGAGGGACCTGGGGGTGCTGGGTGATGGGAGGCTGAACATGAGCCTGCAGTGTGCCCAGGTGGCCAAGGAGCCCAAGGGCATCCTGGCCTGCATCAGGAACAGTGTGGCCAGCAGGAGCAGGGAGGTCATTCTCCCCCTGTACACTGCACTGGTTAGGCCACACCTTGAGTCCTGTGTCCAGTTCTGGGCCCCTCAGTTTAGGAAGGATGTTGTCTTGCTGGAACGTGTCCAGAGAAGGGCAACAAAGCTGGTGAGGGGTTTGGAACACAAGCCCTATGAGGAGAGGCTGAGGGAGCTGGGGTTGCTTGGCCTGGAGAAGAGAAGACTCAGGGGTGACCTTCTTGCTCTCTACAGCTACCTGAAGGGAGGTTGTAGCCCGGCAGAGGTTGGCCTCTTCTCCCAGGCAGCCAGCACCAGAACAAGAGGACACAGTCTCAGGCTGCACCAGGGCAGGTTTAGGCTGGATGTTAGGAAGAAGTTCTACACAGAGAGAGTGATTGGCCATTGGAATCGGCTGCCCATGGAGGTGGTGGAGTCACCTTCACTGGAGGTGTTCAGGAGAAGACTTGATGGGGTGCTTGGCTGTATGGTCTAGTTGTTGGGTGGGTTGGATTGGTTGATGGGTTGGACGCGATGATCTTGAAGGTCTCTTCCAACCTGGTGTATTGTATTGTATTGTATTGTGGTTGTAGCCAGGTGGGGCTTGGTGTCTTCTCCCAGGCAAGCATCTCCAGAACGAGAGGACACAGAATCACAGAATCATAGAATAGGCATCATGTGCAGCTGGGAACATATTTAAGTGTTGAAGATTTTAACTGGATTGACAATGAGGTTTTATTGTAATAAATAATCAGAAATCTGATAAATAATAAGACATCTTTAGTTAAATCAAAAGTTAGTATCTCCATATCTAAGATCATAGAGTCACAGAATTCTCCGGGTTGGAAGGGACCTCAAGGATCAATCAGTTCCAACCCCCCTGCCATGGGCAGGGACACCTCACACTACAGCAGGTTGCTCACAGCCACATCCAGCCTGGCTGCAAACACCTCCAGGCATGAGGCTTCCACCACCCCTGGGCAACCTGTGCCAGTCTCTCACCACCCTCATGGGGAACAACTTCTTCCTGACATCCAATCTCAATCTACCCATTTCTAGTTTTGCTCCATCCTCCCCAGTCCTGTCACTCCCCAACACCCTCCAAAGTCCCTCCCCAGCTTTCTTGTAGCCCCCTTCAGATCCTGGAAGGCCACAAGAAGGTCTCCTGGGAGCCTTTTCCTCTCCAGACTGCACAGCCCCAGGCCCTGCACAAAATGAGGGATGTTGATTTTCCAGAGCAGGTTGGATTGGATCTGCAGTGCTGTGGGAGGCTGCAGCAGGCAAGTTATTTCTCTAGTTGCAGGGTGCCGCTGTGCCACTGACTTCCTCCCAGACTCCCTCCTTTCTGCTGGAAGCACTGTAAGCAGAAGTGGAAGGGCCTGGGGCTTGGGTGGTTCTCAGCTCATCTGCAAGGAAACAGAGAGCCTGGGACAGGTCTGTGGGCAGATCAGTCAGGCGAAGGCTTAGGTAAACCACTTGCAGGAAATCAATCTTATGGGGCCTGTCGCCATTTCAGGTTATTTAAAGCAGAGCCAGCTTATCCAAAAGCCTTAATTGTCATGACAAATGAAAGGAGCAGCAGATTAATCAATATGAGTCCTGCTCTGCATTCTGGGCAGCAGTCTTTCATTGGCTTGGGGAGCGTGGAAGGAAGCAGTCCTCAGCCTGCAAATAATCACTGTGAGACGTCCTCCTTACTGCTTTCATCTCTCAGTTTTTTATTCAAACTCATTTTATATCCCTTTAAAGTTTGATAAAACTGTGTTTGGTGCTTTATCTAAATATTGATCAGGGTGTTTGTAGGGAAATGACTGTGCTTCCAGCCATCAATTAAGCATTAAAAACACCCAAAACAATTACATGATGAGAGTCCCATTTTATTTCATAATCTATAATCATTGACTTTGTTACCATTCATTTGCCTAAATGTGCCCAGTAGTTTTATATCATTTATGTGCAGTTCTGCTGGAGCCTGATTCAAGTTTTATATATATATATATTTTAGTAGATAAGCAAAATAAGAGCAGCAATTACTGTCCATTAGTCTGATAGGGAACAGCAACAGGGAGGGCTCTGCCTAGTTAAGGGAAATCCAAGGCTGATATAACTCAGAGAAAGTGGACTTGACATTTTTAGTCCAGTAACTAATGTCAGGACTGAGTAGAGTTTGCATAGTAGTTAGTCTTCATCCCAGAGTTTTATTCCTACATTCTTGTTAATGTCTGTTGAGAAAGCATCACTCACCCACAAAAACAAACAAACAAGCAGCACCACTAACCTCCACATCTTTTCTTCCTTCCTTCAGAGTAAAGGCTGGGTGAGAGAAGGTATTCAGAATCGTGTGTTAGATCAGTGTCTAGCACGGAGCACGCCTGCCTCACAAATACATTGCTTTGTTTTGCTACCCCTCACCTGCAGCTGCACAACCTTCTCCCAGGAATGTAAGGGATGGGTTTGTAGTTTAGGGTGTCAGGGGGTGATAGGCCTGGGGGAATGGAACAAAACTAGAAGTGGGGAGATTGAGATTGGATGTTAGGAAGAAGTTGTTCCCCATGAGGGTGGTGAGAGACTGGCACAGGCTGCCCAGGGGTGGTGGAAGCCTCATCCCTGGAGGTGTTTGCAGCCAGGCTGGATGTGGCTGTGAGCAACCTGCTGTAGTGTGATGTGTCCCTGGCCATGGCAGGGGGGTTGGAACTGGCTGATCCTTGAGGTCCCTTCCAATCCTGACAACTCTGTGATTCTATGCTAATTAACTACCAAAGCCCTGCCAAAGAGGAAATGGTGCAGGCTTTGTCTGTCTAGATTCTACTGCTATGGGCTTTACACCTGGAAACGGTTTGTGTGCTTCCTTGAAGGAATGTTGCCTTTCTCTTACATACTATCCAAACATTGGCAGGAGCAGGAGGTATCCAGCTCTTGGCTAGCTTGCCTGCTTCTTCATGTGTTTTGCTTTGCTATTGCTGAGCTGCCTGTGTGATTGATTAATCTCCCCTTATGCTGAAAGCTCTTTTCCTGTTCTCTGACAAAATGTCCCTTCCTCCAAGAGATTCCTGGTAAGAGCTTTCCTCCTTCCAAGCAATTCTCCTCTAAGACAAGGGAATAATGTTTGGCACAGCTGGCTTCAGGGAACTTTATTTAATATTTAGAAAGGGATTCAGAAAATGATCATTGACCTTTGGGGGTTTTAACCCTTTGACATTTGCAGAGTCAGACTGCATTGGCCTAAGATGCAAATCAGCTCTTAAGAGCAGGCAGTGATTGCAAGGCAAACCACAGGCTCAGACTGGCAGAAAAGAAAGCACAGCCCTAAGAGCAGGCTGTGTGCTGTTGATGAAGCTGATGCTGAGCTATCAATTTGTATCCAGCTGTTACTTTAAAATCAAATCTTTCCAGTAAGATAGGGTCAGAATCTCATCCTTCCTCCCCTCCAGCTGAACAGTTCCCATTAGGATCACCTCTCCACATAGCTGGCAACACTTGGCACTTGCTTTTCAGTTGAAGCTGGGAATCCTGCTCCACTGAAAGCAGATCTCTCTATTTAGAAACCTGAAATCTTTATCTTCTTTCAATCAGTGAGAACTTGGAGCAAAACTAGAAGTGGGGGGATTCAGATTGGATGTTAGGAAGAAGTTGTTCCCCGTGAGGGTGGTGAGAGACTGGCACAGGTTGCCCAGGGAGGTGGTGGAAGCCTCATGCCTGGAGGTGTTTGCAGCCAGGCTGGATGTGGCTGTGAGCAACCTGCTGTAGTGTGAGGTGTCCCTGCCAGGGGCAGGGGGGTTGGGACTGGCTGATCCTTGAGGCCCCTTCCAACCCTGACAGCTCTGTGATTCTATGAACTGTAGGTAGCTTTCCCTGATGTACCAGAGGAGAGCATGAAACCCATTGCATGAATACTGCAGGGTTTAAGCCCAGCTACATTTCAGAAGTGAAGTCTTGACCATCCAGAATTACAAAGGCCTTCTACTGCATTTGTTCTATGCAAGATTAGGAACATTCCATTGTAATGGAGAAAGTTTTTATGTATTTCTAAGGATTGTGCACAGCCAAACACAGAAGTGTGTGTAAATGACCATAAATTGAAACACACTTTAGGTTTTTCCCCTATTTCACAGCCTGTTTTTCTTCAGCCAAGTAACTTCCAAGCACTGCTAGTCTTGAGCCAAGTTTGTCTTCACTTCTTTAGGTGTCATCTGCTTCATTTCTGTTCTTTATCAGTTGTCATTTTATATAGATACTCAATTTAAATGTCTGGCATCTATCTATGTCCTCACTGCAATGCCTGACTGGCACAGATTGCACCACTGACAGTATCTGCACAGAGAATATTAAGTATGAGGAAACAAAAGAAACAGCAGCTCTGTGAATCAGAGGAAATAGGCCCACAAATGATAGCACCATAAAGGGAGGTGGGAAGGAATCATAACTTCACAACAAATGCAGAACTAATAGGGGCCACTTTAAAATGAGCAGGAGAGTGAAAAACAAACAAACAAAGAAGTCACATAGAGGATCAGTTTGTCTGCAGAGGGAATCCAGGCACTGCAGGAGGGCAGAGGATCTGGAAGAGAAACTACAGAGTCAAATGATGGAACTGTTCCAGCAGGAACCTGATGAGGTTCAGCAAGGATGAGTGCAGAGTCCTGCAGCTGGGCAGGAGGAATAAACTGCAGCAGGACAGGCTGGGAGGGGATCTGCTGGAGAGCAGCCCCAAGGAGAAGGACCTGGGAGTGCTGATGGACAACAAGTTCTGCATGGGACAGCAATGTGCCCTGGGGGCCAAGAAGGCCAATGGGGTCCTGGGCTGCATTCAGAGGAGTGTGTCCAGCAGATCCAGGGAGGTTCTCCTCCCCCTCTGCCCTGCTGCACCGATTGCTAATAGCCCTCTTCCAGGGCCTTAGGTGCCGCAAAAGTCACCCAGGAGAGCCCTGCTCTTTCCCCCAGAATAAGGGCTTTGGTAATTGTCTCCTTCCTGCAGCTGGGACTCACACACTACTACCACCACAGATGTTCCTTTCCGTTTGCAATGTCTGCAGCCAAGGAACAGCCAAATCTACAAACTGATTTTCACAGCCGCTGTTGCTGCTTGTCTCGTGCTCTTGGTGGTTTCCACACTTGTGATTTCAAGGGTTGCCAGGTGAAGGAAATTGCAGCCCCACAACGGATGTCTGAGCTGGACACTGGAGAAGTGGATGCTTATGTTCATACATCTTTGACATCTCGCAGTGCTGCAGCAATAAGCCAATCATGGCTCTCTGGGCTGCTGCTGAAAACTCCGTGCAAGGGGAAAATTGCTCACATGTGCTGCAAACATGAGTGGCAACGAGGAAACGTGATGCCATCCGTCACTGCCTTCTCATAATGCAGAGCCCTGCTCAATGCATTTTTAATGTGGTTCTATTAAACTTCCTCCTTGCAAACATGTCCTTATTATTTTTATCTTTGCATTGCCTGATGTGTTTTGGGGGTGCAGAGTGTGCTTGGCTGGCAGGCTCAGCAGAGCAAGCCCCTCTGCAGCTCAGCTCACCAGCTTCACTGGAAGGATCTCCATCCACGCTCTTCCTCCTCCTGATGATGTACACAGCAAGGCTTTGAAACCAGTGAACGACATCCCTGGGTGGGAAATGAAGCCAGCAGCCTGGTGGGGAAGGCAGGGGGCACTGTGCTCAGCAACCAGAGCAGTTGCTGAAACCATATGGCAGTGCTGGAAATTAGAGCACAGGGGAGTTCCCCTCAGTGTGCAGTCACAACGTGGTAGCACTCTTGAGAGGAGGCTTAAGGGTGCAGCTGGGGAGAAGAGATTCTCTTGGACTTTACTGGGTTTGGGAGATTGTTTTGGTTTGTTTTGTTTGGGGTTTTTTGCTGTTGTTTCCTTGTTGTTTCTGGGTTTGAACTAGAAATCACAGGATCACAGCACTGTCAGGGTTGGAAGGGACCTCAAGGATCAGCCAGTGCCAACTCCCTGCCATGGGCAGGGACACCTCGCACTACAGCAGGTTGCTCACAGCCACATCCAGCCTGGCTGCAAACACCTCCAGGGATGAGGCTTCTACCACCTCCCTGGGCAGCCTGTGCCAGTCTCTCACCACCCTCATGGGGAACAACTTCTTCCTCAGGTCCAATCTGAATCTCCCCACTTCTAGTCTTGCTCCATTTTTCTTTTCTTTGGTTTCAGTTCATGCTCCTGCTCTGGCAGGGGTTTGGACTCAAAGACCTCCAGAGGTCCCTTCCAACCCCTAACATCCTTTGACCCTGTGGTTCAGTTTGAACTAGTAAACTCAACCTCGTTAAATTACTGGTTTGGATTTTGGTGGGGTTTGTTTTGGGTTGGGTTGGTTTGGGTTGGGTTGGGTTGGGTTGGGTTTTTTTTGAGGAAGTAACTGAGAAAACAAAAAATGGACCCAAGAACTACTTGTCAGGGGGTGATTCATAAAACTGGATGCATAGGGAAGGGGGCTGGGGGTTTGGGTTTGGGTTTGGTTGGTGGTTTTTTGGTGGTGGGTTTGGTTGGGTTTTTTGTTTCTTTGTTTTTGGTAAATACTTTAGGTCAGAAAAAACCGCTATCTAAGCAGCATCATTCACACACTGCAATAAAATCCTTGCAGACACATTTGTCCCTGTGACAAACCCTCCAGAGAAGAGTTTGGATGCACTGCCAAATGTGAGTGTTTACTTATATTTGTGTCCAAGCATCACAACCCTGAAAGAATATTAGAAGAAGGAGGGAAAGGCTGCAAATCTGCTGCAGATCAATAGCAGATATTGATACCAAGGCTAAAAGTATAAACCAAACCCTATTCCTCTGAGGACAATAGCATTTATTTAGGGTCAAGAATCTGAATCAAGAGCTTCATTTAGCCCTAAAAGTTGCTGTAGTCCTTAGACTATTCCACCTGGGCTTTACTTTTGCTCTCCCAACTCCACAGCTGTCCCTGAGGATTCCTGACTGATAACAGTGTCAGGAGATGGAACATGCCTGTGTTTGGGTGACTCTAAGGTCTTTGGTGAAGCTTCAGCAAGATGTGGAACACTTTGATCAAAAAACCTCAACCCAACCAACCAACCCCCAAAACAACAACCACCACCACCCAAACAAAGCAAAGCAAAACACAAAGAGAACTCCCAAATTGTCCTGAGGCTAAAGGAACTGAAACCTTTAATTTCTGTTCCCCACCTTCCTGGAGCTATTTTTCTCCATGCCCTTGTTTTCCTCAAAGCTCCCATGCTCTTCCTGACCTATGGCTCCCCTTCTTTCTGCCTCTTCCATAGCTGGCTTTCATGTTTGATTGTTCAATCCCTTCCCCTTCACCACATTCCTGGAGCAATTGTGTGGTATCTCTGCAGAAGGGAGGACCAAAAACACCCTTTGATTTTTTTCCCCAGGCTGTGTCTTTCAGATGTTGGCTACTGCTGAGCAGCATTGCCAGCCTGAAACTGAGGCAGAGCCTGGGTGTCTCGGCTGCCGGTGCTGCAGCCAGGGGGAAGAGCCAGCTTGGGTGCAGGAGAGAGCAGAGAGCAGCTGGGCAGTGGCTGTCCCCTGCTGTGGTGGTCCTGGAGCAGTGCCTGGGAAGAGGGATTTGGTTTTCTCAATTCTGTAAGCCTTCCGAAGGCAAACCTCTAGTCTCTTTCCCTGCAAACTGGGGTATGAGCTCATCACCAAAATGACATTCTTGTGCTGGTGAAGATTAAGGTGAAGTTTACAGTTCTGATCTGACAGAGCCTGGAGAAAGAAGAAGTGAAGACATATTTCACTAGAAGCATCAAAGCTGCCTGGTGTGGAGGCAGTGTGGGCAGGAAGGCAATCTGGCACAACTGAGACACTGTAAGGTGGATACTTCTCCAGCAGGACTGGAGGCAGGCCAGCAGAGCAAAAGTCTGTTCTCCTGGTGAACCAGCACAGGTGTGGCAAGAACACACTGAGACAAGTGTGGTCCTCAGCACTGCCTTCTGCTCCCAGCAGATCAAGCACTGCACAAACGCGTGCCTCACTGTCTGGCTCACACAGCTGAGGTCCTTAACACACGGACTGTTTAATGTCATGTTTACCTGAATAAAAACTGGGAAAAAAACCCAAAATGGTGAAAAGGAAGAGCAACTTTTAATCTTATTTCCTCGTTTTAGAGCTGCTGTTGAGGGAAACAAGAGAGATGGAATGATCTCTGTAATCTTTCTGCAGAAAGTACCAAGACTGTAAATTTCAGTGACAGACAGCAGGGCATTGAAAGGAATGAAGCTGAACTGCCAGGATGATAAATACCTTTCCAAACACACCTTTAAAATGTAAGAAAAACAGAGAGATGGAATGCAAGAGAAAAGCTGGGGGTGTGGAGATAGCTCCCTTCCAATTCATTTAATGAAAATGTTCCCTGGAGCTGGCTTGTTGCATTTCCCCTCCCATCCTGTTTGCAGCACGCAGATTCATCAGCAAGCTGAAGGGGAAGCAGCATTTACAAAGGAGTGTGCGTCCCCAAATGATTAATGCAGCAGTCATGTTCCTTCTCATCAGCTCAGGACCACTTGCACATCTACAGAAATCGGGCATGAGGTGTGCTGAAGCATATTAAAATCCCATCTTCTACTACTTTTGTACTGAATAATTGTTCTGGCTCTTACTTCTGTACCACTTAAATGAGAAAGAAGGCGATCTAGGCTCTGTTACACACAGCCCCAGGCAAATGTGTCACATGAGCTCCACTCAGAAAGGTACTTGAAAATATTTATTCATTTTCTGTTAATGCAGCTTAAAGACAGCAGTTAGGCACATGCAAGGGGTTCCACAATCTTTGTGTTTTGCCTGACTACCCTTGACTCATCTCTGTCTACCCAAGATGGACAGAAGCAAGGGGCTGGAGATGGAAAATTCAATAATACAATACAATACAATACAATACACCAGGTTGGAAGAGACCTTCAAGATCATCGCGTCCAACCCATCAACCAATCCAACCCACCCAACAACTAGACCATACAGCCAAGCACCCCATCAAGTCTTCTCCTGAACACCTCCTGTGAAGGTGACTCCACCACCTCCACGGGTAGCCGATTCCAATGGGCAATCACTCTCTCTGTGTAGAACTTCTTCCTAACATCCAGCCTAAACCTGCCCTGGCGCAGCCTGAGACTGTGTCCTCTTGTTCTGGTGCTGGCTGCCTGGGAGAAGAGACCAACCCCCACCTGGCTACAACCTCCCTTCAGGTAGTTGTAGAGAGCAAGAAGGTCACCCCTCAGTCTCCTCTTCTCCAGGCTAAGCAACCCCAGCTCCCTCAGCCTTTCCTCATAGGGCTTGTGTTCCAAACCCCTCACCAGCTTTGTTGCCCTTCTCTGGACACGTTCCAGCAAGACAACGTCCTTCCTAAACTGAGGGGCCCAGAACTGGACACAGGACTCAAGGTGTGGCCTAACCAGTGCAGTGTACAGGGGAGAATGACCTCCCTGCTCCTGCTGGCCACACTGTTCCTGATGCAGGCCAGGATGCCATTGGCCTTCTTGGCTGCCTGGGCACACTGCAGGCTCATGTTCAGCCTCCCATCAACCAGTACCCCCAGGTCCCTCTCTGCCTGGCCACTCTCCAGCCACTCTGACCCCAGTTTGTAGCACTGCCTGGGGTTGCTGTGGCCAATGTGCAGAACCCAGCACTTGGATGTGTTGTTAGATCATACAGCTTGACCTCTCTCTAAGAGCAGATTATTTCATACTGCCTGGATTATAACCTGGATCTATATCAAACATGGCCCAAGCTGAGGTTCATAGCAGTAGCTCCAAATCAAACTTTGCCCAAGCTGAGGTTCATGGCAGTAGATCCATAGCAAACACTGCCCAAGCTGAGTTTCATAGCAGTAGATCCATAGCAAACACTGCCCAAGCTGAGGTTCATAGCAGTAGATCCATAGCAAACACTGCCCAAGCTGAGGTTCATCAAAGGTTTGGATACACACTAAGACAGACCCGAAGATACTGTGCCAGAGGAGATGAAGGCAATGAGTGTCCTATTATTTGTTCCTTAACAGCCCCAGGAAAAATGCTTTGTGCAGTGAGGCTGTTTAAGGGTTGTGTTGCTGCTCTAAGAGGAGTACCAGCTCCAGAAGGACTCCTTCTTGTAAGTGCAAAGAATGGTCAAGAAGCAATAGTTCCTAGCCAAGAAGGAGATTTCTTTCTTCCATTCGTTCAGTTCCTTCTGTTAATAATTTCTCTAAAAGCAGCAGCTAACTGTCTTTATTCTCTGCAATTTTCCATCCTACAAAAAATTGCTTCTTTCAGGTAGGATATGTTGAAGATGATTTTCCTTCTCAGTACTTTGAGAAAAAACAAAAGGAAAAACCAGATAATTTCAAGCAAATAAGAGGCCGAATGCATGTGGAGATGGAAGGGACACTATGGCATGCACATTCTCTCCTCCTGTGTGTGTAGTCACTAAATGTAACCTCACTGAATCACAGAACATTAGAGATGGGAAGGGACCTCCAGAGACCATCCAGTCCAACCCCTCTGCCAGGTGAGGTTGGAAAGGCTCCAGAGAAGGAGACTCCACAACCTCTCTGGGCAGCCTGCTCCAGGGCTCTGCCACCCTCACACCAAACAAGTTTCTCCTCATGCTGAGCTGAAACCTTCTCTGCTCAAGTTTGTCTCCATTGCTCCTTGGCTTATTGCTGTGCACCACTCAAAAGAGCTTGGCCCCCTCCACTTGACCCCAGCCCTCAGCTCCTGATAGACATTGATCAGATCCCTCTCAGCCTTCTCTTCTCCAGACTCAACAGCCCCAGGGCTCTCAGTCTCTCTTCACAGGGGAGATGCTCAAGTCCCCTAAGCATCCTCCTGGTTCTCCTTTGGCCTCTCTCCAGCAGGTCTCTGTCTTTCTTGAGCTGGGGAGCCCAGAACTGGACCCAGGATTGCAGGAGTGGTCTGAGCAGGGCAGAGCAGAGGGGAGCAGAACCTCTGCAGCCCTCAGACTGCAGAGTCTTGGCTGGAATGGAACGGCTGAGCATCGGCACTTCTTAGCTCCGATTGCTTTTGCAGCTGCATCTGAACAGCAAGCGACAAAAGGGCACTGCTGGCAAACTTCCGTGCAGTGGGGTTGAATTCCCCTCTGTGGTGCTGTGGCCGGCTGAGAACGACTTCTAATTAGTTCTCAGAGCATCTAATAAGATTAATTGAAACCTTGTTTGACACAAAAGACTCAAGAGTAAAACTCCCCTCATTAAACATGCAGCAAGACAGTGATGCTGAGTAACGGGAATGGGGCTGAATGGAGCTGCATGAATAATGCAGAGCAGTGATTGGAGCTCATCAGCCCCTGCGCTTCCCCTGTGCTCTTCTTCCTAACCCTTACTCGGGGAGGCTTTTGTGCTTGCTGGAATATCTCTGGGATGCCTGACTGCTTTTGTCTTAGACTCCAAGGAGCAATGCTGCCAAGGATGAGCATCTCCGGACAGGATGATTCACCTGTGCTGGTCATTAGCCTCCTGGCTGAGACATGCCAGTCCTCGTGGCTGTTAGCAACCCAGCCCATACCAGGTGAGGTGGGCACTGATCAGGCATTATGAACAGAGAGTGATCACAATGGAGGGCTGGAAACCTGTCCACCCATCACTGGCATTCTTCTGTCCAGCTCTGCTTTTCTCCATGTTCATCCTTTGGGCTTGCTCCTTCGCTTTCCTGTACAATCTGTACAGACCTAGAAGCACTTCTATTGCTTTGCAAATGTGGCCAAGTATTTGCATCTCCCCTGTGAAGTAAGGCTGAGAGCCCTGGGGCTGAGAAGGGATCTGATCAATGTCTGTCATTAGCTGAGGGCTGGGGGTCAAGTGGAGGGGGCCAAGCTCTTCTGGGTGGTGCACAGCAATAAGCCAAGGAACAAGTTTACAGACAAATAACATTTGCAAGGTAATTTGGCTGCAGTGTGGGTCTGAACTTGTTATCCAGGTCATGTATAAGCCATAAGCATTAGCTTGGGCATGGAGACTCCTGCAGGCACTGGTGAATGGTGGTGAGAGAGACAGCCTTTGGAGAGGGAGCATGCAAAATCGGAAGAGAGAGGAGGAATTATGCTCTATTATTCCTCTTCCTCCTTGGGAGCAGGAGTTGCAGCTATGCTAATGGTTAGATCAGCAGCGTTTAGAGGAGCAAAATGATAATGGATCCACATGGCTGCCAGGATAACACTCAGCATACTGAATAATTCCAGAGACACTGGCAGCAGGTTGAGCGTCCCAGAGCAGGCAATTGATACGGCCAGGGCCTCATTTACTCACTGAAGCACAGTGAAGCCTCAAGGTGCAGAAAGGGCTCCTGCTTTGTAAGGTTCTGCTGTGCAAGTCATGGTGATCACACAGCCTCTCCAGAGCAGAGCCAGAGGAGAGGATTACAGTGCAAGACCCAGTGCTTAGGTTAAACACTTTCAAAACCCTTGTTCCATGCTAGAGTGAGGCCTAATGCTTACAGGCAAGGGCTGTGCTTCCTTTGCACCTGACAGCCACACCGGTTTAGCTCAGCAATAGCTTGCAACAACCCCGAGATGCAGCAGCAGCAGTATGTGGATCACTGCAACATGTAGCATGTGCTAAATCAGTCACTGGGTAAAGCTGGTTTCTTTTCCCCCAGGGCATGTCAAAGGTGTCTGTACTTTGGTTTGTGTGTGTCTGCCAAAATCTGCTTACAGCTGCTGCCCAATTTGGTCCTGGTGATGAAATGGACTTGTGAAGGATTAATTTTCCATCCCATCAGTTTATGGACAAAGAACTCTGCAGCTTTTGGTCTGGTTTCTTCCCTGACCTCTAGGCTTTTCCTCTCCCTATCCCAGTCCATCCCTGGAAGTTCCCTGCTGGCACAAGTGGCTGCTGACTTCTGCCACAGTCCCAGATCAGCTTTTCTCTGAGGAATATCCTGACAGTGGAAGCTCTTTATTAAACAGGAACCAACTACAGGGTCACAGGACCACAGGATGTCAGGGGGTGGAAGAGACCTAATGAGATCTTCAAGTCCAACCCCCAGCCAGAGCAGAACCATAGAATCCAGCACAGGTCACACATCCAGACAGGGATGGAAAGGCTCCAGAGAAGGAGACTCCACAACCTCTCTGGGCAGCCTGCTCCAGGGCTCTGGCACCCTCACAGTCAAGAAGTTCTTCCTCATGTTGAGGTGGAACCTTCTCGGCTGCAGTTTCCATCCACTGCTCCTTGTCCTATATCCCAAGGGGCAAACGAGCAGAGCCTGTCCCTGTCCCTTCCTTGCTGACCCCCAGCCCTCAGCTATTGATAGACATTGATGAGATCCCTCTCAGTCTTCTCCTCTCCAGACTAATCAGCCCCAGGGCTCTCAGCCTCTCCTCCCCAGGCAGTGCTGCAGTCCCTTCAGCATCCTTGTAGCCCTACCTTGGACTCTCTCCAGCAGATCCCTGTCCCTCCTGAACTGGGGAGCCCAGAGCTGGATGCAACATTCAGTTACAATTAGATTAAATGAAACAGAGTTTATTTGACACAAGTAGTGGAAAATGGAGAGGAAAAATCAATGCAACTAAATGTAAGCAAGATAAATCATAACTCATCTCTTGGCTGCCTAGCTGGTTAGGCTAAACCTCATCAATGCAATGTATTGATTGAGTAGGACAAACAATCTTCTACCTCCTTGATGTTTCTGCAGCTATTTTCAGTAGTCATTGGAGTCTGGCAGCTCAGAAGTCCTTTCAGCAGAGCTGACTAAGGTGTTTGTCTTCCTCTGATGGTTATCTCACCCTGCTTTTTCCTCCTTATTCAATACTCCTGGGCCAGTATCTTTCTTTTTCTTGCCTGATAATGCTCACTTCCACCTCACAGAATTTAGACTGAAGCCAATACGTTGCAAGATATAAAATGAATATACCAGTCAATAATTTAGTATCCACCAATGCATTGTGTTGATATCTGATGTACTGTTGCTCTTTTAGTGGTTTAACGTCTGCCATCAGTCTCAGAGTTGATGTGCAGCTCACAGCAGCACAAGGTGGTGAGTGACAGGCCCCCTCCCCGGGGCTCTAGCAGGTGCACATGCTGCTCAGCTGGCAACACGGCCTCAGCACACCTCAGAGCAAGGCACAGGGAAAACTTCTGGAGGACACTTCACATTTTCTGAGCCTTATCTTATATTCTTGGATGGCAATACCTGCCAGGGCTCAGCTGCTGGCTGAGTTAAAATCAGGGCACCACACCATTAGTGTTAGACATTTTGCAGGTGAATGAACATGGGTTTGATTCCTGTTCCGCCAATGTTCCTCTGCCTTGTCCCAGAGTGATGATGTTGTGCAGAGGCCTGGCCCCTGGGGCACACCAGGGTATGTGCAGAACTCCAAAGCCAGCTGTAAGAACCTTTCATTCCAGGCTAGACAGGAGAACACACAGAGGAGAGGATGGCAGCTCATGGTAAACGCTTGGAACTTGGGAAGCTCTGGTTCTGCCATGGGTTCAGCTGAGCCTGCTGGTGAGTGCTCCACACCATGCTGCCATCCTGCCAGCTGTACAATGGGAGTGCTGGCTGGAGCAACGGATCCTGGGCCTTGGAGTTCAGACCCTAACATGAGATGCTTGATGTTTTGGTGTCCAGGTTTGGGGGGCTGGTCTTTTCCACTGGGCTGGCTGTGGCTTTGGGGCAAGGGAGGGTAGTTTTCTGCTTGGCTTCTGCTGCCACTTCTGTCTTTGCTGTGCTTTTCTGCCAAGCAGGCAGCTGTACATTGCATTACTTCCATGAAACTCCTCTTTATATCAACCCAGGGATGTTTTGGTGTGTGTTACTTTCTCTCCTGCTCTGTGTGAGGAGGACTCACTGGTGAGAGCAGGCTGCCTTCAGCTGGCACAGTTTAAATACATCTTCCTGTTCTGAATGAACAGCATCAGAAAGTTGTTTGTCAGTTATATGGTTTGGGGAGGAAGAAGAAGATTTATCTAATGGGCACCAGGCACCAGCCCCCAGTGAAAGAAAGTTTTAATTATTGTACACAAGATGAACTTCTCAAAACTTCATTTATTATCAGTTAATTCAAGGAAAGTAGCCCACAATTAAAATGATGTTTTCATATCCTGCTTCACTTCTCTGTGCTTCCCCCTCGGCTGTTTGGATCAGCTCCTCCTGCTGTACCATTTGGCTGTAATAAGCCTCACAGCTTTTTTTTTCAATTAAGAAAAAATAATCATTTCTGGTCCTTAATTTTCAATGCTATCTCTCAACAAATCTCTCATCCATCTCACTCAGAGCTAATAAGTCACACGGGTTTGGATTCACTGACATATTGATTCTGAGTCTACTCTCATTTCCCAGTTGAATGCCTAGTTGACCATCAGCCAGCAATGTGCTCTGGTGGCCAAGAAGGCCATGGGCATCCTGGGAAAGATTAGAAGGGCTGTGGTCAGTAGGTCAAGAGAGGTTCTCCTGCCCCTCTGCTCTGCCCTGCTGAGGCCACATCTGGAGTATTGTGTCCAGTTCTGGGCTCCTCAGGTCAAGAAGGACTTCAGGGAACTCCTTGAAAGAATCCAGCACAGAGCCATGAAAATGCTGAAGGCAGTGGAAGATCTTCATGAGGAGAGCCTGAGGGAGCTGAGGGCTCTGGAGCTTGGAGAGGAGGAGCCTGAGAGGTGACCTCATTGCTGGTGATCAAGATGTGCAGGATGAGTGCCCAGAGGCTGGAGCCAGGCTCTGCTGGGGGATGCCCAATGCCAGCACAAGGGGCAGTGGTGGAAGCTGAGGCAGAGGAAGTGCCATGGAAAGAGGAGGGAAATGTTTTCCCTGTGAGGGTGCCAGAGCCCTGGAGCAGGCTGCCCAGGGGGTTGTGGAGTCTCCCTCTCTGGAGCTATTCAAGCCCTGCCTGGATGTGTTCCTGGGTGATCTGCTGTGGGTGCTCCTGCTCTGGCAGGGGGCTGGACTGGCTGAGCTTTGGAGGTCCCTCCCAGCCCCTCACACTCTGTGGCTCTGTGAATGCCTCGCTCAGGGAAATCAGAGTCAATATCAGCACTTGAACTGAAGTTTCTTTTACAATATTCCCCACAGGGTTTTCTTCTCCCCCACTATGTACAACAAACTGATTGCTTCTCACAGCAAACTGAGTGCAGCTGAAGTGGAATTAGATGCATTCATCACATCTTTTTTTTTTTTGGGGGTTCTATTTCGTGGCCAAAGCTTTCACAGCATTTGCTGATACTAAACTCAAGATCAAGCAGACCATGTAAGGTGGAATAAATTGGGCAGAGCATCAATTAGGTAAAGATAACACTACCAGGAGATAACTTTTCAAATGTCCTCAATTTTATTCCTATGGGCTGCCCAGGGAGGTGGTGGAGTCACCATCCCTGGAGGTGCTTAAGGACAGCTTGGATGTGGCACTTAATGCCGTGGTCTGGTCGAGGTGGTGGTGTTAGGTCATAGGCTGCACTTGATGATCTCAGAGGTCTATCCCAGCCTCAGTAATTCTGTGATAATGCTGGTATTAAATGTTGGACTGTGTCTTTGATGAATTTGTGATCTGTTCTTACAAGCAAGAGGCAGCTTTCAGAAGAGAAGAGGCAGACTGGCATGTGTGATAGGTGGCAACGATGGTGTCATGGTTTAACCCCGGGATAGATGGGGACAGAGGAAGGTTTCCTTCTTGTTTCATCTTACAGATACAGCTCCTGGTGAATTCCCTGCACACGCACCGAGAGTAAGGGGCTTACTGGGGTAGGGGCTTTCTCCAGGTGGGTGATGGGATTTGTCACGCTCTAATGATACCACACTGGGGCAGCTCACTCTCAAGGCACCAGCTCAGGGGACTTTGCTGGCTTTTCAAGATAATGCTAATCTATGTGCTGAAAATGCTCTTCCAGGACCAATTATCTCAGTACAGTCCTGCAAACAGTGTCAGAGACAGACTCCTGGCTTATCTTTAGACTGAGGCTTGACCACTGCCAAGCTGCAAGTGCTGGTTTCTCATTAGAGGAACATCAGCTTGAAGTGTGACCACATCTTCTTGTGCTTACTGCTTGTTTGGGCTAGTCAAAACATGTGAATATTCTGTTAGCAGGGAAGTGCCAAGTCATTAATGACTCTGTGTTCTTAGAGGCTGGTGGCAAAGATGAAGGTCATAGCTCAGGGAGATCATCAACACACTGGAAAACAAGGCTAATGCTATGTTAAATGGATTATCAGCCCCAATTACTCACAGCAGAGTGCTCACCTTGCTCCAAACACAGCTTTGCAATACTTCTTCAAAACCTTTCTTTTCTGGGGGTATTTTATTTGTTAATAGCAGAATTAATTGAGCAGCTGAAAGGCTCTTTAAATAATCACTGCAATACATTCGGTTGCATGTGTTATGCACAAATGTTCTTTATTTGTTTTCCTCTTTTTTTCTGCCCATCAGAAAGACAAATTTTTCCTCACCTATGGGATCCATCAATATGAAACCTGCCTTGATGAATAATAGAGCAAACTCCTCTCTTCCAGTGCTAGAAGCAAGGGGTAGCTCATTGCAGGCAGTGGCCTCATTGGCGTGGTATGTCAAAGGAAAGTATGACTTTAGGACTTTGGGTGTTCTGGCCAGGACTCCAGAGCTAGATCACTTCAGCAGCACTGATTCATAGCATCTGAGGCTCTGGCCCTGTATTTAATCAGCCACATTACCATGAGGAGGAAGGAAAAGCCAAAATGTCAGCCAGCAAGTATAAAGGTAACTAACTGCCTCCAATTACGAGAGTTCTCTGAAGGGCCCTAAAACCAGAGGAAGTTCCAGTGGTGCTTGCTGCAGCAGTGCAGCGTAGGATAGCCCCAGCCACTGAAGGAGTGAGCTGGACAGAAATGAACCACCAGGGTGTGTGCTGGCTGCTCCGCACGGCTGAAGGAGACTGCTCTGACATGTGGAGTAGATGCTGCTCTCTCAGACTCCTGCCATGAAAGCAAGGCCCATGGAGATGTGGAGGAGCAGGCAGCTGATGCTCATGTTCCTTCTGCCCTTGCCCTGCATCACTGCAATGTTACAGAGAGGGAAACTGAGAACAAGGGGGAAGTCAGAGGGCATGTGGCCACATTAAGGCTCAGATGTGATTTTCAATGAACCATAAATGCCATTTTCAGTTTGCATCACACCCACTGAATCTCCTCTCTGGAATCATGATGGTGGGGAAGAAAGGCAAAGGGATATGTCCAAGTGGAGGCCAGGGACAAGAGGAGTCCCTCAGTGCTGGGACCAGGCTTGCTCAACATCTTTGTTGGTGCTGTGGACAGTGGCACTGAGTGCACCCTCAGCAGGTTTGCTGATGGCACCAAGCTGTGTGGTGCAGCAGACAGCTGGAGGGAAGGATCCATCCAGAGGGACCTGGACAGGCTGCAGAGGTGAGCCTATGACAGCCTCATGAGGTGCAACAAGACCAAGGGCAAGGTTCTACATCTGGGTTTGGGGCAATCCCAGGCACTGATACAGGCTGGGCAGGAACTGGCTTGAGAGCAGCCCGGAAGAAAAGGCCTTGGGGGTGCTGGGGGAGAAGCAGCTCAACATGAGCTAGCAGTGAGCACTTGCAGCCCAGAGAGCCAAGCAGAGCCTGGGCTGCAGCAAGAAAAGTGTGTCCAGCAGGGCCAGGGAGGGGATTAGGGTGTCAGGGAGTGATAGGACTGGGGGGGATGGAGCAAAACTAGAAATGGGTAGATTCAGATTGGATGTCAGGAAGTAGTTGTTCCCCATGAGGGTGGTGAGAACCTGGCACAGGTTGCCCAGGGAGGTGGTGGAAGCCTCATCCTTGGAGGTTTTGAAGACCAGGCTGGATGTGGCTGTGAGCAACCTGCTGTAGTGTGAGGTGTGCCTGCCCATGGCAGGGGGTTGGAACTGGCTGATCCTTGAGGTCCCTTCCAGCCCTGACAATTCTGTGATTTCATTCCTTCCTGATGGAGGTGCTGTGTTTCCTCCTCATGCTGAGCAGAAGCCCATGAGGAACAGCCTCAGCCAGACAAGGTGGCTATGCTTTCTTCCTCTGACTACATGTAGGCTACCTTCCCATTACCACTGAGACAGGAATATGCTTTGCTTTCAGTCTGCCTGTGCCTAACCTTAACTTCCATCCAGAGGAGTTTGGTATTTCTGTGTATGCTTCATCTCAAAACCTTGATGAGCAGGTTTCTATTCACAGAATCTCAGAATCACCAGAGAGCTGTGGCTAGAGGATGCCTCTGAAGACCATCCCGGACAAAGCCTTGCTCCAAAGGGATACTTAACCCTTCACTGAAAACCTAGATGACCAGCACCTGCCTTGAAATGCATTCTTGCTTTCACCCTAAGTTTGTAAGGCAACTGTTCCTGTCAAATGTTTCAATTATAGGACATTTCACCTAAAATCCTCATCAGACCCTAGCAAGGAAAGCTTTGAATATTTGTGTGTGTTTCCCCCTTTTTTTAATGGGAATGGTTACAATTTGGATCAATTCTCTATCATGCCACGGACAGTTTGAACCTAACACAAAGGCTGAACTGAACTCTGCTCTGTGCTTGTGAAGAGGGTCAGATGCTGTTCTCAATACGAGAAGTGTTCTAGGTGAGAAGGCAGGAACCAAGCTGGCAGGTCCATTCCATGGTAGGACATACCTTTGATTTTCAGATGAGGGAACTAAAAGACCATATAAACCCAGGAAAAGGCAGGGCAAAGCGAGCAAATATTCTCTGGCTTTAATTTCCCACTTTGCCTCCCTGCACGCTGCAACTCATTCTGCTTCCCAGATTGATCTCTTCCAAGGAGGAATGCTTCTGAAAAGCAAACAACTCCCTCCCTGATTCTCAGGACAATTTACTGATTCAAGGGCAAGCAAGAAACAATTGCAGACTCTTCCTTTTGTCACAGCGGTTGCACTGACTCTGAATACAGCTTCTTTTGGTTTCCCTCCTTTGTTTTCCCCGTGCATACACGGATGTGTTTGTGTACATCTGCAACTAACAGGCAGCTGAGCAACAGAGCGTTTGTAGCACATCCTTGGAAGCGCTGAGCAGGCTGCCTTCCAGAGACTTAAGGGGAAGAGACATTTCACATTGCCTAGGACTGGGCTCCTCCAGAGCCCAAATGGCAGTGGAAATATGGCTTGGAGATTTTGAGCCAACGCAGCTGAAGGCAGTGAGTGAGCTCCTGACTCAGCTCTGGTGTCAGTTTCAGAGGGACCACAGAATCACCAGGGGGAGATTCAAAGGGACTGCTTGCCTTGGGAGGGAAGCCAGCTCTGCAGGATCCTCTGCTACTCCCCAGCTGCATTTCAGGTGGCAGTGTGTGTTATGCTCTATTTTGTGGGGCGTGTGTGTAAGCACTGTGAAATCAGATGCTGATATGGTCCCTAGCTGAAGCCAGGCTGAGGGGTCCCACCACAGCTTTTCCACAGCCCTGCTCACTGAACCTACCAGAAGTTTGTGCCATACAAACTCCTGAACATGGCCCTGCCCACCCAATTATTCTGTGTTCACTACAGCAGTCCTGGAGAACAAAGCTGATGAAGAGCAACTGCAGGAGCTGGGGATGGTTAGTGTGAAAGAGAGGAGGCTGAGGGGAGACTTCCTGGCTCTCTACATGTCCCTGCAAGGAGGTTGTGGAGAGGTTGGTGCTGATCTCTGCTCCCAGGTCATCCTGAGGCTCTTTTCCAAGCTGAGTGTTTCTGTAAAGGACACAAAGCTGACTCCTGAGGATGTGCACAGGGTGCTGCTTTGAAAGCACGGTGCCCTGAGTGCTTAGCAGTGCAGATGTGTGGTGCTGCAGTCCCTGCTGTGCCATGTGGGAGGTGTGGGACAGCCTCCCCTGCCCAGCAGCCGGTGCCAGGGACATCTGCACGGCCTCGCCGTCGGCGGGCACTGTCGCTTCTGTTTCTTCACGCTCCTTTGAGCACCTTTAGCTCCTGTGCTTGTTTTCTCCGTTCACATGGAGTATGGGAAGCTGACTGGAGATTTTCCAGTTTCTAATCATTCACCTTAAATGGAAGAATTTTTCATTTGTCTTCAGTGGCTTTTTGCTTTTTTAACCAGGGTAATAGCTTTGCTTTCCCCATCAAAGTTTAAAAGGATCCAAGGCACCAACAAGGCTCTGAGCTGTGACTACCTCCTGTTTATAATTATCAGCAACACAGAGAAAATCACAGACCCTCTGTTTCCTGCAGTGTGACTAAAGGAACATCACAGTCTTTTATAGAACACAAGGATCACTGAAATCTAAAAGGAAAAAGAAATAGATAAGGCACCAAAAGCAGGCATCCCCCTGAAAACTCTTAACTCAAGACACATTTTAAAGTACAAACTGTCTCCAGCAGATCCAGGGAGGTTCTCCTCCCCCTCTACTCTGCCCTGGTGAAACCTCATCTTGAGTACCGTATTCAGTTCTGGGCTCCCCAGTTCAGGAGGGACAGGGACCTGCTGGAAAGAGTCCAAGGGAAGGTCACAAGGATGCTGGAGAGACTGCAGCACTGTCTGGAGAGGAGAGGCTGAGAGCCCTGGGGTCTGGAGAGGAGAAGGCTGAAAGAGGATCTGATCAATGTCTATCAATATCTGAGGGCTGGGAGTCAGGAGGGAGGGGACAGGCTCTGTTCACTTGCTCCCTGTGATAGGACAAGGGGCAATGGATGTAAGCTGCAGCACAGGAGGTTCCACCTCCAAGCAAAGAGGAACTTTAATGTGAGGGTCCCAGAGCCCTGGAGCAGGCTGCCCAGAGAGGTTGTGGAGTCTCCTTCTCTGGAGCCTTTCCAGCCCTGTCTGGATGTGTTCCTGTGTGACCTGTGCTGGATTCTGTGCTCCTGCTCTGGCAGGGGTTGGACTGGAAGATCCCTTTGGGTCCCTTCCAACCCCTGGCACCCTGGGACCCTGTGATTTGTAGTGCTGGGGGAAGAGTTTCTCACAAATGGACAATCCTTCAAACATTTCCCCAGGATTATTCTGGAGTCGCTGCACAGCTCTCCTGTAACTTCTTTTGTGCTTTCTGAATGCTGAACAAAAATATCATCTTTGGGTTTACTGATATGAAAAGCTTTTTCGACTCTTATTTCAATATGCCTCTATTGGGGTGAGGGGTTGGACTGGATGATCTCTCAAGGTTCCTTCCAACCCCTAACGTTCTGTGATTCTATTGTACCTTAAGCATTCTTCATACATTTGTTGCTTTGCACATCTTTCCATCCTTATAATTAAACTAATTGGGTAGTTAATCAATGCCACCCTTAGCCCTGAGTGGCAACTGACATTAATGAAGGAGGTTGTTCACAGTGCAGGCTTGGCAGGGAAAGAAGGAAAGTACAGAGCTTTGCAGATGCAAAGCCAATTAAAACTGAGGAGTTGGGGTGGTGGACACTGGGATAGGAATGAGCTTTGTGAAGTTCCAGTTCCTGGTTGTCTTTGGGAAGGTACAATGCCACCTGCAGCCTGGAAGGCACAGGGAAACAACAAAGCCACATGCTGTTGTTGCTTCATGCAGCACTGCAATTACACCCCTGAGCTGATCAACCCTTTGCTGCACTTTAGAAAAATAGTCTCTCTGGTCAAAATATTAACAGGGGAGCAAAGCTGAAGAGGTGAAATGTTTGTAGACCAGCAGCTCCTCTGCTGAGAGATGTTCTGGCTTTGGCAGTGAACAGGGTAAGGCTGTAATAACTGCTGCTCTAGTTAAGAAAAGCTACATAGATCACATAGAGCATATAAAGGGCAAGCTTCAGGGATCAATTTACCTCTGTGGGTGCAAATCACATCCCCTGTGCCAGCAGGGTGGCACCCCTTAGGAGCAGGGGGTGAAGAACTCATTGTCAGGGAATGGAAAACACCAATTGCTTTCATCTGTTCCCTCAGTGAGGGCTACAGGGTGGCAGCAACGTATGAGAGCTGGGACGTTCACCCCACCCCAGGCCACTTGTTCTCCAGGGCAAGATTTCTTTTGTCTGTGTCTCTGCTACACTCTCTTCAGTATGTACATGGCTTGCCTGAGATGTTCCAGGCATCCACACCCTCACCCCTGCTTCACAAACAAGACCTGCTCTAACCTTACTTACCTGTTCTCCCTCTCATGTCTCCTTAAACTGTTCCTGTTATGTGTGGTGACACTAGAAGTGCTCACCAGAGGGACTCTGTGTCAGCTAAGGGCTTCATACCAACAGCTGTGTTTATTTATAAGAATAAATCTGATGAAGAGCAACTGAAGGAGCTGGGGATGGTTAGTGTGAAACAGAGATTAGGGGTGAGCCTTGCAGAGTAGGGTTCTGGGTTGACCTTGGTGATCCTGAGGCTCTTTTCCAAGCTGAATGTTTCTGTGATCTCTCTCTGTGCAATGAAGGAGCTAGGTTGCTGTTTCTGCAGACCATGTTCCATAATGTTCTAGGGTTAGGATTTGCCCCCACCCCTCCCAACCATTGGAGCTTCACCCCCAGAATGGAGGGTTTCCTCCAGAATAAATCACCAGACCAGCTCAGAGAGATTTGGAAGCAAAATGAAGCTGTATTCACAAAAGGTGAGGTAAGTCCGAGGTGTAAGACCTGCACCATTCACCACCTCTGGACGCAGAGCCTGCGCAACCCGGAGCTGTGCTGCAGCTGTGACATCTGATGCCATTTGGGCTAGATTATGCAGAAGGGCTCTGTGCAACTGACATTTGGACCAGGACCTGGAGTGCTTCTGTGATGATTTTTGTAGCATCCTGAAGCATCCTTCCAGAGCAGGATGAGAGTTCTGAGCGAGAAGTGGAAAATGCAATAAAAAACAAGTAGAAGAGCTTTCCAAGTGTAATTTCCTTTGTTGGGTTGAAGTAAATCTAAATTAAGCAGGATTAGTAAATAGCTAAAATTAGGCCAGGGAGTGAAAATTTAGTGGGTTATCTCAGTTCAACACTGAGCAGAACTTGCCAGAGTTATGGAAGATGGGATTCTTTTTCCTCCTGGAAATCCTTGTCACAAATAACACTGAGCCATCAGGCACAGCATTTATAATCACCTTACCCTCGTGGGCAACGGAGAGACCTGGAGACCAGAAGCTGCTTCCCCTGACAGATGCCTCAGAGTGTTTTTGTGCTTTTACCTTTCCTAAGAGTCTAGCCACTGCAGTTTGCTATCGGTGAGAGTTAAATGGAACTTGGGCAAGGTAAAGGCTGCCATCCAACTTACCACAGAGTTGGAGGGGAGACAAAGAAGCAAAAGAAGAGAGTACGGAAATGTGAAGGTTAAATAGGAGGGTGATCACAGCTCTGGGTGTGGTGAAGCTGAGCACTGCGGGCTCTGTACTGCGGGACCTGGGAGCACCTCAGGGCTTCAGGGCTAAGATTTCAGCCTGGGAGCCTTCTGCCTGCATCCTGGGGCAAACCTTGTGTGCTTTTGCTTACAGGCATATTGGGGCAAGATGGAAAGCAGCCCCTGGGAAGTCCAGCAGGCAGCTGGGCTTGATCAGCTGGGAAAGCAAAGGCAGGAGCAGCCTGTCAGACCTGGCATAAGCTCCACAAGCAAACCCCACTGTGTCTTAGGAGGGGCCTTGGATAGAGCCTGTGGCCTGCAGACAGGCTGCTGCTGGTCTCTGCTCACAGCTCGTTGGTGACAGGAGGGAATGGCCTCAAGCTGCCCCTGGGGAGGTTCAGACTGGACATGAGGAAAGGTTTTTTCAGGCCAGAGTGGTCAGGGCTTGGAATGTGCTGCCCAGGGAGGTGGTGGAGTCCCCAAGGCTGGCTGTGTTTGCAGGTGGTTTGGCTGTGGTGCTTGGGGCTGTGGTTTAGGGGTGAGCCTTGCAGAGCAGGGTTCTGGGTTGGCCTTGGTGATGCTGAGGCTCCTTCCCAGCCTGGATGTTTCTGGGATTTCTGTGCCACTCTATTGCACAGCAGGAGCAGAGCACCTCAGAGCGGCACCCGAGGACGGGACGAAAGCACTGACCCGAGTGTGCACAAGTGCTGAGGGGGTGGAGGAGACACTGTGAGGATGAAGTTTTGTATCTCCCAGATAAAAACAATTGACAAATGAGAACTCATTGCTGGAGGCAGGCAGGCAGCTCTCACAGAGGATGAATTCAGGATCAGAGGAAAAGAAGTGGGATATCTGCACTCTTGTTCTGAGTAGGAGTTTCAATACATTTGCCTGCCCTTGCCAGAGACTGTACAGATTTCTTCCCAGGGTGTTTCAGAGGTGGACAGAGTGCAGCTGAAGCTGTTTCTCCTTGATTTAGCTACTTAGGTATTAAATGAGACAGCAAGTGGGTGGTGATACTGAACATGATGATTAGAGTACTGAACACTCTCCCTGTAGGCAACAGATATGTAATCATCTGGTACAAACTGCATCCCTCCTGTGGCTGTGGAGAAACTACTTAAGAGTTTTGAACTTATAAATTAGGATTAGATGCCTAAATGGAAGGTTATGCCCAGGCTGCTTTTTGGGTCTAATGTTTGGATACTACCTTTGACCTATCTTGTAGGTGCCTCTAAGAGTATGGCAAGAACTAGGAGCACTTGCACTTTCTATTTATGAAATGTAAGGGGAAAAGTGAAGATAAATAGGACAACATGCATTGAAAGGGAAGAAGCCATGAAAAGAAGAGCAAAAGGCTATTGTCACCATAAGCCAAGTTTGTTCTGGTCTTGCATTATACATCACAAAAGGCAGTTTAAGGTTTGGGCCCAATCTTTGCCTTGAGGGAAGCCAGGAAGCTGTCTGTGCTGGCATAAGGGAATTAGAGATCCTGACACAGATAGTGCACAGAGTCACTCCAAAGCAGGAGATTATTGTCACTGTCCATGGGCTCCAATCCATTCTGTCCTTGCTGCTCAGGGAAACAAATTCCATCCTGGGCCTGGAAAGCAAATTTTAGAGGTTCTCAGAGTCACAGAATGATTGAGGCTGGGACAGAGCTCTGAGCTCCTCCAGCCCAGCCTGTGCTTCACAAGGGACTAGCCAAGGGGAAAAACACACAGTGAAATATGAATAAACCTGGTGGGGTGAAGTGGTGTTGAGAGAAGCTTTTGGGAGCATCTCTGTAGCCAGGTGGGGGTTGGTCTCTTGTCCCAGGCAACCCAGCACCAGAACAAGAGGACAGAGTCTGAAGCTGTGCCAAGGGAGGTTAGGAAGAAATTCTTCCCAACAAGAGAGACTGGCCATTGGGATGTGCTGCCCAGGGAGGTGGTGGAGTCACCATCCCTGGAGGTGTTTAGGAAGAGCCTGGATGAGGCACTTGGTGCCATGGTTTAGTTGATGAGCTGCTGTTGGGTGATAGGTTGATGATATCAAAGGTCTTTTCCAACCTGGTTAATTCTATTCTATTTTAAGAAAGCTGCTCCAGAAGGAAGGTTGCAAAGGTTTCTCACTTCCCAGCTAAGTGCTTTGTCATGAGGGTGCTGGAACACTGCAACAGGTTGCCCAGGGAGGTAGCTGGGGTCCCATCCCTGGAGAAATGTAAGGTGAGGCTTGACAAGGCTCTGAGCAACCTGATCTCCTGTTCCAATACCCCCCTCCCACCTTCATCTTCCCAAAGCAGCTTCTGCTCCCTCTACACCATCCTACGCCCTGCCTAAACAGCTCCTGCTCTACCACCACCATTTTGTACCCATCCCAGAGCCTGGAGCAAGGGCCTCATCAGCCAAGACACCACCCAGAGGAGCGCAGCCCCAGCCAGCAGCCCCAGCCAGCAGCCCCAGCCAGCAGCCCCAGCCAGCAGCCCCAGCCAGCAGCCCCAGCCAGCAGCCCCAGCCAGCAGCCCCAGCCAGCAGCCCCAGCCAGCAGCCCCAGCCAGCAGCCCATCAATGTTGGCCCTAACAACCAGGGGGCCCAGCCAGCAGCCCCAGCCAGCAGCCCCAGCCAGGGCACCCCAGCCAGCAGCCCCAGCCAGCATGCCCCAGCCAGCTGCCCTTCCTGGAGGGGATTAAAAAGGGGAGCCCCAGCCAGATGAGCCCAGGTGCAGCCAGGTGGGAGCAGATATGTGGGAAAGGAGAGGTGATGGGATTGGCAGCAGTAATCCTAGTCATCAAGACCAAGTGCAGGGTCCCTAACCCAGGCACAAATACAGGCTGGGCAGTGACTGGCTGGAGAGCAGCCCTGAGGAGAGAGACTTTGTTGTCACCACCACCATCACCCAATGTGTGCTTGCAGCCTGGAAAGCCAATCAGATCCTGGGCTCATCAGGAGAAGTGTGACCAGCAGGTCAAGGGATCCTCAGCCCAGATGGGCTCAGCTTGGGAGACCCCACCTGCTGCCCTTCCTGGAGCCCCTAAAACAGGAGAGATGGGACGGGGAGGGTCCAGAGAAGGGCCACAGGATGATCAGTGGGAGGAGACTCAGGACAGCTGTGGGTTTCAGTCTGGAGAAGAGAAGGCTCCGAGGTGACAAATTGATCAGGAAGGCTGGGGAGGGAAATCTCAGGTAGTGATAGGATATGGTGGGAAATGGAGATTCAGGTGGATGTGAGGTGAAACCATGAGAGTGGTGATATAAGGGAGGTAACTCCCTTGTTTAAGACCAGGCTACACAACTGCAGCTCATGGTTTGTCCCTGCCTCTGTGCAAAAGAACTAGAAATCCTTGTGGTCCCTTCAACCCTAAAATTCTAAATTGGCTACTTCTATGATTCCTTTCCATAAGTATCATTCTGCTTAGCAGGAAAATCTGTGCTTTGCAGATCAAAATGACTAAGTTTTAACAACAGCAGCACCAAAACTCTCCAAGAATGAATTTTCTCCCTGAATGCCAGCAGAAAACACCAGGATGCTGAAGGGACTGGAGCATGCGCCCTGTGAAGAGAGGCTGAGAGCCCTGGGGCTGTTTAGTCTGGAGAGAGGGACTGAGAGGAGGGAAGGGGACAGGCTCTGCTCACTTGCTCCCTGGAATAGGACAAGGAGCAATGGATGCAAGGGGCAGCACAGGAAGTTCCACCTCAACATGATGAAGAACCTCTTCAGTGTGAGGGTCCCAGAGCCCTGGAGCAGGCTGCCCAGAGAGGTTGTGGAGTCTCCTTCTCTGGAGCCTTTCCATCCCTGTCTGGATGTGTGACCTGTGCTGGATTCTATGCTCCTGCTCTGGCAGAGGGGTTGCACTGGAAGCTCTGCAGAGTTCCCTCCCAACCCCTAACATCCTGGGATCCTGATCCTGTAAATATAGAAGGAGACTGGTATAAACTGTTATTGTTTTTCTTAGGTCACAGCTGAAGCATCTCTTTTCTTTGATTCACATTAAATTGAATTTATACTGCAGCAGCTTCTGTTCTGGCTGCTTTATGACTCTGTGATAAGAGAGAGAGTGCTACAGAGAGCTTACAAACCAAACTTTGTCTTTGACGTTAGATCTCTGCCCAAGCATAACCATATGGAAATTAATGAAGCTGAAGATGGATCTGCAGGATGGGGGTTGAATCAAGACCTGCTTAAGTAGTGACTAACTAGTAATCATAGAAAGAAGAGAGGAGAACCAGAAGGAAACATGCAGAGAGCAGTTCTATAGTTAAAATTATTAGTTCTGATGCCTTTTGAGGGTGTCAGGGAGTGATAGGCCTGGGGGGATGGAGCAAAACTAGAAGTGGGTAGATTGAGATTGGATGTGAGGAAGCTGTTCCCCATGAGGGTGGTGAGAGCCTGGCACAGGTTGCCCAGGGAGGGGTGGAAGCCTCCTGCCTGGAGGTGTTTGCAGCCAGGCTGGATGTGGCTGTGAGCAACCTGCTGTAGTGTGAGGTGTCCCTGCCCATGGCAGGGGGTCGGAACCGGCTGAGCCTTGAGGTCCTTTCCAGCCCTGACAGTTCTGTGATTCTGTGATTAATGCAAGTAGGAATGAGTACTTTGAGAACGGAGTCATAGCATGCATGAGATGTCTCACATCACTGAGCACTTAGCCATCTGGTAGGGTTTGGCTTTGTCCTCTTTGCACTGGGGCCCATGTTTCTTGTCTGGTGTTGTGTCTGGTTTATCCTCACGCTGGGTTACATTTCACCAGGCAACAGAGCAAATTAATGCAAATATATTGGTACGAGGCAGGAGTTTGGCTCACTCCATCTCGCACCTTGCACCGACGTGCTGTGGGATGAGTCAAGGGTGAAAATAAAGCAAGCAGGAAGAAAAAATGCTCTGCCAATCCAAACAAGTCTGTGCAGCCATGGGAAACCAGGTGTAGATTCAGTGTAAAGCTAATTTGAATAGTGGATAGCCTGTGGGACAGTTGTCTTGCCATGAGAAGCCCATTGTGCAGGTCTTTACAGACAAGACACAAGGCAGTGCAGCTCTCTCGGAAGCACAGCACTCTAAAGTTTACCTTGACAGTCCTTCAGTTCTAAAAACTGAGTGTTTAATTTTGGTGCACTTTGCAGCTTGGCTTCCTTCATAATACCTTCCCAGAAAATTTGGCAGCAGCCTTCAGGACATCCAGATAAAAGACATGAATGGTGTCTCCTTCATCCTCCCTGTCACTGTCACACTTCCAAGCTCCAACAGCACAGCAAAGCTCCAGACTCTTCTTCCTTGCAGAAGCCACTGCAGCTGCCTGTCTAATTCTGGCTCCCCCAGGCATTTGTGTGTCTTTGTGATTTCACAGAGCTCTGGGACCGAAGCTGCTGGGCTACAGGAGCAGCCAATGCCAACCATAACTGCTGTGTCTCTGCTGAACCTGTGGCATTCCAGAGGCTGTACGGAGCAGCTGACTCTGAGGCGTTCTTGCCAGCAGCTCATCCATCCCGTTCTTAAGTTTGTTCAGAAGCCTTCATTTCAGATTTTCCACTCCTGCTGCCTACTCAGCATTCCATATCCAGACTGGCTCCAGCACCTCCTCCTCTGACACACACTTCCAGACATTCCTTCTTACTTGGTGACAAGTCTGCCCCTGCCACATGCCTGGACATGCAGAGCCACAAAGGAGAAAGAGCTAAGCAAGTGCCAGGGACAGCAGCTTTACAATACAACACAATACAATACACCAGGTTGGAAGAGACCTTCACAGTATCACAGTATCCTTAAGGTTGGAAGAGACCTCGAAGATCATCGCGTCCAACCCATCAACCAATCCAACCCACCTAAACAACTAACCCATGGCACCAAGCACCCCATCAAGCCTCCTCCTGAACACCTCCAATGAAGGTGACTCCACCACCTCCACTGAAGGTGACTCCACCACCTCCATGGGCAGCCCATTCCAATGGGCAATCACTCTCTCTGTATAGAACTTCTTCCTAACATCCAGCCTAAACCTGCCCTGGCGGAGCCTGAGACTGTATCCTCTTGTTCTGGTGCTGGCTGCCTGGGAGAAGAGGCCAACCTCTGCCTGGCTACAACCTCCCTTCAGGTAGTTGTAGAGAGCAATAAGGTCACCCCTCAGTCTCCTCTTCTCCAGGCTAAGCAACCCCAGCTCCCTCAGCCTTTCCTCACAGGGCTTGTGTTCCAAACTCCTCACCAACTTCGTTGCCCTTCTCTAGACACCTTCTCGCGTCTCAATGTCCTTCTTGAACTCAGGAGCCCAGAACTGAACACAGAACTCAATGTGTGGCCTAACCAGTGCAGTGTACAGGGGCACAATGACCTCCCTGCTCCTGCTGGCCACACTGTTCCTGATGCAGGCCAGGATGCCCTTGGGCTCCTTGGCCACCTGGGCACACTGCAGGCTCATGTTCAGCCTCCCATCAACCAGCACCCCCAGGTCCCTCTCTGCCTGGCCGCTCTCCAGCCACTCTGACCCCAGCCTGTAGCACTGCATGGGGCTGTTGTGGCCAATGTGCAGAACCCGGCACTTGGAGTTGTTAACAGAGGATAAAACAGAACAGAGGATAAAACCAGAAGTCACATTCTCCTGACAAGCAAATACCAGGTACAAATAAAGCAGATATTTTCTTCTGAAACTGAATTCTGTTCCAAAAGGATAAAAGAAATTCTAATGGATGAGTTCACTCCTCCCATCTTTGCTGATGGCTGTAGGGATTTTATAGCTAAGGTGAGAAATCTCTAAATCTACAGTGTGCTAAAGCAGCTGCTGAGCACAGGGCCAGGAATGCCATGTGGTGAATGAATCATTTCAAGAGAGTAGTTTGGAATAAAGAAGGAAATTAAGAAAAAGAAGAAACAACAGTTACCTTCTTTACCCCTCTAGGGATACTGCTGAATCTTTGGTTTTCCTTCTTTGGTCAGGTTCTGCACTGCTGTGGATCAAAGATTCCTTACACAAAAGGAGGAGAGATCAGTGAGGTATTTAGCCTACAAAACTCCCTTCATCATAATTCTTAGCTAATCTTTTGAGCAAAGAAGTGACAGAAGTCGATCAGCAATGATCCTTAGAGGGTGCTAAAAGGGCCTCTTTCAAGGCCTGTGTTTGGAAGCATCACTGCTAACAGTGGGACAACAGAGTGTCCTTCCTGCTGAGCTCTCCCACCAGCCGGGCAGCCATCCAGCAGTGCACAGGGATTTATATCCGTAGCAAACTATCCCATCCATCACAGAATGCTGTTCTTAACCCAGCTGTCTTCGGTGTGGAAATGAAAACCATTCCTTACTTCTTCCTTCTCCTCTGAGTGAGTTCCAGTGATCTGAAAGACTTCTAAACACAGGGTCATGCTTCCCCTGCTTTAGCACAGTGTGTCTATGAGGTGTCTAGAGAGAACCAAGGCTCTTTTTACCCTGCAGTCTCACCAGTTGCCTTATCTTTTCCCCTGGACTCACAAAATCTTTCTCTGATGTAACCTGCTTGCAAGGTCAACAGGAGCCAAGTATAACCCACCCCCCCAAAAAAAGGTATAAACAGAAGCATATGGAGGCTTAACTGCAGTCCCCCTTTCTGCCCAGGTAGGGAAACATTCTCAAGGAAAAATTGCAGTCAGATTCTTATTGCACTTAAAGCTGCTTCTGGGATCTTGGTTGAAGGTTGTGACTGAATGTGTGTTCTCCCATTTGAATCTGGTCAACAAGCAATCTGTGTCCACAGAAATAGAGGATGTCAGGGGCTGGAAGAGACTTCTGGAGATCTTCCAGTCATATCCCCTGCCAGGGCAGGAGCATAGAATCCAGCACAGGTCACACAGGAACACATCCAGACAGGGCTGAAAAGGCTCCAGAGAAGGAGACTCCACAACCTCTCTGGGCAGCCTGCTCCAGGGCTCTGGCACCCTCACAGTCAAGAAGTTCTTCCTCATGTTGAGGTGGAACCTCCTGTGCTGGAGTTTCCATCCATTACTCCTTGTCCTATCCCAGGGCACAAGTGAGCAGAGCCTGTCCCTGTCCCTTCCTTCCTGAACTCCAGCCCTCAATATTTTTGTTGTTTGTCTGTCCCTGATGGCAGCCTTAGTGTGGGGATTTGGCACTGACTGATCCACCCCAGGGAGCAGTCTTGATCCAAACCAAAATATGCTGCAGAGTATCTAGTGACAGTTCTGTGACACACAGATGTAGGATTGAAATCAACACCTTGAGGAGGAGAAACTTGTAACAATCCTGTGTCCAGTTCTGGGCTCCCCAGCTCAAGAGAGACAGAGACCTGCTGGAGAGAGGCCAAGGGAGAGCCAGCAGGATGCTTAGGGGACTTGAGCATCTCCCCTGTGAAGAGAGACTGAGAGCCCTGGGGCTGTTGAGTCTGGAGAAGAGAAGGCTGAGAGGGATCTGATCAATGTCTATCAATAGCTGAGGGCTGGGGGTCAAGTGGAGGGGGCCAAGCTCTTTTGGGTGGTGCACAGCAATAAGCCAAGGAGCAATGGAGACAAACTTGACCAGAGAAGGTCTAGAGAAACTTCTTTGGTGTGAGGGTGTCAGAGCCCTGGAGCAGGCTGCCCAGAGAGGTTGTGGAGTCTCCTTCTCTGGAGCCTTTCCAACCCCACCGGGATGCATTCCTGTGTGGACTGCCCTGGGGGCTGCTGCTCTGGCAGGGGGTTGGACTGGGTGATCTCTGGAGGTCCCTTCCAGCCTCTAATGTTCTGTGACACTGTGAGTACAGCTTCATAATATGTTTTCAGCTCCTCCAGAAGTTTGTGTGAAAAAAGTGGTTTGGGCTAAAAAAAGTGGTAGGCTGTCCATCAGCACTGGCTGGTGCCCTCCAGGCACTGGAGTGGGGAAAGTTGCAAACATTTCAGGACTGATCAATGTGCAGGAGACCTGTGGTAAGAGCCACAATCCTCCACTTTCCCCCACTGAGAAGCAGCAGAGAGCCATTACTCTGGGAGTCTGCAGCTCTGGACAAAAGCCTCCTTGCAGCTTGGTTTGCCTTTCAGGCGTTTATTCTTCCCAGAAGATGTTCCCTTTCTGTTGTTCCCGTGTGGGATTGTACCAAATGCAATACCAGCACTGGTTGTCTCCTTTTTTAACCAGAGACATTCCCATGATTTCCAAGTCCCAGCTTAACCTCTCAGAGCCACTTAGCTAGAAAATGGAACTGGAAAAGGATTAGGAAAGATTAGTCAGATGTATAGTGAGAGTTGGTGTCGATACTGAGGTTTTCTTTTGGTTCTGTGCCATTAGCAGGTGATGAAAACCTCAACTTGTTCCTGCGGCTGTCCCTGCCTGTGCGAGGAAAACGGCCGTCAATACTTTCCTATCTGTCCTTGTGAGAAACCAAATCACTCAAAGAATCTAATTAGCCTGTGATTACCAGGTGATAATTAATACCACATCCAATACCTCTGGCTTCCTTTGAAAGTTACAGTTGTGCTGCGAAGGCAAATGAGACAAGGAAGAGCTTGTGGTGCTGTGCTGGCAAAGCAGGCGGCTGAGCTTCTAAACAGCTCATGGAGTAGCCGTGGCTGGCTGAGAACAATCTCCACGTCCTGACAAGTTATCCATTCATCACCATGCCTCCACCAGCAGGGGGTTGGAGAATATCAGTGATTGGTTAATTACAAATCCAATAAGCAGGGGAGATGAAGGCAGCAGTTAGAGGGATCAATAAGGAATGAGAAGGCAGCTTTAGGTGATGAGAGTATGTGCTGGATCTTGGCAAGGAGAGAGTCCAGGGCAGGCTCCAAGCTCTGGCAGTCAGTCAGCCTTTTGCATATGCAGCATATATTTATGCAGTGTAAATGATCAGCAGGGGAAGTAACTTAGGCCAGGAATTAATAGGATTTCGATGCAGTTTGACAGATCTGTCCATATGAAGACTACCCCATTATCCCTCTTAACACCAGCCCAAATTCTGCAGAGGCCTTAGTAAACCTCCTGCTTGAAGCCAGACTTTGCTGTTTCTCATCAGGAGGAGGCTTGTGCAGCAGCAAATTCGTCTGAAATGAAACTTTGTAGAGCTCTTTGGACTTCTCTTTGCAGCATCTTTTTGCAGGGACCCTCTAGAGCCGAGGTGAATAGGATCTGAATTCTGACCCAGAGGGTTGTGCTGATGTTCCTTTCTCTTGCTCCTGGTTCCTCTTTGTGGGTTTAAGATGAAGCCCTTGAGAAGCTGTGCGTGCAAGGGTGGGTTTTCAAAATTAGTTTTAGCCAAAATGTGCCCTGGTGCCCTGTAAAGACAGAGCACTGTACTTACTGCTGCAGGAAGGCCATGCTTCACATTTTCAGAGGTGCTGCCTGGGGTCTAAGCCTTTCACCAAATTCCCTGACAGGCAGGAAGCCAGCACTGTGCTCTTATTGCCCTGGTACCAGAAGCGCTGGAATTAGCCTCATTCCCTGTGCCATTCCTGGTACGCAGCAGCCAGGGCAAACTGGAACCCGAGCGCTTTGACAGGGACCTTGCTCCTAGCACCTGGTGTCCTGTGCCCATTTGTGCTCTGAAAAAAACCTCTGAGTGAGCCTCTGGCTGATATTTTCTATGCTTAGCCTTAGACTTCTGAAAGCAGAGACATTTAGGTAATAGCTGTTAAGCTGCCTTGGGACAAAGCAAATGTGTGTTTGGAAGAGCACGCCACAAAAGTTCACTGTAAATTGGCTGCTCCTCACAAGCTGTGGTTTTTCAAGCTCTCTGTGGGGAGAGCAACAACTCTGGCTTCAATTTGATATCAAATCCTTGTGCAGACTTCTTTCCACATGAAATCTCCTGAGTTGTATTGTTTCTTATCTGAAAACAAGACAAGAAATTAGAACGACTTAGGACCATTTACAACATCATTTCCCCATGCTCAGCATCATCTGTTCCTGATAGTTTGCATGTATGTCACTGTGCTGCTGCTGGCAGCTAATATTTATATAGCAGTGTGGAAAGTGCTTGAACAGAGCTGGCTTTCCACAGAGGCAGTGAGTACAGAGCACTTTCCTTCTTGCTATGCCATGCATTCCACTCTGTCATCTTATTATCCCACTGCTGCAGAAAGCAATTGCAGCTGGAGAGACCTTTTGGACTTGTCGCATTCCTGAAGGAGGAACAGAAATAATTAGGCTCTTTCTGCTCCATGTTCTTCAGTGCTGATGTAGTGTGACTTGACTTTGTCCTCACTGCAGAGCAGGACTTAATAAGTCCAAATGAACTCTAAATGACAGTGCCAGACAACAATTGGTTCTCCTTTTATCAGTGTAATTACCACTATGTGTGAAAAGCTAAACCAGGGGCCACACTCTGCGTGGCAGCTCAGCCCTACCAGAAGTAAAAACTGGCTTCAAGCAGCCTGTGTTTTCTCCAGGTTCAGGGACCAGCCTTGTCAGGGTTGAGAAACATAGCTGGAATTTGTGACAAGAAATCCTTTCAGCAAGCTTCTCAGCTCTAATCTATGGACTAAATGTTATCTCAGTGCATACAATGATTTTGTTGTTGTAGTGGTGAATATTCCATTGTTAAAATAAGCCTAAGCTTGCCTGTGGACACTGACAAGTACAATAGAATGGAATTTTGTTCACTGCTTCACTATGGCTTCTATCTTAGTGGTGTTAGATGTATTTGCTCATGAAGCATTATGTACCTGATTCACCCACAGATAGAACCTGATGTCTGCAGCCCATGGGTGGATGCAGTTGGGAACCCTCTCTGCTGAAAGCGTTCACACTATAACAAAGCAGTTGGGAAGACATACTGGAAATGTATCCAGATCCCTTTGTGATGCCCAGAATGTCCTGCAGCTCATCTTAAGACTGAGTTAACAGAAGGCAGCAAGCCTCACATTTGCAGTATGTATAACAGGCTGGTAGCTCTAAAATGCTGCAAATGCTTGAGAGAATAACAACCCAGAAATTAGTGTCAGAAAGTCACTTCCCCCCTGTCTCCTATACTGCAGAGAAGAAAAATGGAAAAATCTCTTCCAAGACTGAGACTCTCAGGATGAGATTCTTTGCTACAAAGGGGCAAGAAAACTCTGTTCCTAGGAGGAGTCTGTATATGTGTTGGCATTGCATCACTTAGCAGCCTTTTCCATCCCCAGCAAATATGCTTGTCTTGTGTTGTGTTTAGCTGCTCACTTCACCATCTTCTTACCTACCTCTCCAGCTAAACACTCCATAAACTGATGCTTAATCAAACTGTGGCCCCTGGTTCCTCCTTGTTCTATTGTCTAACACTTCTGAGGTGTGTTTGTTTCTACAGGCTTTGAAGTTGTGTTACAACTTCTCCCTCAGACCAAAGAAACTCAGGTCCCTCGGTCTCTCCTGGCAGGTCATTCTCACTCCCAGGAGGGGAGGGGGTGAGCTGTGCTCTAGAATCCACCTGACCTCCTCAGATTGGAAGGGAAGTGACTCAGATGCAGTGAGAGGACAAGAGAGAAAAGTGTTAAGCTGAGGAAGAGCAGGTTTAGGATGATGTAAGGAAGAAGTTCTTCAGTACAAGGGTGGTGAGGCTCTGGAACAGGCAGCCCAGGGAGGTTGTGGCTGCCTCCTCCCTAGGGGTGTTTAAGGCCAGGCTGGATGAGGCTTGAGTCTAGCTGTGGGCTTCCCTGTCCATGACAGGGAGGTTGAGGTAGGTGGTCTCTAAGGTCCCTTCCAATGTAAGCCATTCTATGACTCGCAGAGTCACATAATCCTGCGCAGGACTAATTTCCAACACAATCTTTCCGGAGGTTCCCACTACAGTTCACTTTTGGTAAGGGAAGCTTGCACCACAGCAAACACTGCCTGCTTTGTGTGTTAGTGAATATTGGGGACCAGGATCATCCTGCATGGCTAATGTACCAGATTAATAAGCAGGTTTCAGTGTCTGGTCACACTTCAGCTCAGATAACGACAAACTTGTCCAGAGGGAGGTGTAACAAAGCTTCCACCCAGAGGCATTCCACTGTATTTGAAAATGTTCATCAACCAGTTCATAAACCTCAAAGCTCCTGTGGTTCCTGCGGAGTGGAGGAGCCTGCCAGATGCAAGCATTTGTTCCACTTCTTTCCCATCACTGTTGCGAGAGTATTGTTGATTTTGATCAACTTTATCCTCACATTCTTCTGAAGCATCCTTAGATGTTCAGAGATAAAATCTCCCAGTACTTACCATGGGAAAATATCAAGATGTTTGAAGAAGCTGAGATCAGATTTTAACCTGCAAATACAGAAAGGGTAAGTTTGAAAGGCGGGCTGGGAGCTCTTGACCTCAGGAGAGCTCTCCAGAGGAAGAAAACATTTTGTTGGTATTTCTATGAAAGAGAGAAGAAATATCTATTCTCTACCTAGAATATCTCCCTTTCAAAAACTGAAAGATGTGTCCTGAAATCAGAGAGCTTTCAACATGCCTGAACTTAGCAGTTTGTGTATGAAGTTGTGTTTGTATCTCAGCTGAGGGGAAATTGGATTACTTTCATGAATAAGAATCAGAGGCTTTCCTTTTGGAGACCATACTGAACGTGCTGATCTCTCGTGTTCGAGACAGAACATGAATGCACAATTGTGCCCAGCTTGCTTACAGAGCTGCTGTTGTTACTTCATAAATGGCTATGAAGTACCAATTCCTTTTCTGTTAGTTAAAAACAGTCTTTAAGCACTGCCAGTACCTGAATAGGAAGGGCAGATACCAAATAAGCAGCTATTTTATGATAACTTGTTTATCCCTTCAGATAAACTGCTCTGTTTTGTAATCCTTTCCCCATATCCCTTCAAGCTTTCACATTTTAAGTATGTGACAAAAATAGCAGAAAGGGCTGGCTGCCAACTCAAAAGCAGTGGAAACTCTGTGCAGGCTGCTCTGATGGAGAGCAGCTCCACAGAGAAAGACCTTGGAGTGCTGGTGGGCAGCAAGTTCTGCACGGGACAGCAATGTGCCCTGGGGGCCAAGAGAACCAATGGGATCTTGGGGTGCAGCAAGAAAAGTGTGGCCAGCAGGGCTGGGGAGGTTCTGCTCCCCCTCTGCTCTGCCCTGCTCAGACCACACCTGCAATCCTGTGTCCAGTTCTGGGCTCCCCAGGTCAAGAGAGACAGAGACCTGCTGGAGAGAGGCCAAGGGAGAGCCAGGAGGATGCTTAGGGGACTTGAGCATCTCCCCTGTGAAGAGAGACTGAGAGCCCTGGGGCTGTTGAGTCTGGAGAGGAGAAGGCTGAGAGGGGATCTGATCAATGTCTATCAACAGCTGAGGGGTGGGTGGCAAGTGGAGGGGGCCTAAAGATAGTGTGAGATAAGTAATTTAAGGTTGACTTCTAATATGAAGTGGTGTGGATGACATGCTGGAGGGAAGGGATCCATCCAGAGGGACCTGGACAGGCTGCAGAGCTGAGCCCAAGCCAGCCTTATGAGGTTCAACAAGACCAAGGGCAAGGTCCTGCAGCTGGGTCAGGGCAATCCCAGGCACTGATATAGGCTGGGCAGGGACTGGCTTGAAAGCAGCCCTGATGAGAAGGACTTGGGACTTCTGAGGGAGGAGAAGCTCAACAGCAGCCAGCAGTGAGCACTTGCAGCCCAGAGAGCCAAGCAGAGCCTGGGCTGCAGCAAGAGAAGTGTGGCCAGCAGGGCCAGGGAGGGGATTCTGCCCCTCTGCTCCACTCTGCTGATACCACAGCTGGAACTCTGTGTCCAGTTCTGGAGCTTCTGTTACAGAAAGGATCTGGAGGTGCTGGAACATGTTCAGAGTTGGGGCTGTTCAGTCTGGAGAAGAGAATGCTCTAAGGAGACCTTCTTGTGGTCTTCCAGTATCTGAAGTGGGCTACAAGAAAGCTGGGGAGGGACTTTTGAGGGTGTCAGGGAGTGATGGGGGGGGATGGAGCAAAACTAGAAATGGGTAGATTCAGATTGGATGTTAGGAAGAAGTTGTTCCCCATGAGGGTGGTGAGAGACTGGCACAGGCTGCCCAGGGAGGTGGTGGAAGCCTCATCCCTGGAGGTGTTTGCAGCCAGACTGGCTGTGGCTGTGAGCAACCTGCTCTGCAGGGCTGGAACTGGCTGATCCTTGAGGTCTCTTCCAACCCTGGCAATTCTCTGATGCCATGTCTAAGGGAGAGGAGGAGTTCTTTATTAATTTTGTAGGCCATTTGGAGAGCCACAGATGAAGAACGAAAAAGAAAACAAAAAAAAAAAACAGGGAAAAGAAAAAATTGCATTAAAAATAAAATGGATGAAATCCCACGGAGCCAAGGGAACAATCTGCAGCAAGATTCTACTTCCCACTTACAAAAATGCCTTCACCATGGGCTTCACACTCTGGCAGGGGCGCTCACGGTTTGTGATTCAGGACCAGCTTTGTGTAGTTCCTCCTAACAGAGCAGAGAGGTTTTTATTGCCGTCTCCTCCCTGACGTGGGCTTCCTCTTCACTCACTTCACTTCCTCTGCAAGCTGCAGAACCGCTCCTCGTTGTGTGGTTTTGTTTACAAGCTTGCCACAATCCGTACCTGTGGTTGAGAGTATCTGAGATTTGAATGAACAACAACAACTTCTATGGGGCTGAGAAACCACCACCAAGTGGAGGACAAATTCCTGTGCTTGGATGAAGGCTCATTTGGCCGGAGGTATAATTCTCAGGGGAGCCTTGCACAAAGTGCAGAGCCCAGCACAATGCTGGCTGAGGACTGCACAGCTCCTGTTCAGCCACAAGCTCCACAAGAGAAATGGTTAAACAGAAACCTTTCTTCTATTAGAAATGCTGACAGAGGATCAGCACCTAAAAAGGGGAGGAGAGCTACTCCAGTACAGGGCTATGCTACCAAGCACATTGTTCCTGTCTTGACTGTCGCTTGGACAGTCACTAAGATGACATTTGCCTCAAGCAGTACAGGTGCAGGCAGCACAGCAGGAGCACAGCTTGTTCCAGACCTAGAAATTATCCATCAGAAATAGCAAACACTGATGACTCAGCAGCTCTGGCTAGAGTGAGCATGGACTTCCTGCACTCAAACACCAACTATTGATGACTCCGCAGCTCTGGCTAGAGTGAGCATGGACTTCCTGCACTCAAACACCAAACACTGATGACTCAGCAGCTCTGGCTAGAGTGAGCATGGACTTCCTGCACTCAAACACCAAACATGATGATGCTTCAGCAGCTCTGGCTAGAGTGAGCATGGACTTCCTGCACTCAAACACCAAACTATTGATGCTTCAGCAGCTCTGGCTAGAGTGAGCATGGACTTCCTGCACTCAAACACCAAACATGATGCTTCAACAGCTCTGGCTAGAGTGAGCTGGTACTTCTTCACGTACAGCCTATTTCATCCATGGTTCTTGCATGCATTGCTCTCCACAAGAGCAAAGACTCGTTTCTTTCCCTGTGTCTGCTGTCCTGCATTCTGTTGTAGCTGTGCCTGGCTCATCTATGCCTCACAGTTTTAGAAAGCCAAGTGAGGTGCACATTTGGTGCAAGCTTCCTGGCAAGGGCAGGAGCTGTGTGCTGAGCCAGTTGCAGTGGAGCAGCAGCTCAGAGAGCAGCTCTGAGTGTAATAGCATTTTTCATCAGGCCCAGATGAAAGTGAGCACACATGAGGTCTGGCCTAGCTGAAACTTTGATTCTGGGCCATAACTATTAGATTAAAATACTCACACACACAACAGAGGAACTGAAGCAGCAGCACAGTACAAAAGCTCCTTGCTTTGATGTCCTGGGGTTATTTATTTTGTTAATACCCTGAAATTCTTTGTATCATCTTAAAAACATTTTGATTTGGAGACTTGTTTTACTGTGAAGACACTTTGCAAAGCCCTTCGACAGGGCAAAGCAGAGATAAACTAATTCCTTTTGCAAGTGCTGACAATTTCTGATGCATATGTGTGGGGGTTTGTCAATATGAGACAAAGCAGCTTCCAAATTTCCTTATGCAAATATGTGAGAATTCAGCCTTGCCACTGATAGCAGAAAATGATGTCTTTAATTAAGAGAACTCTGCTACGGAGCACATCAGCACTGAAACTAGACTTTCATCCTCCTGAGCCGCAATGCTCTGTAAAATTGTTCATCCAAGCTCTTGGTATTTCTTTGCTTTGGCTTAATAAGAATGGAGAAGAAAAGTTGGTGTTCTTGTAAAAGGAATGGAGCTAAACATTTTCATATCACAGTGTAACAAGGCACCAATTGTTGCTGCTCAGCCTGCAGAGCAGAAGCCTGTCTGCATTAACACTTCTCTAGTAAGTTAAGCACGATATGGAAGGATTCTGTGCACTGTGTGCAGCACATCTATCAGCCAGTGTCTGGATGGGGAAAGTCCAGCTGGAGAGCTGGAACTGGTGGAGACCCCCAGAGATCAGTGCTGGGTCTGGTGCTGTTCTACATCTTCATCAGTGACATTGGTGAAGGTACAGAGAGACAGAGTCTGCTCAGCAAGTTTGCTGACAACACCAAACTGGGAGGCTTGGCTGAGGCACCTGAAGGCTGTGTGAGACTTGGACAGACTGAGAGCTGGGCAGAGAGGAACCAAGTGAGGTTCAGCAAGGACAAGTGCTGAGCCCTGCAGCTGGGCAGGAAGAATAAACTGCAGCAGGACAGGCTGGGAGGGGATCTGCTGGAGAGCAGCCCCAAGGAGAAGGAGCTGGGAGTGCTGGGGGACAACAAGTTCTGCATGGGACAGCAATGTGCCCTGGGGGCCAAAAAGGCCAGTGGGGTCCGGGGGTATATTAAGAGTGTGTCCAGCAGATCCAGGGAGGTTCTCCTCCCCTCTGCTCTGCCCTGCTGACACCTCACCTGGAATATTGCCTCCAGTTGTGGGCTCCCCAGTTCAGGAGGGACAGGGATCTGCTGGAGAGAGTCCAAGGCAGGGCTACAAGGATGCTGAAGGGACTGCAGCACTGCCTGGGGAGGAGAGGCTGAGAGCCCTGGGGCTGATTAGTCTGGAGAGGAGAAGACTGAGAGGGATCTCATCAATGTCTATCAATAGCTGAGGGCTGGGGGTCAGCAAGGAAGGGACAGGGACAGGCTCTGCTTGTTTGCCCCTTGGGATATAGGACAAGGAGCAGTGGATGGAAACTGCAGCCGAGAAGGTTCCACCTCAACATGAGGAAGAACTTCTTGACTGTGAGGGTGTCAGAGCCCTGGAGCAGGCTGCCCAGAGAGGTTGTGGAGTCTCCTTCTCTGGAGCCTTTCCATCCCTATCTGGATGTGTTCCTGTGTGAACTGTGCTGGATTCTATGCTCCTGCTCTGGCATAGGGGTTGGACTCAACAGGCTTAGGAGGTCCCTTCCAACCCCCAACATCCTGTGACCTGTGAAGGGTATTTCAGTTTATGTGCAACACCAGTTTAAGGAACTTGCTCAAGCCAAGGTGACAAATTCCTTATCCCAGAAACTTTGCCTGTTTAAGAATTGAAAATTGCCTGTTGAAGAACTTGTAATTTACTGAAAGGTTACTTTTGAGCACAGCTCCTGTTAAGGCAGAGAGCACAATGCACCTCCCTAGAAAGGAAATCATTCTGAAAAAGAAACTGAAATCATTGTTTCTTCTGTCTGACTTCAATTTTATGTTATTATTTTTACCTTCCTCCTTGTGAATCACCTATGCCCTTTAATTCCATGGTGGAAAAGCAGAGAAAGAACTTCCTTCCCTGAGAAAGTGTAGCAATGATTACCTTCTGTCTTCCTAGCAGGCGAGGTGAGGCTGCCAGCGTGGAGATCACACTTCCAGTCCCTCCATGAGGCATTGCCTTGGGCTGCTGAGGCCAAACCTGGCAGATGCAATAAAGCCTTTAGAACTGTAGTTAAATTATTCAAAGCAGAAGGGCTTCTAAGACAAAGACAAGCAGGCAACTGATACTAAATCCAGGGAAGCCTGCAGAAAGTCCACTGGATGCTCCTTCCTAGCTTCCCAGAGCAGCTTTTACACAGATAGCTTCAAAGACAGCAGTGTGGCTGGCAGAGCAGCTGCAGCCGAGCTGGCAGTGGGGGCAAATCCATGGGAGGCAGAAATCCATGTTCCTGCCACAGCCAAAACACTCCTGCCACCGAGACTGCAATTTAATGGCAAGGCAAGCTGTATCCATAACAAAGGAGAACAATTAGAGGTAATCTGGGCCTGTAGGCAAACAGAAATCAAATGTAATGATGTGGTAGGGCAATTATTTGTTCAGAGTTCTCTAGCTGGGCATCTCATTTAGAAGGGACTAAGACAGTGCTTGTGGAAGGCAGATTTTGGTAACAGCTTATAGCAAAGATCATCCCAGCAAAACCTGGAGGTGTCCAGCTCCTTTAAAAAAGCTGTCACCCTAGGAATTTTCTCTTGGTGCAGACACCTTCTCCTGCTTTCTCCCTGGTTCCTGTCATCCTGAGAGCCATGGCCAAACGCTTCTGACAGAACCTGGGCATTTAGAGCTGGCCTGGCATTGTGCCTTCCAGCCCAGCTGGAGTTGCCCGTAAAGGACACAGAGATGGCTTTATAAGTAATGAAGAAAACCTGGAGTGGGATGAAATCCCAGACTGAAGCATGTACTTTTAGATGTCTAGATGCCCAGGCTTTCCTTATGGCCACTGAAGACTTGAGTCTTGATTCAGATGGTGACGTGCAGATGTCTGATGCCATTGGTGAGGCCCTGGGATGCATGAGATGGCTGCATAGGGCTGACAGATACTACACAGGACCCAGAGTACACCAGAACCCTCAGGCACTTGCAGATGAAGGCCAGGTGACATAGTCTAGGGAAACTTAAGGTGCCCTGGGTCTTGTTTGCT